>CM053752.1:25962405-26038020 GCA_028658305.1 Pachyuromys duprasi | reverse complement strand
CCCTGAGGAGTCAGGATAATCTGGGGTTGGATGGAAGGGAAGGAGGTCCTCCCCTGTTGATGGACGTGAAGGGGGCGGGGAGGCGGGAGATGAGGGAGGGAGTGGGAGGGTAGGAGGGACTGAGGGAGGGGGCTACGCCTGGGATTCAAAGTACCTAACCTGTGATTGAGATAAAAATAAATAAATTAAAAAAAAAAAGTGAGGTCAGGCACAGAAAGTGATATTGGTGGCTACTGCTGAAACCTGGATGACAACCTATGGTGGCATGGGCAGAGGGCGGCAGTGGAGGTGGAAGGAGAGCTGGACACCTGGATTTTTTTTCTCTAGGCTGGACAAAGCTGGCTCTTGGTATGGAGGGAGTGAATTTGGGTTCTGACGAGAGAAACTAATAATGTGGAAAGAGAAATCAGAAGTTGATAATCCAGGGCACTGTGAGACAGCCCAGGCACCAGAGGCGTTAGGATAGTCTGATCTTTGGAACTGTGCATTGCCAGAAGAGACAGCAGGTCCAGGACTGTGCTCTGTAATGCCACAGGAATGAAAAGTCAAGAGAAAAAAAAGAGAAAATGGTGAAGAAGACATAGAACAAGAGAAAACCCAAGAAAATGTGTAGTTCTAGAAGCCAAAGAGTTTGTCTTCAACAAGTTCAAAGGATAAAGCTTAAAAGATAACAAGAGCATAAAAGAAGAAATGGTCTGTGGGCTTTGGTGACTCAAGGATAGAGGATGAACATGGTCAGATAATTCGTCAAAACCATTTATTCACCTTATGCCTCACCTTCTGTCACCAACAAAGAAGAGACGAGGGAAGTAAGGTGGAGCAGTTAAGGCTTTACATAGACTTGGCAAATGCCAGTCACCTCAGTCCCACTATCTCTATTGCTTAACTGCTATCATCATCCTATGAAATATGGATTAATAATGTAGGCAGAAGCACACCTCAGGACAAGGAACACAGTAAAATGCTGTTGTGACTCTTTCTTTGACTTCTATAACCCCTTTCTTACTAAAACCAGTCAGGTATGAAGAGAACTATGTTATCTGACCTTCTATGGGGCTGTGTTATCTGTGTTTCGTTTCTTCAGCCAGCTCTGAGCATTTCTGTGATCTCTGTAGGCTTCCCACTGGGCTATACTATCTTCCCCTTGAGAATATACCAGAGGGACCTAGGCCTGCATACTGAGCATGAGTCAACAGCTGTTAGAAGGCACAGTAGTTGCCAAACCATGACGGTCAAGGGGCAGCTGCTTAAAAAGTAAATCAGGACAATTCAGTCATCATAAGCACCAGTCACAAGCAGCAAGAACTAGACATAAGGAGCTGGGGGGGGGGGGTCATTCTGAGCTTTCTCATTGTTGGAACATCAAGATTCAGCTACCTGATTTAGTAACAGAAACCCATGAGCTTCATTTATTCTCATCTCAGTCAGGCAGAGCCATGTCTGAGCTTAGGTCTTTTACCCAATTAAGACTCAGGCTTCCCTCTTCTGTATTTTACCCTCAAAAGCCAGAGTTGAGAAAATGAAAATAAATAAAGATATAATTTTTTTAACTGAAAGAAGAAAATAAGGAAAATGTATACTATATTGTCAGGACACAATCCAAGAATAGAGAGTTATGTGAGAATTCTGAGTGCTTGTGAGAAAACTACAAGAAAACAAGAAAAGTCTTCTGACCATCATTTCTTCAAAACACAGACTTGTTCGTGGAATGTGTTTTTGTGCTTCTCTCAGGTGTAATGGACAGAGTTTTCTTCAGCTGTTGTTAATTTATAAGTCTCTATGAAAGGACATGTTTTTGCCAAATGTGGCTTGAAATTGAACACCTTACTCATGTGATTCTTCTCAACTCTCAAGAGTAAAAACTGTTTGCTGCTCTGAATAAAGCTAGCTATTACATGAGACTTCAGTCTGCCTTATTTTTAGGCCCAGCTTTTCCACCACCACCACCAATAGCAGTAAACAATATGGCATGTAATTTGATTTAAAAACAGAGAAAAGGTATCAGAAGCAAAACTTCCAACTACAGGATGGGACAAGCAAGGAGCATTCCCTTATCCTTGCATAAAGGGTATTAAAGAAAGGACAGCTATGGAGGCTCTGCAGAAAAGGCTCTCTCACCAAGGTTTTCACACCAAGGATGTCACAACAGGCTGTACTATTATGAAAGTACCACAACCATGTCTGTACATTTATCATATTTCATTTAAAACGTTTCTTCAATATTATATACTTTAATTCTAAAACACAATTTTAAAAATCAATTTAAAATGAAAAGACATAAAATGAGGAGCACTAGTGAAGATATTGAGATTCTGGCTAGGAGACATGTAACATGAAGACTGCTTTGGAAAACTGATAATTCAAAAAGTTAAACACAGCTACTATAGGAGGAAGCTCCACACATCAATGTTCACAGCAGCACTCAATGATGAAGTAGAAGAAACATCCTAGATGTTCACTAAATGGAGAATGGATAAACAAGGTCTGAAGTGATGGCTCATTGGTTAATAGCACCTGCTGCTTTTCTAAAAGATCCAGCTTCAATTCCCAGCACCCACATGTCAGCTCACAACTGTCTGTATTTCCAGTTCTAGAGGCTTCAATGTCCCATTCTGACCTCCTTAGGCATCAGGAAAGTACACGGTGCACATATATAATACAGTCAAAATACTCAAACACATAAAATAAATTAACTTTTAAAATGATAAATAAAAGATGATATGTCTATGCAAAGGAATATTGTAAGGCAACGAATGGGGGAAAAGACTGCATATTGTATGATTCCATTTATAAGAAATATCTTCAACAGGGAAACCAAGAGGCAGAAAGGAGGCAAGTGGCTGCCAGAGGCTGGGAAGGAAGGTGTAGCATGAGCTGTATCTGTAGATGGGTATATCAAGTTTTTGAGGTGAAAAATGAGTTCTAAAACTGACTGGCAAATCGTTGCACAATTCTGTAAACACTAGCTTTATATACTTAAACATTCAAAAATCAGTCAATTTCTGGTATCGTAAGGACTTACTGGGCTCAGGTACACGCCTTGATGTACGTCTCCAAACTGACCTTCTCCAATACAGCGTCCAAGTTCTATTCTTTCTCTCTGAATCTCATAATCCCTGGCTGCAAAACACAACCCACACATAAACAAACTGGCATATAACTCCAAATGTGGGTACAGCACGATATATACATTTATCTAATTACCATTCATGAATACATTTTCATTTGCAGCATATCAACATAAAAATGTCTGAAAGAGTGGAATCCTCTTAAACATTACCTTAAAGACTATCAGTAATCACATATGGTATTAGCAGAAACAACAAACAGTGGGTTTGGCTGATGGCAGATTTTTTAAGCCTGTATTGTGCTTAGAAATCTCTGATTTGGTTATCTGATGATTTTCTAAATAATTGCTCTAAATATTATATGCATAATTAATCATCACTATTGGTTTAGGTATTAATATATGAAGGCTATAACATTATTTAAAGCAATTATTTCTTAAATAACTGAAATTTGTTAAGTACGGAAAGCAACATTAAACTTTCTGAGTAAATTATTTTCAAAGTTTAAGAGTTTTCCACTTCATAATGCTACCTCTAGATTATTTATGGAGCTAAAAGAGTTTAAAGAGGTAGTTTCTAGAAATTAATTTCAAAATTAGATGACTTTGAATTTAATATACCTATACAAACATTTGAGAATATGTGTTCCAATTAAGACATTACGAGTTACACTAAGTTACTTAGTGTGCTGCTGAGGCACATGAAAAGAAAATATCTACTAGGAACACAGAAAACCCAAACTCTAGCTGGTTTAGCTACTCAGTTTTGGGCTACTTCAAGCATGAAAATAATCCCATGCCCACCCTGGATATGTTCCATTTGTGGTGTCACTAACTCAACAACCCAGAGTTAACAGATTCCTGGGTCAGAAAACTAAACCAGACAGATCACCCAAGTTCTAGACAGCTGTTTTCCTTCCTCTTTAAAATCGATTTAGCCAATAATTCCACTGGTTTAACAGTATGAGTAAACCAATGACAACGAGTTTGAAAACATATTAACTGAAACACCCCCATCATTCCATGGTGGCAAGGCAAGCAAATGCAGTTATGTCAAAAGATCCTGTTACCTTCATCTATTCCATAGCTTTCTGTATTGCAATTAAGAGAGAGAGAAAAAGTGGAAGACCTTGCTTAGAAATTGCTAAAAGCAATTAGGTTAACAACAACAAACTTGAAGAGTACATTTCAATAATATTTGCTTAATTACTTTAAGCACAAATGAATAAAAAAAAACCTAAATATACATAAAAACTAACCATTTTTGAGTTATCTCAAAGGCATTCAAATATGTATTTCATAAATTCTGGATAAGAGATGTTTCTAATTCCTAATCAATTACAAGTAACAAAGACAAAAATGTGAACTTTCTAAAACAGAGAAATGACTAAAGGGTAGTCACAATGGTATACTCAAGTTGAACTGATTATCTGAGTTGCTACTGGCAACCCAAACCTATGTACCACATCTCGGCTCCTACCCAAATTGCAAAGAAACTCTTGAAAGTTTGGTGGTCATGAGCAGAAAGTACAAGCCTCAGAGGCTTGCCTGCTTTTCTCTTTATTTTGGTAATATTTCCCTAATGCATAGAGAAAATCCAAATAAAAACACTTTCAAAATATTCCAAAAGAGTACAGTGCTTTTGAAATACATGAAATCAGGTCATTTGGACTTCAAGTAAACTTGTAAGACCTAGATGTGGGGTTTAATTAACTGATTGATTTGTACACCAAAGTGAAAAGTCAAGAACTTATCCAATTTAAGATATAGGGACAATATACTCCCAGGCAGATCTAGGGAATACAATTTTCTTCAACCAATAAGATACACAGTTACTGTAGAAAAGATGATGTTGACATTTCCCAGCTGGAAAAGGTCATTAAGGATTCTGTCCTGTTCTGTTTTGCTCCCTGCAAGCTCCTCTCAGTGGGCTGCTTAGATGGAGGGCTACTTTCTGCTAATGAATGGCAATGTTTTAATTTCAAGGAGAAAAGCAAGCCATTCAGTGTGTGTATGTGTACATTTAAACTCGAAATAATATACTACTCAATGTTGAGTGTATATACATTTGAACTCGAAACAGTACTGATTTTCTATAAAGGCAAAATATCAACAAAGGTTACATTATCACAGAGCCAGAAAATGATATGACAAAATTTCTACAATTAACTGAATGAAGTTATTTTTGGTATCTGCATTTCAGGCTTCTGACTTTAGGGCAGGCACACAGACGTCTACCTAAAAGTTGAAAGAACATTTCTGTTAGGCGCTCAGATGACAGATGCGCTCTAAAGCTTCTCATTGTGAGGAGCAAGCAGCCTACACTCACTGGAGGGCATGGTGTATGTGTCTTCCTCATCGATGATCTCAGCGTAGTCATCTGTCTCTGTTTGAAAGGAAAACAGACAGGTTGGTCGAATTCAAATGCTTGACTGATTGGCCTTCAACATAATTTCAAACAGCAAGATTCTGTGCCCCAAACACACACTGTGAAAATGTTCTCCTCAGAATACTAGGACTCAGATTTTGCCCACATGTAATTATAAAAGGAAAAGTGTCACTGTGGCTCAATATGTGATCACACATCGTTTATCAGAAGCAAACAGGCTAATGATCCTTATGAGAGCCAATAGGACATCAATTAAGCACTACAGAATTCAAAGGCAATGGCTGCTTAACCTAGAGCTCTCCTTCAGCTACAAAAATACGCATCTGAACCACAATTTGGTCTGCTGGGAGTTCTCAAGTGAGACAAGTGTCTTCAAAGTCCAGCTCACTCCATTTATCCCTTGTAAGGACAACTGTGAGCTTCTCCTCAGAGAACACACAGTGACCCAATTTCTGAGGATATTGGGCTGGTTTATTGCATTTATTTTGGGTTAAAAAAACACAATCCAGGAATTTGTCATTTGGTGCCTTTTTTAACCCAAGCAAAAGATGTGATAAAAAGAATAAGAACAAACAGCATATTAAAATGACTTATTTTTGAGATAAGGTGGATATGGTCATGCTTGCACTAATCTCTTTTGGAAAATGCAGCAACTTAACACACCATGGGAGAAGAACACTTGTGTGGAGAAAATTGCCCCTGCTGCACAACACCAGAGTTGGGAAGGCAGTTAAGTGGATTCTGGTTGACTCCTTCTGGAGAAGACCTGCCAAGCCACAGCAAGCTGGCTTGACACCAACACCGAACCTCAGGGGCTGCAAGTACTTTCTCCCATGCACCACTGAGATAGAAAGCACACAAACCAAGGAAACTCCAGAAAGCACTCTTTCTAATAGTGAGGATATTAGCCAATGCATGTACTACAACAGGATCACTGCCACCAAACCTCTAAGGCAGTGACCTATTGGTCACAACCCCCACAGGGGTCATATATCAGATAACCTGCATGTCAGATATTTATATTTTGATTCATAACAGTAGCAAAATTACATTTATAAAGTAGCAATAAAATAATAAAATGAAATAATCTTCTGGCTGGGGGTCACCACAACATGAGGAGCTGTATTAAAGGGTTGCAGTGTTAGGAAGGTTGGGAACCACCTCTCTACAGGGAAGAACGCAGCTCTAAATGTGTAGTTAACACTAAATGGGATTAACAATTTAAAAATCTGCCTGGGGGAAAAAAACACCATCAACAAATCAACTCTTCTGAGACAGGTATTATTCTCACATTTATAAGCATTGTATATAAAAATTAAAGCAAAGTATTATTTATTTATTTTTTTAAAATGTTATGTTATGCATTGTATGTCTGATGCTCATAGAAGCCAGAAAAGGGCATCAGATTCTGGAATTACAGTTACAACCATTTGTGAGCTGCCATGTGGGTACTGGGAATTGAACCTGTCCTCCGGAAGAGCAGCCAGTGTTAACCTCTGAGCTATAACTCCAACCCCTAAAGCAAAGTTTTAATGAACTTGAAGTGTCATTTCTCCTTTCCCTTACTGGGTTCTCAGCAATTTGGCACCCAGCAGGCTTGTCTCTTTGCTTTTGTGTAAGACAGCCTTATAAAAGGAAAAAAAAAAAATCAGAGTGGAGAGAGCTGCTCAGGCATCTCTAATAACCATGACCAGATGTGGGTGAGTCTACCCTAATAACGCAGACTATGGAAGCAACACAACACTTAGCCTGGTCTCTGCCAATTGCTCTCTTTTCACTATGTGATATAGTAGACCTAATCACCACACTGCCCTACAAACTGAATGCACCAAAGTCACTACAGCACAAACCCTGGGTAGTAGAAGACCACAGTAAGCTCATCCCTAAGCGAATCCTCTCAGGCAACTTGAGTCTAACTGAGTGAAGGAAGGGTGTGAAAAAGATGACACCAACAGCAGTGATCTCAACTGAGTTTTACCATGTCCTCACAAAACTCATGTGAGCTCACAGCCACTTTTGTTTCGGCTACCGTGCCTTGCTTCAAAGTTTTCCTCAAAGTAATTACCCCTATTCTTCGTTCTTAGTTCCCTAATGATATCCTTTAACTACTTCATATTAGTTTGCTTCCTTGACAGCATCCCCATGTGTCTTTTTCTCCTCGGCATCTAGCACAGTGCCTGGCAAAAAGCATGTGCTCAAGAGATATGTGCTAAGCAATGAGGGTAAATGCACTGTGGCAACACAGTTAGAACAATGTGTTCCCAGGATTTGAAAAACTTATGCAGAGTCACAGAGACAGCAAACAGCAGGGTATGCTGTACATATCTATTTACCTGCCTATGCAACAGACATGCCTTCATGTATATAACAGAGCAGTATGCACCTATGGAGTTATGCTGACAGGAAGTGGTGCTAACAGGCACTTGAGAAATGGCAGGCACTCCTGATGTTGCTATTCATTAGGACTCTCTCAAGACCTAAAGGTAGGTAGTTCCTGTCTGCAGATCCTTTCAGTCTTCATATAACTCAAGCACCTCCAAGACAACTTTATAAAACCTCCAAGAGATACCAATCTTGAATCAATTCAAAAGACAAAAAAATGAAAATGACTCATAAACAGCAGGCTAATATCAATACAGATTTGGGAAAATATTGCCTACATTTCAGCTAATTCACAAAAATCACAAGGGTACATGCCACGCGAAGTGCCTCACTCCTAAAATCTCAGCACTTGGGAAGTTAAAGCAGTAGGATCATTCAAGAGTTTCAGGCTAGCCTGTGCATAGAGTGAGACTTCATCTCAGAACAAAATCCCTAAAACAAAAACAAACCAGAAAGGATTTGTATATTTTCTAAAAAGTTATTTGAGTTCTACATAAAATCTCTGAGGACTTATGAGAGCTGTCTATGTGGTTTATGGATGTACTCACCCAGAGCACACAGAGGGAGGAGAAATCATGAAAAGTTTTTATCTTTAGGGGTTGTGGGACAGTATGGTACTGATAACAAAGGTTATTTACATGTTCAAGATCCCTGGGCAACTGTGGAAGCCAGCCAGAAAATGCCCCTGAATAATGGCATCACAGGAACAATATAGGAAGAAAAAAAGGGAAAAGCTCAGAGATCTGGGCACCAAAATAACAAAGGGCAGGGCCCCACTGGATGGACATTCTCCACTTGAGGTGATTGGAACAAGATGCCTGAGCTGATAAGTGCTTTGAGTAGTCACACACGGTCATCAGCCATCAGCAGAGCCCTTGTTCACATGCACAAACTGAGCGGGCTAGCAGGTCTAAACATAGCTCTGTGTCAGAAATCCCTGGGTCTAAGATATCATACATCAGCTTTCATTATCTTTCAAAGTATTTGGAGCCAGGTGTGGTGGCATATGCCCTTCATTCCAGTACGTGGAAAACAGAGGTAGGAGATTCTCTAAGAGTTCAAGGCCAGCTTGGTCTACATAGTGAACTCCAGGACAGTCAGAACTACATAAGAGAGCTTGTTTCAAAAAAGCAAAATAAAAACCACACACACACATACACACACACACACACACACACACACACACACACACACACACACACACACACAAAGTGTTTGGAAGCAGAAAACTCTGCTTTGAGGTAACCAAAATATGTATTTTGGGGCACAATTTTGTTCCAGAGACACTCACAAAAAATTTATCAGACCTCTGAACTTGGCAGACAATTTCAGGATCACAGGATCATAAGCTCAAGGCTCAAACGTCACCCCAGCTATGTCTGAGGCTGAGTTGGGAGGACCATTTGGGTCCAGTAATTCAAGGCCAACCAGTAATTCAAGGCCAACCTGGGCAACAAAGGAGGACCTTGTCTCAAAAATGCATGGTAAGGGGGCGGGGGATGGGAGGTAGGGAGCTAGGAATATAGCTCAGTTTTATACCTACCATAAAAAGGCCCCAAGTTTAGTTCCCAGCACCACATGAAACTAGGCACAGTGGCACACACCCATAAACCTAGTATTCAGAAGAGGATTAGAAATTCAATGTTATCCTTGATTACAAAGCAAGTTGGACACCAGCATGGGCTACATAAGGCCCTATCTCAAAAAATAGGATAAAATGAATTGGAAAAATAAAAATAAGTATTCAGCAACCTCTAAAATTTGAGATATTATTATAATTTGTATATCTTAGTATCACAATATAAAAGGGAAGAAGGTCATAGCTCAGAAAGTGAGAGACAAATTCTCATGTTACATTCAGTAAAAGGAGACAAAGCTACTACTGAAACTGTCAACATTTGTCAGTGACTTCACTGGCTCACGTCCTGGCACATATGGGGAAGCTCCATGACTAGGCTTGCCTGGTGTTTATGAGGGATGCAGCATGAATACTAACCTTGGATCTGTAGAGAAATGCACTGTACAAAAGCCTGAGGCTCAGAATTTCCCTCTGAAACTGAAACCATGATTCCTGGGGTGGGGAGTAGGACACAGTTCTGCCTCCGTCTCTTCTTAACCCTCAGTAGGCATGTCTACTGGAGCAGTCAGGCACCCAGACTTCTGACAACTGTTCTCCTGCCTAGCTTTCATTCTGCTCCTGGGCCTTGGGAGGTGGTTTATTCATGTACATGTGCCTGTATGAGTCTGTACTGAACCACCAATCCCATTTACTATTACTGCCACAGGGGCTAGTTCGTTTACATATTTCAGGAGGAATAATCAACCCCAGCATCTTATCCTGCCAGGGTTAACAGACATGTTATGAACTCTGTAGAAACCATACAAAAGGTCAAAGAAGGCCTTTTTCTAGTAGCCACAACAAGGCCACTTTACTCAAAATCTTAACCAAACTATGTGACCTAGACCAAGAAGTGGAACTTTTTCTTTAAGAGACCAGGTAAGAAGAAATGTTTTACAACTGTACTCCTGTGGCAAGAACGTGGCTTTGTTGTTCAAACCACAACCTTGGGCAGACAGGCACCAAGCCCTCAAATAGGTATGGTTATGTTCTAACAAAACGTTTTACTTCTGGACACTCTTATTTGAATTTCATATAATTCTGATATCCCAAGTGCTAGTTTTCTTTTGACAGTTTTCCCTCAACCATTAACTAGAACAGGTGGGCCTTAATGTCTTGTGGATACTGGCCAAGACCATAACTCTTGATATTCCCTGATGGAACATAGTCTGGCTCTGGCTAAATCAGTATCGGGAAACTTCAGTGTGCGGAAAAGTACACTTGAATGCTTACATTGCACACATCTGCTCACCAATGCTTGTCTACAGTTGTCTGCATCTCTGCCTAGTAGTAACCCTTACAATGACCACTGGGGCCTTATCTCATGGAAAGGCAGGGTTAAGCAATCTGCTGAGGTCACTTGCAAGTCAGCTGATGACAGAATGGGACAGTGGAGAAAGCAGAGCCTGGAGCCCAGGACCCAGCTCTAGTCTCTATTGGTTGATGTCTCCATCTGTGAGTTATCCAGCCTGATGGGGTGAAGGTGGCTGGCAGGTAGTCAGGAAACACTCAAGAATAGCAGGTGCTGACACTGACTATCACAGAGCACCCTAGAAGTGAAGCTCCACACTGACTTCCAACAGGAACATGCCCTTTTTTGTAGTTATGTTATCCTCTTTGTTCACTCTCTACAGGTTTATATCTCCATCACAAAACACAAAGGAGTAAAAACTTCCACTGAAGTATTCTATCACTCAATCACAAGGAAAAATACAAATTTCCCTCTATTTCAGCTTACAAAACTTAATCTTCTGGAATAAATACATCAAATATTGTAGAAAAACAACACAAAGTAGATGAGAACCCTGTCACCAAATTAATTTTAAAATATCATTAACTGTTGAGAAAAGTAATCATTACTATCGCTAGTACTTCCTAAATTATGCAGTTGAACAACTGCTAAAGACCACTGTCTTTCTTTTTTTAGTACCTCATTCATAAATTATTATACATGCACTACATGATTATCTCACAGCAGTAACACAAATGTGAAAATAAATATTACCGTCCCCACTAATTTCATCTGCAGATCCAGGTGGCATGCAAAGAAAGAAGTAGGGAACAAAGGGTAGGAGAGACAGGAAGGAAGGAGAGAAAAGAAGGAAACACACTATTAAAATGACAAGTAAATCAAAGCTTAAGAAAATAACAAAATCACCCCAAGGTTCATTCACAAGATAACAAAAATTGTACTAATGTGTTTACTGGAGTTGAAGGCTGTTAAGCAAAGTTTTAAGCTGCCAACATATCATACACAGTTACAAAGGGGAATAGCAGAGCTTAATTACTTTCTACCACACTAGGCAAAAGTAATTTGATTGTCTTTTATTGTTTAATTTGTTAAACAGGCTTCTACTTTCCTTAAGGACCATTTGTATCATTTTGGATACAAGTGAAAAGAAACTCTTCATTGCCATGTAAGCAAAAGAGGCACCAGGAATAAGCCTGTAACTCATAACTCAAATGAGGTAGTACACTTAAGTCCTCCATTATAGATGCAGGCCATGCCCACACTGCCATGAAGGGCAAGTGTAGTTCTCAAGGCTCTGACTGACAATTCGGGCTCCCATTGGAATTTCCTTTTGAATTCATACAAAACTACTAATTTTCAAGCATTTTTGAAAAAATAGTTTCAATAATTATAACAACAAAAACCACTGCTTTGCTAGAAAACCCTCCAGATGGCCCAGCTGCCTCATCTGTGCTGTATTCCTGAACATCTGCCTCCCAGAGCACAGAATGCAGACACCCAGCACTCATATGGGCCATGTCCCGCATGCTGCATTAGGAAATTTACAAGGCCAGAAACAGGTCTTGACAACCCCTGTAGGAAAACAAAATGCCACCAGGAAGCTATTTCTTGCCCTGTCATGCATTTAAAAGCCAGCAAAAGAGCAACAAAAGATTATCTACTTAAGACAATGGCCCAAATTGTGTCAATAGCAAAACACAAAACCAGAACCCTCCCCCCCAAGTTATCACATCTGAACAGTGGACAGCACATACATGGATATTCAGTATGGCTATTAAATGCTTGGAACAACCTGGAAGCATCTAGCTATAGTTAGTTTTGTGAGGTGTCTTGGCTGACAAGAAAGCCTGTGCGAGTGCAGTGTAGTACCCGTTGGAGTAGGTTCAAGGGAACAGAAGACCAAAGGGAGAAAGCGCCTAGCTTTCTTAACTTTATGTTGGCAGTGACTGACTCCTTAACAAAGAGGCAAGAGAAGAGAAAAACAGAAAGAAATTATTTCAATGCAAAAGACAACCAGTTAATTTTAAAGCTACAGCTATAAATATATATATATATAATTAAGATGCTTTTATTACTATCATTGATTTGTAATTTAAAAAGATTTGTTTTACTAAAGTATAACACAATATAAAAAAAGAAAAAATGATAAACAGGTGTGAACTCTTCTAGGCTAGCCAAGTAACAAATAACACAACTAAAACAAAATAAAAGGAAAGAAAAAAAAGTAACAAAAAAAAAGACTGATGAATAACTTAAGAACATTTAACATCTGTGCATAAAGAAAGAAATCTTAGAAAACTGTAAGAGCTTTATGAGCAGTTGAGATCTGGAGTAAGATCTCATAAACTGGTAATGAGGATATCTGACTACAGAAGTTGCAAAGCTGCCACCATATATCTACACATGTGCCCATTTATTTGCTTAAACTTACAAGGGAATCATCCTTTATGTGAAGCAATGAAGACACAAGAGTAGCTACAGTATAGCAATGGCAGTAGAATCAAGACATAGTAGAAACAGAGTGACAGTACACAGAGGCATAGGGTACAATCAGTAACAGTCCCGACTTGAAGTGTGGGCCCATCAAGAAAGAAGGTTAAGACAATTTGGCTATCAAGAAGGCAATAATCTCAGTATCAACACTCAAAGAAGAGAAAAACCAGAATGTACAAAATAGCAGTATTTTTCAAGTGGTATGTTTTGACTTCAGAGACAGTTACTGACTACTTCATCTTAGTGATTAGTCTGAAAACCTACTTTGTTTCTAGACTTCCTATATGCGGGCTCTGGCCAGATAAAATGTTCCATTTGATGCTAGATGGATTATGGGCTGAGATGGGAGAGGGAGGATCAGGATCAAAGAGCTATGCAGGGCATTAGTTCAATAAAAAAGTATAAACTGTGGATGACAACAGTCAGTATTAATTTCCCAATTTTGAGAATTATGCTGACTACATAAGATGCTATCTGAAGACAGGTATGGGAGTGCATGATTATAATCTTGCAGCTTGGGAGGTAGAGGCAGAAGGATCAGGAGCTGAAAATCTGTGTAGGCTATATAGAACTGTGTCAAAAAAATAAAACAAAACAAAATAAGAACAAACAAAAAAATTTAAAGCCAATATGAAATAAATTAGAATTAAATAAAAACATCTAAGTTTTCAACTTATAGCTCTTAGAAACATTCTCTAAGAATATATGGTTAAAAAATAAAAACAAGAATCCTGGCCATTTGAATTCTGACACCAGCTCTACTGCTCACATTAACAATTTCCACTTCTTTTTTTTTTCTTTTTCCATGGAAGTTTTACTTTTTTAATTTAATTTTTATTAATTACAGTTTATTCACTTTGTATCCCAGCTGTAATCCCCTCCCCCATACACTCCCAATCCCATCCTGCCTCTCTCTTCCTCTATGCCCCTCCCCAAGTCCAATGATAGGGGAGGTCTTTCTCCCCTTCCATCTGACCCTAGTCTATCAGGTCTCATCAGGACTGGCTGCATTGTCTTCTTCTGTGGACTGGTAAGGCTGCTCCCCCTTCAGGTGGAGGTAATCAAAGAGCCAGCCCATGAGTTCATGTCAGAGACAGTCCCTGCTCCTATTACTGGGGAACCCTCCTGGACACTGAGGTTATCACCATCATGGTCCTTGGTTGGAGTTTCAGTCTCAGAAAAGACCCCTGGGTCCAGAATTTTGGTTCTGTTGCTCTCCTTGTGGAGCTCCTGTTCCCTCCAGGTCATTCTTTCTCCCCCTTCTTTCATAAGATTACCTGCACTCTGCCCAAAGTTTGGCTATGAGTCTCAGCATATGTTTTGATACCCTGCTGGGTAGAGTCATTCAGAGACCCTCTGTGATAGGTTCTTGTCCTGTTTCCTGTGTTCTCCCTCTTCTTATGTCCATCCTGTTTGCCTTTCTGAATGGGGATTGAGCATCTTAGCCAGGGTCCTTCTTGATTAGCTTCTTTAGGTGTACAGATTTTAGTATGGTTATCCTATATTATATATCTAATATCCACTTATGAGTATATACCATGTGTATCTTACTGCTTCTGGGATATCTCACGCAGGATGATCTTTTATAGATCCCATCATTTGCCTGCAAATTTTATGATGTTCTTGTTTTTAATTCCACTTCTTAGAGAGAAGCAGAAGCTCCCTTCAGTGAGGAGCTGAGGGAAGAGGAGTTGGGCAGCTGGTACAGTGACCACTGCCCATGTCTAGATGTTCTAGTTCTTTAATATACAGTCTGTTTCTAAACAAGTAATATCCTTTATCTTGAATTCAAGCAGTTTTTAAAATGTGCTCCTTGAGTAATACTGAGATTAATTTGCCTCATACAAAGGATTATGAGGCTTCTAAATTTACAGAAGATAAGTATTTTTGTTACATGCTTTGAACATCTACCCTGAGTTAGGATAGTGTATAGGAGACAGTGTTAAGCTAAATGGAGCCGTGGACATAGGTCTTTATAGAGGAGAAAGAAACTACCAATACATATGTAAACACTATGAGGGCAAACATGGTAAGAATATGGGAGCATGCTTGCGTAGATCTGAAACTTTCAACAGAGCAATCATGGAAAGGTTATCCAATAGGAAATGGGTATGCCCACGCAGCAGGTACAGGCAGGATACAGAGCAAACATTCAGGCCACATCTCTGCAGAGGCCAAGAGGACACTGGCAAAGGAACAACAAAGAATCAGATAGAACAAGTCAACAGATTGTTTGAAAATGGGAGATGGCAGTCAGGGAGCACCAGGAGATGCAAATATCAAAGCTTAATGTTCAAGTTCTGCCTTTCATTCTGAGTGACATAAACGGAGTGGAGGCAAGGACTATACCACAGCTGTCTCACTTTACAGGCTTCCTGGGAGCAGCCAAAGGGAGCAGGTGGAACAGCAATAGTCAAGGATAATGAGGCAGTGAAGAGGAGTGGTATAAGAGGTGGAGACACTCAAGATCTGCAATGCACTTAACTCTAAAGAGAGGCAGAAAGCCAACGGACAGAGGGAAACCACTTAAGGAATGGGGGAGGCCCACGTTCAGACTCTGCACAGGCACGAGGATCCAGCTATAATGTGCTAGCTATGAGGTGCTCAATGAACTTCTAAGAGAAGGTAGTAAGCAGGCAGGCCACAGACTAAATCTGGGCCTAAAAGAGCCGTGGAGAGGCACAAGTTTAATTAAGCCATAAAGGAAACAGATCTTATAAGGGAGGTACAAAGACTAACAGCAAGTGGTTCATACACTCAGCATTGGATTATCAGCATGAAGAGTGGCCAGCAAATGAGGTATCTAGTGGCCAAGATGCACTGAGCCCTCAAGAGAAAATCCTGCTAGGGTGGGGAACAGGAGGAGTTTTGATGGGATGTCATACTGTCCTAGTTTCATTTTGTTGTGCTGTCTCTTAATTATGGAGTTAAATAAATTCCAGGTTACAGTCCATCCCTGTGGGAAGTCAAGGCAGAAACTACTTGAAGCAATATTCACATCCACAATTGAGAGCAGAGACACAATGAATATCTGCATGAATTTTTGCATGCTCATAATACTTCCTTTCTCTATTTCCATATAATTTAAGACTTAAATCTAGGGAAATGTTGCTGCCCACAACGGGCATGCCTTTCCATTTGCTTTGGAATAATAACAGGATTACAGGCATATGTACGAGCTAGAGGCAAAGGTGAAATAAAACTGGTTGTAAGTTTATGGATGCAGAATCTGGGTAATGAGTGTGTGGAAAATTGTTTCAAATTCTGTATATACTTGAACCATTCCATAATAAAATACTTTAAAAAAATCCTCAAAGGCAAAACACACAATGGGAATTTGATATTATCTATCTACCTCTACGGTTTATCTTGAATCACAATGTCTGAACATAACCCATAATTACTATGCAGTCACTAACTGTATTATCAATTGGGAAGCTCTCAGGTAGAGGCCTTGGAAGTTTTCCCTGTTCTTCCATATTAGCAGTTCTTGTTTGATAATTAGCGAGATGATGTGTAGCTTCTGATAATCTACATTGAAAGTTTACTGATTATTGTTCTCATCAGTTTAGCCAGGAGTTAACAGTTTGTGTACCAAGTACACTGAGGCACAACCTACTCTAAAACACACACTTTTGTAGAGTCAGAAATACATTTCTGTTTAAAATACTCTGGCAGAGGGTTTCACTTTCCTCCTGGTATGAAGGGTTTTGAAGAAGACAAAAAACCCCACAGGGCTGAAGAGACAGATCCATAAGAACTACTTATTTTATTTCTTAAATTCTATTTATTTATTATGTATACAATATCTGCATATATGCCTTCACATCAGAACAGGGCACCAGATCTCATTATAGACGGTTGTGAGCCACCATGTGGTTGCTGGGAATTGAACTCAGGACCTCTGGAAGAGCAGACAGTGCTCTTAACCTCCAGTCCATTGCTCCAGCCCCCGTAAGGACTACTTGTAAAAATAGAAGTCCTAAATGCTTAGCCCACCATCCTTCTGCACCAGTCCCCCTCCCACACATAAAAGCAGGGAGTTCAATGCCAGGGTAAGGAGATGTTCCCATCTCTGGCCATTTTATAGGACACTATTTCTCAACTTAGGATGATAGTATTTCCTTGCTTTCATGACCTCTGAGTGCTTGAGACCCCTCAGGAACCACAGAGAAAAGCAATGTGATTAAGTAGCACCCTCAAATCTCACTAGCAGCAAGCTGAATTCTAATGACATCAAGATGGGACCATGGGCAGGAAGCAACATGGATGGGCTATTCTTATCATTCCTTCCTTATCTGTGCACACCATCAACAGCCGGTTTGCTCTAGATGCCAGAGACATCGAAGCTTCTCAATGGCTTAGAATTCCTCCTAAACTAACCTGGTAGATCAGAACATGTTCATTGTGACCACAAAGACTAGAATTCTTCCTAGTTTTCCAGCTTCCTAGAGTATGCTTGCAACAGCTAATGCCTATCACTCTGTACATATCACCAGTACTACATCATAAAACAATAATTTATAGCAATCAACTTTTATCAAACAGTACCAGTGATTGAACATAAGACCAGCACATGCCAAGTACCATTAAGCGACATCTCCACCCCTTAAAAACAAAACATACAGCCTCTCTTAGGCTTCTTGTACAGACTGTGTTCAAACTTGTAATCCTCCTGCCTCAACCTTCTGAGAAACTCAAACACACACACACAAAATTCTACCAAACATAGTTACGTTTCCTGTCACTACATTTGGCTCTGTTTTTGCTTGCTTTTGTTTTTTGAGACAGGCCCTCTCTACATAGCCTTGATGTCCTGGAACTCACTCTGTAAGAGCAGACTGGCTTCAAACTAAGAGAAACACTTGCCTCTTCCCTTTGAGGGCTGGGATTAAATCAGTGCACCACCACTGCCAGCCACAAATAAACTTCTTTTTGCAGTAGTTAGCAATACTCTAAAGTTAAGGAAGAGGCTCCTCATGGTACACCTTTAAATTCTGAATAATGTTTACATCAAGCATCATGGACATGGTGGCACATGCCTATAATTCCAGTACTTGGGAGGCTTACACAGGAGGATCACAGTGAATTCCAAGCCAGGCTGGGTTTCATAGTTAATTCTATCCAGGCTTCAGAATAAGAACCCATCCCAAAAGGGAGCAGGAAACATTTTAGCAACAGAATAGACAACTTGGGAACACATGGCACTGTCACAATGGAAACTAGACAGTAAAATCAGGCATAACTAGCTCTTTCAAACTAAACAAAGGGCAGACTTTTGAATTCAGACAGAAAAGTCAGTGCTTTATTATTCTTGCTGAATGGGGAAGTTTTCTATAATGGAATCACATGCTAAAATATTACTCCCCTGCATACATCAAGATTCTGCAATGATCAATGGCATCTAATGAAAAGAGAATGTGTTCTTGGAATTGGAGGTCTGAATTGCCAGCAGGATCTCTATTACTTACTGCTCCATGAACCTGGCCAAGCCATTTAGATGCTGAGAGGGGTGATTTCCTCATCTCCAGGGCAGGGATATTAATAAACAAGACAGTACATGTGGCCAAGTCGGCATAATCTCTAAGCATGTAAGTAAGTACTTATATTGGCTAAACAGCAGCAGAACAATCAATGGACAACAGACCCAGCACACAAGAGCCCACAGGAAGAAAGATGAACGGGGCACTTCTCAGACCTGGACAGTTCACAAACCACTCAAGCATATTCAATATGTTCTAGAATTTGAAATAGTAAACTGATACAAACAACATTTATTTTGCTAAATGTTTCCTTGGTAGTTAAAATAATTTTAAGGCACTAATTCAATATATCTATAAGAAATCCTATGTAAATACAATTATGCATATTGAGAGCATAATTAAAATAATCTCTTTAAAACCTTTACATATGCAATAATAGTAAAAATAAGTTGTCTATAAGAATTATTCTTGTTCTTTAAGCACAAAGAGCTCAATAGACTCAAAACAAATATTTCTGCCAGATTAAAAAACAACAAAAAAACTACTGCAGCCATTTCCATAGGGATACAGTTAAGAGAAAAAGTCTAATTTTGCATGGCCAAACATTGAACATGGGCCACAGAGAACATAATGGGAACCATCATGGACTTCTACTCACACTTGAGATTTGGCTTAGTCAGGGAGCTGCTAATTCTTAGAAAAGTCCAACACACACACACACACACACACACACACACACACACACCCCTACCAAACACAGTTAAGCCTTCAAAATACTTGCAAGCAGCTTTATTCTATAATCTAAGAAATGTCCTCACACCAACACTGTTCCAGTAGCAACCCAAGCTACATTTACTCAGGGCACACTTGAAGACCCCTGAGGACAGCCTGGGATACTGGTCTTATAGACAGGGTTTAAGTTCTACCTGAATTCACAAAAGGCATAAAAATATTAGTCTTTTAAAAAGAAATCCTGCTTAACGCTAAGAATAATATGTCTTGGGAACCATGATGTCTTTGTGAGACTCTGTATATCTCATTTCTATAGAGAAATAGCTGGACTTTCTAAAGTAAACCCTCCAACAACCAACCTAGGGCACCCCACACAGCAAGCATTTGCTGAAAGCATTCATGTCTACCTGGCAGAGTGTGTCACAGGTGAGACAGTGTGTAGCAGAAAAGCAAATACATAGACCACAGACCAGTCCACTTTCCTGCACAAAGCAGGGTCACCGTGGCAGCAGATACACAAGGTCACAGGCCCAGCAAACACAGAATTTAGTGCAGAAGGTCAGTACCTCATTCCACATGGAAACAGCAAAGTCAAGAAATAATCTTGGATATGGCTATAACACAGCACTGTTAGCAAGAGACCAAACTAACTAAAACATTCTCAGAGATGTCAGACCAGTACTTGGCAGGATGGGGAGGTACTGCTTACAGTCTATGAAGACTGGATATACTAGCCTGACTCTGCCTAGGAGCACGTAGTAGAGGGTGTGGTCAACTGAATCAAAAGAGCCTGGATACCGAATACTCCTCTCTGCTGGGTCTGAAAACTGTGTAGTGATGACCAAAGTATGCCCGTCAGCTTTCAAGGATAGGAAGATTTTTGTGTAAGGAAGGAAAGAACATCAAAGAATAGGATAATGTGAATGAGAAACAATATGCCTGAGGAAAAGGTGGAGAGGGGAAAGGCAGGCTTAGGCCAAGGAATGGCATCACAGCAGCATCTGATTGTGTCTGAGTGTCATCTGGTAGGCACAGAATTTTTACTGAGAATTTTTCTGAAAGAACTAACTCAAGAGAAGGAAACACAACTCCTCCTCAGACATTTCAGGAAAATAAAACAAAGGCAGAGTACCAAGAAATTAAAATGCAGTTTGAGGCTGAAACCCAAGTTTGCACAATGACTATTTTTGCTCACTGTGTATCTTTAGCAAATTTTGTAACCTGTTGAGTTTTAGTACCCTCATCTGTCCACTAAGAGAGATGATTTCAACAGTCTATTAGAATGACTTTGTGAAGCCAGGCACAGTGGTGCATATCTATAATCCCAGCACTCCAGGAGGCAGAGGCAGGTGGATCTTTGTGAGTTTGAGGCCAGCCTGGTCTAAAAAGTTAGTCCAGGAAGCCAAGACTACTACATAAAGAAACACCTCCAGCTGCCTTTCCACAGAACATAAACATTTCAGTGCCTGAATGATGAATGGTGCTCAAATCTCATCCACCTATCCTGTAAGCCATACTGAAGAATCAGCCTCAGAGGGTTAGGGAACGCTTCTTCACTCTGGATTTCTACTATGGCATGTGAGCCTTTTCCCTTCCACTATATTAAAAACTGTGAGGGTCTGGTGAGTCCTCTGATACTCACAAGCTGAACAAGAAACATACAAAATGCTGATGACAGCCAGCAACGTTTTTAAAAGTCTAGGTTTCCTCCCAAGTCATGGTTTAGGGTCTCAAATGACTGACATGTCCTGGAGAATATGTAGTATCCCTAACACCGTCCAGTGAGAGCAAATCCAGAACCAAGAACTTTGCTGAACTCTGCCAGGAGGTAGCTGTTGCTCTAGGCCATGAGAGTAAGACAGTGTTGCCCACTAATGGAGTGACTCTGCCTGGTCATTGTATCCAAATGCAAACATCTATGGAATGACGGTTAGTGGACAAGGAAGAGAACTATACATTATTATATTGGGCATCAAAAGAGGATCCAGAAACAAATGGGCAAAACACAAACTAAATTTCAAAAAATAAATTTTAAAAAGCTGACTCAAACCAAACCAAACAGGAATAGATTCTGTCTAGTACTGAATGTACCAGAAGGTATTATTTCAGAAGGATAACCTTTATGTTCACATGCATAACTGAGAACAGATGTTGTGTGGCAACATAAAAACATGCAGACATTATGTGCTTATATGACAATAGGGTATACTGTATGTTAAGATGCACAGCTGGGTCCCTGGGAAGATGCCTTTTTGAGCCCCTCCATGAAATTCTTCTATCCTCCACATTTTTATATAAAGAAAAAGAGGCATTTACACTTTGAAAACATAACAAGAAAGTCACCACACCAACAAATAGTTAAGATAATGGTTATGAAGTACATTCACTGTATTAAATAATCATAATATTAACTATGAAAGATGAAAACTATTTTTAAAAATACACATTTTGAACTTCAAACACACAACACAAAGTTAAATCTCTTAAATCCTGCTAAACTATAAAGATAAGTTATAAGGACAACCTCAAGTTAGGGTTTCACTCTAAACATAACATGGCATTGAAACAATTCAGAACCCTACATTACCCTGATGAGTAATATGGTAGGGTCACTTGTAGCATCTACAATAAAGTCCACATAGACAGCTAGTTCATGATAGTAAAATCACCCATGCACTTTATATTCTAAGCAAATGAACTGAACATAGAGTGGCATCTGCACCACTCTCCTCACAGTTTGCTCTTCAAGGTCTCTACCTGAAGATCCTTACCTGACACAGAGACCGCATGTGTCCGCATGCCTTGCTTTTCGCTGTTGGCCAACCTACAAGAGAGCACACAAACACTAAGTATTGTCTCTCCCAGGACCAAAACACCTGTGCTTATCACACAGGCCTCTGCATCAGATTAGGAAAGACAGCACTATTCCTGAAAGATTACATTCTAGACAGGTAGTTTGTTTTTTAACTGGAGTCTACTTTTTAAAACACTGAACATAGACAGGCTGTGTCAATTCTTCGAATACCAGAAATTAAAACAGACAATTGGGCTGGTGATGCAGTTCAATGAGAGAACACTTGTTAAGCACATTTGAGGCTTTGGGATTCATCACCAGCACCACAAAGATAGATTAGATAGATGGATGGATGGATGAATAGACAGACGGACAAAATAAATACATACATACATACATACATAGCTTAATTAATTAAAAAACAGACCAATGAAAAAAGAAAGATGTGCATGTACAATGCTGTTCACAAAGGTGATTTAGAGCTATTTATATAATACTGTGTAATATATAATGTAAAAGCAATGTTTTCAGCTTAAAAAAGAAAGAAATGCTTTCTGCTTAAATGCTAGGCTGTAAAGAACTGACCAAAAGTTATAAAGAATCATGTAACTAAAACTGAATTTTGCTCTTTAAAACCTAAATTAAGAGTCAGCAAGATAGTTCAACAACTAAAGGTGCTTGCCAGCAAGCCTGATTATCTGAGTTTGCTCCCTGGGACTCACATGGTAGAAGGACAGAATGGATTCTTACAAGTTGTCTTCTGACTGATACAAGTGCAGCACTAAGGCTCTTGTATGCTCATAGATATGTATGTGTACATATATGTGTGTTTGTACACAAATATATAATTATGCACACTAATAAATGTAAAAACGAATTTAAAACAGTAGCATGTAACACAGTTAAGAACATATATATATATATATATATATATATTGCTATTGTCTAGTATCTGCTATTCAGCAAATTTAAAAAATAGTGACAATTAACAAAATACAAGCATAGTTTAAAATTTTTGGAAAGCACCAAACAGAGGAAAAAAAGGACAACCACAGACTGAAGAAATGGTTCAGTTGGTAAAGATGCTTGCACTGTAAGCCTGGCAGCATATGTAAAGCAAAGGTAAAGCCTGCAACCTATGTAAACTGAAAGAAGAGAAAACTGACTTCACAAAATTCTCTTCTGGTCTCCATGTTGTTGCTGTGTGACATGCTCCCCCATCATGTGTGCAATGCAATCATACCAGAAAAATATCAGAACTTCACACAGCTTATCTTTTTTTTTTGCAACTACAAATATTTTAAATAAAACTG
The DNA here is from genome assembly GCA_028658305.1 of Pachyuromys duprasi. Lineage (NCBI taxonomy): Eukaryota > Metazoa > Chordata > Mammalia > Rodentia > Muridae > Pachyuromys > Pachyuromys duprasi. Next base: position 26,014,497 of record CM053752.1, on the reverse strand, counting down.
TACAACTTCTACAATAAAAAAAACCACAATATAAGGTCATGTAATTTGTTATCTGCTACAGAATATTTAATTACACTGTGAACTCTGACATTGTGATATTTGCTAGAGAAGCTATTTGTATTTGTGGTGTGGCTCAGCCCTAGTATATAACTTTAATCCAAGAGCTTTCTGCTTGGATATTGTAAATAGATCAAGAGGTGGTGCAGGCAACCAGTTGATAGGAAGTGAAGATAAAATTATTAAGGGGAAAAAAAAAGAAAGAAGAGGAAGTCAGGAGGACGGACAGAGAGACACAAAGAAGGCAGAGGGAAGGGACATTCAACTCCATTCACTAGCAGGCAGGGCATAGTGTTGTTTGAGTAAACTTATACCGCTTGCTTGTAGAGGAATTTTAATTCAGCGACAGGGCTGCTCTGATCACTCCCAAAGACCTTCCAGGTCCGTGTGATCAGACGGAATGCAGACACACCCTTAGTATAAACCTTTAATCCCAAACAATGAAGGTAAAGTTAGTTTGAAAGTGATGCCTAATTGAGAGACAAAGTGACAAATCAGAGAAAGATTTGATAGAAAAGAGAGCTACTTAAGAGAGGTAGCACAGAAGGAGAGAGGGAGGAGGCAGTTTTACTGGGAGAATTTTAGAGAGACAGGTTGAAAAGAGAACAAGCTAGTCACAGGTAAAGAGAGAATGAGCCAAAGAATGAGAAGGAGCCTGAAGATTAAAATATATTGCCAGAGCAATTTAGTCAGAAGCTGATAAAAGCTAGTTTGAATTAGTCAGCTTGGAGAGGAGTTTGAGCCAGAACAGCTGAGCTGAACCAGCCAGCCAGAGCTCAGATAGAACTAAAAAGGGTAAGGTTATTTAGCAGTAAGTCTCAGAGCTGAAAACACTCCAGGCCTAGATAAGATTATAAGGAGACTAGAAGCTTCCAGGATTAGGCCTAGGTTAGCAGGTAAAGGGAGCAGGCCTTGGAGACAATAATTTATTTATTTGTCGAATAAAAGATTCTTTTACACTTGCTTCTTATTGGATAGCCAGAACACCAGATCCCTGCGAATCCGCTTTCTCACCTGATTGCCTTTTGTCATTACTGTGTTTAGTGTAGGAATAGAGTCTGGTTCCTGTAAAGTCTGTAAAAAAACCCCATCCTCTTAATATTTGATGAACTGATTTGGTTTTTGTGTTATCTGTTAATAACTTTTAACTCATGTCTTTTTTGCTCACATTTTACACTCATTTGTAATTCCTATATGGTCAGATCAAAATGATTTCTTATATTTTTCCAAGATGCAGACTCTAAGAAAGCACAAGCTGTTGCCCCAAAGAAGGACAAAGAGCAGACTGTAAAGCTCACTGCCCCAAGCTGAGAGAAAACTGCTTCTCCAGTTCCTGCTCACTCTCACAAGCATGACTCCACAGGATGTGGCTATCAGAGCTGACTGTCAAGAGGATGGGAACAAGCTAAGAGGCTATTTTCCAAAGTGTGGTTACACGCTGACCAGATGTTACAGGAAAATCATATGGCATGCCCTCCTGGTGCAGAGGCCTGTGTTTCCAAAAGTGACGTAGAAGAGACCTGGGAGGAGTGGAGCTGAGGCAAGAAATCAGGGCATCATGCAGGAGGAACACTGAGAAAGGCCTGAAAGGGAGTTGTGAGAGAAACTCAACAACTATAATTTGGCAGAATAGAATGTGAGGAACAGCAAAACTGAGGCTAGAGGTGTCAGCAAGTCAGGTAGGCTCTGCAGGGCCATATGTCAGAAAAGAGCTTTATTTAGGACAGTTTGATGAGGGGCTGAAGTACACAGGTGGACTCAGTAGGCATGCAGGCTAGAGTTGACAGGTGGAACATACCTAAACACCTTAGCACCAAGATCTCATGAACAAGCCTTTACACACCCTGCCACTTCTTACTTCGTAGGATCTCACTGTGTCCTGTGGGACTCTTGAAAAATTACTCCTTGGCTTCCTTGGACTCTACCTAGATTCTTCTCTGTTCTGTAGTAAGTCATACTTTTCTGATTCCAATACAACTCTGGGTCTGGTCTGGAGAGATGGCCCAAAAGTTAAGAGCACTGGTTGTTCTTCCAGAGGTCCTGAGTTCAATTCCCAGCTCATAACCATCTGTTATGAGAACTGGTGCCCTCTTATATGCAGGTGTACATGCAGACAGAACATTGCATGCATAATAAATAAATAAACCTTTAAAAAAACAACAACAAAAACAACTCTGGGTCTGAGTGGGCCTGCGGTGCTCAATACTACTAGGATAGCCCTGGCAGGTGATGCTGATTGTGAGGAACAGGAGAGCAATGGCAGGAGGCTTGAAAGCAGATTATCATACGCATCTAGCAAGGAAAGGCTGAGGATGTGATTACAGAGAGGAGGGCACAGGGCAGAATGAACAAGCGCAGGTTTGGCCCTCTTTATCTCAGGCTTCCACATCTCTGTAAGTGTGTAAGAATTACTAGCTTCTACTGTTCAGTCTTCTGTTTATCTAAACAGCTAGATTCTTACCTCCATATGTTGGGGCACACTTCCTGCATGCTGACTAGGATTACAGGAGTAATTTTTGGCATTACTATTTGATTTCTTTAATTAAATTAAAGATCAACAAAACTCTTATAAAATTTGTAACATGAATAGTAAACCACCAATTACTTCTTCATTTTCCTAATTTTAAAAGAGATAGGTATTAACCTATTTTCACATTTCTAAAACTGTGATGACACCATGAAGTGACTGTCTAAGCTTATTATTACCATAACCATGTTTAGATCCCTTCTAGACTTGATGTAAGGAGTAAACTAATTTTAAAAGTTCTTGATTACATCTACATTTCATATATAACTTACAACTCATTTGATTCATGTTTGCAAATATGTATTCTAGGTCCTTGAATATATGTAGAAATTTAATTTTTCAGGAAAACAGATAATAAAGCCTAATGATTTTCTTAAAGTTTCTAACAAAACCAAGTAAGAAAATGCACAAAGGAGCACTTACTTTGGTATTGATGGCAATGCCCGTTCACCTTCTGGGAAGAAAAAAAAGAGATATGAGCAGCTCTTTGGACTCCTTTAAGAGAGCATGCAGGTAAGCTCAGAAGGAGGAGAAACTGTTTTTTGGTGTTTAGTTATAGTCCTTTACAGCCAAGACATTTCACTGGTTCTATGTTAGGTTATTATGGGTTTCTATCCAAAACTCATAACAAACATAAATGGGTGTTGTGTTCACAAGCTGATAAAAGACAGTCTTCCCAAATGACTTAAAGATTAGGAGCTCTTAAAGTCAAAGCCTAGGGTGCCTTGCCAAAGGCCTGAACATTCTACTTTTCATAAAGCGGTTTACCAATAACACCAAGAAACTATGCAGGAAGTACAATGGCACAATGTGTGTAGCTACAGAGGATTCATCTTAAATGTTTCTCTCCTATAATCTAGTTCTACACTCATCCCTTATAGGGATCTTTCTGGAAACTGTGCACTCTGCTTGGCCCTCTTACATTTTTCAGCCCTTCAGAGCACATTGCCACAGACTGCTCACCCTTCCTTTATCACCTCCAGGGTACCTGACCCTTGAGATAGCTCTTAGGGTGCTATATGGTAAGGGAAGAAAACTAACTAGCCTAGGATAGGAAGAGTAAATACAGTCCGTGGCAGGACACACAGTATACTGTACAAGCAAGTACGACACCAAAGCCCAGGCTCTCCTGCACTCCACTGACTGATGTACGTGGAATGTTTTCAAAGACTGCTTCAGCAACCCATATCCTCAGGATCCACTTTCACTACACTTACAAAGCTCTTCTTCATGAGGAGCCTTGGGCCTCATTTCTAAGATATTTTTATTCACTCAAATCTTTAATTTCATATCTTGAGATCAAATTTATTTTGTTCTTCACCTACTCTAAGCTTTTTAAATGTATAGGAAAAAAAAAAAAAACCCAACAGGATAGAAACTTCAATGTGAATTATAAGAGACACCTGAAAAAGAACTAGGAAGATCATCTCTAGAGCCGAAAGAGACAATGGTAACTCAGGAACTATTCTAAGGGTTACGCAAAGCCCTGTACTGTCATAGTGTACTTCAATCTAGCTTCAAGTCTGTGGACTATGGCATGGATCACTGTCCCTAGAAAAACAAGCACCCAGGTCACCACAACACATCTGGCCTTCACGTTTACATTGTTATTGAGGTAAGAACTGACTGCTGGGGTAAGCTTGTCTACCAGTGCAGCAAGAATGAAAACAGAACCTTACCTTTCTGGGGTCTGATGATGAAGGACTGCGTGGCTCCATTTACCAGGCGGCAGTATCCATCGATCAGGTCAGCCATGTTCTCTGCAATGGTTAGGGATGGTGCCGTCACTGTCAGAGGCTAACGGGAAAGAACAAGAAAGAGGCATTATTGTTCTTTCCAGTAATCAAAGGGACAGCTGCACTATGACATCACAATTCTGCATACACACACTTGAATGCAGAGGAGTAGGAATGAAACATTTGGCAGATTTGAGTGAAAAAAGGATTTAAGGACATCATTTCTGGGATATGTGACAGAAGACATACTCAGAGCATAAGATAAAAAGCACTGACACTTAGGCTTACTTCTACAAAAAAAAGTTGGCAAAAACATTTTCTTCAGAATGTCTGGCCCCTTGGGCACACTCTAAAAATTCAGATAACAAGTTAAAGCACAGCTTACTCCAGAGACTAATGTACAATAAACTTTTATCAATCATATCTTAATTTTCTATCATTAGAGAAAATTGATAAAAATTTTGGTCTTTCTGTTTTCATAGCATGTTAGCCTAGAGGCTTAAAAAACATTGTCATACAAAATAAACTATAATCTATTTCTAAGGGTTACCTGAAGACAACAAAGGTTGTATTTTATTTTCACAGCCAAGTGTGTCCTGGTTCACATGGCTGTTTGCACTTATTCCAAATGAATGGCTTGCTTCTCTCACTTACAAATTCCTATCATTGCTTGTGGTACAGCAAAGAGAAAGAGCAGTTTGAATAATGCACTGGGATCTCTGGGAAAAACCGAAATTTGCAACAAGTTTTCTATACTGCAGGCTAGGATTTGCTAATCTGTAAGTAGTTTCTAGATGTCAACTTCAGATGCCTATTGTTTTTAACAAAATCTCAATCTTTAGATTTTACCAATGAAGACTTGGGAGCCATGTGCTGGGATTAAAGCCTGCTAGCTCAGAAAGGCAGAGAAAGTACCCAGCTGACCTTCCTCAGCCGAAATCTCAGAAGCAATGGTCCTCTCCTATGCTGCCATCTCAAACAACCTCTTTCAAACTGAATGCCCCTCCCTTTTACTCCTGTGTGTCTGTCTTGCTGACTTTCTCTTCTTCTATATGGTTTTTTATTTCTTAATAATCATATGCTCACTTCCTGTCAGCTGGTTGCTTGCCCCACTTCTTGACCTACGGTTGACTTTACTTAATCCTGTTTACAATATTCATGCAGAAAGCTCTTAGATTAAGGAGTGTGAGAAGTCTGAGGCATACCACAACTAGAAGTAGTTTTTTTTTTCCCAGTAAAATAGCACAATCTTGGGGTTCACAGTATAATCAAATATCCTGCAACAGATGTCAGAGACTTGGAATCACAGGCAGGACACCGGTGGAGTAGCCTAGTGAGGAGAGTTGAGCCACAGACAAAGTTGCCTGCACAATGGCTCCACCTCATCTTCAATATGCTCTGTCTGGAGCCCAGAGTCTTGTGTCACTGAACAGTTCTTTCTTCTACCACTTATTATTACTTTGTTTCCTTTTTTTTTAAAATTGTTTAGACATGGAATACCGAGGGTTGGAATTATAGCCATGTGCCACATGACCTGCCTACCTGTTTTTATCACACTGTTGTAGGGGCTATTATCACAATGACTGCCCAGAAAATCTTCCAATATTGTCCAGGAACAGTAACATTTACAGTGCACATAATCCTTCCCACCCCCTACCCTAAAACAGGGTTTTTCAATGTAGCCCTGGCTGTCCTGAAACTATCTCTGTAGACCAGGCTGGCCTTGAATTCAGAGATCCACCTTTCTCTGCCTCCCAAACGCTTGGATTAAAGGAGAGCACAGACAATTCTAAATGACTTCTCTCATGATTGAGAGTGGTCTCTGATTATACTCATACCAATAGTCCTAGGCTTTAAAATCTAATCCTTTCCTATCTTGAATATATTTAACCATTATTTTAAATCTTTAAACATGAGAAAATTGTGAGTCTGATCACTCATAAACACTGAAGCCTTATCCTAGAAAAGTCATTTCTACACTATCCCATAGAGCAGACTTATTTAACTTAAAAAATGTTTGTTTGTTTTTTGATTTTAGACAATATATTTTGATCCCCCACCCCTTTTGTTTTTCAAGACAGGGTTTCTCTGTATAGTGGCCCTAGCTCTCCTGGACTCTCTTTGTAGATCAGGCTGGCCTTGAACTCACAGAGATCCACCTGATTCTGCCTCCCTAGTGCTGGGATTAAAAGTGTGTACCACCATACCAGGCCTGGGTCAAATTCTTAAAAGCAAGTCCCTTACCTCAGGGGCACCAGCAATTTTGAGTTGTAGCATTCCTTTCCTGTCTTTGTCTTCACTGTTTGAGTACTGGATGGTCTGCACTTGGTTGAAGTCCGCTAGGTGTGTGGGCTTTGGAAGGAAAGAGAGAGTTCTTAGGCTGTGAAGGAGCCTGAGGCTGGGGTCTGCTAGCTGTTAACTCTTTCTAGTCTGGACCATCAGAGCCTTGCCCTGACAGATACTTTCCTCTGGTCAAAGTCATGCAGTAGCCCTTAGGCTTCATTCCAGATTTGGGCATGCCTAATTGTGGTAACAACTTAACAGGACCCAGGTATGAGGGGGTAAGAGAAAACTCAGCTTCCCTAGGGGCTGAAAAAAGTAGAAATGAAAATAGCAGCATGAACCATCACTATAAACCAGCTGCCCATTTTAAGAAGCCTGGTATAATTTTAATGAGAGCAGATATTTAGTGGAAAAAAATTATACAAGTTACAAATATAGTATGTAAGCATTTACAGAGCAATACAGCACTATAAGGAATTGATGGCTTATTACTAGCACATGTGTTCACATAATTTACAACAGGAGCTGTAAGCAGAGGGTGGAACAGGATACAAGGTCCTTGACATGGTAATAGGAGCTACTCGCAATGAAATCTAAGCAAAAGACCAAAAGTCCTTTTTATTTGTTTATTGACAAAGTAACCCTAGCTGGCCTCTAACAGTTTTCATACCTGCCTTCATTTTCCAACTGTTAGCATTATAGAAATATGCCTTCCCAGTAAGAATACACTCTACACACTCAGGAAAAATGCTCTTGAATAATAGTACACAAACAGTCTGGCTAATGCCAAAGGGAAACTGGCCTCAAACAGAAAATTTTACCAACTTATATATAGGCCATAAACTTATACATTCCACATATGCTGTCATCTGTAAATGTTTTGCAAGTCACAGGCTCAAGTTACACTTTGAACAATTTAAAAAGAAACAGGCAACTGCAATACGTGCTACTTGGGCAAATAGGAGATTTACACAGCAAAGATATTGCCAAAATTATTTCTTACGCACACTAGTGGGTTCCCCCCGCCCCAAATAATGTTATCCAGGGTCACCTTGCCCACCTGGCAGAATTATGCTTTTCCTGAGAAGACACAGGGAACTTGACTTAACAGACCAGGACTTAATGGTGGCCGTGACCCTGTGCTGCCTCTCTGAGGCAGACTTGAGATGGGGATATGCCTAATGGCTGGTTGTAAATCAGAGTGGTCTCCTTTGTTATAGAAACAGAGTCTAATCTGAGGCCAATTTTGGTGAACAAACATTGGAAGAAACTTTCTCAGTAAGCCTAAATATCAATAACGGCACAAAATGTTTTTTCTTAAAGTTTCTAACAAGTCTGATCGTATCTTTCAATTGGACCGAAGCAGTGCTCCTTTAGCTAAATGCAATGTTGTATATGTAACATTTCTTAAGCAAGTTTATTAATAAATCCTATACAGTATTAATATTAGTGGTTCAAGTCTCTCTTGTGTCACTGGGATTACAATTTTAAAATATTAAAGGCACGTTATTAAAGCCTAATAAGGACTGTACTACATAAAGATACACTGTGTGTGTACAGTGGTAGAGATGCAGTGTTAGGTAAGGCACTGATGCACAAGCCAAACTCTAATGACACACTTTCCATTGGCGGATTAAAATTTGGTTCTGGAATACTAAATGACTGAGAAACTTTTAAGAAAAAAGGCCTAAGGAGAACGATATACAAAATCCATCAAAAGAGAATCTACTGAGCAAGATATCAAATCAAGCAATCAATATAGCAGTGTGATAGACCAGAAAGAGACACTGGTATCAGTGCAGCAGAACAGGAGAACAAGAAGCAGATGACAAAAGTAATAGCCCATTCAGGGGTAAACAAGTTAGATCACACGAATACCCGTGCCGCCACACTTTGCGGGTCATCTGCAATATGTACAACAATTGCAGAAACCTATCAACAAAGACAAGCATTTTCTATAGGCTTACACTGTACAAGGGCAGGAGATAAGAATCTCAATTTTTCAGTGTCTTTACTTCTACCTATAGCTGTAATCATTACTACTTCACCAAGAAAAAGATATAGGCACAGACATGAAAGAATGACCCCAAACGTTATAAAGTCAGTGTCAAGATGCCAGCAGCTTTGTGATGCACTCAAAGATGAAAACAAGGACTTTTGAGCTTTCTAAACCACATTTTTCATCTTCACCTCTGGACAAAATGGGAGGAGCCTCTCCATCTTGAACTATGTACAACACTAGAGATAGAAAAGAAAACAGAAATGCAAAATAATAACGAAAAATCTTGCAAGAAAAAAATACTACAAATAGAATCTAAGGGCTATGACTAAAAATCATTAAGTCACAGCCAACTGAATATGGTTAAGCTTTCTGAAAAGCTAAGGCATTTACACTTCATCCCAGTGGACTGAGTGCTCCCGCTGCCCAAACTGCTGTCGTGCTGTTTTTCACGCGCCCCGAGATCCGTCCTGCCCCCGAGTTCTCATTCAGCCACTAGTAGATGAAAAGTGCAGAGTGCTATTGCCAGCACAATGTGCTCTCCATCCAGTCACTGACCAGTTGGGAATCTTGGTTAGACTGGCTGTGTCTTTCCTATTTCTAATCATTCTATAGTCTTAAGCTAAGAAGCTTTTAGCAAAAGCATTTATTACAAATACCTGCCTTTTATCCCATCTCTTGATGAAAAGAAAGTCTAAATTTCTATTTAACACAATTTATCAAAACTTTTACTGAACTACCACTTTTATATCCTGTTTTTAAAAATTACATCCGTGATGGGTGCGGTGGTGCACTCTTATAATCTCAGCACTAGGGGGGAGGCAGAGGCAGGCAAAATATGAGTCTGAACCCAGCCTGGTCTACATAGTAGGTTCTAGGCCAACCATAGATACACAGAAACCCTGTCTCATGGAAAGGGGAAAAAAAGGAAAACAAAACAGAACGAAAAGAGAAGAAAAGAAAAGAAGAAAAGAGTCAGAACTTGCCATAGTCACGAGATACTCTTTGGTTTTCTTCTAAACTATCATTTTTACTTTTCATGTGTGAATCTACAGTACACTTGGGTTCAAGTTCTTGTCTCTTATCAAGTGAGTAACAGAGTTAGATACCATTCTGTTTTCTTCTGTGAGGAAGCATTTATTGAAAAGTCAACCAAAGATTCCAAATCAAGACAGTATAGAGAGATAACTGAAATGCAGTGGGAGTTCTGAGGTTGGTATGTTTAAAATAACAACCGGTACGAGATTTATGATGGGGGGAAAAAAGGAACAATAAAGAAAACATTTCAGATTCCTGGACCTGTGAGGAGACAAATCATGTAGAAAAGATGTGCTGGTAACACAGGCACAAATACAGGCACAGTATAAGCAGTGAACCCAAAGAGCCAAAACAAGAGAGAACAGCTTCCATTCCCAGGATGTTTGCTTTACAATGACAGAAGAACAAACATGCTTCTAATGTATTCAAATGTAAAAATCAAGCCAGGTGTGGTAGCTGAAGCCTGTAATTTCAGCTCTTAGGTAGTCCAAGACACAAGATTTCCACTGAGTGTGAGGATGACCTAGGTTGGTTACACAGTAAGTGTTGAGTAAAGGCCAGCCTGGAATACAAAGTGAGACCCTGTCTCAAAACAGCAATAATTGCACCAAAAAATCATAAAGGCTATAAAAATGGTGGAATCTAGAAGTAGAAAAACTACTTGCCCACACTGTCAGGGACAGAAGTTTTTCAGCCTTTCTGAGGGGCAAATTGGCAACTTCTTTTCAAATCAAAATGCTTAATGCTTTGCATGCATTCAGTGGTTCTATTACTTGGCATCACTTCCACAAGAGAGAAAACAACAGTTTCTAAAAATACATGTGAAAGAATACAATTTCTGGACTCTGAAGAGATGGTGACAGTGGCTAAGACTGCTTGCTGTAGACCTGACCTCAAATCCACAAAACCCACAGGAAAAGGCTAAGCATGACCATGCATGCCTGTAATTTCAGAGTTGCAGAGAAGAAGTAGACAAGGCACAATGACCCTGGGTGTGCAAGAGACTAGTCAGCATAGCTAATGAGCCGCAGGTTCAGTAAAAGACCCTGTCTTGGGAGGATAAGGAAAAAAATGACAGAGAAAGATGACCTCTACTGGCTTCTGCATGCACATATGTGGGCACATGTACCTACCTACTGACAAGCGAAAGTAAATGAAGAAAGAAAGAAAGAAAAGAGAGAAAGAAAGAAAGAAAGAAAGAAAGAAAGAAAGAAAGAAAGAAAGAAAGAAAGAAAGAAAGAAACAAACAAACACACACACACACACATACACACACACACTTGTTTCAACATGGTCTTGGGGCAGAAATTGGGATGTCTAGCGACTGAGCCACTCCCATTTGGTCCCAGAAGTCCATCAGTGCCAGGTGGACTAGAAGGCAGGTTTACAAGAGGCAGGAAGTGTGCTTGCTAAGACCCATTTCCATCCAATAGATAAGTGTAAGGAAAAAAGAACAGACCAGTTACTGGTCACTTATATGTAGGCACACTGGGAACAGGAACTGCTAAGAAGAAAGGACTGTAGGGCAGAGGCAAAGCAAAGCAGAGTGGGAATGGACAGCAAGGAGTATATGTGAAAAGTCTTACCAAGCACAAATACAAACTTGTGACCAGAAACCCATACCAGTGAAAAAGCACACCTGCTAGTAGTGTAAGCCACCAAGGAAGACCTCAGAGCCAAACTGCCTGACCAAAGACAGGCGTAATCCTCAACACCATAATCCTGGCTGGCCTTGCAACTCACCCTGTACTCATCATGTGTCGCAGATTTCAGGCATGCCAAACTGTCAACTCCATCAAAGAGCTGCAGTCTATTTGCCTTTCCTTGCAAGCCCCTAGCTAGCACCTGGCACAAGCACATGCTCAGCAGCATTTGCTGAAGCACATAACAGGGGCACATAGTGACGGAACAATCTGAGGATTTCTCTCTGGCCAGCATCTTTCCTCAAAGCAACTGGAAAATCAGAACTTAAAATTATGATATATATATAATTAGATTATAAAGATTATTTAAAAAGAAAGATTATTTTAAAAGTAGGACATCAGTACAAATACACTAAAATCACATCTAAAAGCTAGTTTTAAAAAGAAAAATCACAGTGTAGGTCAGCATATAGTGCCTGCCTAGAGTATGCAAGCTCATATATTTGATCCTCAGAATTGCAACAACAACAACAACAACAACAACAAAAGGCCTCACAAGGTAAGCTGGAACAGCCCACCAGTTTTCATTTACCCACCTAATTTGTCTGGTTCATTTCCCTTCAAGACTAAAAAATTCTAAAGGCAACAAACTTAAGTGTCTTCCCACACCCCACCTTAGCAAGATCATGTAATGAATGAAGAAGTTTCCGTGCAGAACAGATTCTTTCATGCAAATGCCCTGGCAAGTCCTCAGCTTCATTCCTCTCTGCCCACAACCAAATCCATGAGTCCTCCCAGGAGCCAACTTACATTGCAGCCCTTGTCTGTCAGGTAACTGATTCCTTCTTCTGGGCCAATTGCCAGTTCCACAGAAATAATCCAGCTTGACTTTAGAAGATCAAACAGGTGAGAACAAGGTGCCAGAAGGGGGAAAAAAAAAATGAAGATTTTAGATATGGAGCCATGAATATATCAAAGGACTTGGGTTGGAAGAAGACTCAGTTTGCTATTAATCTAATCTAAATAAAATATTTATAACTTCATTGACACAGGATCTACTAAGCCTGGACAAGACTAATTGTGGTCACTCTTGAATCTGGGAAGTCACTGTTTTCTCTAGGAAGAATATCTCAAAAAATCAACTATTCCTTGGAGACCAGCTAATCAAATTGCAGACCTAAATAAAATAAAATTAAAAAAAAAATACCTACTTATGAATACAGGCACACTATTTAAAAGATTTCATTATCTAATTAATGCACTTTCTTCCAGCTTTCCCCCTATGTTAAATGTCAAAGCAGTATTTTGTTATTGTTGAAGAACTATGACAAATTAATTTTCCTTTAATCAGAAATGTAGATACACGTGTTAAGAAAACACTAGACTAGTCCACATCTTCCGAGGTCCCACACTTACCCCAAGGGCACATTTGAAGCACTCTTTGTCAAATCTGTACACTGGCGAGAGAATCTCAAAGAATTTCAGGATGCTTTCTTCTCTGTTAAGGTTGGCAAACTGCCTAAATGTTTGCTGGATCAGTTTTCTTAGTGTTTTGGCCTGAATGATGAAGTTAGAGAAAAACGTTTTTAAGTCTACCAAAAGAAAAAACTGTAATCATATTCATACCATTTACATTACTATAAAAACTCACTTGCCAAATAATTAGAACATGAATTGGTGAAAAACCCACATTAACAAACTTTGTCCTATGACCAGTTTGAAAGGTATAGTTTAACAACACAGAACATTATTCCTTCAACAGAAGCTTAAGGCAAGAGCATGCATATTAAACATGTGGCACACTGCCTTTAAACCGTGTAACACAGGGGCACGTGGACCTGAAGAAAGGGTGAAGGCACACACAGGCATTCCCATGTTCTAATACCATTTCTGAAAGTGCATGGACAAATAACTTTAAAAGTTTCTTGTTTTGGGATCTAAAAAGTGAAATTTCAGAACATTATTCTTTGGAAAGATTGAAGACATTTAGCAATAAGAAGGATCTTTAAAACCATTCATTCAACACAATACTAATTGTAGTGTATACTTTCACAACCAATATCCTATTAAGCCTATAAAACACTTTATAGAACTAGTTTAGGGAGGTTGAAATCCATTCTTACTGTTACAAAAAAAAAGAGAGAGAGAACAGTCACTCTTTATGCACAGAACAGATGCTTTTAGAAGAGAGCTCACTGTGGCTTCATATACACTTGTGTAGAAGGAAAACACCAACACCTACGTACACTGTTTTACCTTAAATGGACAACCACTGGCTTCTGCTCCCTTTACTCATTAGAGTGCTGTCTTCACACGTGAATACCTGAGAATGGAGCAAGGGCTTCAGGGAACAAGATCCTGATCTTCACTGTGTGAGACACCAAAGGCAAGGAAACAGTAACCCCACATTGAGGTCTGAGGAAAGAAGACCAATGTAGGCCATAACATAAACTTAGCTTCTACACTGCTAACACTGACTATATATACTTCCTTGGGTAACTTTGGATGAAGAAGTGGCACTTAATGAAGGTTTTGGCAGGGATGCCAACAGTAGGGAAGGGGGGAAAAAAAACCAACTAAGTTGGAGGTTTCCCACTAAGTTAAACAAGAAGCCAACAGTGTATGTAGGTACAAAAGCAGAAAATGATTACAAGGTGGTCAGACTCTGATTTTATTTTGGAAAGGTAAGCTGATACAGGCAGGAACTGGTATTAAACCAATAGGGCAAAAACTAGAAGCCATGTGGTGATGGAGCTGGGGGTAGAGGTGAACAGTGGATAACACAGCCCCCCAGAGGAAATGAAAACCAGGATTCTACTGGACCAAGGTCAGAGAGCTAGGCTAGGGGATCTACTGAATGTTCAGAGTGAGGAGGAAGCTGAGCGGCTAAGGCCCAGACAGAGCTGTAGCAGCTGAGGCAGATGCAGGGAAACCAGGTGGGCACAGCTTCCTCTAGTGGAATCACAACCGTGAAGCCTAAGACTTGGGAATAAGAGGAGTCACTGCAGACAGGAAGCTAGGACAAGAGGAGATGAGCCTACATGATGAAGTATGCAGCTATTGAAATGAAAACGAGCGGGAGGCTAAGAAGGACAAAGAACAAGATACCAGAAAGATACCTGATCATGAGCTGAAAGAACAGGCTATATAAGGTCACAGAGGTCATGTGACCTATTTTAGATGCTCACTGTGCTCTTGGGCATAAGAGGTGGTGAGTGAGACAATATAAAGCAAAAAAAAACACATCTGGTCACATCACCGCAGGCCAAGCAGGCAACCAACCAAAAGGGGAGAAGGATGACACTATGCAAGACAAGAGGGATCTAGAATGAACCGGTGCTTGGAGAGAACTAAAGGGGAAGCCATTAGTGAATACAATACAACAGTATTAATTCAGCACTAGCCTAATGTTTCCAACATAGACCATCAAGTAGACAGCTGAATAAATTTGGAGTTCAAGAAAGGGTAGCCATCAGCTCAGGTAGTTACAGACATAGCACCTACCAATCAGGTGGACAGCAAGGAATGAAGAGGAGATAGCCAGACTGTGACAGCTAGCTAGTTTAACAACACTGGAGCTCTGATGGGAGTGAAGCAAAAGGGGAACAATAAAGTTCCAGCGCATCTGAGTAGAATTAGTTCTGGCTTTGGATCAGGCTTGAACTAAGAGAAGTAAATGTGTACAAGGTCAGTAGGGCCCAACTATAAAAGTGCACTACACAGAGAAAACAGTCTTTGAACCTCCAGCGCTTTCTAGCCTTGACTAAGACACTGTCAAAAACTACCTGTCAGATTAAGAACTCAAGTTATCTACCTAAGCACACTTCCATGTGAAACCATGGAGAAAGCAAATGAATGTACAAGAGTATCATTAAGATATACCACCAAGAATTGCTGCTCTTCAGTCTTATTAATATAATGTATTATCTCCCATTAGATGCTGCTAGGCACACAGATTACTATGGTTTTTCATATAAGTGTGCATGTAAGGCTAAAGAAATTTTGCTGCAAAACAATGAAAGGGGAATACACACTGAAGAATAATATAACACAACCCAGGCTAGGCACAAAAGTGGTCCTTCTATCTAAAGGGCCTGGATTCAAGAGCAAGTATGTCAAGCACAAGTCAGCTTTTACTTCCCTTGGCTCTCTCAACAGGTCCCAGTATATGCAGGTGCCAGCAATATCCTGGAAAATTACTTTATCATGTCAAGCCACGCTGAAATAAAGATGGTCACTATTGTAATTTTAAAAATTAAGGTTATATTATTATTATTTGTTTGTTTGTTTACATAGTTTTGAGAAAGTCTTAATATATGTCTGGGCTGGTTTTGAACTTGAAATTCTCCTACCTCAGCCTTAACCAGGTCATTGATGTGAGCCACTATGCCTGGCGCTAACTCAAGTCTCTTAATGGTGTTCTAAGAAGCCATCTTATCACCTGGGAATTGGACAGATCCTTTAAGATTTTCAACATTAGTAGTTTTGAAATTAGGTTTCTCTTGTGAGTACTATGGCAATACGTTACAGTTTGACTGTTTGGATTTGCTATCTAGGTTTAGACCTATCATATAACTGTTAAGATGGCAGGCACAATTTCCGCAGTCTTGCCCCTTGTACAATCAAGAAACAAATATCACTGTGACACAATTCACTGAATTTCTATCCAAACTGTATACACATTTATGTTGCTAGTCCCCTCAACAGAGTGTCTGCTTGCCCCTTCATCACTCATAACCTTGATACCTTTAAGGAGGAATAATAAGAACTATAGAGTGCCCCTGACCTTGAGTTTACTAATATTACTAGAGTAGTGATTTTAATCATGCATCTGAAATGTTAAGACACTTTGTTATTCTTAGCACCCAAGGAATGTGCAGCCTGTTCTCTGTTCTTGGAAACATCATAACTCAGTCAAGTTCTACCAGGATATGACAATCTTTCAACCATTCAATGAGAATGTTAACTACAATATTCTAGAAATTTAAATGTAAGGCAATATAAAGTCCACGGAAATCTGCCTGGGCTGTCAAAGGAATTTATGTTGAATGGGAAGAAATCTTGGTCTAAGGCCACAGCCTCTCCTAGTTAAAGCTATTTAAGAAACAAATAATATTTATATTAGAAACAATTAAAATAATTCTCTTTTCAATAAAAAGCGCTGTGAGATGTTTTGGTTGGTAAAGGTACTTACTGTGCTGGATAGTTTTATGTCAACTTGAAACAAGCTAGGTCATCTGAGAACAGGAAACCTCAATTAAGAACCTCTAGGTTCCTGGCCAGGTTAAATTGTTGTTGCCTTGGTTTCCCTCAATGAACTGTTGTTAGGATATGTTAGCCAAATAAACCCTTTCCTTCTTAAGTTGCTTTTAGTTCGTGGTACTGTTGTGATGAAAAACTATGACCAAGAGGATCCAAAAGGCTGAAAACATGACAACTTGATGCCCAGGTCTCACATGGTAAGTCAATCCCATAAACAGTATTGTGATTTCTATGTTGTGTCCTGTGGGCATGCTCAATATGCACAAGCATGCGTTCATGTGTACATACACTAAGTAAATAAATGTAAAAACTTTTTTTGAAGAGAGCATGTAAGAAAACAGTTCTTAAAACCTTCTTCATAAGTGAGTCTGGTGTAGCTGTAGATACCTAATGATGGCTAAACATTAGCTCTCCTTATATCCAAACGTCTAGTCTGAATCAGCTTCCTTTAAATCCCTAAGTCCTTTAGCCATCCGCAGCCATCTAAGCATAACCACTGCCCCTTACATCTTCCTTGACCACCCTTTCTGCTTCTTGTTTTTATTTTTTATTTTTGGTTTTCAATCTGTCTTGCAGATTGCTACCTGGCTCTCCTTATCCCCTACTGTAAAAGATGTAGGCCTCTTTCATAAGATTCCCTGCACACTTGTCCAAAGTTTGGCTATAAGTCTCAGCATCTGCTTTAATACCCTGCAGGGTATAGTCTTTCAGAGTCCCTCTGTGGTAAAGTCCTATCCTGTTCCCTGTTTGATCCCTCTTCTGATGTCCATCCTATTTGCCTTTCTGAATGAGGACTGAGCATCTTACTCAGGATCCTCCTTCTTGATTAGCTTCCTCAGGAGTACAGATTTTAGTATGACTATCCTATATTATATGTCTAATATCCACTTATCAGTGAGTATAGACCATATGTGTCTTTCTGCTACTGAGATACCTCACTCAAGATGATCTTTTCTAGTTCCCACCATTTGCATGCAAATTTCTTGATTTCTTTGTGCACAAGGAGAACCAAAAAACAAAACAAAACAAACAAAAATAAAACAACAACAACAACAACAAAAAAAAATCCAAACTGGGCACAGGGATCTTTTCTGAGACAGATACTCTAATCAAGGACCATTCATGGACATAACCTAGAACCCCTGCATAGATGTAGCCCATGGCAGTTCAGTGTCCAAGTGGGTTCCCTAGTAATGGAACTGGGACTGTCCCTGAAATGAACTTAGTGGCCGTTCTTTGATCACCACCCCCTGAGTGAGGGGGGCAGGGGGAAGAACAGTCTTACCAGGCCACAGAGGAAGACAATGCAGCCACTCCTAATGAGACCTGACAGACTAGGATCAGATGGAAGGGGAGGAAAACCTCCCCTATCAGTGGACTGGAGAAGGGGTGTGGATAGAGAGGAGAGAGGGAGAGGGGTGGGTAGAATTGGGAGGGGGCTATAGTTGGAATACAAAGTGAACAAACTGTAATTAATAAAAATAAACAAATAAAAGATGTAGGCCTCTTACCCCTGCACTTAGGCCCATAGAAAGCACTGACCATAGAGACTCTACCCAATTCAAATCATAATCAGGACTGAGTCCTCACTACACTGCCACATGCAGCTCAAAATCCCAGAGAAAAGCATGCTGGAGTAGAGCAGGGCAAAAGAGGCCAAGATGGACAAAGCTGGGAAAGGCCTGAAGAGTGTGGCAACCCTCTCTCTGGACTCTTCTCCAATTTTATTTGTTTTTCAAGTTGTTGTTCATTTTTCGTTCTTTAAATTAAATAGGATCTATTAAATGTGCTATATACCTGGTGCTAGACAGGTATATAACTTATTGTGTGAAAATAAACTTATTGTGTGAAAATATAGTATATGAAGGCAAAAACAAACAAGCCAGTAACTACAAAATTACAAATTCAGAAAGAAAAGCACGCCCCTTAGATATCGAATAGGGTCTAAGATCAGGGACATGTTTTCCATCTCTGAAAAGGCACAAAGAAGAGGGAGGCTAGAGCAAGAGAACCCAGACTGGGGCAGGCTCCACTGAGCTTCCGTGAGCATCTGCTTCACACACGCACTCACCCATAGACTGTACTTATGTCCCTATTTTGAGTATAATGATTGTTTATAAACCTAAAATAGTGTCTTAGACTCCAAAGACAGCAGTCATACATAAGATGTTTTTACACGTGAAAATCTGAGGAGACAGCAATTTCTGGAAGCCACTAAAGGCTTCATCAGTTGAGAATCACTGATACATAAAACTCAGCCATTAAATGAATACTGGCTAGAGCATCTTCCAACCGATAGCAATAACAAGTTGTAAACGCTGTGGTTTATCTTGTTTCAGTAAATCCATAGCCCTCCTATTTATGAGATGTCTTCTTTCGGATGAAGTAAGGGGACCTCTTCCCCATGTCTTTGTGGTCTTCACACTGAACAATCTAGATAAACAGCTGTTCCTATTCCAGAAGACTGTCAACACTCCCAAGGAACACAGCTACCATTTTCCAACTCCCTCGCAAAAAGTTGTAAACCTTGATTTAAAGCTCTGTCCTCTTTCTAACAAATCTAAGCCAACTAGTAGAGAGGAGAACATCTTCTACATTTGTATTCCCAGCCCCTACCACACTTACAGGAGTGGGCTCTGTAACAGACATCGGAAAGAGCTGGAGTCCCGACAACCTGTTTCTAGTGCTTCATTAATAGAGCAGAAACTCTATGGAAAAGTGTAGTAGTATCCCTAAAAAGAGCCCAAAATATTATAACGGCTATACTTTCTTACTGCTCTCCATAAGACCTACTGCATTGCAGAACTCTCTGCATTTATTTTTCCTATGATATCACCAAGAACTGTGTGTAGAAGGCAGCATGCTGTCAACCTCCAAAAGGGGAAAGGAGGATAGACCTCAAAGCACCATATAGATGGGCCTTGAAGTAGGCAGCACCCAGGTGTGGACAAAGGGCTTTGTCACAGATTGCATTTAACAAACAGCACCAATACAGTGACCTGCTAGCCCACTGGCCAGCACTGACCATATTTAGAGAACAGAGTCTAACTCTACTGGCAAGAAAAGAAGCGTATGGCTGTGAGTGGAGTCATATAACAAGAAATACAGTACTTGGTCTTTCACAATGCTTGGTAGCATGCGAGGCATCTTCACATGCTAGAAACATCTACAGAGCTCATCTTCTGAAAATGCACACTGACTCACTGGCTCTTCACAAAGACTTATGTGTCAGAAGCTGATATTATCTATATCACAGGTGTGTGAAAACTGTCATACTTGGATAAGTCAGTCACTTATCCACAGTCACAGGTGATTTACACTGAAGCCAGGACTCAGACGACAGTTTGGCTGTGGGGTCAATTTTCTGAACCAGAATAGAACATTATTTAGCCTTGGTAGGCCTTAGGTAATAAGATATAGAAAAATATCTTTGCAATAATAAAACATAAAAACAATAATTGCTGTTGCTTATGAACTGCTACCTGACAGGTATTGTGGTGACAAAGACATATGTTTATCTGTTACATGTTAACACCATCCATCCAAAAGACTGTAGAACTAAGAAGTCATGACCCACACTGTGAAGCTGGCAAATAGAACTCTTCTTGGACCAAACTCTGTGTTCTCCCACTGTAACCAGGTGTTTGGAGGTTTGCTCTGGACTGGATAGGAAACAGCACACAGAGATCCTCTCTTTGTCTCCAATGATAGCCATGCTGGAGTAGGACTACATGGAAGCTACTTCCAAAGTTAGCATCAGAAAACCACACAGTAGTAACAGAGATTGGCCATTAGAATGTACACATGTAAAGTGCCAGCAATGCAAACATGCACACAAGTAACACTGACACAGACACACAGAGAATGTAGCACATATGCATACACCAGATCCAGTGAACACACACCACACCTCAGACCGAGTGGTGTATACACATACACAAACCTCTCCCCCCCAAACCTACTGATATATGTACACACACACCAGACCTGGTATTATATACATATACATTACACAAACACACAAAGGACCCAGTGATGTGTGCATGCACAAACAAACACAAGACACAATGATACACAGGGACCCAGCAATGTAAATGCACACACAGGATACACATGTAGGGATACAGCAATATACATATACAGTGCTCATGATTCACTATGATTCTTTAAAACTGTATTCCTTTTCTTCTGTGTATCAAAATACTTGTGACTTTACAAACTTTGGCTACAAGGCTGCAGCATGGACTATTTCTAGCTCTGCACTTAAGTGGTTATTATTCGCAATCACCAAGTAAAACTGTGGTTCTACGGAGAAAGGCCGACTGCGAAAATTGACTTGCCTGACATTAACATGACTCTCACACAGTCAGCTTTTGACACTGCAGTTTTACTATGTTAAGGGGATATACCATTTCCCTTTCTCAAAGGTAAGTTTTCAGTAGGAAAGGGATACAAGCAGAGCTTCCTATTTGATTATGATAAAGCAGACTCTAATTACCTTGACAGAATCCAGTAAACTCTTAGGAAAAAATCGCTTTAAACCAACATCTTTTCTGAAATATAAAAAGAAGCATATTAACAAATTACAGCATCAATCAATAATAACATACTTGAAAGAACACAAAAGTAGTTTACATATTCTTCTAACTGTTCAGGAAGTAGTTCAGGAAACTATTACCAAGCTCTAACCATCAGCATATTCATGGAAGAAGATGAATAAATTATTTTGTAACTATGTACAAAAACATGATTATAATTCATTTCAACAGAAATCTTTGGTCCTCTCCCCTCAACTGTTGAAGTCCCTTTGAAACATTGCTTTGCTGCAAATTGCAGCATATGATAAAACTGTTCTTTCTCAGGTGTGGCATAGAGGTTATCCTTCTACGCATTAGTTCCTCCTAGATAACTACATTTTAGAGAAACCAACTCTCCTAATTAAGACATAGACTGTTGGAATACAGTCAAAGAATGGAGTTGTGTGAGAAGAGTTCTGGGTACTTGGAAGAAAATAAGACAAGAGTCTTATGACCTCAGTTTCTTCACAAAGATGGAATTGTTTTTGCAAAGTGTTTTTGTGCCCCTCTCAAGTATAGCAGATAGAAATCAGTTTACCATAGATTATTTATTACAACTGGCCAATGTTACTTGTTTACTTGCCTCTATGGAAAAACCTGTTTTTCCCATATGCAGTTTGTCCATCATATGTAGCTTATCTGCTACACGCAGCTTATCCTTGTGACAGGACACTTTAGTCATGTGCTTCTTAACCCTTAGAGTATAAATTGCCTGATGTTCTAAATAAAGTTGCCTATTAGATGAGACTTTGCTTTATCTCATGTTTAGGTCCCGCTCTTCCAGGATCACACCATCTCTAAAGCAGTAAACAATAAACCCTTCAATTTATCCAAAATGATGATTGCTTCTTGACTTTTTATTTTATTTGGAGACAGGGTGTAGCCATGGCTGTCCTGAAACTCCTTCTGTAGAGTAGGCTAGCCTCAAACTCAGAGATCTGCCTGCCTCTGCCTCTTGAGTACTAGGATTAAAAATGTGCTGGCTCCCCTTGACTTTTTAAAATTTAGGAATTCATTCCCTAATCACATTTCATCTTCTCTATGTAGGGGGAAAGAAATCAAGTGATTAGTCCTGTCTCAAAAGCTAAGAAATCACATCAAGTTTGGTAATTTGGGCTATACACTCAGGCCTGCCATCATTACTAAAAACCTCAGAATACTTGGTCAAGAAACAGATCAGAAAGTACAGGTTGGGCTTGCTTTTGAAATTTACCACCAATTTTGGGTGCTGAACTAGCAGTTTGTTCACTAGATGGCACTGTGCTCCAAAAAGATGAAATGTACCTTTAAAAGACATGGGATCAGAAAATCATGAAAAATAGAAAGGGACCAAGGAGAAAGGTAAAGTTCAGGTAATATACAGGTATCTTTTTCAGAATTGCATGGGGAAAAACTACCTGAATATGAACTATCAATAAACAAAGTTGTTTCACAATCACTTCATAACCAAAACCACAGGAATCATGTGGTCAACCTTCCAATTAAATTCATTAATCTTTAACCTGAAAAGGTAGCACCTAAACCAATGGACTCCTTGTTAAACCAATTTACCACATCCAAAAGTGACTTTCTTGGCTCCAGAGTGCTGTTTTCAGGTTCTACCTGCCAGTGAACTGCTCTACCCATGATGCACTGTTTCTCTTTGGCTGTGTGTAAGTCGCCTTTCAGAATTGTTGTGTCTAATATGATTAGTGGATGTGAAAGTCTTCTCTTTAAAAGGCACAAGGGAATCTTCCTGTGTGAAGAACACTGACACAAAACTTCAACAGTACTACCTCTGGCATAGTTCAGCGGCCAAGCCAGCCTCTCATACTGGTAAAGAAGAAAGTAAGCACTGTATATAAAATCAAATGCTGTGTACTCTCAAAGTCATTCTTCTCTGCAGTGGTTCTCAGCCAAGAGACCCTAATAGAAAGGCTGAATCTTCACAGAAGAACTCTGGGTCTGATCTTACTGTTGCTATAGGGCAGCCTAGATGAGGAAGTAAAGCTTCCCATTCCCACTGCATTCAGTGGCTAAGAATGTACCCTAAAGATCCTTTATGTAGCTCCTTACCCAGGTGCTTCTCAGTATCCAGACTGGTTAAATTCTCCCCCTCCTCAGAAACAGCAAAGTGAGATGTTAAGGATTCCAGATGGTAGGATTCTACCCTTAGTTACATCACCTCAGAAGTCAGCATTTTAACAGTGCATTACCATTTGCAGTGTGACTCTCTTCTCTAAGCCTGTGGCCTCCTGCAGCAGCAGCCTTCCACTTCAAGAGGCTCGTTTTCAGATGTACATAGAAAACCCATCTAACTTCCATCCAGTCTTTTTTATCAGGAATGTGAAAGAACAGGTGAAGCTGGACCCTCACTGCTAGTTTACTGTTCATCTGCCAAAAGAAAGGCACTGAAGCCAGGCAGTCGTGGCACATATCTTTAA
This sequence comes from Pachyuromys duprasi, assembly GCA_028658305.1. Lineage (NCBI taxonomy): Eukaryota > Metazoa > Chordata > Mammalia > Rodentia > Muridae > Pachyuromys > Pachyuromys duprasi. Next base: position 25,990,952 of record CM053752.1, on the reverse strand, counting down.
TCCCAGCACTGGAGAGGCAGAAGCAGGCGGATATCCAGTTTTGAGACCACGCTGGTCTATAGAGCTAGTTCCAGGACAGACAGGGCTACACAGAGAAACCTTATCCCAAAAAAACCATACCCTTCAACCTTCATCCCCAAAAGAGGCACCCCAGTTCTATCATGCTTGGAATATCAAAAGGGAAAGTAATAAAATCTTTAGTTTATATGAAGAAAAAAGAAACACAAACCAGAAGTATCCAAATCACCCCATCTAGGACTAGTTGGGGGCCTAAGTGGGAGTAAAGAGTGCAGAAGACTTAAGACAACCCTGGAATAACAAGGTTAGTATTAAGTACAAATCATAAGACAGCTGTGCAAAAGGAAAAGGGGGCATTGGAAATAAAACTGAGTACTCACAAATGGACATAGAGGTTATTGAGAATGAAGGAACAGACAGCACCACTAATAGAGCCCAGGCTTGCAGTAGAAACAGCTAGTAGTAACACAAAACACTGAACTAACAGGGCCAACAGGAAAAACTATTAGAACAGAATATGAGCATGGTGATGCATCCCTTTAATCTCAACATTAAGGAGGCAGAGGCAGATGGATCTCTGTTGAGTTCTAGGACAGCCAGAGCTACACAGTGAGACCCTGGGGAATTATGGAGGATAAACCTAGAGAAACATTGCAAGAAATAAATGGAAAATACAAACCAAGGCTGGAGATACGACTCAGACATTAAAAGCGCTGGCTGGTCTTGGAAAGGACTCAAGTTTGAACCCCAGCATGCACACAGAGACACATAACCATCTGTACCTGTTATTTCAGAGGATTTGACACCCTCTTTTGACTTCCTCAGGCAACAGGCATGTACATATGTTGTACATACAGCCATGCAGCAAAATATTTGTGCACAAAAAAAAATCTAAAACTGAAAATAGACTAAGACAAAAAATCAAAAGTAAAAACTGTAAGACACAGAAATCACTAAGTAGAATTTAACAAAAAGATTTATATATTATTTGTTCTTACTGAACAGGGAGCCTCCAAACAGAAAGTAAACTTTGGAGGTGAGAAGTGACATCATATAAATGTCATAACTCCAGAGTCACTCTGACAGAGGTGCAAAAGCTCAGGTATTTAAAGGTGAAGCACATAAAAAAGGGCAAAGCGAAGTTATAGTCACAGGATATAAGACCTCTTTCTTGCAGTAGCCACCATGTTTACCTGTGTGATCACTACACATAAATAGCAGATCATGTCATTCAGGTGCTCAGCCATATCCTCTAAGAAAAAATTAGTTTACACACTTGCTCTGTCTCTTCCTCCTCTGTTAGAGTAGGAATAACTACAAGCCCTGACCTGTAGTGACAATTCTGGAATTTTGGTTTCTTTAAAAAACACAGAAATATTACATGTTTTCACTTTAATCCCAGGTGTGGATATATGGAGCTGCTTTGTAACAGATGACTATGATTTGCCTCCTGCTCTAGCAGAGGCATGCATGATTTTGCCAGCTGCAGAGAGTTTCTGCAAGTATGTGACCTCTGAAATGCTCAGGACTTGTCAGAGGGTATATAAATGCTAAAGCCCTATTAGTGGGTTGCTCATTGGTGGTTGGGTGATGTTGGTCATGGTTAAGTAGTTGTACAAGAAGAAATTAGATATCAACCTTGCCCCAAGGAACTTGACACCCCTAATCAGCAAGAAGTAGTCTATCAATAACATTGGCCCCTTTCTGACCCCTGACTTTATTCAAGATCTCTTTCCTATTTATCCTTTTTTATCTCTTATCTAGTGTTAGAGAGTTTAGAGAGTTGAACAGAAGAAAGGAGTGGAAAAGGGTGGAAGAAAATCCATACAGTAGCAAACAGCAGTTATACTGACATTTGCAAAGGAATTTCACAGTGCATTTTTCTGATTTTTCACAAAAACACCACATCACAATTTTGAAGGTACAAAGTAAAACCCCAATTCTTTCTCTTCTGTTTATTTAGTCTCCTGTTACCTGAATTTCTGTATTTTCTAGAAGCCAATTTTACATCGACTGTACTACAAAACCAGACTAATTTCTAACTTAGAAACGTGAACCTGAATAGAACTTTCTCCAAATACTTTGCCCAGATGGATACCTGTAATCCTAGTACTTGGGAGTAAAGACAGGAGGATTGAATGTTCAAATCCAGCAGGCTAAATGAAACCCTACCTCATACAACCACCACCAAAAACAAAACAAAGAAACCTACTGACAAGCAACCTTTACTGATTTCTCTAATTCTCACAATCTGCGTTTTAAGCACTAAGGAGTCTTTTAAGGCTGAAGAATGTAGCTTTTTAAAATAAAAAACATAAACTACAGTGAATGCTAGACCTAAACTATCTAAGAAAGGACAATAAAAATTCTGAATTACTTTTGTACTCATCTCCTTAATTAGTGGATACCAATGCATGTGACATAACTTCACAAACTTATTTATTGTCCACTATGCATACACTGTCATGAACCTAATTCAAGATGTCTTAGATTCAGCAAGTGGAAGATGCACTAGTTTTGGGCACTTTGAAACATAATGGGCAGACTGCACCTGTGTACCTTACCAATAACCAAAATTACTCTATACTATGTACTGCTACCACCAGTAACTCTCTTCCAAAATACTTTTCTTTTTCTGTGACCATTTCTGCCTTGCAAGCTCCTATTTTGAAGATGGGGGGATGTTAAACTCGCATACTATAAAAGTATTTGGACTGACCTACAAAGTCTAAATAATATCTAAAACCAGTTCTAGTCTTCATTACAACAGACGAGCTCTTTGATGTTATTTTAGCACATTTCTCAAAATACCACAAAAACTTCAGTACCAATACGAATGGAAACAACAGTGGCAAATGACAGTAAAATGGAGCTTAGCTCAGATACAGAAAAAAACAACTTTCTTGCTCAATTGATTATCAACACAATGAAGTACAGAACTTCTATCAAGACACAGGTCTAGTTTCCCTTACATATATTTAAAACAACCAAACACAACAGACAAATATACAAACTAATATCATTACCAGAAATTTGTTTTATATTCTACATTCTCTAATACATGAATAGCAAATAACTCTCACTTCTCCATTTGTTAAAAAAGGATCCTTACTTGATCTGCAGAGAAAGTGAATAATTAATAACCAATTTATGGGCAATTCTGAATTTCAATGTGAAACAGAAGCAAAGTATTATTTCAGTAAAATTTAATGAATATCTTTTTAAAAAACCAAATACATTTGTGTATGTATACAAGTACATATGCTGCTAAGGTCATACACATTATTAGCATAAGATATTTATCAATACATTTAAATGTTTATAAATACAATTAAAATCATTAGGATTTTTTTTTCTTAAAACGTTTTTCTCCTCCAAATAAAGACTGAGAAGACCATTACCTCAGGCAGTTTCTAAGTAGAGATGAAATAGGAAGAGGTACGCTCAGAATCTACAAGGATAGCTCAAGTGTGCAGTACTTACTCTAACACTTCATAGTTGGATTTCTTCTCTAGGGCATTGCCCCGCATCTCCCAGTAGGATCGCCTGAAATCAGGGGACACATACAATGGCATGTGTATAAAAGGAATGTTTAGACTGTTAAATGAAAAAACAACTGGGGAAGAAGATCCAAGGAAAAGTAAATAATGTGGAATCCTCTCATAGTTTAATCACAATTTTACTGGTAATTTTATAAAAGAAAGTGCCTAGAAAATTAAACAAATCCTCTCATAGATTAATCACAATTTTACAGATAATTTTATAAAAGAGGAAAGTATCCAGAAAATTCAACAAACACAAAATCAATGTAGTGATAACACCTACCTAATTTCCAGACAACCCAACTTCAAAGCTATTTCTTGGTCTACTTGATCTGCTATCTCTAGCATGTAGTCACTCTTCACCTGAAATAAGGGAACAGGAGACAGGAATGTTTGCAATATGATCAATCCCTAAATATTTGCTGAATTATTTTCGTATCTGTTTACATTCTGTCAATAATCATGTTGAACTCTGGATACAAAATAGTAATGCCAAAAAACAACAACCTAAGTCTTTTGTGCATACGCATTTTCCACAGCACAAGTGTGCAGATCAGAGGACAACTCTGTGGTGATGTTTCTCTCCTTCCACATTTACATGGGTTCCAGCAATTGAACTAAAGTTGCCAGGCTTATGTGGCAAACATCTTTGCACCTTTTGCCAAGGCAGGTTTGTGCAGTCTAAGACTGCTTACCTGTGTGGCTTTGAATAACTGATATATTGTACCACAACAATGCTCTGTTCTTCCCACTCAGCCCAAAGCAGAAATGGGCAGCAAGAGCTGCATTCCCACTAAACTACACCACAATTTTTCTTTGAGCAATAATGCCAGTTTCCAAAGCATTTGGGGGCCTCAGAGCAAGGGCCACAAAAGTTCGTGTTCTTCAAAACCCAATGTGCAACCTTGCAGTTTCCACCTAAACTGTCCATTCTATATTATTAATCTGTGTTGTTTAAAAAAAAAAAATCTCAACCGTTCCATTTTACCAATGAAGACTCAGGAGCCAGATGTAGGAGTGAAAGCCTGCTAGCTCAGAGGCAAAGAGAGCACCCAGCTGATGTTCTAGATCCCTCCCCCAACTGAATGTCCCTCCCTTCTACTTCCTTTGCATCTCTCTAGCCGTCGTCCTAAGTTCCTCTTACTCTCTGTTTTTTTTTTTTCCTATGTGCACTCCCTGTCAACTGGTTGCTTGCCTTGCCTCTTGACCTATGGTTGACTTTAACCCTGTTCAAGCAGAAAGCTCTTGAATTAAAGATGTGCCAGGTGTGAGCCATACCACAACTAGAACCAGGTTTTTCCAGTAAACAAAACAATCTCGGGGTTTACAGTGTGATCAAATATCCTGCAACAAATCTGCAAAGCAACACACCTGGAGCCTAACATAAAGCAACAATGGTGACACGTCCAGCAATTTAAACATGCACAATTAAACCATGCCAAAATCCTGCCATCCCACAGTGAGTCATTGTTTCAAAACACTAAAAAGCAGGCCAGTAAGATGGCTGAGGACATAAAGGGCCTGCCACACACAGGTCTAATTACCTGAGTTTGATCCCAGGAACCCAGAGTGGAGACAGAAAAAGGACTCCTGAAAGTTGTCCTCTGACATCCACATGCACATTGTGGCACATGATGCCCATATTCACACATATAAACTACACACATGCAAATAATAATAAACTTAAACACACTCATGATTAACACCAGTATATCTGAATACCTGTCAGCATGAAGACATTTGCAAATCTGGAATGCTTACAATCTCCACACAGATTTGCATTAAGAGACCAAACTCCCAAAACCTGCAGCTGATTTAGGAGAGAGGGGCGCACACTCTGAACCTAGAGCAGAACACTGTCAGCTCTCCTTCACAACACATCTCTATTACTAAAACAACACTTAATTACATTATGAGACACACCAACACAAACACTTGTCAAAACTGGTTTCTTTTCTTGCTATACACCTACTTATTGTCTTCAATTATGTATCTTGGTCTTCAAATCTAAAATATTCACTCTGGCTCTCTGCAGAAAAAGTTCTTTGACTACTGCCCAAGAAAAACATTTCAACTATTAGCTGCTGGGCTACCAGCTTCTAGTTCAAAGATTTTGATCCCATTTGTCACACAGCTGTTAGTATGATTTTTCCTTGCAAACCCCCAAGTCTTGAGCCTGCCACTGCTTACCTACTTAACTGCTTGGGGGAACTAACCTGTAATTGAGCACAAAATCCCTTTATCTAAGCTTATTGCTGAGCAGCTGGAATAATACAGCATAAGCTTCACTTAAGTTTGCGACTTCCACACAGACTGCCTACTTTCCTAGACGGAGGACAGCCAAAAGACAGTCAGGTGCTTTCAGTCACCGAGGGCAGCCTTCAGAGCAGGTGCCACTCAGTCGATACCATACTGACGATAAACACAACATTAACCAACTGTCCAGAGGATCAATTACTGCAATTTCCAAACACTGTTCACAGGCAGGAAAATCAATCAAGTGTTCTAAGTCACTCATTAAAGCCAAATGCATATTTAGTTGCAAAAAAGAGACATTAACAATCTTCAAGGAAAACATCCTCACATATGTTGGAGGTTGGTCTGATGTGTTGCTGGCCCTTAAGATCTGGTTACACCTATCTTTGTTTTGTAAGCCTGCCTAAGACATATCTGATTGGGCAGGGCAGAATGGGGTAGGCATGACTAAGGTTCCCGGGCTTTGGAGGACAGAGAGAATAACAAGACACAGATGGAGGAGCCTGCAGAAGAAACCACATGGAGCCAGGAAGGACTCCAATAGCAGCGTGAAAAGGCCCTTTATAAGAATGTGGATGGAAGATAGGATGGTTAAGGAGGATGGCATTGGATGGGGGTTGGGAAATGGATGGTGAGGTGATTTATACCCAAGATAAATAAGGTAATTATAAAATCTAACAGGTGTCTGTGTCTTACTATTTGTGATATCAGGTTAGATAATACCGCCATGATAATCTTAGGACGAATGAATGAATGAATGAATGAATGAATGAATGAATGAATGAATGAATGAATGAATGAATGAATGAATGAATGCCCAACACTTTTTTATTTACTACAACACATATATGAGAGCTTTACTCCAAAATTCTACAAAGCATTTCTTCAGAGCAGTCAGCTCCCAGCTTGAAACCACTTGTCTGAAAACACCTGTACTCTTCACACAGCTGAACAGATATTTGTGTACCCCTCTACTAGCACCCCATCAATGCCATGGCACTGCTCCTTGTCTGCTCCAGCGTTCTCTGCAGTCAATGAATACAGTCACATCCTGGAGTTGTGCTGTAAGACTCCTCACCTTTGCTGTTTATTTCCCTTATGACTCTTTCTTTCTTTCCTTCTTTCTTTCTTTCTTTCTTTCTTTCTTTCTTTCTTTCTTTCTTTCTTTCTTTCTTTCTTTCTTTCTTTCTTTCTTTCTTTCTTTCTTTCTTTTTTTACAGGATGGGGTTGTCTGGTAGTTTGGTTTTGGTTTCTCCGTGCACCCCTTGCTGTCCTGGGACTTACTCTATACATCAGGCTGGCCTGAAATCCACAGAGGCACCTGCCCTCCTCAGTACTGGGACTAAAGGCGTACACCATCTCGCCCGGACAGAACAAGCATCTTTTAAGACTTGCCCAACCATACAAAAATTCAAGAAGTGTACAAAAAAATAACTGCTCTAGAGTTAGTACTCTTTAATACTGAACTACTCTACATTTATAGTCTCTCTCAAATACAAGGTTTAATATTACTCTAAAATAAAAAATACAAAATAATGATGATTCAAAGAAACAAAGCAGCATATAAAAGAAAATGTTTTTATACCTGTTGATAGAAGAAATTCAGTGTTGGCTTATCTTCAGTAAACTGGTTTAAAAATCCTTTTGGCAAGTAACGAATTCTCAATTCATACCTAAAGGATGATTCACAAAATACAATAAATAGGAATAAATCAATTTCTCAATTTACAGTCTACAACTACCTAATTATTTTTGAGCACCTCAATGCCAATTAACTCAGAAACATAATTTTGAAAGAAAGATCACATACAATATTTAAATGGAACCTTTTTCAGCACAAACCTAGTACACCAATGCAGCAGGTACTTCAATTCAGTCTGAAATAAAGCAGAGCAGGACAGCAGAGGCCTGTAGCCCACAGGTCAGGTACCCTTACTCTGTCCCATCCTCAAGCACCCTACAACTAGTTTATACCAGGGACTGCACACTGTGTGTTTGTAGTGTCTGGTGTAGTTCATTCAACAACATGCAAATGAGAGACTATGCAGCTAATAGTCACAGTTCTATCCTCACTAATGGGCACTGCACCAAAAGGTATGACACATTATTTACCCTCAAAACTGACTATGGCCATGAGAACTGTTTTGACTTTTTGACTGCAGTTAACAATGCTACTATGAAAACTCATTTTTACATTGTTTTTTGTTTGTTTTGAGACCTGACTGGAGCTCACTTTGTAGACTAGGTTGTACCTAGCGAAAACTCACAGAGATCTGCACCTGTCTCTGCAAAGTGCTAGGATTAAAGACACATATCACCACACCCAGCTGATTTCCAAAAATTTTAATAATGATATCTTTTGAAAGTGTGGTAGGGTAAACCTGTTATCCCAAACTTGGAAGACAGAAGCAGGAGAGCTGTGAGATAAATGGTGGGAATCTGGGTTTCACAGAGAAACTCTCTCAAAATAGAACAGCTAGTAAACAATTCGGTTCTACTTCACTTCTGCCTGAAGACAGCATTCAGTAACTCAATGTGATATGCTGCACCAAGCAGGTATTGACAGAAGCATTACAGGTACCATTCATTCTGAAGGAAGACTTACTGGGAACTAACTACTTGTGTGTACCGTTTCATCAATAATGAGAGTATAGAAAAGTAAAGAGAGAGGTATAATCCTTGACTTTCTGCAGTCTAAGAAAGTTTTGCTAAGCAACTTTCAATGTCACAGGAGTCTTCACTGTGAGTGTCCTGACAGTTATAATTAAGAAAACAGGGGCAGGAGAGATGGCTCAGAGGTTAAGAGCACTGGTTGCTTTCCCAGAGTTCTTGAGTTCAATTCCCGGCAGGTCCCCAAACAAACACTGCCTGGCCTGGCTCCACACACAGCATTCTAATACCAATTCTAGATGTCAGCCACAGGAAACAACTAGAAACTTAGAAAATTGTCAGCATTTTACATAGATGTCATCTTTTTATAAGAACCTGGGCTGTTGATCAAGACTGCTACAATGGAACTGTGCCATGTCACTTACGTCAGCCATCACATTAATGAGACTCAATTCCCTCACAAGGATGCTAGAGAAATGAATGAGCATGTAAACACAACTGCGGAACAGCCAATGGCACATCACCATAAAGTAGCCCCTAAAGTCGGTCACGCTAGGCATTACTCCACAAACACTAAATAGAGGCTGGGTGCTGGCTCTCCAAAAACTTGTGTCTTTGTGCAAGTCAGAGAACAAACATACATCTATGTGCAGTGGAAATAAACACCGAAACTGGTGGAAGGCACATAGAGGCATTCTGAGGCAGCGACCCCTGACTACAGTCTAAACAAAAGAAAGGAGGGAGGGAGCTATAGGTCACTTGGAAAGCCAAGTGAATGAGAGCAGCAAAGCCTAATCAGAAAAAAAGGCTCCTAGCCAGGAGCAGTACTACATGCCTGTAATCTCAGCAGAGGCAGGCAAATTTCTGTGAGTTTAAGGCCAGCCTAGTTAACAAAGTGAGTCCAGAACAGCAAAGGCAATGCAGAGAAACCCTGTGTCTCAAAAACAAAGCAAAACAAGGCTCCAGAAAGAAAGCTGGTCACACAAACTCCTGCAAATCCTGACAGCAGGGCTTTTCTCAACAAGAAAGGACATTATCATGTCCTAAGCAGAGAAGTGATATCACAGGGCCACTCTAAAGTGGCAATAGGGGCCAAGAAGGCAAGTGAGAGAAACAGTAGTAAGTACACCATTCAGGAATAGCGACAGGTTAATATTCAGCTGTTTTCATACACTCACACATGAAGTAATTATAGCTATTAGGAAACAATAAAGCAGTAGATGTAAGCCAGGCACAGTGGCCTGTAATCCCAGCACCCAGGAGGCAGAGACAGGTAGATCTCTGTGAGTTCCAGGCCAGCCTGTATACAAAGTGAGTCCAGGACAGCCAAGGCTACACAGAGAAACCCTGTCTTGAAAAATAATTACAAAAAAAAAAAAAAAAAGTAGATGTAGAATTTCTCTCAGGTAAAAACAGGGAAATGCAGCCAAAAGCAGAGTAAAATAGGATACCTCATTACTTCACACAAAGAGGAACTAAATCCAGTTTGTTTGTGTGCAGAAAGGCAAGGCTGCCCCTAAATAATTCTGGTCTCTACTTGGAGACAAAACACTACATTGTATGTATCTTACAAAGACTCCTTGCTCAAGGTGCTCTAATTTAATTCCAGTCTTATTCAATTCCAATCCATAGTCTCTGGCCTAGGACACTTATCACCCACGTCCTTCTTACCCTACCCCCTCTTCACAAAGCTCAGCGTTCTCTGTACACTAGCCAAGGCTAGCTATGTTGCTTCTCCATGGATTTCCAAATACCAGTTAAATATAATATACCCAATAAAATTATCCTTTGCTACAAAGGATAACTCCAAAGCAATCTGTTCTCAGCAGTGCCACAGGCATCTTGCTTCCTGGAGCTCACATCAACTGTAAGCATAGGATGCCTACAAGTTAAGCAACTACTGGGAACTAAAAAAATATCTAAATACTGATACTAAGATAGATTAGCTATCAGTTATATAGTGAAATAAACAAGGTACAGATTCATTAAACAACACAGAAAACCCTCACAAGGAAAACGGTGTGGGCAAACTCATTCTCACATTTCCCATTAAAAAAACAAAACAGGGAAGGATGGATACAAAAGTGATCATTTAGTAAAAATTAACATGCCAATCAAGGCAGAATCACTAACAAATGCTATGCTGTCTACATGGTCTCAAGTGTATTGCCTGAGAAACTATTTCTCATTACAAAGGGGAAACAGTAAGAGGAGAAACCTGAATGTCCCCACCTCAGCTTGTTGATCCCAATTGGGCTTCCTGGTAAATTAAGTCTGCCAGAACAGACTTATCATTCAGTAAGAACATCTTAACTGGCCCAACACTCAGGAGGCTGAAGCTGGTGGGTCTCTGTGAGTTCAAGGCCAGCCTGTTTGACAATGCAAGCTCCATATCACCAAGGGCTACACAGAAAGACCCTGTCTCAAAAAATAAAAACAAACAAAAAAAGAACATCCTGGCATCTTGTTTTAAAAGGCAAATAACCTTAAAATAATCATGACTCAACAGTAGACAATCCCAAATCAAAGAAACAACCTAGACAGTATTCTTCCAAAGTATCAGTCAGACAGGAGATGGGCACTTAGAATTGTCACATAGTACTCCCTTCTGGACCATGATGTTACTGACAAAAAGAATGTAAGAAAAAAATTCATGTCACAACATGAATTATTAATGAAAGCATTACAATCTTAAATGCAGAATCAAAAGCAGGATGTTTCAGAAAAACAAAAACAAAACCTAGTTGATACATTATCATGTTATTTCCAAGCAGACAAATGTAAACAATGTAATGTTGGAACAGCATAAAAAAGAAGCTTGTATAGGGACCCACAACATATTCATTTCCCATTACCTTCTCTTATCTGTTTGTTCTGATACAGGGTCTTGCTATGAAATCCTGGTTAGCCAGAAACTCACTAGGTAGCCCAGGCTGGTCATATACTCAAGGCAATCCTCCTGAGATTAAAGACATGTTACCACCATGTCTGGCCACACAACTACATACATTCATTCTAAAAAGACATCAACTAATCTCTGAAAGCAAAGACTCAACTGAACAGAATTTAAAAGAGAAAAAAAAAGGCATCATAAAAATGTTTACCCTTCTCATCCAGTGTGGTGGCACATGCCTTTAATCACTGCACATGGGAGGAAGAGACTAGGGAATCTCTGTAAATTCTAGGTTAGTCTGGTCTACATAATGAGTTCCAGGCCAGCCAAAACTAAACAGTGGAAGAGAGAGAGAGAGATTCTTATTGTGATATATGAAAACAACTAACAGCATAATCCTCTGGTTGATGGGGAAAATTTGGAATCAAAATCAACATGTTAACTGGCAATACAAACACTATCAAAATTATGAAACACAGCCAAACAAAACTGAGACAGCAATAACTTTTGGATCAAATACATTCTTTAGAAAATCTGAATGTAACAATAAATATGAAGAAATTCATTTTCATTACTGTAGCAAACAGTTTGGTTGCTACTTGAACACTATCATATTATTTTCCCTTTTGCTTATTTTACAATCATACTATCAATACATTACCTTATTCCATTTTCATTAAAGTTTTATACTCTAGACTACTGTAATCTCAAGCAAAACAAGAGCCAGGGACAAAGTGATGAGTAAGACAGTTCCTAAGAGAAAAAGCTGAACAAACAGATACTGGGTGGTGACACAGCTGAGCTCTCACACAAACAAGAAATACATCCACTGGCAAAGGGAAGTGTATTCCACAGTCACATCCTTAGGCAACACACTTGATGTGTTTAGAAAGCTGATGCCTCAAATGGGCCAAGTGAAAAGTCATCAAGATTTATGAAAACAGGACAGTACAGGACAGAGGAAGTCAGAAAGAATGAAGGGGTAGCTTACCCAACAACTACCAAAAACAACAAAGAGACTTGGATTGCAATAAAGGTTGATGAACAACCCTAAGATACACTTAAGAGTTTAGTGGAAGCTGAAACCTGAGGAACCAATGTCAGCAGAGCAGGAGGAAAGGGTCAGCTAGACTGCAAAGAAGGCTAAACCTCTGGAGCTAAATCTTCATTTAGAGAAGCTACAGAACATTTCTTTCTTTTTTTTTTTTATTTATTTATTTTTATCTCAATCACAGGTTAGGTACTTTGAACCCCAGGCCTAGCCCCCTCCCTCCTATCCTCCCACTCCCTCCCTCATCTCCCTCCTCCCCGCCCCCTCCAAGTCCTCCAACAGGGGAGGACCTCCTTCCCTTCCATCCAACCCCAGCTTATCCTGTCTCCTCAGGGCTGGCTGCAATGTCCTCCCTGGGATCTAGCCAGTCTGTCACTCCCCGGCTTGTATGGGGGAAGGTCAAAGAGTCAGCCATGAAGTTCATGACTGAAACAGTCCCTGTTTCCCTGAATAGGGTCTTCAGTCCTACACCGAGCTATCATGGGCCCCATCTGAGTGGGGGTTCCAGGCCACATCCACACATGGTCCTTGATTGCTACAGAACATTTCTAAGCAGAAGTGACTCAAACATTGCAACTGGACACTCAAGATTTCTCAGCACTGCCTTGGATGTCTCTTGACCCACTACTTCTCACCACACCATCCCTGCTCTTCTCTACCCAACATCGTTAGGACAGATGGCTGCATCAATCTGCTTACCAGTTTCTCTGTGCCCCATCCAAGAACATGTGAAGATTTAATAGAGAGCACATGCACAAACACAGCATACACAAACACACAACACACATACATCACATGGGAGGGAAGGAAGGAGAAAGAGAGGGACAGAGGGATTGAGGGAGAGTTTATAACATCTTTACATTCTCCATGCATATGATCCTGCTTTCTCTGGACATTGTTTTCAGCAATATTCAACTCCACATACATGGGTTACTAATTTTTCAAACATCAAATCTTGTTTCAGCAAATTGTCTAACTGTTCAAAGTCAAATTTCCCTTCACTATCATTGGTTGGTATAAACCAATCTAATTATACTATGCAGAAATAGCTTGCTCACCCCAGTGATCTGACAAATTTGAAAAATACAACTGCATTATCTGATGAACTACACAACTGATACAAAACTGTATGAATTCATGTTTCATCTAAACAAGCTGGCTTTCCCTGTTAAGCGAGGCCTTTATGATACTGACCTTCTTCAGTACATACATGCCTGAGGGCACAACATGGACGAAGCCTACTTTTTTAAAGATAAACTCTCAAAATTAATTATTTTAGATTAAGGTTTTCCAACCAAAAGGATTCACTTACTAATAAAAAATTAACAGAAATTAACCAGGAAAAGGACAAATGACTAGAAATTTTTAGTTTATTTATTTTTCATTTTCGGGGACAGTTTCTCTATGGTTGTTTGGTTGGTTTTTCGAGATAGTTTCCCTGTGTAGCACATGCTGTACTGGAACTCATTCTGTTTGATGCTGACCTCTAACTCACAGAGATCCATCTGCCTCCAGAGTACTAGGATCAAAGGCACCACTGCCTGGCTAGGAATTCATTTGAGTCACCTTAAAATAACTTCAATTAGCCACACATGGTAGTGCATGCCTTTAATCCCAGCACTTGGGAAGCTGAGGCAGGCAGATCTGAGTTCGAGGACAGCCTGGTCTATAAAGTTCATTCCAGGACAAGCAGGGCTACACAGACAACCCCTGTCTTGAAACAAACAAATATAAAAATAATAACTTCAATTACATTCCTGTTTGAGCAGGAATCATTAAGAGCTAATTCCTACGGTCATCCTATATATGAACAAATGTGCATCCTTCTTTTCAGGTAAACATAGGTTAGCTCACTGATGAGGCCATCAGCTGTAATCTCCTTCTAAACAAGTCTAGCCCCACTATGTGAGAGATCAACAATGGATCATAAAGTAGCATTAAGAACAACTATTACCAGCAAAGACCATAGTGACAGAAGACAAGGAATGGAAAGAGTGACATGTTTAACTAAGTCTAAGCGATCACTGGCTAGTCACTACTAGGCAATTTCTTCTACACAGTAGTGATTACAAGCAGTATAAAAGCTGACATGCACATACATTGTCTCATTCATATTTTTAACATAACAAAGTAATACAGCATGGTCATGCCATGGTGATCAGAATCTTACTTCCACTCCTCTGGTGGGTGGGCGAGTTCATATTTCTCCCTCACACTGGAGACACCCATGTCCACATGTAGCCAGTGCACCTCCTCCGATCGCAGGTGACTGAGCCGAAATCCATAGCAGGCCACATGCTTTACTTTGTGACTGTCCACTATCTTCTGAATGATGCCCTAGAACACACCCCACAGAAATGATGGTTACAGACAAAAAAAGTCCAATTAGTTATGGAAAAGCTTAATAAGCTTATCATATAAATAAAATGTTAATCTCATAAGAATTATTTCTTATACAGCAATATTTTTTTTCTAAATTTTTGAGTGTTCTGTGTGCATGTACTACTGCAAGCCAGAAGAGGGCATTAGATCCTTTTATAGATGGTCATGAGCCACTAAGTTGTTGCTGGGAGTTGAACTCAGGTCCTCTGGAAAAGCAGCCAGTGTTCTTAACTGCTGAGCCATCTCTACAGCACCTATGCAACACTATCTTTGTGAAGAAGAGAAAACTTGGGGAGGGGGGGCGGTCACAAAAAGAGTGCCTTCCTAATTCTTTATTGACAAACAAGGCAATATAAATGTAAGACATTTCAGCAGCTCCACTTTCACACCATCTCAATTCTGTCAGAGCAGACCAGCCCCATCAGGTTCCACTTAAACAAAATCTTCTGGAAAAGTGGGCTATAACATTAATACCATTTATAAAAACACAGTAACTATGATATATTCTATGAATTGGTCATAATTAGTTTGCTTAGCTTTGTATAGATTAGAATGTGGCAATTTTAAATGCCTCCAACCACACTGCCACTTACTATGCTCTCTGAGTTCAAGAGACTTCAAATATGTCGACAGGAAAGGTAAAATTCCTCCTGGGTCTATGAAAAGGTAAGCCTTCTCTCCTGTACCTGCCTGCTTGGGGAAGCCAAGCAAAAAGATAGCCTATTAGGGTTTACTCTGATGAATGTTACTGGCCCTCAAGATCTGGTTACACGTATTTTGATTTTGTAAACCTGCCGAAGACATACCTGATTTGTTGATTAAATGGCCTATACCTGGGCAGGGGTAGGTGTGGTTCCCAGGCTTGGGGTTCAAGAGAGAATCACAGGAGACAGAGGGATGGGTAGAGAGGAGGAAGGAGGATGCCACAACAGGTTAGCATGGAGAAGAAATCGTGTATGCCTGGAGGAAGGACTCCAATAATGACAAACGTAAAAAATCCCACATAAAGAATACAGCAAGTACCATGGAATTATGTATGGAAGATAGTTTAGATGAGGAGGATTAGAATGGATGGCACTGGATGGGGGCTGGAAGAAGGATGGTGAGGACAGTGAGCCAGCATAAGTGAAATATCTGCCCAGAACAAGGTAAATAAGGCAATTAGAAATCTAACAGTTGTCTGTGTCTTATTATTTGTGATAGTGGGTTAAATAATACCGCCATAATAATCTTAGGGCTGATAATAAAATAGCCCAACACTTGTTTTTTAATTACCACAACTACATTCCAAATGCTGGAGAAGGGGGTGCCTGCCTTTAATCCCAGGACTTGTAAGGCAAAGGCAGGCAGACTTCTGTGAGTTCAAGGACAGCTTGGTTACAAAGAGAGTTGCAGGACAGCCAGGGCTGTTACACTGAGAAACTCTGTCTCAAAAACCAAAAAGATAACCCAAATCATGGCAAATGTATAAACTATGTAGGTATATGATTGAGTCAGATGCTGCACTTTGTATACAGGACATACAAAGCATAGCCCACTGTACTATCTCTCCCAGATGAAAAGAGTTTCCTTAAAGGAAGCTGTCATCATCATAAAATATCAATGAAAGAAAATAATAGTTTTTAAAACTCAGAAAGATGGCTCAGCAATTAAGAACACTTGCTACTCTTACAGAGAACCTGGATTTGGTTCCCAACAAACCCAACAACTGCCTGTAACCACAGTTTCAGAGAAACTGATAACTTCTTCTAACCTCCTCAGGCACTACAGGTACATAATACACTAACACATATGCAGGTAAAATACACACATTTAAATTTTTTCTAATTTAGCTATTAATTTAAAGCTTTAAATTTAGTAAGGAATTTTTATTATGGTCTAGTGCTATTAATAATATAATAAAATATATTCTCAACTGTCTTAGTCACCATACTATTGCTGTGAAGGGACACCATGACCACGGCAATTCTTATAAAAGAAAGCATTTAACTGGGACCTGCTTTCAGTTACAGAAGTCTAGTCCCTTACCATCACTGTAGCACGCAGGCAGGTACTACAGCAGTGCTGAGAGCTACATCATGATCTGTAAATAGAAAGAGACTCCAGGCCTGGCATGCGCTTCTGAAACCTCAAAGGCCACCCCCAGGGACTCAATTCTTCCAATAAAATCACAGCTCTTAGTCCTTCTAATCCTTTCAAATAGTGCCACTCCCTGATGACTAAGCATTCAAACATATGCCCCTATGGGACCACTCTTATTCAAACCACCGCATCAACCTTCTCTCTATTTTATATTTAATTGTGTATGCATGTTGTGCATATGTGTACATACACCCATTTGCATGTACAGAGTCCAGAGAAGGACACTGAGCATCTTCCTCTTTGCTTCCCACAAGGTCTGTCACTAAATAAATCACAAGCTCACTCTTTTAACTACATGTTGGCAAGAAAGCTTCTGGGATTTGCCTTTCTCTCCTGCTTCTCCTCTCCTCTAGCAGCAGTTGAGTTACAAATACCATCAGCTATGCCTAGCTTTTTGCATGAATACTAGGGACTTGAACTCAGGTCCTCATGCTTGCACTGTTAACATCTGGGCTATCTCCCAGATCCTCAACCTTCTCTATTAAAAACAAAAACAAAAAACAGGTGCCATTAAAAAATAAAATAAATAAAAAGTTTACAGAGAGCCAGGCGTGGTGACACATATCTGAAATCCTAGCATGCAGGGAGGTAGGGGCAGTTGGGTAACTGTGAATTCGAGGACAGCCTGGTATCCAAAGAAGTCCAGGACAACCAAGGTTAGACAGAGAAATCCTGTCTTGAAAAACAAAACAAAAAACGGCTATACAGACAGTGAAGAAGTGTACATTATTCTGTACCCTATACAGGTACATGGCAGGCTCTCAGACTTAAGTGGATGAATCAGTCAGCTAGCTCCCTTTCAAACATCCCAGCACTGAATAGAAGATCACAATCAATACAGGGAATGACAGAGAGGCATGAAGAGACAAGAGAAATTAGACATGATACCAGAAGAAGCAAAATATCAGGCTGGAAGAATCCAAGATAGATTCATAAAAAAGATGAATTCTCATCAAGACAGTCTACAGACTTCTGTGGAACACAGGCAGGCATAAGACGTCCTTTCTGATGCAACACCTTAAGAATCCTGAAAGGACAAGATATCCTATATAAGGTTATCCTGCCAGAGAGGGCCAGACAGAGCTGACCTCAGCCTAAGTTACTATCCTGGGTTCTGAGTGGAGGTTTTCCCATAGGAAAGGAAAGGAACATAGGCTAACCTTTGTGAAACTCTCAAATCAAATTTCACTTGTATATCTCCTCCTCAACAAACTTCAGCTACTTTCAGGTGCTGCTCCTCTGAAATTCCCAAAGGCACTCCTGTCTCCCTGCCCCAACTCTGCTAATCCTATACCAATGTATAACAAGACTACTCAAGAGAGCATATCACAGGCACCACATCACTTCCTTGCAGCTGAGTAATACAAGCATGCCCTCTCTTGTTCATGTGACACACAATCCACATGTCACTCCTACTCTAATCTCCATTTTATGTTCACCTCGCCTGTCCTTCCTCACCTCACCTTGCAGAGCACAATTTATTTCTCACACTGGTATTGGTCACCATTAACATGCTATGGGGCATCCCATTCTAACAGGCGCTGTCTTCAATGACTCCTTCAAAAGGTCACTTTCATATCCTTATAGCTTGTGGGCACCTACAAGAGCCCACCTGTAGCAAACCAGACATAGTGAGCTTAACCCAGCACTACAGTAAGCACTGGCAGAAACCAAGCTTCTATCTACTCTTGGTGTTTTATGGAGCAGAAAATTAGCCTGGTCATTTGGTCATGCTGTTTGAAGAAACCCAAAAGGACCTTAGCCTGTGTTACAGTAACAAAGTGTCCCACATGATAGCTTCTTGATGAATCATAGTTACAGTCAGGAATCAGTCAAAATCAGTAGGTATACAGAGGTTTCACTTTTCCCACCTCTTTGCTTTTTCATCATACTTTTATGTATGGCCCATCATTTTCTTCACTCTACAAATTTCTTACCAATTTCTCAGGGTAGCAACAGACACTGTAAATACAGAAGTCACAAGTTCCTCAGTAACCCAGTGAGTAAATCTGAAAACCAAATTACTTTCCTCTGGGAACTCAAGTATTGGTTTGGTTTGGTTTATTTTTGAGACAGGGCTTTTCTGTGTAGTCCTGGCAATCCTGGATCTCACTCTGTATATCAGGCTGGCTTCAAACTCAGAGAAATCTGCCTGCCTCTGCCCCCCTAGTACTGGGATTAAAGGTGTGCACCAACACAGGCTGGTGAACTCAAGTACCGTTGACAATTGCTTGGCAAAAAAAAAATGTGTTCTCAAGATATTGCACTGTTGCTCTGCAATGCGCCCATCACCACACAACACACACAAATACAAGAATCAAGAGGAGTGGTTTTATGAATATGCCACTGAAATTAACTGAAATCAACTTTAACTTCTTATCCTAGCTTTGCAGGTCTTAAACCATCTGGTCCTATGAAATATAAAACCATACTTGGCTAAAAGACCTCCATTTCTCGATTTATGCCAGAATTCAAAAACAAGAGATTTCTGGGCTAAATACTCAACAATGTCTTTGTTTGTTTGTTTGTTTGTTTGTGGGGGTTTTTTTCATTCATTTGTTTGTTTTGAGTTTTCAAGACAGGGTTTCTCTGTGCAGCCTTGGTTGTCCTGAACTTACGTTGTAGACCAGGCTGGCCTCGAACTCACAGATCCGCTTGCCTTTTCCTCCCAGAGTGCTGGGACTACAGGTGTCCATGTGGTGCCTGGCTTCATAATAGATATCTTAATAAAAGAATATTTAAGGATGAAAATAAAACAATGGTCATCGCAAAACTTTTACAGGAACATAGCACTTGTAACATGCAGTCCTTCACCACTAATGGACAGTCATAGTGAGAACCAGAGGTGGAAACATAAAACAGTACTCACTGTACACCTGTCTAGCTGTTATTATTTATGGTGCACCAGCACAGAACAAGAGTAGCCTGTTGAAACCAAACACCTTATAAAGTACAACAAACTGTACACCAACAAAACAAACCAATCACTTCACACAGGATGTTAGAGACTATCTTTCATCTCACCTTACAACACAGAAAATCAACCTTAAGATAGTTGTTAATGTGATGAACAAAGCTAAAAATCAAACCTACCATAGGCACACTGTCTAATCACACTAAACACACAAGCATGTCCTTAATCATACATTAGTGACAAGGCTCCCTCCTATTTTATTTTTTAAATCTTTATGATCTTGCCTGGTCTAGTGTACTTGCTAATCTTTTAGGTATAAAACTGTTAGAAGTGATGGCACCCCTTTCTGCACGATCACTCTTTGCTGGATATTAGCTCACTGAAAAGCCAGAGTAGCTACTCTATGTGTATTATACTAGAAACATGAGTAAGTGGTAAGGTGCAATTCTTACCCACAAAAGATCTGAGTTCAGCAAGAGAAAGGCGTAAGAACACATGCAAACACACACCAACATCTTCTCATGCTTATTTTCTAAGTTCTTTACTAGAGAAACGACCTATGGACCCTGTTAACACTGCTCACCTTCTTCACTTTATTCTATTCCTAGGATGAACAAT
Source organism: Pachyuromys duprasi (assembly GCA_028658305.1). Taxonomy (NCBI): domain Eukaryota; kingdom Metazoa; phylum Chordata; class Mammalia; order Rodentia; family Muridae; genus Pachyuromys; species Pachyuromys duprasi. The sequence continues at coordinate 25,970,526 of CM053752.1, read as the reverse complement.
GATCTCATCTCAATGTGTTTCTCTTTCCTTCCTTCCCTATCCCATCACTCTGCTAGTTATCCCACATTAAGGATGCAGAATTTCAGACTCAATACCTGGCTCAGGAATCCATCTAAAAGGCCCTTTAAAGCAAAGAATGAACTCTATCTCTGGATGGTTCACAGCCATTGCATTAGCTCCCTGCTGATGCTATACCAAATCACAACAAATGTAGAGAAATAAATGACGTGTGTGTGTGTTATGTTCTGGGTCGGGAGAGTACAAGTCTGAAAGAGACTTGTTGGGCCAATTCAGGTACTTGCATTTAAATTCCCAACTCACTATCTGGCCACCTGGAGGAACATATACATGAGTTCTGTGGCTTAGAATGGGGATCATCTTTAGAAACTAGCCTTCTGTCTGCCAGAATCTCCTTGCCACAGTGAAAAAGAATTCCTTTTCTTCATGCTCTGCCACCTCACACTCTCCGAAGCACAGCTTTTCCTCATGTTTTGTTTGTTTCATTTCATTGTTTTTTGAAACACGGTTTTCTCTGTGTAGCATTTGATGTCCTGGAACTTGCTCTCAGGTTGGCCTCAAACTCAGAGTGATCTGCTTCCCTTGACTCCCAAGTGGAGGGATTAATGGCATGTGCCACCACCGCCCAGGCTCTACTTTGTTCTTAACAGTTTCTTTCTCACCCTTTTCTCTTTTTATAAGAAAGTCTAAAGTCTAAGACCCATGGAATCTTTTCTAATTCCCAAACTCTTTGGACTCACAGTAGTCAGCATTCAAGAACCATCATTTCTTGATCACACACCCACTTCCTGTTCTGACTGGTGAAGTGTCAGAGACAACACCCAGCAAACACTTAAACCATGGACTGTTCACAGAAGATCTTCCAGGCCTGTGGTGGAACCCAGGCAACCTGACCCAAAGTCCCTTTCACCTGGCTCTACATCCTTAACAGAACTCATTATTTACATCCTCTCATTTCATTTCTCTCTCTCTCTCTCTCTCTCTCTCTCTCTCTCTCTCTCTCTCTCTCTCTCTCTCTCTCTCTCTCTCACACACACACACACACACACACACACACACACACACACACACACACGCACCTCTAGCTACTGGAGTGTCTCCCAATCTAATCAGAAAAGCAGTCACCAAATACTAAGATCTAATGTTATCCTTAAATTTACTTACTTATAATGACAGGTTCAAATAATACCAGCCATTTCCAAGTGGCTTGTGAAGCATGCTGAATCCCAAATGTGATTTATGCATTTATAAAAGCTCTATGCACCAGTTGAAAATATAATGTGCTTTAAATGAGGCAAGAACAATACTCAATGATACTAAACTGGCTGTTTTCTCATCAGACTTCACTCTGGAATTAAAATAAGGCAAAGATTTGGTGTATTTCAACCCTACCCACCCACAACCGCAGGAAACTGTAAGAGGAGAGCTACAAGTCAGTATACCTACTCACTTTCTTTTCAAACATAAGCTAGGAGAGAAAGAAGCCTTTGTTGGGAAGGCCCAGTTTTACATACGCCTGGCCAATGTCATCTTGGGTATGTGGAAAGAAGCCCCATTTTGTTTAGCAAAACAAAAGTGAGGCTTCCTTGGCCAAGTCCTCTAGAGAAGTGCAGGTGCCTACAAAGGCCAGAAGAGGAAATGGATCCATTAGCTATGGTTATATATGGTTGTGAACCAACAGTCCTCTGTCAGAGCTATACATACTCTTAACTTCTAAGCCTCTGTTTAGTCCTATGTTCTTTGAGTTTATATGTTTATATAATATTTTACTTATTTATACAGTGTGTATTCATGGGTGTGTATGTGCATGTACATGCAAGTGCTCATGAAAGCCAGAAGAGGGCACTGAAATCCCAGAAGCTAGAGTGCTCTGAAGAACATCAAACTCTTTAACAGTGAAGCACCTCCTTAGCCCTGTTCTCTGAATTCTGAAGCCAGACACCTACTCTTCTTCCCTAGCTATGAAAGGGGTATATGGCATTGTCTATTAGAGAGCAGTTTCATCTACAATGAAAAGTCTTATTTAGTATAACAACCTAGCTAGGTCTTCTGGATAGTATACTATAGCTTCTAGGCCTGCACTTGCTTCTTCAACAACCCTTCACACTAACAGAGGTTCTGTCTTCCTTTAACTTCCTAGACTAACCTCTACTGCTTGAAAATTGCTATAAAGTGACAGCTTCTCTCTCTCAACCTTCATAGAATCTGGGTTGGCCTTTGTCTTGAGGGTATACTATGGCTGGTTTGATCTTTTATCCAGGACACTAGAATTTTCTCCTTATTAGCAATATAGCTGCATCCCTGTCCTATCACTCTTGGGTTAACTGGAATAAGACTTTTTATCTCCTAGAATTTTCCTTCATACTTACAACATAGCACTGCTTGGCACAAGAAGAATAACTTTTGTATTGTCTTGGCTTTCCATGCACCTTCCACACAAAGCTTAAGCATTTCTAGCTTTGTATTATAAATAAGAAATGCAAGCCTTCATTTTACTTGTACTGTTTATAGACTACTGAAAGATTATACGCATAATTTCAACGGTATTACCTCTCACAGAACAGGTGGGGAACCCAAAGAAGAGAGGTAGTGTGTACAGGAGTCAGCATATACACATAATTTATCTAGTAAGTTTGCTTTCTTATACTGGTGTAGTGCATGGATCCCCAAACAGTTAAACATCAAAACATCTAATTGAATTCATCATAGCATATAAAGAAAGAAAAAAAGTCTGAAATATTGTGAAAATTACTGAAATGTGACACAAAGAAATGATGAACAAACTTGCCACTGGAAAAAAAATGGCACCAACAAATACTCCACTTAGGGCTGACATGAGCCTTTTTAATTTGTTTGTTTGACAGCAGCATGACTAAATAAAATGCACAATAAATCAAAGTTTTATGAAGGGAGGTACAGTCAGACAGACAGAACTGAGGATGAAAATCTAGACCAAGAGCCCAGTACATGACAGAATAGGTAGAGAGCAGAGCAAGATCAGAAATAAACTCTTAAGAGAATGTGAAGACTTAAGACAGATACAAACGAGACTGAAAGGTCATGTAGTAACAAGGCCTTGACACAGTCTCTTCTGAGATCACTTTGTCCATGTTCATTATACTACATAAAAGTTCTTGCAAGAAAGCCTATACAGCTAACTTTCACATCCTCTGAAGGCAGCACCTGTGTGTTAGAATCCTCACTGGATAGTTCATCTGGTGTCAGTTTCTGAGAGACCAGTGATTTCCTTAAATACTCTAAAGATGCTCTTATGGCATTTTTCTCCATCTGCTATTACACAGGAAAAATGGGTAAATGGTTCTTTCTTCTAGATAAGAATTCTTTCTTGTGTTTGGAGGACTTGACGTTTTCTTTGTCACTATTCTAAAGTATTACTACAATGTTCCTGGGTTAACAATTCCAATACTGCACAGTTTTGATTAATGGTTTCTGTTCTGAAGTATTGACACATATATCTCCAGGATATCTGCTCAAGTTCTGAACAATGTATATACATGCTATCCGCCAACAAGGGCTCCTGAGTTGTTTAATACTGAACAAAATAGCATGCCAGAACTATTTAATAATTACAGTTGGATACACAGCTTGCACCTAACCTTGATTACCATTTGGGCACTCACACATATGGCAGATGTCCATGTGCCCATCTCACGGGTCACACCACCAGAAGACAAGAGGCTTCCTCACACTGAGGTGCTACACATAAAGGTGGAGATGGCCTTCAAGAAAGGAAAGACGGCTCCTAACACCTCCATATCCCTGAAAAGGTACATGCCATCCCACATCATGCTCCTTCTAATAATTAACCTATCAACATAGTCAATCAATAGAGTGATTATACAGGGATAACAGAAAAGTATAAATTCATGAAAATTTTAGCTTTAAATTAAATCTATGAATCTCTTTATTTGAATAAAACAGTAAATGAATTTAAATGAACTGATTTAATTATGATTAAAAAGAAAAGAGGAGAACCCCCTGTTATCTAAGAATGACTATGGAGAAGAGGAGAGTGGGAAAAATGCTGCAACACCTCACCAAAGCAGATGCCTTCTGGAAATCTACAGACTCCATTTTCTGAATCCTATGCTACCTGCTCACTCCTAACTTTCAAGAGTACACTTTCTCCTCTGCCTTGCCTGTCTCATCCCTAAGTCTCTAAGCTCTCGTTCTCCTTAAAAATCCAGGAACCTTTGCAGTACTAGCTCCATTTAGGTGCTGGGCCTACCTTCAAGCTTCCCAGTACCCTGCCAGCCTGTATACAGTACACCCTAGAGGAAAGTACTCTACACTGTGCCATGTCTCTGTCCTACAGATTCTAAGCTGTAAAGGCAAGGGCTTCTAAAGGGGCCTCATTATGTTTAGTGCCGAGGGTAGAGATACGTTTAGGAGGTGGGGCTAATGGGGTATCTGTAGCTAACTACAGTACCCTGAGGGGTGCTAAATGATTCCAGCAGTCTCTTCCTCTTCCTGTTTCCTGGCTCAGAAGTGGAGCAGTCTGTACCATGTGCCTCTACTATGTTATATGGCCTCGACAGAGACTAAGAGCAATAGGACCACTTTCATTACTAGAACCTCAGAACTAGGAGCCAAAATCAACCTTAAATGATTCAGAAGCTTTATTACAGTGTCAGAAAGCTAACTACTATAAACCTTTTACTTCCCTACAACGTAACACAGTGTTTGAAATAGATCATATATTCAATGGTTTCTAAAAAATTCGAAGATACAGCAATCTGAAGATAAGGGAGCACTACCAAATTTACACTTCCTAGAAAAATCACTTTACTTTACAAAATTAAAGGTTATTTCAATTACATTGGTTCCTTGTCCCTATCATTTTTTAAACACTTATATATGTAAAATCTCACCTATTTATTTATTATTCATTTATCTTTATTTTATGTGCACTGGTGTTTTGCCTGCATGTTATGTTTTTGATAGTGTCAGATCTTGGAGTTACAGACAGTTGTGAGCTACCATGTGGGTACTGGGGTTTGAATCCAGGTCCTCTGGAAGAACAGTCAGTGGCCTTAACCACAGAGACAACTCTCCAACCCCCTCCTTGTCCCTTCTAAGAGTTAAAATAATTAGGTGGGAAAACAAGTAAATTTCAGTGCATGATTAAAATGTGATTTAGTTATTATTTTCCTAAGAAAACAATAGTTACATATTAGTAATGTCTTACCTGCTAAGTACTGGGGAAATCAAACCCAAGGCCTCTCACTATTAGGCAAATGCTCCAACACTGACCACCTTTATCCCTAGCCCATTGGGTGTATATCAGGAAGAGAAGGTTAACATTTCTACAACATGTGAAAATAAATAAGACATTAAATAAAAACTATTTCATCTTTTTGGGGGGCATGGAGATGGGGGTTATATGCCATCGAAACATAACTATTTAAAATGCCATATAAGAAGACATACTTACCCTGACATCAGTAGCATCTCCATGCCTGATAATACTGGCCCAGGTGGTTGGCTCACTATTGCTTTCAAAATAATGAAAGACTTTTAATACTCGCTCCATTGCACCAGGGGACCGTTCCATACCAGTACCCAGGTGAGTCTTAGTACTCGAACTTGGTGTGTGATTCAAGTTGGGGTCAAGATAAGCGGCTGCCATTCTTTTGCTAGATGCTAGGTATCTGTCATATTCTGTTGATGGGGGGGGGGGGGACAAAAACAAAATAAAAAGATTTTCAGTGTACAATGAGTAGCAATTACAATCTGACAATTGTGTTACCAACACTATCTCCTACTCACCATTCTGTATTCCATACACAAAATATTTAAGGAGAATAGACTCAGTATCCCACACAATCACTGTGCTTTCTCTCTATACCCAGGGCCTGATATGAGAACACCATAAATGAGTGCTTTTAAAAAAAAAAAAAAATTCTGTTTAAGGACCAGGACTCCTATTTAACAATGTCAAAACTTTAGTGATTTGTTTAAAAATTATGCAATGTAATCTCCCCCCTTTGTTATAACCTACTCTTCATTTGTAGGGCTATATCACTGCAAAGGCAAACTTAACAGTTTGTTGCCTACTTTTCAGGAACTTACCTAAAAGTTCTTTCTTCAAATAAAACTTTAGACTTTATACACACTAAGTACTGGCAACTACAAACAGTAAAACAAGATTGAGCTGAGGAGATGGCTAAGAGCACTTTGCTCTGCAGGCATGAGTACCTGAATTCAAAGCCCCAGCACCCAAGTAGCAAGCTGGGCATAGCTACACATGCCTGGAACCCTGACATCAGGAAGCAGAGACATAGAGACATGTACACTGGCTGACCAAAATGTCAGCTTTTGAGTCAGTAAGAGAACCTCTCTCAAGACAATAAGGTGAAAAATCGTAGAGAAAGACACCTGATACCCTGCTTTGGCATTCTGCGCATTCCCATGTACAAAAACACCTGCATCCATATTGTTTAGATACGGTGTGACTTCCACTATCAGTTAGGAATGATAGGAACTTCCTGTTCCTCTGTCTCTTAAAATCTTTTTGTCTCCTCTTCCAAAATGTTCCATGGGCCTTAGGGGTAAGAACTGTGTTGTAGATGTATCTTTTGTTGGGGATTCCACCCATGAACACAGAACTACAGGTAACTAGTGATTGCTAAGCAAGAGAAATTTAGCCTCTCCCAGGGATAAGGCCCTTAACCAGTTATCTAATATGAAATAGTCCTGAAATTATATAATATATACACAAGCCACACTCAGAAAATATTATATGTAATAATAATAATAATAATAATAATAATAATAATAATAAAGAGGCCACCAATCTGAGAAAGAATGAGGTATTTATAGGAAGGGTTAGAGTGAGGACAGAAGAGACAAGAGATGTAATTATATTTTAATTTAAAAGTTTAAATTAAAAAGACAACACAAATAGAAAAGTACATATGTCATACACATCATAGAAAAAAAGAAACAACACCCTTAATATTTCAGAAACTCCTTCAGCTGTGAGAAATTCCTTTTTAGAAAAGATACTATCTGTGTTGTCAAAGACATAGAAAACAAGAACTCATATGCTGGAGGTGAACTGCTGTGTAAAGCAGCACAATCAACATGAAAGCAGTCCAGCGGTTCCCCAAATGGCTAAACAGAACTACTATGTGATCCAAAAATTCCACTGCGCAGTAAAAATTCCAAGAAACTGAAAACACACATGCAAATAAAGTTGGCATATTTGAGGTAAAATTGTCCACAAAAGCCACAGATTTCAAGTGATCCAAACCTCAAAGCCCGTCCCTAGTGACCTGCTTCCTCCAACAAAGCCATACCCACTGCAGCAAGGTTGCACCTCCTAATTCTTCCCAAGTAATGCCATTCCCTAATGACTAAGCATTCAAATATATGAGCTCATTTGTCAAAAGAAAGCACCAAATGTTTTTAATTCAAAGACAGAGTGAAATATTGAATCTGAAGACAGGGCTGTACTTAGGGTCAAGTTTACACACGTAAATGTATCTATCAGAAAAGGCTGAAACCTAGTTATCTAAGTACATGTGCCAAGCAAAATTTAGAAGCTGGGGGTGGGGGAGGGGATCAGGTAATTTGTTTTGCAAGAATAATCAGTAAAACTAGTGTACCTCCAAAAGAGGCCAATCAAGAGAAAAAAAGAGCAAGAGAAACTAAAAGTACCAAGAATGAAGAAAGAAATAAGACAAGTAGGAAGATCTGAGACTATTAGATAAGATATGCAGCTATTAATACACTGATAGTCTTGTTCTTGCTTAATGATTACAATTAACTTTATACGAAGTTGAAATTTTAGATAAAATATACACTTCTTTGCAAAGCAGTACTAAAGGAAATCAAGAAAACAAACTAAAGTTGAAGCCAAGTATAATAGCTACAGCCTATAATCCCAAAATTTGGTGTCTGAGGCATGAAAAAAAATTTTTTTAAATCCTTGATCGGCCAAGTCTGGGCCAGAATTCCTGGCCAGTCTGGGCAAAAGTTGGATCTTTTTTTTTTTTTGTTAATTATTATTTTTTTATTTTTTTGTTATCAATCACAGGTTAGGTACTTTGCATCCCATGCGTAGCCCCCTCCCTCATT
>CM053752.1:25906495-25961905 GCA_028658305.1 Pachyuromys duprasi | reverse complement strand
CCAGCAATGGAGGAGGGTTCCTCTTTCTCCACAACCTCTCCAGCATGCGTTGTCACTAGAGTTTTTGATCTTAGCCATTCTGGTGGGTGTAAGGTGAAATCTCAGAGTCGTTTTGATTTGCATCTCCCTGATGGCTAAGGACGTATCAAAACTATTTAAGTGGCTAGAGAGATGGCTCAGAGGTTAAGAGCACTGCTTGCTCTTCCAGAGGTTCCGAGTACAATTTGGGAATTGAACTACATGGTGGTTCACAACCATCTATAACGAAATCTGGTGCCCTCTTTTGGCATGCAGGCAGAACATTGTATATATAATAAAATAAAGAAATCCTCTGTTAAAAAAAAAAAAACCTGTTTAAGTACAGAAGAGAGACTGTAGAGGGTTCAGCCCTACCTGGGCCATCTTATCATACTCTTTCCCCACAAGGTTTCATGGTCATCAAGAAGAGAAAATAGAACAATTCTAAGAGCCAAAGGTTATGAGTAACTTTAAGAAAAGTGTTTACAAAAAAACACACTTCTTTCTGACATATGAACTCACAGCGACTGTGGCAGCATACACTAAACCTACACGAGTTCAAGCCAGACCAAAAATCCCATCATGAAGGGGAGCTGTGGGCATTAAGTCCCATCCCTAGCTGAGGAGCTATTAGCATGTTATAGCTGCTGGATGGAGAGTCATTTTTGTTTAGGATGCGACTTTTAGGTTGACCACTCTCCAAGGCAGGACCCACATCCAAGAACATTTGGTAAACACAAATTGGACTGTGTAGGGGAGAAGGAGAAGAAAGACAGTGAGCACCAAGACGGGTGTGTAGGAAGGTGGGCATAGATCTGAGAATAGTTTGGGAATGGGGTAAATATGATTAATATACATTTTATACCATTTTTAAAGAATTTAAAAACCACATTACTTTCAAAAACTAAGTAGGAGCTGGAGAGATGGCTCAGCAGTTAAGAGCTAGCTGTTCTTCCAGAGGACCTGAGTTCAATTCCCAACATTCACATGGCAGTTGACAACTGTCTGTAACTTTAGTTCTAGGGGATCCAACACACTCAAACAGATATGCATGCAGGCAAAACATCAATGTACACAAAATACAAATAAATCATTGTTTTAAAAACTAAGCAAACAGAGCAACAGAACCAAAATATCTGAACACAGGGGTCTTTTCTGAGACTGATACTCCAACCAAGGACCATGCATGGAGATAACCTAGAACCCCTGCTCAGATGTAGCCCATGCAGCTCAGCATCCAAGTGGGTTCCCTAGTAATGGGAACAGGGACTGTCTGTGACATGAACTCAGTGCTGGCTCTTTGATCACCTTCCCCCCAAGTAGGGAGCAGCCTTACCAAGCCACAGAGGAAGACAAGGCAGCCAGTCCTGATAAGACCTGATGGGCTAGGGTCAGAGGGAAAGGGAAGGAGAATCTCCCCTATCAATGGACTTGGGGAGGGGCATGGGAGATGACGATGGAGGGAGGATAGAATGGGGAGGGGACAAGGGAGGCAGGCTACAGCTGGGATACAAAATAAATAAACTGGAATTAATTAAAAAAATTTTAACTAAGCAAACAAATAACTTGGATGAATCTATGAAAAATAGTAAATTTACAATGAAAAATCTTTCCACAAAGGGACATTTGAATTTTCCAATAAGTAAAAAGAGAAACTTAATCTTATAGATATTCAACAAAGAATATTTGTAATACCTGTGAGATTCACAAAACAATGATATCACAGGGTGTGGTGATACACATCTTTAATACTGGCACTCCAGAGGCAGAGACAGGCACATATCAGTTACCATCATCTATACAGAGAGTTAAAGGACAGCCAGGGCTACAAAGAGAGAACCCTGTCTCAAGAAGAAAAGAAGAGGAAAGAATAAAAAAAAAAAAAATCAATCAAACAAAAACAACATCCCAAAACGTGACAAGGAAGAATACAAGTCAATCTTTCCTAAAAAGTAAAAACTGTAATGAGTTATTAGGAAATTTTATCTAATAATACTTTTAAAGGATGCCTCATGGTCACAAGGTGTCATGTATTCAAAGCAAACCAGCATGCAGGCTAGGGATATACTTTAGTTGATAAAGCATCCATCTGCCACTCAAGCATAAGAACCTAAGTTTGATCCCCAGTATCCACATAAAAAGCCAGAGCTGGAGGTGAAAATGGGGACAGCTGGCCTAGCTGAATCAGTGAGCTCCATGTTCAATGCTATGAGAAACTGTTCTTTTCTATCAAAGAAAGGCCAATATTCTGTAAATCTCCCCCACTGCCTTATGAAACTCTAGTGTATATGTCTATTAGCTCAATCCCTGGAATTCAACTTGACTCTATCACACCCTTCCCCTCTGCACTGATTATGAACTATCCAATAGCATCAAATTATGAAGTCAAGCTCCCAGCAATAAGGTGAAACACAGTAGAATAAAACTAAGTTAACTTCCTGCTCTGGTATGTGCTTGCTAGCCCCATTTGAGTCATGGCACACCTTCCCCCCACCCCCCAAAAAAGAAACTACATTGCTGGGTTACTTTCTCTTTATTAGTTCTACCATAATCAACAGTGAGAATACTTTTTTTTTTTTTTAACAAAAAGGGACTGAGTGGCAAGCAACTAAGGAAGAATTATCTCTGGCCTCCACAGACAGTACACATACATGTATACCATACACACTGGCAGGGGTGGGTGAGATGGGGGGAAGAGATCACTGTTATTATTCTTAGACAACATGACTGCTTACCTACAAAGAAACTCAAAGAAAGCTGCTAGAAAACTGGTAAGTGAGTTTAGTAAGGCTCCTAGATCCGTAAGTACACTTCTGATCATTCTGGCTTTCTTTTTCCTCCCCATAGTAAAACACTAAGTAAGATATAGTATCAGATTGTTGCGTCTCACTTGAGCCCAGGAATTTAAGGTCGGCCTGAATAATACAGTAAATCCCATTTTTGAGAAAATAAAAGGTGTTATAACTCCAGTCCAGGGGGTCCTACACCCTCTTATGACCTCTACAAGCACCAGACATGTACCTGGTGTACAGACATACATGAAAGCAAAACACACACATAAAATAAATGAATCTAAAAAGAAAAAAATAATAAAGCTTTCTCAAAGAAGAAATCAAAGACTTGGAATTCTGAAATTAGGTATACAGCAGTATTTGTAATAAAGGACTAGCTGTGTTTTAATGTTAAACCTGTCACAAACCAATGCCTTTTTTATTAAGGGGAGAAGAGGTGCTAAAAGCTGAGCTTATTGGCTCACACAGGTTAGCATACTAAGGGAACACTCTACTCCCAGCTCTAGAGCAATGCTTTTATAAAATACAATAAAAAATAATTTCTAGAAAAGTAAACTTAAAAAGATAAATATCATAACTCAGAATAAAGGTTCTATCATTAGAGTTAATAAAAAGAAAATGTCTGTAAGGCTGCTCTATATAAAGGTTTCCGAATGCTTACATAGTCACCAGCCTTATCCAGTTTGGACTGGGCACAATCCCACTGCTAACACTACTCTATAGGCCACGCTTAACAGTATCCTGGCCGAGCACCAGCAGCTTAAAGCCTCAACCAGATTGTCGTTCAAGTCAGGTTTAGCCAAGAATTCAATTCCTTCCAAGACAGGATTGCTGGGCTGTCTGCTCTGAGTCTCCCTTGACTCAACAGCAAAGACCTCTAGGGTGTTACTGCCTACACTTCTTGCAAAGGGTTGGGCAGCCCTGAGTCAAAATGGGAAGATTATCTGAGACTCAATCCACAATTGGATAGAAATGCTACAGAAGTATTTGCAGCCAATTGAGACAATAAGGTTCTTTTCCTCATAGGAGCAAAGGCTACAACAGCGGCCTCTGCAGGAGTGTTGCAGCATATTGCTTGTAAAGGGTTTCCTAAGGGACCTTGGAGACAAATTTCTGGTTGATAGTCCCATCTCTGATCTCCTGTTCTCCCCAGCCTAGACTCCAGTGGGTTTGTGTGGTACTTCCTTTTGGGAAGCCCAAGGACACAGTGCCAAGGTTCACACTGGACAGGTAATCAAGCCCAGCCACACCAAACTGCAGAATATGGAACTTGTGATTCAATTGCTATGTAAAACCAAGTGCAAGTTCCCTGGCCACCAGAAGATCCACATCTCAAAGAAGTGGAGCTTCATCAAGTTTCATGCAGAGGAATTTCAAGACATAACAGATGAGAAGCAGCTCATCCCTGATTGGCTATGGCCCCTGGGCAAGTGGAATGTGCTAAACTGACCTCCCGGCCCTATCAATAACATTTATAAATAAATCTCTTGTCTAGCAGAGAGCGCACCAGAAATGTAAGGACAGAGTTCCCTCCTTTATAACCACTGGAGATAACACAAAGGCAACAAGTGACTGTGACCTCAGAAGCAGAAGAGTAGACCAAGCAAAGTTAATTCACAACCAGGCTTTAGAGCACAAGGAATTTCTGGACCAAAGGCAAAGCGGAAGCTGGACAGAGCCCAGTAACCTAGGAGGACCTACCTGCAGAACCATGCAGAGAAATAAAGGCTCCACAATGGTCCACGTAAGTCATCTTAGCCATTGAGGTGTTTGAATTCATTTACCTCTTAGTTTTGTCTAATGGCTCACAATGGGGAGAAATTAATGGTTTCTAGACTTTGAGCACTATTTTACCATTTAAGTATCTTAACTAACTTTGGCACTTTGCTTCTAAAATATCTGTTAGGAATAACAATGGTGTTGCAACATTGGAGATCTAAGTCAAGAAAACTGAACACAAACCCCCAAGTTCTCACACTCATCTTTTCAGGAGGCCATCTACCTCACTCTGCATGAAGATACTCATACTGCAGCATCACTGATCCCACAGGACCCTGGAAAGAACTATCAGGACTATAATGCCTACAATGTACTCTGGAAAATCTGCAGCATTTGGCATGACCACCCTGTTAATCCATTTCCTTCAAGTGATCCACACACCAACTTCATGTACTAGGTTGCTATTAACAATACATCATTACAAGGAAGGACACTGGGGTACTCAGTGAAGTTACAGAGCTGAAAAAAAACTAAGTGTTGCTCCAAATCTGTTTTCACACCCTACATGCCTGTTCCTCCAAGAATGGTCCAAACCACAGCACGTGACTCACAGGAGAGCCTGTAAGGAGGAAGAATGCAGATCAACATGATTCCAGAGTGGCCCATGTGAAATCTCAAGCTTGTGAGCTGTAGCCCTGGGTCTGATACTGTTAATCTGCATCACAACTTCCTCACTGCATGTATTACTTTCCATCCAAAAGACATCTGTGCAAAGACTACCACCTGCAAGAAGATACTTTTTGGCCATCAAGGCTTGTCTAACGCTGTATACCTAATGTACAGGTCTGTCTCACCCCGGGCAGCCATAAACTTTCTTTGCTCACATGCCTTGATGCACCTGAGCCTGCTGACCACAGCACACATCAAGGGCTACCACTCCCTATGCGTCAGCAAATTCCCCGGTGCATTGTATTATGGCACAGCCAACAACATCATTGCATTCACCCTGTCTCTTACAGGCAAAGGAATGGGCCACTCCTTCCAACAGATTAATTCTAAGAACATTTAATAAGCCACTATTATACTGTAGGGAGGCATCCATACAAAGAACGTAAGTGAACTGTAGTTGTGCATGTGGTACTACAAAGTGTAGCCAGGGCCTTGCTTATTACAGAAGATCTACTCCTAGTCAAAATAATTAATTAAAAGGAAAAATGAAGCAAAACCAGATATACTTCCTACCCTAGAAGAGTGTCCAGTCTAGCTGGAAGAAGAACACAGAAGTTTATTTAGTACTACAAAAACAATTATAATCAAGAGGGAGCCAAGTCAATGAGGAAAGCCAGGGAGGTAGCTGCTGTGGAATCAGGAAATGTCAGTCCTTTGGTAACATAAAAGTATAGTTTAGAAACATTCCCCCACTCGTTTTATCAATACTTTGATATTGACTGTTATGAAATATAAATGGGGCAAAGGGGTACCATGACAGGCCCACGCCAAGGTGTGCCCCTGAGAAATTACACCATGCAACAGATCTGGTATGAAGGGTGTTTACTGGGGTAAGGGAGAGGAATGGGTACCTGGAGGAGGGGTAGAGGCAGCAACTGAGCTGTGAGGGCAGAGGAATAGGGCAAAGAGGGAGAGAAAGGGGAGAAAGAAAGGGAGGACAACAAAGAGCTGGGGTGGCGGGTGGTCCTTCTATTGGCCTCACATACCTGTCACATCTGGAGGTGAGGCAGATGATGATATAAGCAATTGCTAGGTGCCTAAGGGCAGGCCAGCACAATTGCCTGCATGCTAACAATGACAATCTCAAAAATGATTACGAGAAAGTTATGAACTGATATGCTTCATGAACAGACACAAATAATCTAAATAACAAACAAATGTACTGAACACAACAGCATAAAAAGGGATAGTACATTATGTTTAAGATAGTTTATTATCAAGAATACAAGGTTAGTATCTTAGTCATTGTTCTATTGCTTTGAAGAGACAACATGACCACAGCCACTTTTAAAAAAAGAAAACATTTAATAGAGGGCCTGCTTACAGTTTCAGAAGGTAAATCCATCATCATCATAACAAGAAGCATGGCAGCACACAGGGAAGCATGGTGCTGGAGAAAGACCTTTGTATCCTGATCCACAGGCAGCGGGCAGAAAGAAAGACTCACCTCCTCCAACAATTACACACCTACTCCAACAAGACCATACCTCCTAATCCTTCCCAACAGTCTACGAACTGGGAATCAAGCATTAAAATATATGAGGTAGGAGGTGGGATGGGGTTCTCTTTCAAACCATGACATTCCACTCCTTGGCCCCTAGACTTGTAGCCATATCATGATGGAAAATGTGTTCCGTCCAGCTTCAAAAGCCCCCATAGTCTACCACAATCTCAACACTATTTAAAAGTACAAAGTCTCTTCTGAAACTCAAGGCAATCTCTTAACTATTTGTTAACTCTCTGTAAAAGCAAAAAGCAAATTACATACATCCAACATACAACGGAACAGCATACACATAACATTCAAAAGAGAGGAAAGGGAGCATAGAGAGGAATTTACTGGGCCAAAACTCAGCAGGGCAAACTCCAAAATCTGCATCTCCATGTCTACTGTCAAGCCGTCTTTAGATGTACTTCTTTCGGCTGTGCTGGCTGTACAGTTCTCTCGGGTTGTCTCCACAGCCAGTCAGCAGCTCTCACTGGCAGCTGTCCCACCACTCTAACATCGCCACATCTTGGGTTCTGCTATGACAACTTTATGCAATTGCTTCTCCTGGCCTCCAAACAAGGACTCCCTAGATATACCACTGGCCCCAGAGGCTTTCCATATCTATGAGGAAGGTTCCATAACCCATTTTCTGTATCTTTGACTCTAAAGCCAAAACCATGTGACCAAAGCAGTCAAGTACTTCTTGCTGGAGCTGGAATCTGGGCCTGCCCCCTTCAATTACATTTGTATCACCTTTCTGTGGTTGGTGTTTTTCTTTCCTATTTAAGCTTTCCTTTAATTCCTTTTCACAAGTTAAAAGCTCAGCTGGGTCTTGCTTTAAAGTCACCACTCCCTTTATTCCATTCAGCATTAGGCTTTTCTTTAAACTTCTTATCTTCTTGAGTAAAGGAATTTCTGTCTTCAACATTTGTATTTGAGGTGAAAATTGTACACTTTGTATATCTCTTTGCCCTCCTTGTTTCTTTTCATTGTAGAGCTACATAAGAGTGATCATTAATAACTAAGAAACAGAGTTAATACTAGGTTGTCTTGAAATCTCCCATCAACACCATTAATCCAAAATTCTTCAAGTTAGTCTCCTCCAGCAGATCGATCTATCTCTTATTTTGAGCAAAGGCAGAAAAACAGCCACATTCTTTACAAAAATATCATAATAATGATCTTGTGATTAGCCCCTTGCTAATATTCTTCCCCTTTAAGCCTTCTTAAGGTAGGCCCCTACAGGCCACATCAACCCCAGCACCCCTGTCTTCAATGTTCCTACTAGGATGGCCCAGTAAGTACTTCTTAGTTCAACCACTTTTCTAGTCCAAAGTCCCAATAGTCTTTTTAGTCCAAAGACTTTCATATTCCTCCAAACAACACAATCAGGCCTGTGACAGCAATATTCCACTTGTGTTACCAACATTATCCTTAATCACTGTTCTATTGCTGTGAAAAGACACCATGACCAAGGTAAATCTCAAAAGAGAAAGCACTTAATTAGAGGCTTGCTAACAAGTTTCAGAAAGTTAGACTGTTATCATCATAATGGGGAGGATAGCCGCACACAGGCAACCATGGTTCCAGAATAGTTGAGACCTTTACATCCTGATCCACAGGCAACAGGCAGAAAAAGAAAGGCATTGGGCCTGGTGTGGGATACCAAACCTTCAAAGCCTCCAACATGGCACATATACTCTAACAAGGCCACATCTCCTAATCCTTCCCAACTGTCCACCACCTGGGAACCAAGCATTCAAATATATGAGCCTATGGGGGTACAGTCTACGGTCCACAGTTTGCTTAACACTCAAAACTTAATACATGTCAGATTTGGGTATATACCTCACTGTTTCAGCATTAGCCTAGCACCTGCAAAACCTGGGTTCAATCCCCACCATCAAAAACATTTTTTCTAAAACACCATAATAGATCACATTGTTGTTGTTTTTTAAGTCATGCGATCAGTCAATTTAAATTCATGGGTAAAAATATCTTTTTTACTAGAAATAAAGCCTTATGAAACAAAAAAAAAACTAAAAGAAAACAGTTACAATTAATAATAATAATTTAAAATACAGGCAAAACTAAAGATAACACGTTTAGCTCTAAACAATTTCTTCCTGAAATCAAAACAAAGACACTTCCTCCCATTACTTCCTCACAGTCAAAACAAGTACTGATAATGAGTCAAGGGAAAAATGAGATGAAGATGAGACGAAGAGATGCTAATGCCAACTGCAGTTTTATGGTGGGGGGCTGCTGCTTTGTTCACAACAAAGAAAGAGGAGGGAGGCACAACACAGTCTTCCTGTTAAGACATCAGAAGCAACATGTATCTGTTTGTTCCACTGGAAAAGACAGCTGTATTTCCTATGGGATGACTACTCCTCTCATTCAGCTTTTTTTTTTTAAGAAAAAAATGAATAAGAATTGATCTGCAACTTAGATTATTTCATTCCATGCCAGACAAGAAAGTCAAGGGAAAAAATTACAGCCCTGGTTTCTTACAACCACAATGGCACTCCATCAAGACTCTCTGTCATGCATTTTGGGGAGGGAATACTAACCAACTGCGGTAATGCAGAAAAAGAAAAGAAAAAAAAAGATGGTAAATATTTAGTGAAATATTCAAATAGTGTAAAAGAACTGACAATAGCTGAAGATCAAAGCCACACCACATACATGCATACAATCATCAGCTACCCACTCTACAGGTCAACTACTAAGCTAAATTCTACACATACACTTTTATTTCCAGAAGAAAACCAAACACAAGCACAGTAAAATTAGAATGGTCAATATGATATCCTAAAACCAGGTTTATCCAAATACAAGATAATATAAGCAAAGGAATATAGCTCTAGAACAACCTTTAATGTTAAACTTAATCTATAAAGAATGCATTAACAAATATTAAAGTAATTCCCATTTGTGCCAAGTATTTATCAGGTATAAAAAAATATCTGACATTATCCCAGACAATGTTAAGTTTAGTACAGAAAGAAGAAATCAGACAAGTTAACTATAAAATGACATGTCACAGTACATGCTGTACCAGGGCAGAAATACAGGCTCTGGAGTAAGACAATAGCTCAAAACTGAAGAAGGCAAGAGAGACAAGGTGAGGTGAGGCCTGTGGGGCACAGTAGAAATGTGAAATTTCATCCAAATCTAGTAAGGCACTAACCAGCTTTAAGCAGGAAAATACCAGATTTCTGCACAAAATCTGAAGGATGAACAAACATATATGGACACAATGAGACCAGATCTTAACAGAGACGTAAATTGATTGATTCAAGATATATACTGGATATATAATAACCAGAATAAAATGATAGACTTGTGCATGGAAAGAAAGTCAAAAAGTCATCCTAGATCTATAGGATGAATAAGTGCATTGAGAGCCCAATATGTATTAAGACAGGAAGATTTGGGACAGCAACTAAAGAGTCCCGTCTCTGAAAGGTAACTGATGTTCATGCATAATACAACTGTATATACCAAGAAGCAGTTGTCATTCCAGTATAATAAAGAAAAACATACTACATAGATGGACAAATGGATGAACAGGTAAATTTTTCAATTTTTATTCAAAGTGTGACTTCAACCAGAGAAGTCAAAAGACCATAAAATCTCTATCACTGGAAAAAATTAAAGAAACCAGAAAATATACTTTTTCCTAACAACCAAACCTCTGGTGCCACTTAGTAATTGTCATCATTTTGTCCAAAATGATGGAACAATGTACAACTGATAATCAGAAAACTACACAAGCTGGTATTACCTACCCAACACTCTGCAACCTAATGTTCTGAGAACATTTATACTTAGTATCCTTAATTAATACATGTTTGTGCCTAGGAAATCACAATGTAAGCACAAATCTCTCTTACAATATTTTAAAGCATAATCTTCATGGGGGATTCTTAATACTAAACTCAACAATACACTACACTATTAAAGAACAAACCTCTGTGTGTTAAAGGTACCCTGAAGATCCACTTCAAAGTATACAAATATAGGTCTGTTGTACTATTTTTAGCCTGTCCTGGTAAGACTCTTATGTCTTCTTAAAACTGGGACACTGCTATGTGTTTTGAGGTTAATGTGACTCACTGAATCAAATGCATGGTTCAGACTGTCCATTTGCAAGCAGAGATTTCTATATTCTTTGGACCTGAGCTTTTAGCTTCATCTACAGTTATTGTTATAGTTCAAATAACTAAGTCAGCTAATTCTTTGTTTTTATCATGAAAACAGTATAAACAAGCATAGGAACAAGTGTCCTACCTTCTTGTCCTAATGCAAGAAGGTAAAATGAGCAGTCAGAAATGAGTTTAAAGACAGCAGCACTGGGCAATCACTGTTCAGCTAGGAGGGCAAGGTGACAAGCTCCTCCACTTGAAATACCAGAGCAAAACTATCCAAAGAGGAGGAGGCAGCTGGCTCTGCACATAGAAATGGAACCCACTGTGTCCTTTGATGTGGCCCAGTTCCCATCCTCGCTCTGAGATCTCTTTGCCTCAGAGTTTGTCATCTACCGAAAGGTACATTTTAATCAACTCAGCTATTCATATTTTCTCTCATATTTTCTCTAATAATTCGCAAACACTTGAAAAGCAAGTCACTTTGATCAATTTCTTTGTGATAAGCCAAAACACTACTATTTTCTGTCACAAGTTCTTATTCTTAGGGCCACTTTGAGTAGGAAATCAGTTGCTAACTATTCAACACCCCACTGGTCTAGGTGTGCAGCAGCTGTTGGCCAGCTAGTCTGTAAGGGAACCTGGGACATTTTATTGCACCCATGCAGTACAGAGATGACATTCTGTATACAACCTACATATTCTTTAGTAACCCTGAACTCTGCCTCAGTTATGTTTATCTGCTTTATATGGTCCTCACATCACAAAACTACAATTTTAAGAAGTCACTGTCTTTTAAATGTTAAGAGCTTCAACTTAAATGGACAAAATCTTTATTCTGAGTACCTATTCAGATACTATCATACTAAAGCAGTTCATATGTTGAGAGCTTTAGTGCCAAAGCCTAGAACAAGTAACAAAGACAACTCAACCAATAAAAACTAATCTTGAAAACTGCAGTGTGATATAACATATCCTAGTCTAGAAGTACTAATATATCTAATCTAAAAACTAAACAGAGTAAGCAAGTAAGTAAGCAAGCAGAGTAAGTAAGTTCATTCATCAAAGCACAGCTCATGCACAATTGTAGATTCTTCTTTTGAAAGCCTTTCTAAGTAGATTAGCACAGTACCTAAATACATTTCACTTAACAACATTTTTATAAAATCTTGTTTTATATAAATACTTCATTAACTATGTTAATGGCTTAAATATTGACCACTATGCTTAACAGAACAACTTCTAGATGAATTTGTCTGTCCTGAGCTATGCACTACTTTTACAGCTTTGACTTAACTATGCTAAATGCTTCCTTGAATGCTAGAATTAAAATGTCCCACTTCATATTTACGTTTCTGCACAAACACAAATTCTCACACTAAAGAAGAAAATTTTTCACTCACATTATTTTTGACTTATGGTAATAAACACAAAACAACAGAGCTTCAAGTAAAATACACAATGCATATAGACAATAAAGAAAATCTACTTTAAAACAACTAAGTCCACATTAACCTTTTCTTCTCTGGTCCTAAAGTTAAAACTAATCACTCTGTTCTTTAAAAGCTTCTACAGCACAGAATAGAAAATGGTGTCCTGAGTAAAATGAAAAAGGAAAAATACATGACTTATGCACAGGACAAGCACAGAAAAATGATTTAGATCACTTAATCGCATTTCCGTACAAACATTTCACTTTCTACTTGCAAAGCCACCTAACTGGTTTTATGCACCAGCTGTAAGCTTATACACATCTTTTTTCCCCTTGAATGTAGTTGTAACTCTCAATTCTGAAAGAACTATTATCTAGCTTTTTTAGTACAAAAGCATGAAGTGACATAAGCACAAACTGAACAGATCTTTAAGTTGTTATACCTTTAGCCCAACACACTGGAAATGGACTACAGCCGCTTTTCTCCATACAGATGGCACCTGTAGGTTTCAGGGCCTCTTGGCCTGCCCGTTCCAACAACATACACCCAATCCTATCAAGATCAAGCCAGGAGTCCGCACACAAAGTCCCAGTTCATCGCTCCGACAGCATTTGCTTGGATCCAAAGCAAGACTAAGCTTCCCCTGTGCTCCTTTTTCAGAGCCTGAAGCACGGTTTGAGAGGTGCTCCTTCTGTAACCGTTTCCAGCAGCTCCACGGTGGCCTCTCAGTTATTGAATCTTCTGCTTCCGCAATCTGAAACACAGACCGTCCTGGCCAGATTAAGCCACTGAACAGAATGAAACCAGCTAGTCATGCGACCTTATGGGTCTGTGTTCCTAGATTCATTCAGGGAAAGGGAGAGGGGGGAGGGAGAAAAGGGAGGAAAAAAGAAGTCCCAGAGCCAGCACCTTATGAATATGCTAATCTCACCCTTCTGTTCACTTCATCTGGCAGACTTCTGTTTACAAAATGACAGTCGACTCTAAAACTGAGTAAGCTGCAAGCAAATCCAGTCTGACCCAGATCAACTGTCCATAGATGGTTTCTAAACAATTCCTGTCTACAGAATCATGCCACTGACACTGTACCAGACTAATTCTGGTCTTAGTCTAAAAATAATTAACTTGATGCAATAAATATTGAAAAAATAATAACAATCAAAGTAAAAATTAAATGTGGAGATGACTATATGAGTCCAAATACCTCAGAGATTAAAATATTTTCCTTCACAATATTTCTTTTACAATACACAGCAGTATATACACATAGACTATAGAGGAAACATAAACCAGAACTTAAGGTAGCCATTTTATTTTAAAATATGTTTAAAAAGTAATGAGGGATCCAAGATACAAGACTTCTTATTGTAGCTTCAAGCATGATTTCTTTTTCTAGCCTAAAGACGAATCCTATCTTACAATGAAGTAGGACAGAAACTACTTTCACAATCTGCATCAGAAGCCTTTTTTTTTAATGCAAAACTACTTACTTTTTCCATTCAAACTGAGAGAGAGTCAAGATCAAGAAAAAAAATCAAGTTATTTTAATACATTCCACATAAGCATCAGGACAGCAAGCAGGTAAGGAGTTGTTGGTTAACACCTTGTCCTTCAAGCGAGCAAGTGCACACTGAAGCTCCACAGTTCTAACTTGCTTAGGATGTGGATGACTGCAGTCACAGAATCTCTCCAACAGCCTAACTCAAATAGTTTACTGTGTAAACGGTCAAGGATTTTCTTATTAATTTATTAACTTATGAAAACAGGAGCTGAACAAATACTTAGAATAAGAGGCATGTTTGTACCCAGCAATGTTCAGGACAGTTTCCTTCAGTCCCAGTGACACCTGCTATGATGCCTTTGACTCTAAGCTCCACTCAGACTCTTAACAGATACCAGAGCTCCAGTGGCTATTCCTGAAACACCATGACAACACATTATTCCCAGGCATGGCTATGACCCTAGAAAAAGAGCTACAAAAATATTGCAAGCAGACTGAGAGAACAGAAGAAGCTAGCAAAAGAGCCAACAGACACAAAGGAGTATCCTGGGCAATACCCACTCACTACAGAGGAGGCAGGGTCACAGAGGACTCTTTGCCATCCTGGAAGAAGTAAGCACACCAAGCAAAACCACAATCTGCCTCACCACATGAGCATGGCTTGGAAATTAACCTCAGCCATCACCAACAGCTACACAAGTCATCCAAGCCAAAGGCAGTCTTCTGAAAACATATAACTCTCAGAAACCACTACCACCATCACAAGCTACTCCTTCTTCAAGACTACACTACACCCACTGAACCTAAGTGTTCATTCAAAGCACCTTCTGAGCCAGAACAGTGCTATTGCATGGCCTCCACCATGAGGGCACAGATACCCCAGGAGAAAGGAAAACATGCTCAGCTGTGATCCAGGGAATCTGAGCCGCCCACCAACCCAGGAACCATTTTTTGAGCCCAACTTAATAACTGCCTCAGGACTCCCAGAGCAGAATAAAGAGTGAGCCAAGCAAGGGATAAGGGAGTTGGAGCTAAGGCTCTGGCAATAACAGTGGAGGGGACAAGCACAACCCTGAGAGAAGAGAACAGGAAGAAAGGGCAGTTTCTGGTTTTAATCCATGGACAGGGCTCTCTCTGCAGCCTCCTAATAACTTATTCACTGTCCAAATATTCCCACCTCTTAATGTGAGCCTCCCCGCACCAATACAACGTAACAGAGCCCTGGCTGTCCTGGACTCACTTTGTAGACCAGACTGGCCTCGAACTCACAGAGATCCGCCTGCCTCTGCCTCCCAAGTGTTGGGATTAAAGGCATGCACCACCATGCCCAGCAATGTGTAAGTTCTAAGGAGTGGAAAAGTCAGGTATAAAAGATGACTAATTTCTATAGTCAGTCAGAGAACAGATGATTAAAAGTATGCCTAGTACTCACTGGAACTGATGCAGAAGTTGAAAAAAACCTGAGAAACTGCTGGCCCACTGAGGAGCCATGGAGTCAAATGATAGCTGAAAGAGTACTAGTACACTACTAGTAACCAGAATGATTACCTTAACTTTTTCTAATACTGTAGTTATAGCCAGGCATAGTACCATAAATCTTTAGTCCCAATACCTAGGAGGCAGAGGAAGAAGGATCTGTGAGTCCAAGGCCAGCCTGGTTTACATAGAGATCCTGTCTCAACAAACAAACAAAAAATCTATAGTTATAATCAAAATAATAAACCTTAGTCTATGAAACAATGCCTGAGAGGTGACTGGTTCCTCATTTTGATGATTCAGAGGGGTCAGGCATTTTTAAAGAAGAGATAAATACCTAAATGCAAACATTAAGAAATCCTCTGCGCTCTATCCTGTGAAATACACAGGGTCAGCATTCACTAAAAATTCTATGCTGTTCCAATTAAATGATTAGTTTTAGAATAGTTAAATGCAACTCTGATAAGTCCTACTTCACAAGTAAACCCATTAAATTAAAATTTATGAGAGATAGTGCTTTTTGTAGAAACCCAAAATCCTCATCCCTAGTCATTCTTGTCTTCTTCAAAGAGATCTATCAGAAACCCTTATCACTACCTCCAGAACACAGCCAGTGTCTATGCACTTCTCATTGTCTATTGCTCACATTCTGGTCCAGGCTCCTGCAGGACCACAGCTACGGCCTCCAATCTGCTTCCTCGCATTCTATCCTAAACCCAGTAGCTGCTGATCTCTCAAAAAAGCAAGCATGTAGTTCAGTCCACTGGATATCACCAACAATTCCCCAATTTCTCCAGTATAGGTACCAACATTCTTAGTAGAGTATGTGAAGACCTGTGTGATATGGCTCCACCTGCCTATACCCTCTTCACGCTTATCTATCTGTTGGTTTCCTAAACACTTCTCTCTGCCCACCTCTGCTCCTGTGCACTGCCTAAGTGGAAAAGTCTGCCTCAGTTATCACAACCATGCCCTTTCCCCCTGCCATGTCTTGCGCAAATGTCACCTACTCAATGTGTTCTGTCCTGAGGACGGTATCTGAAATCACAAAGCCTATCTATTTTCCACTCCATTTCCCCACATGGTTCACTGATGCATCGCTTTCTACTCAGCTGCCCCCACTACAAGGAAGCTCTGACAGAGGTAAAGGTGTCTAATCTCCAGCATCTTACTATATAACAGCTACCGCAGAGGGGTGGAAGCCATGTTCTACCTACCCTCCATTCACCTTAAAGTAATAAGATAACAGAGGCAATTTGTGGTTTGTTTGTTTTTTTTTTCCTACCAGGCCACAGAAAAATAAATGGTGTAAGTAATATATAGTAATGGTGTGTCCTGTCTCCATCCTGAACACCACATCACCTCCAATCCCACTGGTCAGAGGCTGATGAACAGTTACAGAATGAATATGAAAAAGAAAAGGCAACAGAGAACCTTTAAAAAGCTACAGACTATCTATATCCCAGCTATACAATACATCACAGGTGCAGTGCTCTAAAAACTTCTAAACTTCCACTGCAGAAGTACCAAGTGCAAAATCAGACAGGAAAAAAAAAAAAAAAAAAGGCTAGTAAACAATGCTATGAGCAAGATCAGTATGCAGAAAGTATGCAATGCTGTGCACAATCTGTCCAACCTGGCCTGCAAATCATTGGGAATGAACCTTTAAAATTTTATTATTTTTAATTATATGTATGTTATGTGTACAAGTTTTCACAGACTCCAGAATAAGGTATTAGATCCCCTGGAAGTGGAGTTATATGCAGTTGTGAGCCACCTGATGTGGGTGCTGGGAACTGAACTCAGATCCTCTGCAAGGGCTGTATGTGCTCTTAACCACTCAGCCATCTCTCCAGCCCAGAATAAACATTTTAACAAATGAATTGCTTATAAATGTCAACAAAAGTAAGTTATAAAAATAAGAAACTAACTGTCACATTTCTTATAATGCTGCAGTGCTTTATCTGTTAGACTTACCCACAAACACATCAGAATACTTTCAGGAACAATAAAAAATACAGAAATGCCCTAGGTCAGCCAACTAGAGGAATAAGTAGGGAAAATAACATTCATACTCACATGTATATTTCTAAGTCTGTGACCTGTGTTTGCATGAGGAATTAAATACAATACTTCCAATCAACATCCAGTATTTGTAATATATGACAACTTTACAGTGCTAGGAATCTCACAATAAGCTTACATTTGTAATATTACTAATTATCATTTTTCTCACTGTATCTCATTGCTTCAACTAAAAAAACACTTTTCTTAGAAAAATTAGTCTATCAACAAATATTAAGGCCTGACAGGCATTAAGTTTCTATTAGTAGAAATAAAGGATATAATACCTTCTGCAAGTAAAGCCTCCTAATACAACAAACTCCCAAAAGTGCTGGTAGGATCACTGTTCCCCTTCCAGCTAAGTTTGTAACAACTGCTGTACCTCTCTTCTATCACTCTGAGGAAGCTGGGGAAGACAGTGAATATGTGACAACTACCTGTGAGACAAAAAATCATCACCAGCAGGAACCTCAGTTTTGGTGTTTGTAAAATAAGGACACCACTTATACTTATCCTCTACCAGCACTGACTGCATGCCAGCCAGCCACAACACTAATATGAGTACCAAATGACAACTTGCTGTGTACCAGACCTTGATCAGAAGATTTTCACAATGTCTGCTCACCTGATTTTCACTAACAACCCAAGAAAGCAGATACTATCACCCTATTACCACCACGCCAATCTTAGTTTCACAGATGAAGAAACTAAAGCACAGAGAAGCTAGTGAATGTACAGCCACATCTAGGCACCATGGCCCCAATCTGTGTCCTTCTCCACTTGACATCAACACTTGTGGCAGTTTTCTAAATTAATAATTCCAGCTACACAAATGTTATTACAAACCCTATGACACCTACTATTTATTAAACTACTAATCAGAAGCCTAATAGGGATACTCAAAGGCACCAAGCCCTCAGAAAGCAGGTAGAATTCACAGAAGCCATCTCCTGTAACATCACCTACTCCCAAAAACTACAAGGATTCCAGAGAAGAGGCTGGAAATAGGCCCTGTTCTCAAGGTTCATTTTTTATACAAAGGACAAGTGAATAATAAGTGAAGACCAAAGGGAGAAGACAGAAAGAACAAACTCAGGCTGCTTCTACCCTTTGAGAATACCTGGCACCTAATAGTGGCTATTGTCACTTCAAGTATCCTGCTGTATATGCCTCTTCTGTTTTTGTGCAAAGAACTAAGCACTAGAGACCAGAAAAGAACTAGGACAGAAAGAAGTTCATAGCTCACAAAGAGCAGCAGTATAAATCAGAGTGCTCACAGTCCTGGAATGTGGGAGAAAGAAAACCCCTCAACTGGTGCCCAAGGTGGGGGGCTTGATCCTCAGAGAAGGTAAGAAAGTTTTTCTCTAAACAGAACTGAAGGTAGGAATTTGGTACTCTCACCCAAGATGTCATGACCACAAGTGAGAGTAAAATAGCATGGTTCTTCTCAGTTCCCTGAAGCAAAGCATTTTACATAAGTAAAGGTGTTTTAAGATCCAGAAGAGCAAAATACAGCAACAGCTCTGCGGCTTTATACAAGTGACTGTAAAATTCAATCCTTGATTTCCTAAGCAAGGAACCATTGATGTTGAAAATTGGAAACATATAGGAGCTAATGTAATAAAGGCTCATGAAAGGGAAGATAAAAATCCCTATCAATTATTTTGCAAGATAAACTACAGTAATGTATTGTTTGGACCCTCTTAGGAGGATCATAAAAAGAAAAATTTTAAATCCTTTGCCAGACACATCTTGGTAGGGTGGGACAAGTGAACCCTGGGGCCATTCGGGAAGGAGGCTCTGAGCCTCTAGATGTGCTGCACAAATTGGCAGCCATTTGCTTCACAGCCCTTTCCATTGCCCTACCAAGGCCTTTCCCACTGACCTCCCCTGTGCACCCCTCAACCTCAGCAATCCCCCCAAAACCCCAAACCCCAGCAGCCTCCCCAAATGAGCACTAGGGTGCAAATGCCCCAGAGCTTAGTTTTTTGTTTTCCCTCACAGAGGTAACGACCCAGTATAGACTGATCAATGGTTCCTTCATGGGGGAAAAATTAAAAGAGGGCCTACTATTAGCACAAGAACAATTGCAACTAAGACATGTAGAACCATCAGTTAATCCTTGGAACTCCCCATTTTTGTAATTCATAAAAGAGTAAAAGATAAATTTTGACTGCTTTATGATCTCAGGGATATGAACGGCACTATGAAAATTACTTTGGGAAAGGGGGTCCTCCAGACATGGGACGATCGAAACTACCATGATTCCTCAAGGACATTACATTATTACACTTGACTTAAAAGGCTGTGTTTTCTTCATTCCTTCACATCCTGATATTGACCAGCTAAAAATAAACTTCCTAGACAGGCTAAAGAGACTGTGGTCAGCCAGAATGGTCAACACCTCTGACCCCCAGGAGAAAAGCCAAGAGGTAGAAATGAGTCTTCATAAACCAGACTACGCTGTTTAAACTTGCCATGAATTTCGAAGATTACAAATCTTATATAGTCACAGGTTTAAATATTTAAAAGTTAATGACCATTGTTAATTAAGTAGATTGTTTGCTTTTTTAATTCTGTGCTTGCCTTGGTTTAACATAAAGTTAGAGGAGACTCACAAGAGCCCATCCTCTATTGAAGGCGTATTTCATACAAGATTCCAAACTTCTAGTACATAATTAGTAGTAAGTGGTTCTCACTTCAGCTTGAAGTCTGAAACTAGGGCTGTCTGTGACTGAGGCCTTCTCTATTAAAATGTGCACATGCGTGTACAATGCCCCTCCCTAACTAGTCAGCTGTAGAGTACTGCCCCAAGTGTGGCATGGGGCTCTCGGGGATTCAGGAAAATACCATTGTATCATATCTGGAACTTTACTTTGTCAAATAGCTCTTTATGCATTTCCTCCCTAGGACTCCCATTACAACTAAAAATTAGTAGTTGTCCTACTTATACTAGCACACAATTTAAGGAATTCTGCAGTGTATAGAACATTAATCTTGTTATTAGTACTCCTTCCAATCCACAGGGTCAAGCTATTCTGGAATGACACCAAATATTTAAAAGACAAATTTAAAAAATAAAAAACAGGATATATAAACCCACTTAAATTCCCACATACCTTGCCACATTTAGCCATGCTAACTTTAATTTTTTCACTTTAAAGGATGTTTCTTCTGCTGTCCAAAAGCATTTTGCCCTAAAGGAGTCACAGGCTAAAGTATATATTAAGAAGAATGAATGAAAAACTAATCAATGGGAAAGGGCCTGTTAGCACCAGAATGAGGTTGTGCTTTTATCTTTCCAGAAAATAAATGAAGTCCCAGATGGCTCCCACTCTGATGCATCACACTAAGATAGCATCCCAAAGACTACTGAACAAATAAAGTATCTGAAAACAGGGGACAAACCACCAAAAGTAGATGTCCCAAGAGGAAGAATAAGATAATGACTCCAGGAGAAAAAGATACAATACTAGTGATGCTGTTATGTTTACTGACTCCATGTCAATTCTCAACTTGCCAATGCAGAAGCCAAATGCATTTTTTCAGGGGGGCATAAAAGGCACACCTGTAATAGGAATCAAAATAGTATTGTTTTGCCATGATGAGCATTATTTTTAGGCTTTTTTTTTACTAGTCCCAGAAATGATTATGGAAATACAAAGAAAGGTTAAAAAGTGACCTGTATGATTAGTAAAACTACTTATATTACAGCAAAAATATTAGCAGAAATTAGCCAAGAGATGGATGAATTGAGAACCACAGTTTTACAAAACAGCAATTATGAATTATTTGTTGTTCAACATAATCTTAGTTGTCAACAATTTCCTGGCATGTGTTGCTTTAATGTATCAGATTTTTCTCATTCTATCAACAGTCAAAGTAATGATCTACATAAATAGTAAATAAAATTTCTCAAGGACCTTAGAATGGCCATCATGGCAAAGATGGCTTTTCCCTCTCCTTGGTCCTCTGTAGGCTAGTCTTATAATTGTTATGGTTGCCTGTATTATTAGTTAAGATTAGCCATGCAGGCAAAGCATTCAAATTGGTCTCTATTACAGACACAGTTTTCTCTTAAAAAATAAAAAGGAGAGATGTAGGAGTCACCAAGGTTCTTGTGTTCACAGATAAGCACTAGAGGAACCAAGAATTAAATACGTAGGATTGTTCCTTCAAAGAAAGGATTCATAACCTGCTATCTGCCCAGAAGGCTGGGAGCAGATGTGGTTAATAGCCACGTGACTGTTTTGGTTATCTGTGTGGCTGAGCCTATACCAGATCCTCCCCTAAACCCTTATCATGAGCTTGTCAATCTTAGATGCCACATGTACTTTACAAAAAGTTTTGATATAGTTATATCTTAAGCTTTATTGTGCACACAGGATTGAGCTGATTATCACCAGGAATGTTTTCACCCAAACTGTGCTGTGCTTAAACTACTCAGGAAAAGACTGCTGAATTTTGAACCATCAATGGCTACTTAATTTAACTACATTCTTAGCTCCTGTGGATCATTACTCCCACAAAGTTACTCTGCTGGACATGGTACTAAGTACCCCTGCATTATGTTTGCAAGGTAAAGTTTGGAGCAGATAACTAAAAAAAGACAAAGATTGTTTAACTCAGATATGCTTGGTAGATACTAGCCCTCAAGCCTATCAGAGACCTGGCTTTTAAGATGTTCAAACTTACCATGACAGAGACTCCCAAGTCCTAACAGTAACCCCCAAGGTCTCCAAGAAGATATAGGCACAACAAAGAACTCTACCTACATTATGATATGCTAACCACTGGGAAAGACTACCCCAATGCCTCGCCCACTGCTAGGGCCCAGCCTGAACTCTGGACAAACAGGACACCTGGAGACAAGGTGAGGTCTTTCTCTCCCATGTTCTTCCTCCACAGAAAATGCCTCTAATCTTCTGTGCTTGATTTCCAAACTGTCTCTGCCCACATGGCTACGGAGACCACAGGAAACTCAGATAACTGTCTAGATAGTAGACTATGGACTAGTCTGTCATTTTAATTGATACATAGACCATCTGGATTATATTTCCTGCTATAATTTATCCTTCTCAGGTTTCTGATGGGTTTGAAGACTAGACTAATGAAAGAAGTAACTTTTTTACTATTTCCCTTATCTAAAGAAACACACTTTATAGTAACTGCTCTAGTAAAAAAAAATAAAAAATAAAAAACACCTGTGTTTCATGGTGAATATATGGATAGGAAAAGGTGTAAAGGTTATATAAAGTCTGAGGATACAAAAGCTTAAGTTATGAGGATCTAAGAAAGTGGATGAGGGTCTAAAAAGGTGTTTTAAAGCTGGTAAATGAAGGCTGGAGGACGTAAAAACTTCAATGATGATAATAAAGTAATTTAAGGTATATAAAAGGAATGAAAATGCTTCAGATTTCTTCCCCTCACTATGCTATTGTATTACGACTGTTCAGAGCTTTGACATTAATCAATAGAGTTCAGACAAATTAGTAGTCTAATTCTGGTTACACCTTCCACTACACAATCCACTTCACAGTCACAAGCCTGAGATTTGAAATTGTTTCACAAGCTTCTACTATGATACAAAGGTTTGAGTTTACTGCCTTCTCTACAATGTGGATTTCAGCACAGATTACAAACAGTGGTAATACTAGCATACCAACAATTTAACTACAAGAGCAGCTAGCCGTAGATGGTCCCACAACCTGAACAGCAAGTAAAATACCATTCTTCCCAGACTTGGCTAACATTCCAGTTTTGGATCTCTCCAATAATGATGCCCCCAAAAGACCAGGAAGTACTCATAGACTACTTGTCCCTTCTTCGTTTACTCTCAACAAAAAACTGGGATGTTGGGATTCAGACCTGGGACAAGTGGCTGAGGTACGTCCAGGTTCTCCCAGCATCCTTCACTCCCTACCCTGAACTTTCCAGTCCAGGAAATGGGGCTTCCTCTCCACCAGAGGTTCTTCACTATATAATCCAGACATTTTGGTTCCTGGCTTTCTCTCTCTGCCACCCCCCATTTTCTGTCTCCTTTTGCATGGTGACTTTACTGACACCCCACCCCACCCCACCGTGAGGTCAGTGAACCCACCCAAAAGCTGCCCCCCAATAAACCTGTACTTTTAGTTTTAATTTGGCTTGAATTGGCTCATTTCATAGATGAAGAATACCTATCAATGACAGACACACACACTCACTCACTCACTCTGAATCACTACCCTAAAAACTCTAATGAGAGTCAGCATGATGGCTCAACAGGGTAAAGGCACTTGCCACAAAGACTGATGACCAGAGTTTAATCTCAAGACCCACATGGTAGGAGAGACCTGACTCCTGAAAGTTCTCTTCTGATCTCCAGACACAAACCACAACTAAGAATTATGGACAGTGACACTAGAGGGATGGAATTTCTTGGGGGAAGTGCGGGACAGTACAAAGGTTCAAAAATTGATGGTGGTAACTGTATCATTTTAAAAGATAAATTGTTTTGTGATTATATTTAAATTTAAAATACCTAAATTAGAAGTGGGGCTGTCGTTAAGTGATTGAGCACATGCCTAACATATGTGATGTCTTGTGTCTAAAACCCAGCAGTAACAAAAACAAAAAACAAAAAAACAAAAAACTAGTGCTGGGGAGATGGTTGAAAAGGCAAAGTGCTTGAAGCAGCACAATATTGACAACCTGATTGAGATTACTACAATCTACATAACAAGTGGTCTGTAGGAAAAGTGTCTCAACATACCCATGCAGGAAAAAGGGAGGCCAACACAGGAACATCCCAGAAGCTCATGGGACAGCAAGCCTGAAGTACAGAGCAACAAATAAAAAGACCTTGTCTCAAACAAGGCCTGACACCTGAGGCTGTCCGATGCCCTCCATATTTAAGCTGTGGCAAACATTCACTCATACACACACCTAAAAAAAGAAAAAAGCTGTTTTAAAAAGCAGTGGTGAAGCCGGGCGTGGTGGCACACACCTTTAATCCCAGCACTCAAGAGGCAACAGAACTGCTGTAAGTTTAAGGCCAGCCTGGTCTACAGTCCTTTGTCAAAGACAGCCCAAGCTACACAGAAAAATTCTGTCTCAAAAAACAAACCAACCAAAAAAGCAGTGGTGAACTTCTAGTTTAAAAAGACTAAAACTCCAGACAAAACAAAGTTAAAAAATAAAATGTATATATTAAAAATAGCAAGGCTGGAGAGATGGCTCAGCAGTGAAAAGCAATTACCGCTCTTAAAAACCCAAGTTCAGGGACTGGAGACATGGCTCAGAGGTTAAGAGCACTGGTTGCTCTTTCAAAGGCCCTGAGTTCAATTCCCAGCAACCACATGGCGGCTCACAACCATCTATAATGAGATCTAGCACCCTCTTCTGCTGTGCAGGTGTACCTGCAGACAGAACACTGTATACATAATAAAAAAAATCTTTTTTATTTAAATCTTTTAAATAAATGAATGAATGAATAAATGAATGAATGAATGAATGAATGAATGAATGAATGAATGAATGAATGAATGAATGAATGAATGAGTGCAAGTTCAGACGCCAGCATCTTAGTCTGGTGGCTCACAAGTGCCTACTTCCAGCCTCACGGTGAACTGACTCCTCTGCCCTCCAGGTATCTGTACTCATATGGCCACATTCACATGCAGAAACACACACACACACTCTAAAAAATAAAATAAAAGCCACTACTTGTTATACAGAAACAAAGTTTTAGTTATTCAAGGAAAAGATTTAAATATAATTCCTAAAGAAATTACAAGCATTACAGAAATTACAAATCTAAGAATGTTTTATTCTAATCTTTAAAATACAAGAAAACAGAGTCAAGTATGTCATTAAAATCATCAAGGAAGTAGCCTAACCTCCTGTAATGAGTTTTAAAACACTGGGATTTATCTCGAGTATATTCTGCTACAATGCTGGTGAGGTTCTGAGACCATCTGCTCCAGGCCTATTCCTATTTCTGCATATAAACTTCACTTCTAAAAACAGCCCTTTCTTGGCAGGGCAGAGGTGGTGCACACCTTTAATCTCAGTACTTGGGAAGCAGAGGCAGGTGGATCTGTCCTAGCCCAGGACAGCTAAGGCTACCCAGAGAAACCCTGTTTCAAAGATAGATAGATAGATAGATAGATAGATAGATACATACATACATACATACATACATACATACATACATACATACATACATACATACATAGGCAGGCAGGCAGGCAGGCAGGCAGGCAGGCAGGCAGCTTTCTTATTATCCCCACCCTCCTCTCTAAAAAGATGTTTTCTTTTTCACTGGCTTTGATAATGACTTGTATTGACACCTTTATACCAAGTACTGATAAAAGATCTTCCTTAGGCAAAAATTTTGCCTTTGCTTAACAATGACATTATCAAAAGCTTGTAATGCTTAATTTGGTCCAGCTTCTTTTTTAAATTAAATATTTTTCATATATATTAACATGGTTTATACCTCTCCCAGCTCCTCCCAGATCTATCCCATGGGCTGGAGCCTTGATGAATAAAGTAGGAAAAAAGGAGAAAGCCTGCTGAGCTGAATACCACCAGTATTTGTCCTCTGTTTCTTCACCTGCCCAAGTAAACACCTATTGCCATAGCTGCAAGATGCACCTGTAGCCATGTCTTCCCAACATAATGGTCAGCACCCTCAAACCATGAAATAAAATAGATCTTTGGGGAATGTGGGGTTTTGGAGCCATTTCTCTGATTATTAGGACCTACCTACAATCATAAGCTTCTGAAGGGACTCTGTTGGATTTTTTAATTCTTTCTTGTAGAACTGCCTATAAATACTGGACCAAAAAAAATTTTTTTTAATTATCTGAAGACACTGGAAAATCACCCAAGGCAGGTCAAACCTTTATAATACCCTCTTAAAAATTCTCATAGCATCTGTATCTGCCATGACTCTGCACTCACTGCCAGGACATCTTGCTCTGCTCTGAACTTCAGGAATTCAGGTTAAGCTTCTGATGGTCAGAGCACAAGCTGCTACAAATTTAAGGAAAAAGTAGGAATAAATAGGCATCTGTTTTTCTTAATGTATTACATTTTATTTATTTACTCTATGTGTGTACAATTTGCATGTGTCCTTACACATGTGTGGAAGTCAGAACTTACAGGTGTAAGTTCCATCATGTAGGTCCCAGGGATTGAACTCAAGCCATCAAGTCATAAGGCATGATATCAAACGCCTCTACCCACTGAGTCATCTCCCTAGTCCCATACCTAAACCTAAATGTAAATCTGTGATAGACTGTGAAAGGATGCTGTGATAGTTAATTCTGTCAACTTGACAAGATTTAGAATCACTATAGAAACACACTATAGAAACACAGCTCTAGGTATGTCCATCAAGTTATTTCCAAAAATCTAGTGTCAAAAGCCTTACTGACATGTAATAATTTATAATAATTCTAGAAGGGAACCAAAAAAAAAGAAGTTTTAATTAAAGAAAAAAAATCTAGGGGCTCAGCAGTTAGGAGCACCAGTTGCTCTTCCAGAGCACGTAGGTTCAATTCCCAGCACCCACATGGCAGCCCACAACTGTCTGTAGGTCCAGTTCCAGGGGATCCAACACCATCACACAGGCATACATGTACCTAAAGCACCAAATAATATTAAATATATAAATAAATAGTCATGCTCCATCCTTATTGTCCTCAATACTTTTAAGGCAGGGCTCAAAAACTTTGCAATTCTAACAAATTGCTAGGGATCATACCTGTACAGGGACTAAGACAGAATCCTGGATAAGAAAAGGATTGTTCAATCCAGAGTCTATTTAAGTTTCTTGTCATTTTAGTATCAAGAATTCCAGCACAATTAACAACATTTCCTGTAAAGGCTGCTAACAGAAATAAACTGCTTTTTTAAAGAGATGTTTCAAATATGAACATTAAAATAGCAATAAACCATGTTTAAGGCCTACATTAGTAACCCTCCTGTTGCTGTGATCACTATGACCAAAGCAACTTAAAGAAGGAAGAGGTTTATGGTTTCAGAGGGATAATCTGTCATGGCAGAGAAGCCAAAGACATGGCAGCTAAAGGAAATAGCAGCAAGCTGAGAGCTCCTATCTTCAACTTCAAGAAAACAAACCAGAAAATAGTGTGTGGCTTTGAAACCTCACAATTCCTCTAGCAAGGCCATACCTCCTAATCCTACCCAAATAGCACCAATGCCTGTGGACCAAGTGTTTACTCAGACACCTGAATCTATGGGAGACATTTTCATTCAAACCATCCCAAGGCCACCTTCTAGTATGGCCTTACTCCTCTCCCAACCATAAACCTAAATTATGCGGGTATCTCACAAACAAAAGTATAACATTTTGTTTACAATAAAAACACCTGAATTTTCCACTAACCCTAATCCTATCCAAAGCACTGAGTACCCAAGGAACCAGGTGTGATATCATTTACTTTAAATTAAACAACAACAACAACAAAAAAAAAAGTTCCTTAGCCACCCTTTCATATGAAATTTCAAGTCACCAAAACCATCCCCGCGGCTACTGTGAAGCCATTAGCAACTCTCCTGAGAATGCCACACCAAGGTTTTTGGGTGTGCCTTAGCTTTCTCCTGAGCACATTCCTATTAACTTCTGCTGAAAAGTGTTTAACAAACCATTTCTCAATAAACTTCTGCTGTTTCACACTAGCCTGTTCTGAAATTCTTTCCTGTGGTGAAGTCAAGAATCCCATTTTTGATGAGCTACAGTCTCTGACAAGAACTCCTCAGGCTGCTGCTGGAAGCACAGTTATATCTCTAGCTCCTGAGGGGACACTTTCACATATGTC
The DNA here is from genome assembly GCA_028658305.1 of Pachyuromys duprasi. NCBI lineage: Eukaryota > Metazoa > Chordata > Mammalia > Rodentia > Muridae > Pachyuromys > Pachyuromys duprasi. The sequence continues at coordinate 25,933,701 of CM053752.1, read as the reverse complement.
CTCAGTCAAACACAGTAGCGAACAAACTTGTTCTGGGTACCAGCACAACCCTAAGAATGACCCAGTATCCTCTCTGTGACAGGCCTGCTAAAAATGTATAACTTTGATTCAACCATCAGAAAACAAAACCCAAATTAAAGGAAAACCTAAAAACAACCTATATCCTTCAAAATCATTAACGCCATAAATAAATATATATTTATATTTATATGCAGAGAAACCTATCCAAAAGAAGCATGACTGGACACTGCCTGTGACTAGATTGGACCCTGTATCAAGAGGAAGAACCTCCATTAAGAGACATGAATAGGGCTAGAGAGATGGCTCAGAGGTTAAGAGCACTAGCTGCTCTTACAGAAGTCCTGAGTTCAATTTCCAGCAACCACATGGTGGCTCATAATCATCTATAGTGAGTGAGATCTAATACCCTCTTCTGGTGTGGAGGCACACATGGAGGCAGAATGCTGTATAAATAATAAAAATAAATAAATTTAAAAAAATTTTTAAAAGAGACATGAATAGACATGCCACAATTTAGATGGGCAAAATGGGGAATGGCGGAGAGTAGATTCCAGAGATTAGCATATGAAAAAGAGTAGCAACAGAGGAAGACTAGAAGCCCTGACCAGCTAGGCTTCATTCTGAACAATTTATAATACAGGGGTAGAGGAGGGTCCAGTAACTGCCCTACAGACTCAAAACTGTGCCTGTAATAATACAGCATGTAGCATATGTGAATTTTTTTAATTTGACAATTACCTCATTGGTATTGTAAAAACATCCTTGCTGCCAGCAAATACTCTGAGGTATTTTAGGGGAAAGTGGATGGCCTCAGAACTTACTCTAAAAGGGTTCAATAAAATAAGTACTCAATACGAATCTATATAATATGTAACTGTGTATCTACATAGATGGGAAGAAGAGTGTGGGTGCTTAAATGACAAAATATTAATGACCAGAAAGATATTACTATTTCATTTCCTGAATCTTCTCCAATAAATGAAAAAAAAAAAAAAAAAAGGTTTTAAGATAAAAACTTTCAGAGTCAGGCATAATAGCACATGCCTAATAATTCCAGAACTTGGGAGACAGAAATCAGTGGATCATTGTCAGTTGGAAGCCAGCCTGGTCTACCCAGGGAGTTCCAGGCCAGCCAGGGCTACATTAAAAACAAATGCCAGGCAACAGTGGTGCCAGCCTTTAATCCCAGCACTCTAGGAGGGAGAGGCAGGCAGACCTTTGTGAATCCAAGCTTAGCCTAGTCTACAGAGAAATTTCCAGGACAGCCAAAGCTGTTATATAGAAAAACTGTCTCAAAAAACAAAAAAACAAGCAAACAACAACAAAAAAAAGACAAAACAGTTGAGGTAGCCAACTGAAAGGGCTACTGTTAAGAACTTTGAGATCTTGGAAAGCAGTCTTAATGAAGGGAAAAACTGTCTAGATTGTGTTAGTCTGAGGACATGTCTTAGGGTTAGTATCTTTATTACTTAACTGAGGTGGAAAGATAACCACTGTGGGTGGCACTATCCCTAGGAAAGGGATTCTAAACACTGTAAAAGTTAGTTGGACCCTAGCACACAAACATTAATTCAGTGCTCTCCAAGTAAATGACTAACTGCTTCCAAGTTCTTGCCCAACGATACTGTAATCTGAAACTGTAAGACAAATAAACCCTTTCTCCCCTAAACAGCTTTGTTGGCCTATTTTATCACAGCAACGAGATATAAAATGACACTGAGGAAAAGGCACAGACTGGGAAGCTTGATATTTAAACCAGGTGTTCACAAGAGGACTCTGAAGGCAGAAGAACTAAAAGTTAGGTTAGTATCTGTTTTGCAGTGCTGGGATCAATCCCAGGGTTTCATGCATGTGAGGCAAGCAATCTACAGTATGTCTGAAGACATTTTACTTAAGGTATGTTAAAATACTTTTCTAACATAAGAAATAAACACTTATTTACATTTATATTTCACCTCTTTTTCCTTTCTTTTTTTTTTTTCAAGTGTGTTGGGGCACTGAGACAGGGTCTAACGTTAGCCCAGGCTGGCTTCAAACTATTAACTCTCCAGCCTCAATTTCTCACTATTGGAATCAAAAGAGTGAGTATACCACCACATTTACCTCCAAACCCATGTCAATGTTAGTACTATTTTGCATTTATGCTAACCTTTCAATCAAAATAGTTCATAATGCAACATTTTAGAAGACATTTTCTTTTTGATGACTGACAAACTGTGTGCATTACAACAGTAACACACTAAGTCAAAGTGGAATCAATGTAGTATGTGTGGTTATTCCAAACTGAAACTGCAAGCAATGACAGCTGCAGCGTGACTCCTACTTGGTTAAAACAACTGTCAATGTCTTCACACACAAACATGCTTTAAGCCTGTCAAAACTAAAATTAATACAGTGATCTCCAGGGGGAATACCCTGATATTATGAGACAATGAAACATGTAAAGCAGGATCAATCTGTCATCACCTGTCCCAAATACCAACTGTCCAAGAGTACAGCAAGTACCTACTATATATCACCATATAACTGCACTACAGTAAAGCTGCCTTGGCACACAGTCAGCTAGAGACATAAGCAGAGGAGGCGGTGCACTGTGGAGGTAGAGCCACCCTAAGGAGCCTGACCCCAGCGTGCCTCATCATCTCACCGACTCTTCTCACCATACATCCTATAGTGCTCCCACAGACTGGTGATGAACGACTCAACATTTAAGTTATTTCCAGAAGTCAAATAAAACTGATTCAAAGAAAAACTGGTTACACACATATTTTCTACTTTAATTCCTCTCCCACTCACTGCTGTTGCTTTTAACGCAACAGCTTATAAAGGGGAATGATACATAGCTGCTCAATGGGGCATCAAACTACCAAAAAGTATCAAGAAACTTCCATGAATATTTTTAAGAAATTCAATTCATCTCCAGCATTGTGGCACACATTTTCAATCCCAGCATTTGGGAAGTAGAGGCAGGCAGAATTCCGTGAATTCACAGACATCGACACTATAAGACACTGTCTCAGAAACAAATGAAGGAAGGGTAATTAACTAAAGGTAATTAGAACAGCCAGGTGCGGTGGCATGTGACTTTGATCCCAGCACTCAGGTAGGCAGAGGTAGGCAGACTATTGTGAGTTCAGGGCCGACCTGGTCAACAAAGGGAGTCCAGGACAGAGAAACCCTGTTTCAGAAAAAAGGGGAAAAAAAGTAATTTTTAGGTTCAATAAGGTGTACTTTTACTTGCTGTGCATTTTCTTAGTTCTAGCAATTTAAAAAGAATTGTGCTCTACTAAAATAGCTGATTAAAAGAACTTGAGGTTGTTTGATTCCATTTATCTCATGAATATCAGAAAAAATATTTTTGATCAACTTAGAACTGGTAAAACATCTCCAGAGCTACTATAGCTTAAACATGGGAGAAATCTGACATAATTCAATTTCTAAAATATCCATTATCTGTACTAATTGCACATTAATACATACAATAATATGTGTATCAACATAAAACACAATTTTCTTATACCTAGAAAAATGTCTTTAGGTCAAAATTACACAAACCAAACAAGCAGCCCAAATGCTGTGTTTTCAAAAGGCATGACTATGTTGAAAATTCTCCTATGCAAATAATTTAATACTTAAGAAAAAAGTCCATTTTAATCCACTTGGCAGTAATTGAGTTCAAACTACTTTGTTCACATATCAATATCCACAGAATATTTGACTTGTTTGTAATAAGTAACATTCTCCCTTTTGTATTTTGTTGCTTTTTTTTTCTAGTTGCATTTGCTGTGATGAAACACTGATCAAAAGCAACTTAAAGCAGAAAGGGATTATTTGATTCACACTTCAGGTCACAGGAGGAGTCAGAAATAAGCATTTATTCATTCATGTATCCATTTTGTTTATGTCTGTGGATGTGGGTAGGTATGTAATGTAGAAGTGAATATGGTACAACTTGCAGGCGTCTGTTCTCTTCTACCATGTGAGCCTAAAAGATCAAACTCAGGTTGTCAGCCTTGGTGCAGATGCCTTCCCCCATGAGCCATCTCATTGGCCCATAACTAGCTTCCTTATACAACCAGAATCATTTAGGGATGCTATTGCTGAGCCCTCCTCTATCAATTAATAATCGAAACAAACTCCCACAGACTTGCTCACTGCCCAATCTGATTTAGGTAATTTCTCAATCAAAGCTTTCCCCTCAGATGATTCTAAGATGTGTCAAGTACACAATTAAAGCTAACTAGGATGTTGTTGTTTTCTGAAAAAAATCTTATAGTCCAGACTGACCCCAAACTCTCAATGATCCTCCTTTCTTAACATCCTGAGGGTTGGGATTATAACAGATAGTACCACATCCAGCTGTTCCCTTTTTTTTAAGGCCTTGCTTCTTGGGAAGAATCAGCTCCATGATTCTGTCAAACATCTGTTCTGAGGAGCAGCAAACTGAAGACAAAGGCTCTTCCCTCACCCTAAGTATTGCCTCCACCACCTTTTTTTACATAATTTATGCGTATGCATAACTGGATCCCATTATAGATGGTTGTGAGCCACCATGTGGTTGCTAGGAATTGAACTCAGGACCTCTGGAAGATCAGCCAGCACTCTTAACCACTAAACCATCTCTCCAGCCCCACAATCACCATCATTCAGTGGTGATTCTTGATTTGTAGATTCACCCCTTATGTTGTCTGCCATCAACAATTAACTGCATATCGTTGCTAAGTTGGTTCTACTCTAGGGCTGAACCAAAATCTGCTCATTTACCAAGTGATGGGCATCTGAACTGTTCCCAATGACTAGAAACAAAGCTGCTATAAATTTTTCTATGGAGAGTTTTGTGGGGACATGTGGGGAAACATCTAGGAAGAGGACTGCTAGATCACATGACAAGTATTGTGGCCAACTTTATAAGAAACCACCAAGCCATTTTCCAAAACAGTCTCCAATAGCAAAAGCATGAGAGTTTCAGTTGTTCCACACCCTTTCACTTGACAGTACCACCTTGTTTGTTTTATCATATACAGACCTCACTGAAGTTGTAATCTGCCTCTTCTAATAACTAATACGACACACCCTTTTCTGTGCTTATTGTCATGCATACGAAATAAACAAAATATCCATTAATCTTTCTGACATCTTTAATTGAATTTTTATTGTCCTGCATTAATAACTTTTTATCTTATTACTATCCTGTGAATGTATGTGCATGCCAACTTGTAGAGGTCAGAGAACAGCCTTGTGCAGTTGTTTCTTCCCTCTATCTTTACATGGCTCTAGAGATCAAACTGGGATCATTAGATCAACAAGTGCCTATAACTACTGAACTATATCACTGCCCCCACCATGTTTTTAATAGCTTATCAACAAAGATATGTGAAAGCCTCATGGTGGTGGCGCATGTCTTTAATCCCAGCACTTGAGAATGAGGCAGGCGGATCTCTGAGTTCGAGGTCAGCCTGGTCTACAGAGAGAGTTCCAGGACAGCCAGAGAAACATAGAGAAACCCTATTGAAAAAGGAAAGAAAAGAGGGAGGGAGGGAGGAAGGGAAGAAGGGAGGGAAGGAGGGAGGAGAGAGGGAGGGAGGGACTGACGGAAGGATGGAGGGAGGTTGAAAGTTTATGGGCTTTGTTAGAACTGGACAATACACTGGGCAGTAGTGGTACATATCTTTAATCACAGCACTTGAGCAGCAGAAGCAAGTGGTTCTGTGAGTTTGAGGCCAACATGGGGTCTACAGAGTGAATTCCAAGACAGCCAGGCCTACACAGAGAAACACTATCTTGAGATATAGATAGATTAGATAGATAGATTAGATAGATAGATAGATAGATAGATAGATAGATAGATAGATAGATAGATAGATAGATAGATAGATAGATAGGCGAGAGAGGGGAGGGGAGAAGAGGAGAGAATTGGGTAATAGGTGCCTCCTTACCACTGTACAACACTGTATTTGCTTCAAAAACTATATGGCAACTACAACTGTCGAGTGTACTGACTCACACTTTTAATCCCAGTGCTCAAGAGGCAGAGAGACATATAGAACTCTACAAGTTTGAAGACAACCTAGTCTATACAGGGAGTTCCAGGCCAACCAGAACTACAGAGTGAGATCCTGTCTTTAAAAAAAAATTCTGGAGAGGTGGCTCAGTGGTTAAGAGCACTAGCTGCTTTGCCAGAGGACCTGGGTTCAACTCCCAGCACTCACATGGCAGCTCTTAACTGTACTCCAATTCCAGGGATCCAACATCCTCAGACAGACAGACATGCAGGCAGAATAGGAATGCACATAAAATAAAAATATTAAATAAAAAAGAAAAAGAAAAAAGATGTAGACAAGGATGAATAATGTTACTAAAGTGTGTTTTCCTTCTTAGTGCACCTAGGTCTCCAACCATAGAGATGGTGTCATCCATACTCAGAGGGAGTCCTCCCTCTTCAATTAGACCTTTCTATTAGCATTCTCACAGACACACCCAAAGGTATGTTTCCATGGTGACTCTAAATCCAATCAAACTGTCACTGTTGCCCTTCATACTCCTCAGAACCCTGGGAATGCGGTAGCATGCTCAATGTTTACAAGTTTTTGATGGAGTTACACTATTCTGTCATCGTGTGCAGAATCAAGAAACTGGGCATTACTTGCAAGCTTTACAGAAATGATAATGTATTCAAGAAGTCGATGCATTTAAAAAAGGATATGCAAATCAGAAAAAAAACATTAGTAGCTCAGTAGATGGCACTATTCTCCTATCTGTTGAAAGCATGACCAGCACATGCACATTTGACTAAGCACAGGACTAAGCTTTGGTCAAAAGAAGTTGAGAAGTTGGCACTGCTATAGGCAAATTTCTTAACTCTAGACTCAGTTTCTCATCGATTAAATGAAAACATAAAATCACTACCTTTACTGACCTGCTAAAAGAATTAAATAAAAGCTAGGCAGCGCTTTGCAACATTAAGAATGTGAATTCAGAGGCCTGGAGAGATGGCTCAGTGGTTAACAGCACTAGCTGCTCTTCCAAAGGTCCTGAGTTCAATTCCCGGAAACCACATGGTGGCTCATAGCCATCTATAGTGAGATCTGGTGAACTCTTCTGGCATGCAGGCAGAAATCTGTATAAATAACAAATATGTTTAAAAAAAAAAAAAAGAATGTGAGTTCAAATCCTAGAACTCCATGTAAAAAAACCAGGTATGTAGCCTGGAAAGATGGCTCAGTGCTTAAGAATGATTTCTGGGCCGGATGTGTGATGGTGCCTGCCTTTAATCCTAGGTATAAAGAGGAAGAAGCAGGAGGATCTTTGTAAATTTGAGGTCATATTGGTCTACAAAGTAAGTTTAAGGCCAGCCAGGAGTACATAGGGAAACTCTGTCTCAAAAAAACCAAGAGTGATTGGGTCTCTTGAAGACCCAAGTTCAGTTCCCATCAACCCACATCGGGAACTCTGAACAGCTTATAACTACAGCTCCAAAGGAATCATTTGCCTCTAGCCTCCAGAGATAACTGCATTCAACACGTACACACACATAATTAAAAATCAATCTTTTTTTAAGCCAGATTTATAGCACAAGCAGCTACACTCCCAGCATTCCTTTGGAGACAAGAGGCAAAGACACAAGAATTCCAGAGAGCTCAACAGCCAGCTAGTCAAAAGAGACAAGATCTTTTTTTTTAATATTTTAAAGATTTATTTATTTATTATGTATACAGTGTTCTGTCTGCATGTTCATCTGCACAGATCTCATTTTAGATGGTGTGAGACACCATGTGGTTATTGGGAATTGAACTCAGGACCTTTGGAAGAGCAGCTCTTAGCCTCTGAGCCATCTCTCTAGCCCAAGACAGAAGATCTTAAACAAGACAGAAAACGAGGAACAACATTCTCAAGGCTATGTTTTCTAACATCCGTATCATGAACACTATAGCACATACATAAGAAATAAGATTCAGGGTTCACCTGACACATAAATGACAGCTACAATGGCAGTGACTATAACGTTCTAGCTATAATTCCTGAGACACAATAACAAGACTGAAAAATGTGTTCTCCACACATCTAGGTTTAAAGAAGCTTTAGACTGAGATCAACACAAGGTCCCACCCACCCATGAGTTTTAGTCATTCACATGAAAGGCACTGTGGTGTCTGCAATTACAAAGACTACGCACAGGCCTTATTTCTAATCATTCTGTCTCAGCGTTTCAATATGAGCAATGCTGCTTTTCTAAAGAAAGGAATTCATCAGCTCTTGGCTTTTCACCATCTCACCCTTGAAAGCTGGTTTTCCCTGGGATTCTAGAGGTATGCCTACATGTCTCAAAGACTATTCCCAAGGCCCCTTGTTGACCTTTCCAGACAATTCAGACAAACAATTACTGAGCAATTTCCTATTTTCGCCTAGAGTTCATCTATTTCACAGAAATCAAGACTGAGGCAGCACCACAGCACCGATTCTTATATCCAATGAACTGGCTTGGAGACCCCAAAACCAGGGTCATTACATGTCTGTAACGGGTATTCTTAAAGGATTTTCCCATGAAGCAAAATACAAAGCCCACTTCTAAATTTATCATTTGGACACATGTGTTCTAATATCTTCTATGTTCAAGTTTTAGGACTACAATAAAAAAGTTGTCATCCATGTTTAAAAATATAATCCTAATTTCCATGTAATCTGGCTTAAAGTTCCCAAGATGCTGTTTGTATTAAGGCAGTATGGTTTGTACAATCCAGTAAAAGTCCCAGCAGACAGGACTTTTAATTTACTGAAACCTAACAAGTTATTTCTACAAGCCCAGGCTTTTCCTCACATTACTTTCTCTACTAAGAACAACTCCCTCTTGAGGAAAGCCTGTTCCAGGCAAGGTTCCCCAGGAAGGAATCCTCACAGTATTAAGCGCTCAGCTTACCTGGCCTCTCCCTAGTAATGGTATTGGAATAGTACAGGCAAGCCTCCAGAGTTCCCTCCTCTCACAGAGAATAGGCAATCTAGAGAAGGGCAGTCTGGGAAAGGGGTTGTCTAGCTATATACACCGGGAGGCTTCACAGCTTACAGAAAGGATGATGACCCTTACCTAGATCAAAGCCAATGGGGAGTGTAGGAGAACAGAACTTGAACAATAAATAAAAAATAAAATCGTTCTACATAAATTTACTCCACAATGAACAATGTTTTTACATTATCACAAACATCAAAAAGCAAAGTATGAGTCTAGTAAAAAATTATATAGAACCAAACAGAGAAGGCCAGGGAGAGGTACAGTGGAAATGTCCTCCAGGCATGGCACAGCTGTGCTCAACCCCAAGACCCTCACAAAATGAGACCTGTTAATATTCCCTCGTACTAGGGGCAGGAATGATCATGGGTAGACTCTGACCTGAGATTCTGTCTATCACATTCTTCTGAACCCACTCCAGCTGTTTGTGGAGAGGACAAGGGGTTGAATTACAGGAGGCTGGCTGAAGTGGGGACTCCAGGGACTCCAGATTTCCTAACTTATCACCCATGCTGGGGTAGGTCTTTTTGGTGATGCATGGGCTTTTCAGTAAACCATGTTCCTATAAGTACCCAAATTATTTCACTGGTTCATCAAATTAGACTTGAATGAAATCTTTTTTTTTGGTCTGTCAGGGTCCTATCTGTTACCAACTGATGTTTTTGTTAAATCTCAAAAATGTCACACAAGAAGAAATAAATTACATATAAAAACTCCCCACCTTAGCTGTAGATGATGGCACATGCCTTTGATCCCAATACTTAGGGAGGTAGAAGCAAGTGGATCTCTATGAGTTCCAGGGCAGCCTGGTCTACAGAGCGAGTTCCAGGAGAGCCAGAGCTATACGAGAAAAGCATCTCAAAAAAAATAAGTAGCAAAAACAAAAAAACTCCCCACCTACCATGACATTAAGATCAACACATGGCTGATAAGCACAGAAATCCTGTTATGAAACAGGGAATGAATTACTGAAAGCAACACCTAAAACAAAGAGCTAATTCTGGGAGCCCCTGGAAGCACTTGGTGGGCAGGACAGAAGCCTGCTATCTCTGCCTGGACATTTCAGCACTAGCTAACTTCTGTCCTCTTCCCCTAACATCCCTGATTTCCTTCATAACATATCAGTGAAGGCATGTACACCATTTGAAAGGAGGATTTATTATTACAACAAACTGAATAAACCACAGCAGAAGTTGTTTAGCAAAGGTATTTCAAATAGCATATCACGATTTCCTAAACCAAACCACACTATCATTTTCTACTTATTTTAAACTTTTTTTAGAATGTGTATTATTTTATGTGATGAAGTGTTCTGCCTGCATGTATATACGTATATTATGTGAATGCAGTACCCACAGAGGCCAGAAGAAGGCATTAGAGTTGAAATGGAGTTAGGAATGGTTGGGAGCTACCACATGAACACTAGGAATCAAGCCAGGGTCCTCTGTAAGAGTAGCCAGTGCTCTTAACCTCTTGAGCTATCTCTCCACACTCCTCCTTCCCTATTTTTAAGTCTCTGAGAAATAAAAGCTAGGGAACACAGACAGCTGCCCACTTTAAGTGGCAATGACACAGAATAAAGGATGTGCTCAAAGACATTTAGAATCCATACACACTACCAGCTCTAACATGTGCTAGCTACTCATTCTTACGAAAGCAGCATCCTCAACTTGATCTTCCTCACATACAGTGGCATAATATTATGCAGCTTATATGCTGAGCAGCAACTAGCAGATACACAGAATAACTACATGTCTGAGTAGTGGGTATGTCCAGAAAGTCTCTCTCATATGCCACTCTACCCCTTTTCTCCTACTCACACACAAACTACTAACAAATCCTACTGTCTTGACATCCTTGATTGCTAGTGCCCCAACCCATGTCACTTCTGCTATGTACCGGATTCCCTTCATAACATATCCGTGAAGACATCTTGTCATGAGTTCTGAGTCAGACTCCCTCCCTCAACAAGTATGACCAGCTTCATCAAACACTTCCAATTCTGTCTTCATTGCTGTTTACTCAACTACAATGTTCTTTTTACCCATGGATTTACTTGGCTATTACATTCATCTCTGCCATATCTGGCACACATCTCACTTAGCAGCAAGGCTTATTGTAGCCATCCTATGTAGACCTGAAACTCTTAACTACAAACTATAGCATGATTTCCTCCACTGTACTTCTCACTTTCCAATACATAACATAGGTACTCCTTAGGTTCATCGCTGATCAGCTGCTTTACCACTCTGTTTAAGAAACTCCTGTTTTATTTCTCAATGTCTACTTAAAACAATTAGAGCCACGGCTGGAGCTCAATATGAATGCAGCAAACATTTCCTGAACTTAATCAGCTCTTATTATCCCTATAATCAATCTACCTAGAAAAAACCCATCCCTGGTAAACACTCAGGCTTCCTTCCCAAGTCTGTATGGGCTGAGAGCTACCACTAGACAAAAATCTTACTATCATAAAGATGGGCATATTCTAGCTTAATACTCACCAACTGCAAATGAGCCCATCATTCCAGAACCAACCTCTCCGTGCTGCAAAGTCCTTTCCTCAGGCACAAACCTCTTGCTACAAGCACATCTGCAACTCCTGGCAATACCTTCCCCCAACTCTCCAGTGACAGCCATATGGCCTGCTTCAGAGAAATGCAGGTATGTACCTAAAAACTACCTCAACCATCCCATCTTCCTGCTACAAACACAGACTCGAAAACACTAAAATGAGAAAACCAACTAGTAGAAAAGTAAAATTTTTTTCTATAAAATCCCACAGTCAATAGTAGATAACACCAAGGTTTGACCTCAAACCCAGGACTCTAAAACTGTGGCTTTCTCCTTAGCTACTGGCAAACCAACCTATACCTCCACCACTTACATCCTCACATGACAACACACACACACCAACCTCCTCAACCTTCATATAACAGGTCAGCACAGCCCGCCTCTTTAAATCCTTATATGACATAAACACACAGAACCTCCAAAGGCCTCAGTGGCTTCATGTTCAAAATGTAGACTAATGAGTTCTACTCCTCTGAAGCCGTCTAACAACACAGAAATAAAAACAAGTATATCTGTAATAATAAGGAAGAATCACCAAAAGATGAGAATCCTACAAAATCCTAGATGAGATCTAGCTACTGAGAAAGGCATTAGGCTATTAAGCTGGCTCAACAGATAAAGTGTTTACTGAACATACCTGATGACGCAAGTTTAATCTCTGGAACACATTATCAGAAGGAAAGAGACAACTCATTCATATACGAGTTCCCATTGTTGTCCTCTGACCTATACTGGATAAGTGCACATGTGCACTCATACATGCACACTCGCACACAAACACATACATGACAATAAACAACTCTTCATTCAGCACTAATGTTGGTTTAAACAGAAATTATAACACAGATGACACACAGCTCTCACACCTGCCACAGGTAGACACAGAGCAGACTCCTCCCCTTACTCACAGGAGCAGGTAGAACTGGAAAAAACAGAAGTGAAACCAAGGACCTCTACACCTTAGCTAGAAAGCTAAAACAGCATGCATGACAGAATTTCTCTAATACACAGAAATAAAACAGACTTGAGATAAGAAAGAACTGAGGAGGGAAATGAACTCTTACATGGAAATGGAAGACAGAGAAAGAGCCTCTACTCCAGAAACTCTTGCCAATATCAAATTTAATAAATTATCAGGAATTTGGACTCTATGAAATTCAAGTTCATGAGAAATTCTACAAAATGTTAAAAAAGCAAGCGTTTGGGGGGGGCAAGATGGCTCACTGCATAATGGCACTTGTTGCCAAGACTGATGACCTAAGTTCAAGCCTCAAGATACACATGAAAAAGAAAACCAACTTCAGCAAGTTGTCCTCTGACTTCCATGTGCACACAAAATAAATGTAAAAAAATTTTAAGCAAATATTCACTGATGCCAACACTCAGACTAAAAATGTGTGTGTGTGTGTGTGTGTGTGTGTGTGTGTGTGTACTACTCTATTTGCATGTACACCTGAATGCCAGAAGAGGATATCAGATCTCATTATAGATGGTTGTAAACCAACATGTGGTTGCTGGGAATTGAACTCAGGACCTCAGGAAGAGAAGACAGTACTCCCAACAGCTGATCCATCCCTCCAGCCATAGATTATTAATCTTTTATCAACATGCTTGTCCTTGGTTTATTCCCTGACCTAGCAGAAAGCAGGCTCTAGGAATAAGACAAACTTATAGACCTTCAAGTCTATAATCTCCCAAATGTAAAACAAAAACTAAACTTCACAAATTTAACAATTTACAACTCATGTAATCTCTCTCAGGGTCAATCTTACTGTTTTTACTGTAGAAAATACTATCTAGAATAACTGCTGTCCTGGCTAGTTTCATATCAACTTGACACAAGCTAAAGTCATCTGAGAAGAAGGAACCTCAATTGAGAAATTTCCTCTGTAAGATCAGGTTACAAGCAGGCAAGCCCTTCTCTCTTCTCTACTCTCTTTCTCTCTCTCTTGCGCTCTCTCTCTCTTGCGCTCTCTCTCTCTCTCTCACAGACTGACCTCTGGTTCCCAAATGTTAGGAGTAAAGTAAATGGCCAGCTTATAGGGCATTTTCTATATTAGTTTGATGGGGAAGAGCCCAGCCCATGTGGATGGAATCATCCCTGGGCTAGCAGTCTTGGGTTCTACCACAAAGCAGGCTGAACAAGCCATGAGGGTAAGCCAGTAAGCAGCACCCCTCCATGGTCTATGGATCAGCTCCTGCCTCCAGGTTCCTGCCCCATTTGAGTTCTTGTTTTGGCTTCCCACAATGATGAACCATGATAAGGAAGGGAAAGTATAATAAACCCTTTTCTCTCAGAGCTACTTTCGATCATGATGTTTTATCACAATAGTAACCTTAACTCACACAACTGCTAATGATATTTAGTGTTGAGCACATATTACATGTATCTCCAAGTGTCTTCATAACAATCTCCTAAGAGAAAGTCTATTAAAAAAAAAAAACGTATTACTCAGGTGAGTAAATTTAAGTAGAAAAAAAAAATAAAGGGTGGGACTTAGTAAGTGGGTAAAGCTTGACAAGAACCTGAGTTTAGATTCCAGCACCCATATTAAAAATATTGGCATGATCACACATGCTTACATACATATATAGGAAAAAACATATATGTGGTCTGGTACTATCTGCAGTTTTAGGCACCCACTTGGGGGTTCAGGATATATTCCCCCAAGGAACTACCATAAATCATCTACTAGGACAAAATATGAAGCCAGCACTCATGAGAATAAAACACTAGTAAAGAACACCCTTCTAAAGCCAGTACCAACACATAACTTGGAAATTGTTAACTTCTGTTGTAAGTTTACCTAAATGTGAAAGAGAACAGATCTTGTTCTTGAGGTGGCTGTAAGTATTCAGTAAGTAACTATTAGAATTCATAGTGTTTACAATGTCCAGAGTGTTTTCCAAGCACTGTTCTATGAACAACTAATATAATGCTAAACACATATAAAGAATCAATACGCAACTTATCGGTCTTCCTGGCCCTAAAAATCAGTTATGTTCTGCTATCACTGCTGTATGTCAGAGACTGTGGACAAAGGAAAGAAAAACCAAAAAGTAACACCAAGACACAAACAAGAAAAATGTACTCACAGCTCAGAAAGCAGCAGTGACTTTGAGAAGAAATCAAATAGCTGTTTTTAAAAAATACTCCTAACATATGTTTCCTTTTTTCATCGTAGTCCAGAGACCTGGAAGAGACAAAACGCATGCATACATACATAAACATCTTTATTTCGTTGCTATTTATGTATTTATTTAACAAAGCTAGGAATGCTGGGTAAGTGCTTTAACACTAAGCTTAACCATCAGCCCATTTTACTCTTCTTATAAAATCCCACCATGCTCACTCTCTTAAGTTCTCTTCATGTCTACCACGTAAACTGCTAGACAATGAATGAATTTAAAGACAAACACATGGAAGCAAACCAGAACCCAGGAAAAAAGGATACATGAAAGTAACTGAAAACTATCAGGCAATCAACAAGGATAACCTGCTAAAAGATAGCAAAGTTCAAGATAAGCAACACCACCAACCCTGCTTGTTCCCACTAAAACTATGCTAAAGAGATAAAAACAAAAAGTTCAAAATTCAAACACATGTATGAGAGCTAAAAAGAGTGGAAACTTTGAGGACCTGAAAAGTCTTCTAAGACAGGCATCAAAACAAACAGGAATACTGAGGTAAGGAGCAATATCTGGACAGAAAACAGACAAATTTAAAAGGGGAAGCACAGCCAATGACTTGGCAGACCATAGGCCAGCCAAGGAAAAATTGAAGTACCAATTCCATTTCCACAGCAGAATGAATGATAAATAACGACTCAAAGCATCAGCACTGAGTACAGTGGCGGTGGGGTATGAAGATGCCCACACTACAGCAAGAACCCCAGCAGCCTGCCTCCATATGAGCCCTTCTCCCCACCTGAGAGCAAACCAAGAGTCACTCTCTGATAAAAACAAAGCACCTTTAACACAGAGGTAGGGTCAGTCACTGTTAAAGCTCCCACAACATAAATACACTCAACTCCTAGAATCTGCCATCCAGATCTTTTTCCTACAGGAAACTAATAGGAAAGACTAAAGACACCAACACAAGACTCCCTGGCAAAAAGCCTGTACAGAATAGCCTGATGCAAAACTCACATACATTTAAAGCTTTCTAAAATGTTCTGAAATCATCACAAGGAAATAAAGACATGTGAGAAAGGTCTCTAATCAGAAACAAATACAAGGGGGGCTAGAGAGACGGCTCAGTGGTTAAGAAGCAAACACACGGGAGAGAGACTAGATTGAAGCAAGGGCAACTTGAAAACAGAAAAGTCAAAAACTTTCAGTAACCGAGAGGTAGGATTCTACCATCATGAAACAAAGATATAGAATGCTCTTTGCATGAGCCTCTCTAGCATCCATACTAGGAGTCTAACTTGCATGACCTAGTACATGCAGGCACAACCACTGAGTTCATGGGGATGTAACAGTGCAATCATGTCCAGCAAATACTGTTTTGCTGCAGCTGTCCACAACTTCTGGCCTGCCCCTTAAAGGCTACCTGCTCCAGTAGATGTTCCTACACCCGTGCATATTATAGGCAGCATTAACAGGTTAAAAAAAAAAAGTATGCAATAAGTTATTGAGTGAAATGGGAGGATGGGGAGGTAACAAATTGCAGAAGAAGAAATGGGGAATGCATTTGATCAAAAGATATTAATACATGCATGAAGTTCTCAAAAAATTAAACAAACCACTCAATATAAAAAAAACAACACTTTATAAATATTTTATATAAATCTAATAACCAGGGGCTGAGGAGATGGCTCAGCATGCTCTTCCAGAGACCAGGTTCCACTCCCAGCACCCACATGTCAGCCAACAACCATCTGGAACTATAGTTCTAGAGGATGAGATGGTCTCTTCTGGTTGCCACAGACACTGTACACAAGTTGTACACAGACGTACATGCAAGCAAACATTCGTACATATAAATAAATCTCTTTTAAAACTAATAATCAAAATACAATCTTTTCCAATCCTAATTTCAAAGATATAGCTCAAATAACATTGTGCACACTCCAGAACTATTCTCTTTACTGTTATTATTACCTCATTCAACTTCTACCTCAGAGTAATAAGTAAATAGTTACAAGTGGCTTTGTGCCTTAAATTTTTATATCTATTTTTTCTTCTTTAAAAAAGAGCTATTTATTTTATGAGAATTTTGCCTGAATGCATGTGTGTGTACCACATGTATACCTGGTACCCAAGAAGGCCAGAAGGTGTCAGATCCCTTGGAACTGGAGTTACAGACAGTTGTGAGGTTCCATATGGGTGCTGGGAATCAAACCCAGGTCCTCTGGAAGAGCAGGCAGTGCTCTTAACCACTTAGCCATCTGTCCACAAAAAATAGCTATTTATTTTTATTCTTCACTGTGAGTAGACATCAAACAGTAATAGCACCCCATTCTAGCAGCACTAAGCCCACTGACTCAAGCTGTTTTAGCAAGAGGTAACTTAAGACATGTTAGGTTCTGACCGTTCCTTAATCCCATCTTATTTCACAACATAAACCAGGAGAGGACTGCTCACCACCACAGGTGGGTGGAAGAAAACAAGAGACCCACCTGCCAACTGGCCTGCCTGCAGCAGGAGCCACTACGTGGTGTAAGGACCTGGTGGAGAGATGGGAAAGAAAGAGAAGCACAATGGTTTGAGCACTATCGAGTGGGGAACCGGAGACAAGAAGGTAGGGAGGAGCAGCTTGATGTGAGTAGCCTGCCCTGCTGTCTAAGGCCCTGGTGAAATCCCAGACCATGCAGCCACTAAGAGCCATGCCTGGGTCCATGGCCATGCAGCACCAGGGGTCGATTTCCATGTCCATGGCCCATATTAGCACCAAAGGCCATGAGGATGTCTGTGGTCTGAGCTGCCATGTGGGACTATATTGATGTCTAAAGGCTGGGCAGAGCTGGCCCTGTCCCTCATAGGCTTTGGCATTCAGATCACCTGCACCTCGTCAGCATAGTAGAGCTGGGCCTACTGACATATAGAGGCAAGTGAGCTGGCCCTGAGAAAATGAGAGCATAAGAGCTGACCCTTGTGTAGCACTGGGTGAGCTAGCTGGGAAGTATGCTGAAGAGCTCCCACAGTGATGAAGGCACAGGAGAGTTGGCAGGCTGACCAACTCAGATACCACCCAGACCCATATCCAAGGCACTGAGTTGGCTCACCCTAACATCTACTCCATCTATAAACTGCTAGAGTGTGGTGAAAGGGTAGGTCCTGCCGATCCAAAGCTGCAGGATCCTCATGACACAGGGCAACAACAGGATATCCAAAAGGAGTCCTAGTGAGAATCTAGTACTGATAGTGTAGCTGACCCTCGAGGCCTCAGATCAATGACTCATTGCAATAAACTTTGCAATGGACAAAAGGGTATACTGTGAGACACACCATGACACACTTGTTCCTTGTTTTATTTTGTCTTTTGTTTGTATTTTGGGGAGAGGCCGCAAGGGAGAAGGGCAGATACGAAAAGACTGGGAGATGAGTGGGACTGGGGTGCATGATATGAAATTTACAAAGAATAAAGAGTTTTTTGGTTTTGTTTTTGTTGTCTCTTTTAAGAATATACACCAGCCAGGCATAGTGACACACACCATTAATTCCAGCACTCAGAAGGCAGAGGCAGGCGGATTCAAAGAAACTGTCTCAAAAATAAAATATATAGTTTTTTAAACTATGAAACTGGTAAAAATGTCAGCATGAACTAGTTCAAATGCGGCCTAAAGTACATAGTCTACAAGCTGTATAATTAAAATACATTCTTTCACTCCAGATGGATAAAAGAAAACTGAAGCTTGGCTTATTACACAATGAAATACATTTTTAACTCTCCAAAGCTATCTGTAAAATGAGACTCCCCATCCTTTTTGGCATGATCGAGTATATTTTAAGATGGATACAAGCAGATAAGTAGGGTCCCTGAAACTCTTCTCTCATACACACCTTTCTGCTACTGCTACCATGCTTTAAAAGCTTCTCATTCTAATGTGTAACCCAGCCCAGACAGAATTCCTACCAATCATCACTCACTACTCCAAATAACCAGACTAATAACCACCATGTTAGCATTCACATGTTCAAGTAATTGGCATGTTCAGCTCACTAATGCTATTTCAATTTTTCACAGACAAAAAAATCAGCAATGTATCCAAGGTCACATGATAAACAAGAAAGCAATTAGATTCAAGCACTGATTTCTTAGCACTCTTATATTTGTACTGCTATTCTGAGTTCTATATAAGCCACATCAATATTTCTACTAAAACAAGTATGAGATGGAGAGGTGGCTGAGCCCTGGTCACTCTTCCTGAGGACTCAAGTTCAATTCCCAGTACCCACATGGCAGTTCACAAATATCTGTGACTCAGTTCCAAGGGACCTGATATCCTCTTCTGGCCTCTGTGGACACCAGGCAAGAACATGGTGCACTGACAATTTGAGCTTTACAAAGCATCCATGACAGAAAAACTCTTCATAGAGGTGGGCAACATAAGCATAATAAACCAACAAGTTATAAGCTATTTGGCTGGGACTGAGCAAAAAGGATTAGCCCTTAGAAAAATATTTGGTACTAACTGCTAAAGAAGGGCCAAACTCAACTGTTTAACTAGTTACATCTTAATTTAAGTCATATTGTTGGTGGCAGAAAGAGAGGCAAATCAATGCTGCTGGCCATGTAACCCAAAGTCTATTTCAGCAGACTTCCACTCAGGTATAACTCAGGTATAACTGACACCCTGAAAATAATTTCAGAACTAGTCACTGTGAAGCAAAGCTGGGGTTTATTAAGAAAAGGAAATACACAATGAACAGGCAGGCAAAGGTTGAGAGAAAAGGGAGCAGAGGAGAGGTTAAGTATCTTAATGTATGTCATTCCGCGGATTTTAAAATTACATTGTTTACAGGATTTAATTCATAACCGAATCAAAGACTAAGTAGTTTTTAAAGAAAAGAAACCTGGTTATTTTCATTCCTTTTCCAGTTCCTCTCTGAAAAGGTTTGTCTGTCTCTACATAGGTATGGTGTTTTATTGTCAACATGATACAATCTAGATTTACTACAAAGACAATTCCATTAAACAATTACCTGGATCAAACTACTGTTGACATGGTGGCACCATTCCCTAACCTTAGATTTTGGAGTGTATAAGGGAGGAAATAGTGAGCTGAGTAGTAAGCACATCTTCAGGACATTCTTTTCTTTTGACTGTGTGATGTGACTAGCTGTTCCTATTACCTTGACTTCCTTGCTATGATGGACTATAAACTAGAATGTGAATTAAAATAAGCCTTTTCTCCTCCACATGGCCTTTTTGTGGTGACAGTGTTGTGGAACTATCTCTTACATTCCAAGACATTGGAACATCTACTGGATCTCACAGCACAGCTAATAAACTTTCAGATCACTTAGGACTGCTTTCCTGCTGTATACTCAGCCTGTTTGTTACCTTGCTTTTAAGAGAATGGCGTAAGAACCAAGATGACTTGCCTTGGATTTCCCATATAATCAATTTTTACAACATAAGCTAATACACAGCTTTAATTAAGTTATTTATTTACTGTTCCTTGTCCCTGACCCAGAACATGTGTGTGTGGTGTGTGTGTAGTGTGTGTGTGTGTGTGTGTGTGTGTGTGTGTGTGTGATGGTAACAGCAAATGAGTCCACAGTGACCTTGTACAATAAATATCCACCAGGAACATTGAAAGCAGCATGGATATAGTCTGTTTACAGTGATATTTGTAAACATCCTTATCTGGATTAGATAGAATCAGTGAAGTTTCATTCTCTATAAAATAGTTAAAGATTTCTACAAAATAACCCTCATTCCTTCCCATGTGATACTTTCTGTGATGTTCAAAAGGAATAGCAAAGCCCTTTATTAGGAACAGATTCACAAGACAGCATTCAGGCAGGCACAGATTGAAACTCATGCAACAAAGTACAATCAGGCCAGAAACCATGAGCTACACACAGATGGGAAACTTGCTAACTCTTGGTCATATTATCTTAATATGACACTAACAACATCTGGTGCTATCTTTAATATTTTTAAAAGACTCATACCCATGCTTGTGGCATTTTATCAAAGCAATAGAAATGTGTAAAAGTACTTTTATTCTCCTGAAATAATTGTAGCCTTGGAAGCTTATTACCTGTCTGCTAACCTAGGCCTAGTCCTGGAAGCTTCTAGCCTCCATACAATCTAACCTAGTCCTAGAATGTTGTCAGCCTCTGAGACTTACTACCTAATATACTCACCCTTTCTATTTCTTTCTGAGATCATAGATAGCTGGTTCAAGTCAGCTACTCTGGCTCAAACTCCTCTCCCAGCTGACTTACTCAATCTGGCTTCTCTCTCAGCTCCTGAATTGCTCTGCTTGGCCTTAAACTAATTCCAGCAATCTTTTCTAATCTTCTGGCTCCTTCTCATTCTCTAGCTCATTCTATATTCACCTGTGTCTAGCTTGTTTCCTTATTCAACCTCTCTCTGTAAAACTCTCCTGGTAAAAATGCCTCCTTTCTCTCCATTGTGAACTGTTTAAAAAAAAAAAAAACTGTTCCTTGTTTGATGTGGTTCAGCCCTAACACACACCTTTACTCTAAGAACTGTGTTTATTGTAAACAGATGATTATGGTGTAGCTCAGCCCTAGCACAGACCTTTAATCCAAGAACTTTCTGTAAACCCAGGATTTAATAGTTAATCGTAGGTTAAGAGGCAGAACAAGAAACCAGCTGACAGGATTAACTAGAAAGGAGGAGCATTAAGTTGGAGAGTATTTAAGACAGCCTAGAGAAGAAGGAGCTCTTTAGCTCCTTGGATTTTGGTTTTTTAATTATTGCCTTTTCCCTCCTGGGCTGTCTGGTAAGCCAACAAGCTTTTGGTCTTTTGTTTATTTGTTTGTTTGTTTGTTTGTTTTCCTTCTGGGACATGAGCTGAGTAGAAAGGTCAGCTGGGTGCTTTCTCTGCCTCTCTGAGCTAGCAAGTTTTTACCTTAGCATCTGGCTGCTGAGTCTTTGTTGGTAAAACCAAACAAATTGGGACTTTTTCTTTTCTTTTTGGTTTTTCAAGATAAGAGTTTCTCTGTGTAGTCCTGGGTGTCCTGTGTAGACCAGGCTAGCCTTGAACTCACAGAGATCTCCTGCCTCTGCCTCACACCTGGCTGGGATTTTCATTCTTTTAAAACAACAGAAATGAAACTAGGACAGTTGGGAATCTTGATGTCAGTCTGGTTTTGTTAGTTGTATCATCAAAATTCTTGACTTTTAACCACCAAGAACTATAAACTGGATTCCAGAAGATTTTGGAACTTCTCTTTCCTCATGTTTCCATCTTTTTTCCTTTCTATTCTGCCTCAATTTGTGACATTCTCCACTGTCCAAAGCAAACTACTACTCCATATGGACTTCCCTTCTAGGATTAGTTTCTACTAACTTCTGTACTTAAGACAAGCTGTAGCGTGTATTCTGCAAGAACACATGTCAGGGGTAAGGTCCTTTTTTTTTTTTTAATAGCAACAGATGAAGAATGTTGGTATGGCCAACCATGGTGGCACACTCCTTTTCTCCCCATATTTAGGAGGCAAAGACAGATGGGTCTCTGTGAGTTCAGATCCAGCCTGGTCTACAAAGGGCGTTCCAGGCCAGTCAGGGCCACACTGTGAAACCCTACCTGAACCCACCCCCACCCCCAAAATCAATGTTGGCATAATTATAAAAATCACCTGGGCAAACCAAAAGTTCTTTATGCTTCAAATTTAGTTCCTAGCCATATACAGTACAAGACAGCAAACTTGCCATGGGTAGAATACTGTGTATCATTCATCATATTCCAGGGTTAGTACAGGGACTGTCGTGTTATTGGTATTGAGCTACTGACCAACAAATACCCTAAGCCAGAAAAAGAAGCTATGAACTTACTTTGGAAAAGCAAGAAGATGCTCATTCTGTATGCAGAATGAGAGACACAGACGCTGCTTTCTGGTCCTTAGAACAATGAAGAGAGTAGAAAAGAACTAAGGTTAGGAGCTGCCCTTGTTCAATACTAGGAAGATTCTGCCCTAAAGTTAAGGGGTTTTTTAAATGACTATACACAAACTTAGAACTAAATCCATCAATTTATAAGAGTTATGAAAATGTCTATATTATCAGGTGAGAAAGAAAATCACCTTAAAGAGGATTCAATACTGGAAGCATCACCATGGATCCAGGTGTCCGTTTGACCTAATTGCTTTATGTCTTTCCCCTTTCTCCCCCGGGTTTTTCGACACAGGTTTCTCTGTGTAGCCCTGGCTGTCCTGGAACTTGCTCTATAGACCAGGCTGGCTTCAAACTCAGAGACTGGCCTGCTTCTAGACTTCCCTCCCAAGCTCTGGGATTACAGGCATGTGCCACTATGGCCTGCCTTTTTTGAGACACTCTCACTTTATAGCACAAATTGGCTTTAAACTCACTATACAGACCAGGCTAGCCTTGAATCCTACCCTCAGCCAGCCAACTGCTAATATTATCTGGTTCTTGATCTGAATTTCAAAGCAAAATCTATCCAAAGCCAACAGTTCCACTCTTCACTTCAAGTAATGCCCCATCTACAAGTCTCCACTATGTAAATAAATGACTTAAAGTGTTAAGGAAACATTTTCAGGCAGGGCACAATGACATTCATCTGCAATCCCAGTACTTGGGGAAGCAGATCTCTGAGTTCAAGGCCAGCCTGATCTACAAAATGAGTCCTAGACAGCCAAAGCTATAAAAAAAAAAAAAAACCTGTCTCAGGGGAAAAAAGAAACATTCTCAAGCATGGCTAGTAGACACAACAGTAACCCCACTTACTTGGGAGGTTAGGGCAGAAGTATCTAAAATTCAAAATGTGGTAGCAAATGACTGATTTCAGCACTTGGGAAGTGAAGTCAGGAGAATCAGGAGTTCACAATCAGCTTTGGCTTCATAGTTAGGTTTATGGACCACATTTGACCCTGTCTCAAAAACAAAGTACAAGGCCTGCCTGGGCTACAGACTATGTTCAAGACCAGCCTGAACAATACTGGAAAAACTTATCTCAAAACAAAAGGTAAAAGAAGGGCTGTGGTATGATACCAAGAGTAGAGGAATTTTAATTCAGAACGTGGCTGCTCTGGCAAGAGATCTCATCCAAAGACCTTCTAGGTCTGTGTGATCCAGCTGGAATATAAACACGCCTTTAATCCAGGAGACAGATGCAAGCAGATCTGAGTTTAAGGCCAGCCTGGTATAGTGCAAGTTTCAAGTAAAGAAAAGCTTAGCTCCAAGTGTGGTGGTACACACCTTTAATCCCAAACAATGAAGGTAAAGTTAGTTTGTAGAAGGAAGCACCCATGTTTGAAACTGATGTCTAATTGAGTGGTAGAAAAGGTGGCAAATCAGAGAAAAATCTGATAGAATAGGTTACACCCAGTAAGAGACAGGAAAAGGAAGCTACTTAGGGGCAATGCAGAGGGAGGAGGCAGTTTTATAGAGAAACAAGTTGCAGAGATGGAACAAGCTAGACTCAGGTGAAGACCAAATGAGCCAGAGAATGAGAAGGAACCAGGAGACTAAAACAGATTGGTGAAGTAAGTTTGAGGCCATGCACAGCAATTCAGAGGCCAAGAAAGAAACCAGATAAAAGTAAGTCAGCTGGGAGAGGAGTTTGAGCCAGAATAGCTGAATTGAACCAGCTAGCTATGATCTCAGAAAGAAATAAAAAGGGTGAGCATATTAAGCAGTAAGTCTCAGAGGCTGACAACATTCTAGGACTAGGTTAGATTGTACTGAGGCTAGAAGCTTCCAGGACTAGGCCTAGGTTAGCAGGAAGCAGCAGGAAGCCTCCCAGGCAACAATTCAAACAGGTGAATAAAAGTTTCTTTTACAACCAAGCACCCATGAAGCCCTACATTTGATCCCCAGTACTTAAAAGAATGAAAAGAAACATCTTACTGTATGTTGAAGACAAGGCCACTCTTCAAGCATATTCAGAAGAACTAATTTCTGTCACAATATATGAAAAGGGTAATGTTATCTATCTAAGAAAGACAGCAAATAAATTCCTCTGAAAAGACATCAAAAGAAGAATACACTTAAGGATCAAATTTAACAAGTAACCCAGAGGACCTCCTGTATCAACTGGGGCAGTAACTCATCAAGAGACACAGGTCATTTGGGCATCATGGTCCAGCTGAAACTGACCAGCACCAGGGCAGTGGAACAGCCTACAAAGCGGCTCTCTACCAGGTCAAAGTAAAGAGGTAAGCATGTGCCACAAGGACAGAATAACTAAAAAGGCTACTTGTTTATGGGAAAGTAAACCGCAACAGTGGCTCAGAGACCACCACCACCAGATCAGCAAATTTAAACAAGACTAAGCACCTCCTGCCATGTTACTCAAAACATGGGAGATACAAAATAAATGCCCTCTGTCTAAAAAGAACTGAAAATTTCAATTCCCTTTGGCAAAAGATGATCCAAACAAGTCAAACCTATGATATTGCAAATATGATAATTATCCAACAAAGATATTACAGCAGTTGTGACACAAATAATCCCATAAATAAGCACATACACACACAATATGCTCAACATCACAAACTTTCTTCCATGTATCTTCAGTACAACCATGAGAATGCCCACTCAAAATTACTAAGGACCTCAACATAACTAAACTCAAAGGATGCACTCAATCTGTCGGACACACCAACTTCTCACTTTCTCTGGGCTTCTTTCAATCCCTCCTCTTCTCCCAAAATTAGTTCTGAAGTTCCTCAAGCCTCAATCCTTCCATCCCTGTCTCTGCTTGCCTCCTAGGCATTAACACTTGGCATGCTATCTTCCTGCTCACCCACCTCAGACTTCTCTTCTGAACCCTATCTGTAAGCCCAATTGCCTGGCTGTCAACCCTTTATCAATGCTCCACCAGCTGCTCTATGCAGCATAGAGACATAGGAGCCACATCCCAGAAACTCCCACTTTCTATAAACCACATAGAAAAAAAACTTTTGCAAGACTGATAAGATTCACTGTTCTTAGGTTGATCAGTGTGTAGAAAAGAAATTTATAAAGAACCTAGACCTTATGTAAACTCTGCTAAGAATTCCTAGCAGCCTCTGAGAAATAACCCGGGGAACATGGCAACCAGTAGTGGCTGAAACTGCCCCACACAACTAACCCCCAAGGCACCCATTGGAAGTGTTCATTCGCTGGTCCTATCACTTCTATCAAGAGAAAGCTAATTCCATATATTTAAAATGAGTCTAAGTAGTTTCTGTTTTCCTGACTAACCCTGAAAACCTGACTCCGTATTTATAAAGGGTTAGACCCTTTAGAGAGGTGCAGCATCTTTAGAGATGAACTGAGTGTCCAACAAATGTCTCAAAGTACTGATCTTACCTTCCAGTTCACAACAAAGCCAAAGAAGCCCTGTCTCTAGATAGATAGATAGATAGATAGATAGATAGATAGATAGATAGATAGATAGATAGATAGATTGCAGTTCACTGCCTCAGTTTTACAATGATCCCTCATTTAGATGCTCATGCCAAAGGCCAACATGCCTTCCTTGACTCATCTTTTTCTCTCTTATTCTCTATCCAACCTTGTCAGCAAATAACATCCCTCCTGCTGAACTTCCTGGCAAATGTCCTTTGATGCAAGTCCACACGTCTACCATAATGAGCCTCTACCTCTGTTCACTGAATCCAACAGCATCTAATTCAGGTAGAGCTGACATTTCACTGTTTTCTATTCCCTCCGTTTCTAATTTACATTTACACTGAATAATTTTTTTACCTATTGAATTATTACCTATTGAATATTACAACCTTGCCAAAATGTTTTATAATCCCCCAAAATGAGCCATTTCCCAGCATGATGCCTGTTCTTTATTTAAATCCCTAAAAGATATGCTAGAACAAATGTCAAAAATGACAGATACTCTAAGAGTCATGCCCACTAGTATTTTTTAATGTAATTTTTTTTCATGGGAGGGGCATTATTTTGGTGTTTGTTTTTGCTTGTTTTCAGCTGGAATATCATTCTGTTGCCTAGTCTGGTCCAAGCAATCCTACTGTCTCAATCTCATGAGTATCTAGGACTACAGATGTGCACTACTATACACAACAGCTGCACTTTCGATGACATTACACATAAATATGTCATATTCTCTACCAAAAAGAAAATGACTTCTTAAATTCTTTAATGACAAAAATAATTTGCTTCTCTAGGTCTCGTGCACCAAAGAAGTGGGGGAGGGGAGGCGTTTTGCCTGCATGTTTGTAGTCTGCACCACTTGCATGTCTGGTACCTGCAGAAACCAGAAAGAGGCCTCGGATCTCCTGTGAGTGCTGGGACTTGAACCTGGATCCTCAGAATAACTGTCAGTGGACTTAACTCCTGAGCCATCTCTCCTACCCATAAATGATTCTCTTGCCCAAAGAAAGGTTGGAGTTGTTACCTGACTAGTAGGGCAGATCTTCCAATCTCTCTGAGTTCTAGGACAGTCAGAAATATTAAGACACTGTCTCAAAAAAATAAAAA
>CM053752.1:25752252-25906395 GCA_028658305.1 Pachyuromys duprasi | reverse complement strand
GAAGGAAGGAAGGAAGGAAGGAAGGAAGGAAGGAAGGAAGGAAGGAAGGAAGGAAGGAAGGAAGGAAGGAAGGAAGGAAGGAAGGAAGGAAGGAAGGAAGGAAGGAAGGAAGGAAGGATCCAGTTTGCAAAAGCTGTAGACAGTGCCTCTACTTCCACTACCTTGTGGGAAAGACAAAACCAGGGAGATAGTGACCATGCCTGATAGAGGAGGAATCGATGTCAAACCAAAAAGGAGCCTGTAAAGCCATGGCATGATCTTGTAGGACTCAGTAGCATGGGTATGTGGCATTCTGCATTTGTCAAAATCCACAAAACTTAAAAAAAAAAAGTTGTGTCTGTTTACCTGACAACCTTAGATGGTAGGATTCCAGACCTGCTCTCTGAAACGTTAAGCCATGCTGGTGCCAGACTTGCTTTTATAACTTTCCTCCCCCAACAAGAACCCTGGGTATCATATCTCAGGAGAGCTTCTAAGGCAAGCATTTCACTACATACTGATGTGAGTGAACAAGCACTGACCACACAATCCATTAAGAGGGCAGAAGGCGCTTAACACAGGTCTCTCCTGGACTCTCCCTGTATGCTTTCCACTCCTGATTTTAAGTCTGTACCCTTTTGCTGTAATAAAAGGCATAATACCCAGAAACCCTGGTACACAGCCAGTCAAGTCTCATATTTTGAAACTTAAGAACAAGGGCTTTTTTAAGCTTTGTGAATAGTTCTTGCAAATAATTTAATCTTTGGTGGTTGGGGAACCTCCAAATTTTACAATGCACAGCACTAGAGCAGTATTTCTCACAATGCGGGGATGTTCATCTAAAATCATTAGCTATAAAGAGTAATGCATACCCAGCACTCAGGAAGAGGCAGAGGGATCTCTATGAGTTCGAGGCCAGTCAGGGTCACACAGTGAGATCATGTCTCATAAAACAAAAAAGGCAAAACACATACTAAAATAAAATGTAGTGCAGAGGACTTGACTCTACAACAGGCATGAAATGTGACAATAAGGCTGGCTGCGGTGTAATATACTGCTTTTCATTCTCCCAATAGTGAATATCAATCAAGTACACTACTCTCTGAACCACTTGATCCTGAGAAGACAGGAAGCTGGTCTTACTCAGTAATTCCCAGCTCCTAGCACTACAGGCCTTTCAAAAATATTTAAACTTGATAGACAGGTAAGTGAACCAGAACTAGTTTTTAAGTTATCTTTATTTTAGTTATTTTTAAACAAGGAATTGGGATTGGAAAGATGGCTCAGCAAGTGAAGGTGTAAGCTTGATGATCTGAGTTCAATTCTTGGAACCCACATGAAAGTGGAGAGAATCTACTCCATTAAGTTGTCCTTTGACAGCCACATGCATGCTATATCACACATGCCCATAAACATGCACAACCTAAGACAAAATAGTGAATATATGAATGTCTTGTCAGTCCTCATGTCTTCAAGACAATGTGGAAATCAGTACCAGGAACTATAGGGAAAAGTTCAGCAATGGACTTGTTATGTTTACTTCCATCTATTACCAATAGTAGCAATGGTTCCAATTTCCTCTCTGCCTTTTTCAGGAAAGCGCATTTCACAAACTGTGTCATATTCACCCCACTAACAGGCTTTAACTAAGCTGTGAATCAACAAGATTCTCTAAGCAATTTCCCCCTAACGCACATTGTCCTCTCTAGTTATCACCTGAACTCACAAGAGAAAGCACTTGGGCCCTAACTTTAAATCTGTCTCCATAATTCTAGATTACTTACAGCAATCAGGATACTGGGGGACAAAATAAAACTGGAACAATTTGAATGTTTTCCTATAAACTGGCAAAAAGTAGAGTTCTAGAACAGATGGAATCAAAGACATTAACTCTGCCAAACACAGAATCAATCATGAACCGTCAAAAAAACAATTTCCAATTAGACAATGCCAATTTCTAGGAAGTTACTTCTGTCCCCTGGCTCAAGTATATGTCTTCCTATAAGTAATTAATGTTTCTCCCTCCAAATAGAAAGCAAAATGCAAATTAATTTTCCATTGGGCTAAGCAAAGTAGATTGTTAACTTTTTTGCTAACACTGAAGTCACAACTATTCCTAGGCTTGAAATCTGGGGATGACATCTGAAACCATATAGGTCTACTGTGACTTCTATGTCATTACAACATTCAATCATTTCTTTTATCTTTGCCACTCATGACCCTTTTCCCGAAACAGAAGTCAGAATCTGAGACAGTCCATCACCAATCTCTCCTCCCTAAATTCTACCCCAGGTAGGTCAGATATCTCATGTCTCTGCAGGTACAGCTATGATCTGTATTCCAATCCAGTAACTGAAATAGCTTGTATTTCAAAACAATCAGGCAGCAGCTGCTATACTGTCCTGCTCTACCCTAGGAGCTCACCAGAACATCCCAAATATGCTGTTTTATATCTCACTGGTATATACTTCTAATCTAATCCAAGGACCTGGCAGAGCACTCCAAAAGAAACAATATCTTAACACATGTAAAATTTTAGACTGTAGTCTATAACCTTTAGCTTTGTCTAATGTTAAACTACACGCTGAAGATACTTTGGTCCAACCAAAATCCCAAACACCTGGCTGGCCTATGAGGCACTCAAATTGTGTCCTTTTACCTTTAAGGATAGAGGCCCAAGGAGAATTTGGGGGAAAAAAAATTTTTTTTACTTGCTGATTAATACTTAGGATGAACTTAGTGTGTGTGAATTTACCTGACAGCTGGGTTGTATACAGACAGCTATTGTAAATGTACTAACTGGTCTTTCCTTACAGACACCATTCCAGTTTGTCAGGTAAATACAGCCTAACACCAAGGAGGGTCACAGCTCTTTTCTGGCCTCCCTCCTGATGAATCTTGAGGTACAGGAACTCACTTATTCACACACAGTTCTAATTACAGTTTCAGAGGTTCATGGTAGGAAAGAACATGTCTGCCTCAAAGCAAGAGTTGACAGTTTAACTCTAGAAGGGAAAGAAACTAGAAGAACAACATAAAGTAGATACCAAAGACCAGAACAAAAAATTTAATTAGAGAGACACACACAACCAGGGAGCTGCCCTGCTGTTCCCTGGATCCTTGACTTTCTTTTCATGGGCAGAGTTTGCACAAACAGCCTTCAAAATCAATCCTCCACTGTCTCCCTAATGAAGGCCTTTTTCTGCACAACACAATTACAATGCTACAAGAACCTATCAGAGCTCTGAACTTTGGGCCCTTTGTCTTGCTAGCTAAGCCACAGCAGAGTAGCAAATTACTCTATAAGGATGAAGACAAAAAGTATGGGTTCTCGCCCCTTCTCAGGTAGGTAGCTTTGTGACACCTTCCTTATGAGCCCTGTGTCTCCAGTGGAACCATCCTGACAATATAAACCTGTTTCTGTCACTCTGTGGCCCAAAGTTCCTATCAGAAGTACAAACTTCTCTAATTCTGTCTAGTAGAAGCTTCTTCTCAACCTAACCCAACCTGTACTACTCCAAACTTAACCAAAACTTTCAGTCCACAACATCCAAGCCTCTCGCACCTCCATGACTTTCCCAACTTGAATCCCGAGGGGACTAATTTCCCCTTCTGGCCTAGCCAGTTTCTGTATGGTTCCTGGGCTACACATTTTTCACATGTTTAAAGGGTTTTGTTTTCTATTTTTTAAAGGAAATGGGGATACATGGTGGTGAAAAGAATGTGTAAGGCTATATGCTGCCTACAAAGACTGAGTATCTGCCAAGCTTTGAACTAAGGCACCACCTATACGTTCCCTGAGCACACATATAAAACAGCAAAGCATGGCACACTGGGCACAAAGCTGTGCTGGTCTCACTCCTCACAGATATAGCTTCAGGACAACTCCTCTTCCAGGCACAAAACTGCATTCAACAAATATCCTACAAATGAATTAAATAATATACCACCTCAAGAACAAGCTGGCAAAACCAAACAGGGGGGAAAAAATGAATCTTTAGCAGTAAAATACTGTATGTGGAAAAGACACGTCATATAGTAACTACACAATAACTTCAAAAGCTGGCATCATAAACACTGTCCAGAAAAGGTCCTGAGATGAACAGAAACCAAATGAATTTACCAAAGTCAGGCTCCAGGCCAAGAGTGTTTAAACACAGCCGAGCAATGGTGACACACACCTAAATTCCAGCACTCAGGAGGCAAAGGCAAGTGGATCTCTGGAGTTCCAGGCCAGTGTCTATAGAACAAGTTCTAGGACATTCAGGGTTACATAAAGAAACCCTGTTTCAGAAGAGACAGACAGACAGAGAGGAAAAAAAAAAAAAACAAGACAGAGAGAGAGATTGATTAATTAAATGTAATACTTAAACTCAGGTCTATAGTTCTAAGAAACACTTTTTTTGGCCAAAGTGATGGCTAATGTGTGACATCTGTATTTTGGAGGTAGAAGCAATAAAATCAGGAGTTCAGGACCAATCTCAGCTTTATAGTTTGAGGCCAGCTTAAGCTTCTGAGTGAGATCTTGCCTAAAGAAATGAGAAATGTGGTTATAGCCATGGGATCTCCAACTGCATACCAGAGTGGAGAGACTTTGACAGCCCATGTGAGCACGGTGCCTGCAGCTGCCACTCAGCTTTCATATGTGCACTGGAAAGAAAGGGGGGAAAGAAATGCTTCTGTTGGTCCTGCTGCTGCTGTGACAGAATGTCCTGACAAAAAAGAAAATGAGGGGAGTTTATTTAGCTTACAATTCCCAGTTACAGTCCCTCCTGACGTCAGGAAGTCAAAGCAGGAATTAACTGTCAGTTATGGGACTGGAGAGATGGCTCAGCAGTTAAGAGCACTGTTCTTCCAGACAACCCAAGTTCAATTATCAGCACCCATGACAGCTCACAACTGTCTGTACTGTAACTCCTGTTCCAGGGAACCCAATACCCTCACATAGACATATATGCAGTCAAACACCAATGTACATAAAATAAATAAATGTTTAAAAAATAGCTAGTCATATTCAAAGACAAGAACAGAAAGAGAGAATACATACATCAGTGGTTAGCTTATTTTCTCTACTCTTAACACAGACCAGGCAGGACTCAACCCAGGCAATAGTGCCACCCACAGTGGGGTGGGTCTTCCCACATCAATTAACAACCAAGACGATCCCCTACAGACATCTCTGCACGCCAACCTGTTCTAGGACATCCCTTGCTGCGACTTTCAACTGTGTCAAATTAATAAATAAAACTAATCATCATATTGTTATAGACCTGCCTCTCTCTACACACAATACCATGGTGTCTTCAGTTACTATTGTCTGACATGGGGGTGTTAATTAATTTCTAACCCATTAATTAACAAAATTTTCAAGTTAATACTACTTCTTATGGGCAGAAATATACTAGGTTATAGCTCTAGAATAACAAACTAATTTTTTTTTAGTAAGTCAGTCCTTGAGAAATCAACAAAGATTAAACAGCTTAATTAACAAATGCCACCAAAAGGCAAGCAGCTGCATCCACAGCATGACCCTCACATGCCAGCTAAGCTGACACAATGCCAGCTAAGGGAATCAACTTTGGAGCTCCAGTAAAGGTAGAATAAAGTCCAAAAGCCAACAGTGCATATTAACACCTCAGCTTCAGCCAGGAAACAGACACCTATTTTCAGGAGCAGCTAAAAATATAAGAGAAACTCTATTAACTTAAAACAACAAGCAGTTTTCCACAATAGGTACTATTCTAGAGCAGCAAACCACAACCTGCAAGCCAATCCTGCCTCGCTTGACTCTGTACAACTCATGGTTATTAAATTTTACAAGGCTAAAGGAATGATAATAGTATGTCAGTCACATAAAAACTAAATGAAATTTACATTTTAGAGTTCAGGAATAAAGCCTGATTGCTCACAATCAGCTCATTACTAGCACCTACAAGAGCTAGGCATTGGTGATACTGGTAGTCTACGGTCTGAAAAGCCTGAAAAATTCCGGTCTTTATGCAGGCATTCTATTAACCTACAGCATAACTGGGAACTTAAGCTAACACATCTTATTTTCTCTGAGTTC
The DNA here is from genome assembly GCA_028658305.1 of Pachyuromys duprasi. Classification (NCBI taxonomy): domain Eukaryota; kingdom Metazoa; phylum Chordata; class Mammalia; order Rodentia; family Muridae; genus Pachyuromys; species Pachyuromys duprasi. The sequence continues at coordinate 25,900,349 of CM053752.1, read as the reverse complement.
TCAAAGCTTTAAAAAAAGAGAAATTATTTTTAGGATCAGGTTTGGTGGCATATGCCTTTAATTCTAACACTCAAGAGATAGATGCAAGTGGATCTCTGTGTTGAAGACCAGCCTAATCTATACAGTGAGGCCCTGTCTCAAAAAAAGCAAAACCACAAGATTTATTTTATATTATCTATATAAGCGTTTAGCCTGAATATGTATATGTTGCATATAAGTGTCTCATGCCTGAGAAAGCCAGAAAAGGGCATCAGACCCCTTGGAACTGACATTATTGACAATTATAGCCAACATGTGGGTGCTGAGAACCAAACCTGGGTTTTGACAGTGGTGTTTGGGTTTGGGCTTTTAGATTTGAAACACAGTATGGTTATATAGCCCTGACTGGCCTGGAACTCAATATGTAAATCAGTCTGGCTTTGAATGCACAAAGATCCACCTGCCTTTGCTTCCCAAGTGTTGGGATTGATGGTATTCATCACCACACCCAGCCAAGCCGCTTCAGTTTTAATCAAATATGAAGGAGTGAAGTAGGCTAGAAAGACAGAAGTAGCCAGGGAAAGGAGTCCCTTACCTTGGAGTTTGCTGAAGTCTCTTGTCTGCTCAGAGTCAAGAACTCAGCACAATTAAATTTGCCCACATAAAGCCTGGTATGACAGCACATGCTTGTCATCCCAGAACTTTGGGAAGCAGAAGCAGGATCATCAGTTCTAGGTCAACCTGAGCTACATGGTACCTTATCCAAAAAAAAAATCCTTTCATACAGAGATATTTCAAGATACGTACAGCCTGAGCATATGAGGCTTTACTTCATTCCCAATTGTAATATTGCAATTAGTTATCTGAGGATCTGAACCAGGACTATAAACTTCACTTTGAGTGGAAGCATTTCAATGCCCTCTTGACTGACGGTTTACTTTCTCTTTACACTACCACCCACTGCACTGTAGAACAGCTCTAGGACCTTACTGGAAAAAAAAGGAGAAGCATTTTAGAAACCCTTTAAACAATGTACCTACAAAGGTTATATGACTATTACAACAATAGGGGCAGCTCTCTTGAGAAGCACACACTCACACTTGGGTATGTTAGGCTCCATCTATGTGAAAGCTGTTTCTTAATAAACTCCGACTCATGATACTGACTCATCCTGAAATTCTCTGCTTGGGCACAGTCAAAAGAGCAGTTTCACCTGAATGCAAATTCCTGAAAGAACTACTTGGCCACCAAGAAGTCAACAGAAGTTTTGTCCCCCTGACACTCCTGCAACCAACAACAGCAGCAAAGGGAAGGGCACCAAACAAGCCCTAGCTAAAACTCCAAGTCTGCTTAGGGCCCCACTGCCTTCATTACAGTACTGGGTCATTAAGACCCTGGGTGCCCAGTGGTTCAAGTCTTTCCCTCTCCTTTCTAAAGAAAGGTGTCATGAATTGTTGTGTGTCATTTCAACAGAAACACCAATGTTACAGCATATATGCTCCCTAAGCAAGTACCTCCGTTATATCAGAATTATCCCAAATCAACACAAAGAGCCAGCAATATTAAACAGCAAATAGAAATGATAGCTGAAGGTGATGAAACCACAGAAAATAAGTTACAACTTTCTGGGGTCTCTGAGGGATATGGGGAGAGGGGTTGGTTATATCCCAGTCTAGCCTGGAAGAATGCAAATAGTCCATTCTCTTTGAGCCGCAATTAACAGACTGAAAAAAGATGTACAGATTGAGTTATTTAAAATATTAGCAAACCTTTAAATGTAAATATTTACTTTTAATAACTGTTATCTTTTGAGAAGCATTTAAGCTAAGCACTACACCATCCTAAAGTATGACATAGACTGTATCATTTAATTCTCTCAACAAATAGCCTACGGCTCTATTATTTGGCCCATTTAACTTACAAGAAAATGCAAATAAAAAAAACTAACAACTGAACCCAAGATCAAGGGCTCCAATATTGAATCCTTTACCAAAGCATCCCCAACGGTTATACTACTTCCAAACAGACTCCCCTCAACACCCTTACCTTCAACAACAACCTTGCTATTCACAAGGTGGCCCCATAAGCCAACAGATTTGGCATTGTCCTAGCTTTGTTTCTACAGCTGCAATAAAGACTATGGAGAATTTATCATAGCAACCGAGGCAAAACAAAAGCCTCCACAAACAGGCTGATTTGGACCTCAAATGAAAAAGATCTCCAAGAGACAGATGTACATGCACTTTAAAATTTAAAAATACTAATTCAGGGCTGGAGAGATGGCTCAGAGGTTAAGAGCACTGACTGCTTCTCTAGAGGTCCTGAGTTCAATTCCCAGCAACCACATGGTGGCTCCCAACCTTCTACAATGAGATCTGGTGCCCTCTTCTGGCTTGTAAATGCAGACAGAACATAGTATACATAATAAATAGGAAGAAAGGAAAGAAAGGAAAGGAAAGGAAAGAAAATACTAATTCAGCACCTACACTATACTGCCTTGAAGTGTTTCTCCAATTCAGTGCATATCCTTGTACAGAGCCTCCCTACTTTCTGCTTGTTGAAGTCCCAAACCTAAAGGTAGACCAGAGCCAACAGCCACTTCCTGGGCTGCCTAGGGCAGCCCAGTTTTTCTTGTGTTCTCAGTCTGCTCCTTCATTTCAACTTTACAGAACCTAAAGCACAGCCCAACTTTCCAAACTTCCTTCAGAGTGAAGGACAACTAGGCAGTTAGGAGTGTGCCAAGTTCCTTGGAATGGGAAAGTGCAGTGCCCACGAAGAGCAGAAGACAGTGAGGACTGCTCTGTAATGTTCTCAGTTCTTAACAACTAAAGAATAATCCCAAAACTGGAGATGCATGTCTTACAAAGGGTCTCCCAGCACATCCCTAACAATCCTTATTACCACGCAACATAAGATACTGAGTTATCTGAGGCGTTTGGTTTTCCTGTCAGTAGTTTGTGCTTCTGCTGCCTCTGGAGGAAGTTTCTGCCTAATCAACTTAACTGGAGCAGCATCAGCCAATCTGCATATATCCACCAACACCTAGGCCTGCCCTTCCTCTCTCCTGTCTTCCCATCCTTCCTCTCCACCATGGCCCCTCAAAGTGGGTGGTATAGATTTTCTGCCAGCCAAAGCACCTCAAAGCACTACTCAGCAGTACACCCAAAGGCAGGGACACTAGGGGCAATGAATCTAGAACACAAATCAACACACAAGAAAATGTTTTCACATCTTTCATGACTGACTAGTGTTTGTAAGTGAAACAGACACACACACTCACACACACCACTTGCAAGCATGGCAATCCACAATGAGGCACGCAGATCTCTGTGTTTGAGGGCAGACTAGTGTACCTAGTGAGTTCCAGGTCTGCCAGAGGCTACACAGTGAGACCTTGTCTCAAAACAAAACATTGACAATGGTGTGTAAATAGGCACACCATAGCTTCAGTCACCATCTTTACCTCTGGGCCTCAAAAGAGTCCTACAAATCATTTAGATCCATAGCTTACTTTATATCATAAACAAAAAAACAAAAACTAACTTAAAATGGGGCTAGCAAGATGGCAAAGTGAGTAAAATACAAGCCTGATAATCTTGGTTAGATTCCCAAACACAGTTAAGGTAAAAGGAGAGCCCCAACTCCACAAAGTTTCCTCTAACCTCCACATGAACACCACAGCACGTATGTGATCTCTCACATACAATTTTTTAGTTAATTCAAAATGAATTAAACCTAAATGTAAAACTAAAACTCTTTAAACTCCTATGAAGGTAGCGGAACCATTGTGAACTAGAATTGAGCAATTCCTGGCTATTTACCAATAAAAAATAAAAAATCTATATACCAGGCAGGGAAGCACATAACTGTAATCCCAGCACTCAGAAGGCAGAGGTAGGAAGCTAAGCTGACCTACCATAAAAAGTTACAGGCTAGCCAGGACTAGGTACTATTGGGGTAGAAAGTAATTCCAGCACTCAGATTTAGAAAGAAGAAATCAGAGTTGGAGACTAAACTGAGTAACTGAGTAACTGCAAAATAAGTAAGGGCTAGGAATATAGCTTAGTGGACAAAAGAAGGAAGGGAAGAAGGCAAAGAAGAAAGGAATAGAAAGTGAGAAGGGAAAAGATCACAAAGGAGGGATGGGGGTTTCAGCCAGAATCCCAAGCACGCCTAGCCGCAGCGCTTCCACGCTTACATAGGCTTCAGTCTGTGAGGCCATCTCAAAACAACAGGACGAAAATTAATTGGGTGCCATCTTTATACTATACACCAAAATCAATTCCAAAGGAATTTTAAAGTTAAAAAGTACATACATCATTTATAAATTAAAGGTTTTGCTTGGCTTTTTTGTTAAACTCAAGATAGGGAAAGATACAAAAAACACCAATTCTAAAGGAAAAGGCTGAGAAAGTATACTCCATTAAACATAACTTCAGTTCACCCAAAAACAGCAAAAGTAGCTCAGATCAAGAGAGAATGTACATTCTGAATATAAAAATGAAGCTGCAAATCAATTAAGAAAAAGACAAAAGAATTGGAGCAATGGTTCAAAGATTAAGAGTACTGGCTGCTCTTCCAAGACTCTCTGGTTCAATTCCCAGTACCCACATGGCAACTCACTACTGTCTGATGCTGTTTTTTGGTGTACTGATGTACATGCAGACAAAGTACCCATATACATAAAATAAGTATATTTAATTTAAAAAAAGCCTTCAAAAAGATGTACCACATGATTATCACCAGGAAAAAACCATTTAAAGCCCCAGAGCAGTAACACTACTGAAACAAACCATCAGCCAGGGTACAGAAGAGAGAAGCAGACAGGAGGAGAGAAGAGGCCAGGGAAGAATGGCCAGTGGGAGAAAGGAACTTAAGCCACTTAAGCCACTAACTCAAAGTTACTGAGACTCTCTGGACCAGGCGTCCTGAGGATATTCACAGGGGCCACTGGCTATTACTGACTGTAAATTGTAACTTAAACATGACTGAATCAAATTAGACAGAGAAAGGCTGTTCCAGATGTGTTTTTCTTGCTTTCTCATTTCTGTTATTTTTGCTTTCAGAGTTGGTGAGGGAGACGGGCAGGCATTTCACATCTCACCCAGTGTTTAAATTTGGGATTGCACTGCAATTTCCTGTTTATCTCTCTCTCTCTCTCTCTGCTCCTTCTCTACCTCTGTAACCACCTTGATATTCTAAAGTCACTTAGAACAAAGCCCCGCAAAGTCCTCTAGTCTTCCTAATAGATTCCCTCCAGACAGAAGGTCTTTTACAAACTTTCCAGAGCTCTCTTTATCTTTATTTCCCAAGTACCAACACACTGACAAAGACCCTTGCCACACATCTTTTCCCAACCACCACCAAAGTAGCATGAGGAAGCTTTAAAGGACTGAATATTGAAGAACAGCAGTGCCTGCCACTGAGCTTACAACAATCCCTTCCACAGATGCACTTGATTCTACATTGAGTATACAGATAAAGGCAAACAATTTATTTTCATCTTTGCAGAATCTTTGCCTTTCATTTAGCCTTTCATCTGAGAAAAAAAAAGGTGAGGTGGGGCCAAAAGGCAAAAATGTACTAAACCAAGTGTACCTGCAATCTCAACACTGAGAACAGGAGACAGGTGACACTGAAAAAGCACAAGAAAAAGAAAAGGAGCTGGAGGGAGGAGAGGAAGGAAGGTCAGTGGAAAAAAGGGAGGAGGAAGAATGGATGAATTAATTAAACTTACATATGAATTCAATGCTGGGCCTAAAACCAATTCATACAATACTGTTTCATTAGTCACCCAAAGGCTTGGCAATCACCCTGACTCTAATAAATGCCAGCCAACTTTCTGAACCAAAATAAAACCACCAGGGAACTTAATTTTGCCTTAAGCACCAACATGTACATTCTATCCTATATGCCAAAAGCCACACACCCAGGAGCCACACAAACTGTTCTTTCAATGAAAATTGTTCACTTAAATTCCAAACCAAGACCAAAAGACTTAAGTGGTCTCAGCATAAAACACGAAAAATCAAAAAGTATGTTGCTGTTCTCAAGATTCTGAAAAATCCTAACAAACAGCCAAGAATCCTGAGATGAGAACAAACTCGTCAGCACACACGTATCTCAAATCACCACCTTCATTTCAAACTGCTCTAAAAGCAGTGGTTCACAGCCTTAATGTCCACCTGAGCTCACCGACAGCAAGCTCAAGCAGCTTAGGGGCTACTTCACAATCTGACAAGATTCTACGTGATGGTAATGCTTCCAGCTATCATCACTTGAAAACAGTGAAGACTTAGCAGAGGCTGGAGTGTGCAACTGTTAAGTTTCCTCTGCATGGTACAAGGCTAAGGGAGGCACTAAGAAAAAGCAAACAACAACTCAAGAACAGACTCTGTACCCAATGCTGGTTTCCCTTACCAGTGAGGATACTGTCACCTGTGACTCAAAACACTGCACCTCAACAGCATTAAGCAGTGAAAGACTGAGCAAAGCTGCAGGGCACTTGTACAATGTGTAACTGCCACTATCCTCTACATGGCTTTAGGATATGTCAAACTCTTGCAGAAGTATCCAGAGAAGCCTGTTGATTAGCACAGACTATCCCAGAGCTTCGTACTCCACAGGACCTTTTAATTTCTCTCTTTCTGTTCTGAAGTGCTAGGGATTGAACCCAGGGCCTTGCACACACTAGGAAAGCACTTTATTACTGACCTACACTCTCAGCACGAACCCTTTCAAAATCCCACTCATTTTGCATCACTCTGAACAACTGCTTCCTTCAAACCCGAGCTGAATCCTAAAATATAAAACTAATTCCTATAAAAGCAATTTCTATGAAGGAACTTTCAAAACTGTCAAATGACAGAACAGCATTTTTCCTGACCCCAGCAGTCTAAGCGACCCAATTCTACAATAATTAATACACTTAGGTTCTTCCAGTCATTCATTCAAAAAGACTATGTGACAGACTCTGGGGGTGCAATGGAAAATAATAGGAAGCTTCTATCCTCCTGGAAGACACTGAATCCTCTAACAACACAGAACACAAAATTGCTCACAAGGATGCATATGGAACTTTGGTCAAGTAATAGTAGAAACTGCAAAAGTAATAGTAGAAACTGCAAATACCTACAGTCACAGCAGAGTCCAAGACACACAATGACAGGAATTTTAACAAAAACTGGCAGAAAGGAGACCCCAGACACAGGCAACCCAAACTTCTGAGGTCCTTCTGAGGCTTGGTTTTGGTCCAGTGGCCCCAAATAATGGAACAGAGAGTAAGTCTTAAAAACGGTATGGAAAATCCCAGGTATATGAGAATGAATAAATTCATCTCAGAAACCTTTAACACCAGTGGTTCTCAACTTGTGAGTCTTGACCCTTTGGGAGCCAAATATCAGATATGCTGCATATCAAATATTTTCACTACGACTTATAACAGCAAAAATTACAGTTACAAAGTAGCAACAAAATAATTTTATGGTTGGGGGATCACAACATGAGGAACTGTAGTGAAGGATTACAGCACTAAGAAGGTTCAGAACCACTGCTTTGCAGGGACACAGTGTGTTAGAAATAATAATTTCCAGCTGGGGGAGGGCAGAGCTTTAATCCCAGTACTTGGGAGGCAGAGCCAGGTGGATCTCTGAGTTCAAAGCTAGCCTTGTGTACATGATGAGTTCCATGACAGCAGTGCTACATAAGAGAAACCCTGTCAGGGAAAAGGGAATGGAAAAGGGAAGGAAGGGAAGGAAATCTCCTTCTGGTCTACACAGCAAGTTCCAGGTCAGCCAGGGTTCCCCAAAGACACCCTATCCCCAAAAAAACAAAAACAGAAAGAAATTATAATTTCCAGGGGTCATTACATAGGTGCTCATGCCTCTGAGAGAAACATAGTTTTTCTTTGTTTTCCATAAACTGTTCCCCTTACACACAGTAACCCAAGAAAAATCACCCACAAAAAGCCTTGAGGCTGTGTCAATTACTAAAACAAACACGCGCCATCAATCACTGCTCCACTCTTATGCATCTGTATTTAACTAATTCTTAACTAACTCCAAATAACCAAAACTTTGATAAAGTTAACCTATACTGTACTGTGAAAGTCAGAAGCTCAAGTCCTAAAAGTATCAAGAGAAAAATTAGTTATCTAAACTTCCCATCACTCACATTGTGAAGACCAGTTAAGGTGTGTCCAGTCCCACAGGCCCTGGGTGACCAGGTCATATTTCCCCTCCAGAGTCCTGCCCATTTGGGCCAAGCAACCCCAGCAAGTTATTCTAACTTCAACCTCCAGGTCTTCTATATACACTGAGGATGGTACAGCACCTGAAGCCCAATGGTTCTCAGAAAGAACAGAATTTTGAAGCAGAACCCCTATTCAGGGCTGGGAAGGAAAGGTAACAAATCTAAGAGTCCCAATCCTCTCCGGTTTCTCATTAAGGCAGTGAAACACACAGGGGCCCAGTGGATAAGATCACTCCCTTGGTTTTTTGTTTTGTTTTTTTCATTCCCTTGTTGTAAGATGACTCCAGTCATTTTCCAGCAAGGAGACATATACATCAAGCTAAGTTCTGCACAGAACTACTTTAACTTTAAGGCTGGTAAGAAACATCTTCATGTCCATAAACTCTGGACACTACTAGTGATGTTCTCCAGGCTTCCAGCTTTAGCAGCATACTCACACAAATTCTATTTCCCACTCCCAAGATTGTGTATGCATATTGTACACAAAGGCATCCACTAAATACCACATAAACTGAAAGCTGAACCATACAGGCTTGCCGGAATTATATTTTCATACTAGAGCTAAGTAAAAATAATTTTTAATATTATATATTATAGGCTTTATAATCAGCAATACCTCTAAAGAGTTTTGAATACGATCTAGCACAATTCCTAGAAATTAGTACTAGAAACTGGAATACATAAATTTCATTTCTTCTGCATGAAGCTGCTTTTCTTCCATAGGTACACCTTAAAATAAACTTTTGCCAAAATGATGTAGAGGGACAAAGCCAAGAAGGCTCAAATACCCACCATTGATACATTTTAGATGCTGTGGTCAAAAATACCTTCTCAGTGTGTCTAGTGAGACCAGTGAGTCTCAAGGGACCAGGAGGAGCCTAAAGGCTGCATTCTTAAGCACCCTGGAGTGCATCACTACCACCACACACAGACAGCCACCCTCTTTGGCCACCTTTTACATTTCTTGCATTTTAGGTAATTCTAAAAGCCATCAGTAAAAGATTCCAATAGCAATTTATTGGTGATTATTTAAGCAATTTTAGTAGGAGAAATGAAACTATGTACTCAAAATGATAGACTCCAAACTTTTTTAAAGCAAAGTCCACAGAAACCAAAATTGTCTGATTATTTTGCAGTGCTAGGGCTCAAACCAGAACTTCATGAACACACTCTACCCACTGAGCCACATTCCCAATCTGCTTCTCTAATTGTGGTGATTAACAATAACAACAACAAAAACCACAAATATTAACACAGCAAAACCTTTCACGTGGGCTGGTGAGATGGCTCCACAGGAAATGAGACTGACTTGCCTGCCTGTACATAAATCTGACAACCTGAGTTCAATCTCTGAAATGCATGTAATGGTAGAAGTCAAGAAGCAACTACACAAAGTTCCTCTGACCTCCACACTTTCACAGTGGCACACAACAACCTGCACACACACATCATACACACAAATAATATTTTTTAACTTTTAATGTGACTGAACTTAAAAAAAGTGATCTAGTTGAAAATTCATCTCAACTGAAAATGTCTAATCCAAACTAAAAAGATTTGCACACCATATTAACATATTGAGTTGCATCTTTTGTAACTCTGACATTTTAAATTATTTTCTCAAAATTAAGACACCATGAAGGGCTGCAAAGAAAGTTCCTACTTCTCTTACTCAAATTAAAATCCCAAGAAAGAGCAGTGATTTCAAAATTAAGTCTGTGACATTATACAGTGTAATATAAAATCCTTTCTTCCACAGACTCAATCATCTTTAAAGCAACTAGCATTAACACACTTGTCTTTTTTGGGGGAAGGAGAGGAATGCAGGCAGTGCCAGTGATCAAGAAGGCGTTCACACTTAGCACACAATGAGCTGACTCCCCAGCCCACAACCGTCTTTTGGATATTTCTCCAACTTCCTAGTAAGAGTTATCTAACCAGCTCCAGAACAGGGTTTTGAGGACTGAGGGATTATGTAATTCCTAACAACAGGATTAGCGCTCCAAACTACTTCACTCACCCCGCGTCCTAGCTGCTGCCTCCTCCCACTCTCACTGCTACAGCTGGAACTCCACCCCCAACACTTCCTCATTTAGTGGAAGCCAGCCTCAAGAAACCGGCAGATCCCACTTACTCTAGGGAGTTTGCCACGGTACTCCTTGCCCCACACTATGGATTTTAAGCCAAAAGGAAGGACTTGCTTGTCCAGGCATCACTTTTGCATGATACGTACTGCACTGAAACCTGTGATTTATGGGTACCTTCGAAAACAAGCACCTTTGTCTGCAGATCACGAGTAAGTTAGATTATTTTGATAATGTCCCTAATAAAATTATTTCCAGGAAAATGTACTATTGTATGTAGCCTTCTTATAAGCTCGTGTCCAGAGAGGAAGCCGCCTACGATAGCCACAAATATAAAACTGCATTCATAATGATACTGGGACCCATCGTCCTTGTCCTTAAAGTTTCCTGTTAGGACTGGGGGCGTGGCCTAGTGGCCCAGCACTAGCCACGTGGGAAGCCCTGAGTTTCATCCCCAGAAAAAAGTTCATGTTTACGACACGAAACTCAACAGTACCACTGAATGGATGTATTACCTATAGTGTGCCTCCATAGAAATAATCAGAATGCTAATGTTAAACGAACTACCTCTTTTAATGTCTGCACCCACAATACTTCTGTCCCAGGTCACTGCTCAGAGACCTGTCTTTCAAACGAGAGACCCTTCATAACTCGAGTTACAAACACGCATACACAGACACACACGTGAGGCACTAATACTTCACTTCAAGTAGTAACAGCCAATTATCTCAATCAGGATAAAGCTTCCATTCTAAATAGAAATGCCAGCGCTGGTCAAGATTTAAAACGGACCCGCAAACTCTTGCAGTGCCGTCAGCTCGAACCTATTTCAACCAGTGCCCATAACCATTACAGTATTGCCATTATCTCAGTCCGACTGCCAAACACCCAGCTGCAGTCTAACTGTGCAAGAAAGAGACACTGTTGAAATGGCTTTCAAAAAAAAGGGCAACTTTCTCCTCAGTGAATTTCTCTTTTAAAAAAATTAAAAAATTAAAAACAAAACTTACAATTAAGCGACATAAACGCACACACACAAACACCCTCGCTCCTCAGAGCGGTGCCACAAAAGCAGCCGGCGAGGACCGGCGGGGACAGGCAGCGCGCCGTGGCGGGGCTGGGTGGGGGCGGAGAGAAGTTGGACAGCACAATGACTCCGGGGTTCGTGCGGTCGCCCTGGAAGCCCCGCGCCGGCCACCCCGCGGCTGCTCCGCACTCCGCCTCGCCACCTCTTTTGTTTTTTCGGCTTTCGGGCCTCCGGAGCCCCGCCGCGCCCGCCCCGCCGTCCCAGACCCCGCGGCCTCCCGCGCCCCGTTCCGCGGCCTCCTCAGCCCTCCGGGCCCGGCCTGACGGGGAGCGAGGCCGGGGCGCGGCGGGGGCCGTGTCCGCCGAAGCCCGCACCGCGGCCCGCGCCACCCAACGCCCCGAGCCCGCGCCTCCCCGACCGCGGCCCGCGCCCCGCACTCACCGGCCGCCTCCGGGCGCGCGAGGCTGGGGCGGACAGACTGCTGCGGGGCGGCGCCGGCACCGGCGGCCGCGCTCTCTCCCACGCGCACGCCCGGCGCACGGCGGTCCGGCCGGCGGCGGTAGCGGTGGCGGCGGGCTCGCGCCCTGGGGCCGTGCTGAGTCGGCGCGGGCCCGCGCGTGCGCCGTGGCTGAGAGCGCGCACCCACACCTCGCGGCGCGCGGCGCCTCACCTCAGCGCGGAGCTCTACGCCTGCGCGAAGCGGCCCGCGCCTGCGCAGAGAAGTCCGGCGCGCCCGGCTCCCGGTGAAGTGTATCCCAGCTGTGCGGGCGTGGCGACGTCCGCGGATAGCGCTGTTCCGGGATGACGAGGTGGCCCCAGTGGCCGCCGCAGGGTCTGCGTAGTAGGCTTGGGTCCCGTTCGGTCACAGGAGCTCCGCAGCGGCCCACACGCCCGCCCTGATCGTCTCCTGGCTTCGCCGCTCCAACAGAGGTTCATGGGCTTTCTGCAGCTGGGGAAACTGAAGCGCTGGGAGTATTTTAATGGGCCTCTAAAGGCGGTCCGAAATAGTTTAGGGGCGCCTTGGACCACTCAAATTGCAACCCCCTTTTCCATGTCCCTTATGGGGCTTAAGACTGGAAAGCCTTCCTGGGACACTGGGTGGACGGGAGCGCGCAAACTGGAGCCACTGCGCCAGGCTGCTGGGATGAGAGGCAGTTCCGGGAAACCTGAGACTGGGGACACCTTACCCCAGATCAAGCAGGTGGCCCTGACCTTCTGAACTGTGCCTCGTTTCCTTGAGTTTGTTTTTATGCGCAGGGACCCTATGGAGAGTCTTAAGCCGGAAGTGGTGACTGATTTGTGTTCTCTAAAAGAAAGAAAGAAATCACTGGCATCCCTGCGGTAGGAAATGAAACCAGAAGCGGGGAGGGGGGGGGACTTTCATTTTTAATGGTGTCGTTTTGATCTTCGCCACAAGCCAATGAGCAAGCAGGACAGGCAATGAAAGGTGAACACAGCGCCACTAACCATTACGTTCCTGCTACACACTTGTAGCAGAATCGGGAATAATAAAACGCTTTTGGTTGTCGAGATTTTGCCGTTTTTATTGCTATTTTTTTTTTAACGAAGTGGATTAATCAAGGATTTGGGCAATTAGTTTGAGAGGGTTTTTTCCAGGTTTATTTATTCTATTGTACGTATGAGAGTTTTGCTTTGCTTGAATATGTGTGTGTGAGTATCACACGTGCCTGGTGGAAGTCAGAAGAAGGTATTAGATCACTCATCTCAAGTTAAGGATAGTTGTGAGCCACCGTGTTGGTGCTAGGAACAGAACCCAGGTCTTCTGCAAAAGCAACAAGTACTCTTTAACTCTGAACTATCTCTCTATCCCCAATGTTTGTGGGGGTTTTTTGAGACACAGTTTCATGTAGCCCAGTGTAGACTAAAACTATGTAGCAGAGGATGGCCTTGAACACCAGATCATTCTACCTCCATCTGCCTGGTGCTGGGATAGCAGGTTGTGTCACCATACACAGCCTGTGGTGCTTTTCTGCGCTTAAAATGATAAGGGATTGCGTCTCCGCATCAGCTCAGGGCCCTTGCGCTTTTTATTCACGCCTATCTTAGCTGTCACTCCCATGCTGTCAGCTGACCACTTTGTAACTGGAGCCCCCATTGCTCTGCCGACCTCTCACCGTGGCCCCCCACCTGCTTACTCTGTTGTCTCCAAAGCTCCTATTGTTCACACCAGCTCAACACTGCTCTTGTCTGTTTTTCCAATTGTCTCTACTCTGGACTTCTAGATTCATGGAACAGGGACTTTGTTTTGTTCACTAGGCAGTCCCTGGCACGCAGTAAATATTTGTTGAATGGGTGAAAGAAGCTTTGCAAGATAATAATGAGAGATTATTATTAAAAATATCGGAAGAGTAGGATAGACTGGAAGAGCGTAATTACACAAAAGGGTTTGCATCAAAACTGTCTCTGTAAGGAAAGGTAGCATTCTGTGGTGGAGTAAAAAGGGTAACTTAATCTTTGACAGGCTTCCCAACAAAAGGCAGAATCTGGTTTTCACCCATTTAATCTGAACAGGTCCCACAATTTGCATTGACTAATATGATCATGGGTGACATTGTACAGATCACATGCCATGCAGCTTTATTCTTAACCCTGTCAAATGAACCACAACTAGCTTCCTGAACAAACCATGTGGGACCCTGACAACAAGCTACCAGTCACCAGGCTTATGAGTGAGGTTATGCTGAGCTACCCAGCCAGATGGTCAACCAATAGCAACCATATGGGGCCTTCAGAGACCGGTAAAGTAATGTCCAACTGAATCCAGTCCAAACCTCCAAATTTTGTCTTACTTTGTCAAGACACCATGACAAAAGCAACTTACAAAGGAAGGCACTAGCTGCTCCTCTTCCAGAGGTCCTGAGTTCAATTCCCAGCAACCACATGGTAGCTCACAACCATCTATAATGTAATCTGATGCACTCTCCTGGAATGCAGGTGTACATGCAGATAGAGCCCTCATATACATAAAAATAAATAAATCCAAACAGTTCCACCAACTGGCAACTAGGCGTTCGAGTATGTGAACCTTTGGAGGCCATTTCATTCAAAGCTCCACAATGAGCAAATAAAATAGAAATTATTTTGAGCCCCCAGACTGAGGTAGTTTGTTACACAACAGTAGCACTCTTTCTAATCTTAGGATGACATCTAATATTCATATTCTTGAAGGGCAACTTTGATTATTATTAACAAATAAAAATAGGGAAAGGCAGGTGATACAAATGAGCAAGGGAAACACTCAAACAAGAGACAGCCCAGCCAAGGCAACACTCTTCTTGGCATAGTTTGGGGTCCTAAGAGCTCAGGTGGAAGAATCAGGTGACTATCAGTTTAGACCCAACCTCAAGTTCACCTGTTCAACAACCAACTGTTGGGCCCTAGGTATATACAGAATGTCTCCATCTTTAAAATGGAACTTATACAATATATTTTTTAAAAAATAGTGTTGCTATGAGAAAGAAGAGAGTTATTATGAAACAGGTTTGGTGTGTCAGTGTAATGACATGACATCATAGTGTGGATAACTAGTTCCGATGGGAGGATAGTGTCAGGAAGACTAGCCTCATACATGCAATCACAGCCTCACACCCCTTCGGGGGGCCACCTGTTACCAACACCCCCGTTTCATGGATGTGAAAGCTGTGTCTCAGGATAAAAAGAATGAGTCAGGTAGCAAGACTATAATTCAAGGCTGCTTGTGCCTGCTTTCCTCTCCCTGGGTAGTCAGCTGCTCGCAACCCACCCCCACTCTCACCCCTGGAGCAGTCTGCTGCAGTCAAACCCCTTGCAAGAAAACAAAACAGCACAACTTGGCTTCTGTCTCCCTGCACTGCACCAGATGGGCCTGTCCTGCCCCGGCGTGGGAAGCTCTCAGGAAGGGCTTCCTGTATTCTGACTGAGCAGCTGCACAGGCCCCCAAGCAGTTCTCCTTGAAATGCCCACCCTCCCCCAACTGCCCAGAGCTCCCTCCTGGGAGAGCTCTCTCTCACAGTGGGGAAACAGAAACAGACATTTAAAACTAGATGCACATGGAGGAGGGCTGGAAGCTGATAGGACCAAGGACACTGAGATGGGTTACTGAGCCCATCACAGCACTCTAACAGCCTGCAGTTTTGCATAAAGAAGTTAAAGTGAAGAAAAAAAAAAAAAAAGGAACAGGTGCTGGATTACGGTTTGGTCTAGTGATGACCTGTAGCATGGCCCTTAATATTGACAAACTAGGGAGAAGAGAACAGGAAACAGCAAACCTGGACTGCAGCCCCACCGTCCTTATGTGACAAGCCAATGGTCTCCCTCTTACTCTCACCCCGGCGCACTGTCCCATGTGTAAAATGAGGAGATTAGAGAGGGAGGCTGCAAGCCCAGGAGCTGGAGCACTTTATGAAGTCGCTTCAGCGGTCTGTAAAGCTCTTTGTTTCCCCCTCCCCCATGCATCTTACCATGAGCAGCAGCACATGTGAAAGATTAGAAAACGAGAGGTTGGACTGGGAAGATGGCTCAGTCAGTAAAGTGCTTGTCATGCGAGCTCAAGGACCCATGTTTGACCCCTTGTTATCCATATAAAAGCTGGGCAAGGTGGCACCTACTTTTAATTCCCACACTGGGAGGCAGACAAGGGCATTCCTGGAGCTCACTGAGCCAGTCTAGCTTACTTGACAAGATCCAGGACAGTGAGACACCCTGTTTCAAAACACAAGGTGGTCAGTGCTAATATGAAGACACCAGAGGTTGATCTCTGACCTCCATATGTATTTCCATACACATGCACACACAAATTTAAAGCCAAGGTTTGAGTCTGTTCAATATGTACACATCAGAAAAAGTTCCCACCAAAGACGGGTATATTAAAGGCAATATGATTAAGAGAATATGTTCTGTCTGGGTGTGGTGACACACAACTTTAATCCCAGCACTCAGAAGGCAGAGTAGGTGGACCAGTTCAAGGCTAGCCTAGTCTACATAATGAGACCCTATCTCAAAAATGGAAAATACATTTTCCTATGTTTATGACATAATGATTTGAGTATCTTACAAAAATCTGTTTAGCAAAAAGGTATGTAGAACTACAATTTATGAATATCAAAAATCTTAAATATGAATAAGGCTGGATTTTTCTTTGAGATGGGGTCTTGAATTTGTAACAGTCCTTCTACTTTACCCTTCCAAGTGCTGATATACTAACCAGTTCCTTTGGCTCCTTCCTACACAACTGATACTTACAGAAGTATCTGTATGACACAGACAAGAGGCAAAAGAGCTGGGGTGTCTCTAAGAACAGCACCCAGCTTGCCAAGTGCCCATCAGTAACACCTCCAGAGCATACCTGGCTGCAACTTTATATATATATATATAAACACATCTAGTGTGTCTTTGCTTTTCGATGGAGCGTTGAGGAGTCCTGTTGGGTATTTGGGTATTTTCTATGGCAGCCCACTAGTGGCATTTGTCTGATGTTCTGCCTCTGAAGACAGGCATTACAGGCCATTGGGAAGAAGACCCCATCGTTGTCACAGTATGCTAAAGACACACTGTTAATATGGCACATATCAGTTGGTATCACATGTGGCTGCCTGGAGTTTGATCATATCTATCACTCTGCCCATGTCCAAACCTTATGCTCTTTGGGGAAATCACTGGTGTGGCCACACCTAAGCCTGGAGCAGACAGACTGATAGAAATGAACTTCACCCGGCCAGCTTCATGCTTCTCCCCAGTGTTCATTTCTTCAGCCCTCTATAACTGTATGGACTTGTAAGGAGGGGCTGTTTGCTCTGGGAATAATCAGTTACTGTCTTATTCATTTATTTGAGGGGTAATTGTGTTAACACCCAGAATATCTTCAGGGCTGACACCATCCATTCACAATCAGGCTTGTGTTGGCACATGTGAGGGGCACCACTGCCTCGTGGCAGGAAGTTGCTCTGGTAACACATGGCCTTCTCCTCTGCATGAGAAAAGAGCCAGGTGGGCAGCAGGTGGTGGGAAGAGACTGATGGATCTAGTTGCAGAGTGTGAAGTCGCTCCCACCTCCTGAGTCTGCAACATCCATTCTATTTCCCATGCATCATTCAAACCCCATGCACCAAGCCCCGAGTACACACCTGGAGCAGGTGCTAAATATCAGGTTGTACCTCTCTGGTGGAGAACATACAAGTAGACAGGTAATTATGACATGGAGCCACCCAAAGAGATATGTTTGGGAAGGACGTCCCTGGCTGAAGGAGCAGTAGGGGCAGAGGTACAGGGTGACACGCAGCTTCACTGGATCATGAAAAAAAAAGCAGACAAGACCTGTCCCTACACATGTGGCATGAGACTGTGGTGAGAGAGCAGCAGAAGGGGAGTTAGTGAAGCCTGGCAGCAGAAGCCAGCCTTCGGGCGTCGAGCCAAGGGAACTTTACTGCAGAGTGCCCCTATAGGATTCATCTGTTGCAAGAGGGTTAACACACAAGTCTCTGCGCTGTCCTGTAAACAAAGCCCAGAGGAGAAAGAGGAGAGCAGAGCTTGAGACACTCCCATCACATCTTTCCCTGCTGTACATGACCTCCATTCTGAAGATCAGCTCATGGTCCGCCACTGCCGGTAACATTCCAGCTATTATCCCACATTCCCGAAGCAGGAAGGAAGGAGGGAGGATTACGTGGTACATTCTCTTGAAAGTCTCACCAGATTCTTCCCAATGCATCCCTTTGGCAGGGTCATAATCACCAGGCCCCCAAAGCATCAATGTAGGTTAGAAAATGATTCTTTAACCAGCAAATCACAAGTCTTAAGACAAAATGAGAACAGAGTTAAGGAGGCCTGCCAAAAGATCTTGCCATAGAAACATGGAACAATTTGGTGAATCCAAAGGAAGCTGGGAAGCCAAGCAGTGGTGGCACACACCTTTAATCCCAGCCCTTGGGAGGCAGAGGCAGGTGGATCTTTCTGAATTCCAGGCCAGCCTGGGCTACAGAGTTAAGTATTAGGATAGCCAGGACTACCCAGAGAAACCCTGTCTCAAAAATTAAAAGAAAAAAGGAAAAGGAAGCTGAGGAAGTAGAACAGGAGAACAGGAACTTCCGGGAGCCAGGAGAACAATGTTAGAGAAGGACTCAGCCATCATACCAAGGCTGCACCCTTGGAGCAGTCAGAGGTGTGTACAATTGGCAAGTTAAGGTCACATGACTGCTTGGCTTAGGGAGAGCTGAGAGATTTTTGAGTGTGGTGGAAGGAGTTCTATGCAGACCCTCTGCGTGGGAGTGGGGCCGAGGGCAGTCGTGGAGACATCCCTTTGCATCAGCTACCTTTCTGTTATGAGAAAACACCATGACTAAGGCAACCTAGACAGTTTATTTGGGCTTGTGGTTCCAGAGGAGCAGCAAGTGGCAGGCATGACAACAGGAACAGAAATCTGACAGTTCACATCGTCAGTCGCAAGCAGGAAACAGACCAGGAGAGAGACCAGGAAGTGGAATGAAACTATAAAGCTCACTCCATCGACTACACCCTTCAGTAAGGTTCCACCTCCCAAAGATTCCAAAACCTCCCCAAACAGCCAAATGGAGAGCAAAGCACTGTGCTTGGCTCGGGTCCTTCTGTCCTGGACCTGTGCTTTTGTGACTGTGCAGGAGCTAACGTGACTGCCAGTGTCCACTCACCCGTATCCAAGCCTCTTGGAAATCTAAAGCAATCACTGTTTTAGCAGTCCCTTGTTCCAGCTCTTTGGCTTCTCTCCTCTGCCCCTGGACATTCACATGAAAAGAAGACACACACCTGAAGATGCCATCAAGTTGTTCCTACAGCATCTGTGTCCACAGAGTTGGTAGTCAGTATGACCACACTGAGTTGGAAATAGAGCATGAAAAATGACTCAACCGTGGGTTCAGCAAATTAGCATACTGACAGGCAGGAGTTGATGAAGACTAGGAGCTATCTCCTACTGAGTCCAGTGTTCCTGAGTGACTGAATGAAGGTTTCCTTAAGGACCCATTTCACCACAGTTATGTAAACACAGTTATGTGGACATATGCTACCTTTGACCTTCACTCCATTCTGCATCTCTTGAGTTACCTAAACTACAAACTCTTTATAATAAAAATGCAAGACCATGGACTCTTTAAAATTGGAATTAACAGAAATCATTGTGAAGTTTCAAGGAAGATTAAAAAAAAAAAACATGTTTATGGGAGTAAACTGTGATGAAACTAGAAAGGCTGAGACAGGAGGATTACCAAGAGTTTGAGGGTGGGGGTGGGAGGGACCTACCAGGACTGTGGAGGTGGTTCAGTGGGTAAGGGTTTTCTTCATAAGCATCAGGAGAACCTGAACTTGAATCCCCAGCACCCACTGCTGCATGTGCTTGGAACCTCAAAGCTAGGGGCAGAAACAGAATGCCTGGAACTTACCAGCCTGGGCAGCAGTGAGCTTTAAGTCAGCAAAAGACCCTGTCATAAGGAAGTAAGATGGAGCTTGATTGAGCAGGATGCCTGTGACATCCTTCCCTGGCCTCTGTGTGCACAACAGCACACACCACACACACTCACACATTCATACAGCTAGGTGTGGTTCTTGCCTATAATCCTAGCACTTGACAGACCAAGGCAGGAAGATTGTTACAAGTTCTAGGCCAGCCTGTGCTACAGAGCAAAGACATAAACGATGGAGAAAGAGACCTACTCCTGGTGTGTTTCTCTTCACAGGAAAATTGTCTGGCAGGAAGTACTTGAAATGTTTGCTGGCTTGAGAGAAGACTGCATAGATGTTAATGGTCATTATTCCAATGGGAGTACCTGGCTATGGTCTGTAATTCACCCACTCTGCCAGGACTCTTAGAGCATTCTATAAATGGTCTCTGTGGACACATTCATACAGGTTTGTTTCTAAATTGGCTGCCCAGAGCCGCCTCCACTAGAGAACACTGGGTTCACCATGCTGGTGTAACTGCCACCTCCACTTGGAGAAAAGCCAGCTGACTCAGAGGGTGGAAACGCCACCTGTGCCTTAGGGACAGGAAAAGCAGCGCTGGGCCATGGCCAGCACCCACAAGGCGCGGCTGTCTGGCTCCCTGTGCAGTATCCAGCTGAGCTCTCCGCACCTCACACCCCGCTCCACTCTCTTCAACCTCACTTGCTGATCTGTTGATGACAATTTCAAAAGGGAGTAGATAGCATTTAGTCTGTGACAGGCATTCAGTGGTCCCCCCCCCCTCAGGCAGGTATCTGAGGGCAAAGCCTTGGGCTCACACAAACAGCAAAGCCAGAAGTGGGTGATCAACAACAACGAATCACTTTGCCGTTATAGGAAAAGTTCCAGCCTCTAGCAGGAGGACTGACAGCAAGGCGAGTGCTAAGGACAAGCAAGGGGTGAGCTGGTGTGGAAAACTGGCTAAGGTCTTGTGGGGGTGGCTCCAGACTCTCTTGTCAGCCTCAAGAAGCAGGCCTGGGGAACACACTGGTGACAAGGGTGTGATGGAGGATGCTTAGTCCCATGACAGACACAAGGCATCACTCAAGGATGCAGTTTGAGCCTCCAAACAGCACTATTAGGTAATTACTTCTCTCCCATTTTACAGACAATGACATTGAGGCCAAAAACAGTCAGTTGCTCAAGAGTCTACAGCCATTGATACAGAACCAGGATTTGAACCCATGTGACCTGGCTCCTAACCACTGCTGCAGCATCCATAGCGACTGCCTGTGCGTGTTGCTATAATGTATAGCAGCTTATAAAACACACCAGTCTCAGATTCCTATTTTAAGACAAAGCAATGGCTGAAAGGAAACAGAAAAGAAGGCCACGCTTTCAGAGCTCGGGTTCAGCCAACCCTCCCATAGATGTGGATGGGGTGACTATGGTCGGGAGACAGGAGCATCCTGAGAGAGGCCTTCAGGAGGGTGGGGGCCACTCTGCTCTGCTCTGCACACCGGAGGCGGAAATTACTAAGTAGACATGAAAATATACAAGTCATTGCAGACAAATTTAATCAACACAAGGAAACAGACCAAAGAGGAAAAGAGGGAACAAAGTAGCTACAAATAAAAGAGGCTGGGCAGGCAGTGGGCCTCATGGGACAGCCGGCTGCAGAGTGTCAGTGAGTGTGCATGTGCGCATGAGCTCAGTCTTCCATACAAGCTCATTCGTCTCTGTAATAATGAAAAGTCCGTTTAGTGAGTGGGTATACACAACAAATGAAAGAATAGCAGGAGAGCCCAAGCAGGAAGGAAACTGGGCTGTGGCCTTGGGGGAAGAAACAGACCATGGAGGCCAGCCAGGATAGCTTTGCAGGGCCACAGCTCTGGGGTGTGGTCCAGCTTTTGGCCCTGAGCCTTGAACCTTAGTCTCAGTCTGGGTAGAGGATCAGCTGGCTGGGACAGTAGCTCTCAGCAGAGGTATCCTCCTGGCCACAATTATTACTTTAAACATGAAGGGTGCAACTGAAAAACGGGAACATGGTAGGCCCAGCGAAGTATTTCTGTGGGGGAACTGGACTTTCAGGTTGCCCTCCTGGAGCCAGAATAATCCAAGGCAGTGCTGACCAGTGGAATGTGCAGGCTGAAGAGTCGTTGAGCCTGGCTATAGCTGCCACCCTGAGGGGCAGGCAGGGCAGAGCTTCAGGAAGTGGACAGCAGGTGTGCAGTCCACATCAGGGAAAGCTGATGGGCTTGGCTCCTGAGGTAGGTGACCTGGGCATCCACAGAGGACCTTGGGCTTAGAAGTAGAAATGAGAGCCATGACAGTGACTGCAAGTTCAGCAGGCCCTATCGTGAAATTCTTCATGCTTTTCTCCTCCAGTCTGTGCAGCTGCACGTTCCAGAACTTCAGACCCTCGCTGTACATGCCTCCCTGACTATTACCTCCCAGTCTCCCTACCTCCAGGGTCCTTGGGCTGTGTCTAGCGTTGTTACTCTCACCTATCCTGGGCCTAACACCTTGTAGTGTTTGGGGCGGGATGAGGCAATGGCCCTCTGATACCTGGCATCGCTGATACCCCTACTCTGATCTGGATCCCAACAGGTCTAAATACATCCCTGATGAGCCAGTGAGTTTATTAACCTTACCTACAGGAGTATATTCAACTGTCAAAGAGCTGCATCGTTGAAATATTTCACCCTAGCATAAGTGACAACTCCCCATAGCTACACAGATGGAGTTTCTCCTTTAGCAAGTCTCTTCCTGAGAGTACGTACGATGTGACTGAAACCAGCCTTGACTAGAGCTAGGAGAGGGGTCTAAGAGGTAGAGACCCTCTCAGCTGAGGCTCTAACACTCTCTTTTTCTATGAGGGACCATCTCTAGGCTCCATCTTGTTTAAAGTAACTACAGCTTTTCTAAGATGGCAATGACCATTATGCTTGAAGCCAGTGTTCTACAACAAATCATTTCAGCAACCTCCCTTTTGCTACAAAAGAACCGTGTAATGGCCCCATGGGTTATGGCCCATTGCTTTGTCTACCACACAAAGCACTGTAAGTCAAAATGTCATCAGAGACTCTCAGGCAAGTGAGACAAAGGGACTCAGTGGCTCTAAGAAGGGAGAAGTGACATTTGTGGATCTGGGAGGACCCTTTCAGGAATATGGCACCTGAGTTGAGATGGCAGATTGTGGCTGACGTTTGCTACTTTGTGGGTTCCTTTTTCTTCTACCCTTCTCAACCCTTTAAGCCCCCTAAGACTAGTTAAGAGAGAAAAAAAGGATAGAAGAGGAAAGGGATCGAAGTTACCATTAGACTACTTCCTGCTGATTAGAGGTACCGCCTGTAGTATTGGGCAGATAGAGGGTTTCTTCAGACATACCCAGCATGTTGCCCGTGTGTTCCTTCCCTTCTGAGGTGCACTCTTTTGAGCGGTCCTCTAGCTGGATGGCCTTGATATCCCCCAAAGTCCTAGCTGGTCAGAGTCAGGTGGGAAAGCAGCTCACGCTAGGACACAAGCCTTTGGGGCTAACCACAGCCAAAGCCTCTTCTGGTTCTTCTCTCTCTCTCTCTCTCTCTCTCTCTCTCTTCTATGTTTTGTTTTGGTTTTTTGTTTTGTTTTTTTGTGTGTGACAGGGTTTCTCTGTGTAACCCTGGCTGTCCTGGAACTCATTCATTCTATAGACCAGACTGGCCTGGAACTCAAGAGATCTGCCTGCCTCTACCTCTTAAGTACTGGGATTAAAGGCATGTGCCACTGCTTGGCACAGGCCTGACTCTTCTCGAAGCTGCCTATGTGGCTGGTCAGTAGCTAGTCTGACCCGGGGAGTTTGCACTGGGAGACAGTGAATGAGTATCGGGGATGGTGGCAGAGGCTGGAACTAAAATACAAGGACACAAGGAAAGCCAGCCCCAAGGCAGGAGAATCCAGGCTACTTAGAAGGGAGATAAAGAAGTCAGCTGGAGGAAGCCATGATTCAGCAGGAGGGGTGGGAAGTTCAGCTGTGAGTCAACTACAGCCCCAAGCTTGCTGATGGCAAGAATAGGAGCATAAAGGAAAAGAAGCTAGACGGAGTCATAAAGACATTGAGTCACCATGAGTTCTGTTGCCCATGGAGCTATAACCCTAATGACCAGGCCCTGAGGCTCTGTCCTATGACATTCCAGGCTGCTCTATATCCTGGTCCTGGAAACGAATAAGCACAAAGTCCTAAAGACAGACCAGGCCTGGAACAAGGGCAGGGAGTAGACATGGGAGGTCCAGTCCCAAGTCACCTCCCAGCTGCTTTCTCTCAGGCATGTCCCTTGTTAGTTCCATCCCATCCCATGACTGCCACCAGCCTCCCTGTGCCTCTGTGGTTCTCTCATCCCTGTGAACTATGATTGCCATGGCACCACCAAGGCTGAATAGTGCAGTGGCTCAGACAACTCAGCTTTCCCCACATAAGCTGAAAATAGGCTGGTGGAAGTCTATGCGGGGACTCCCTGGGTACAACAGAGCTGCTTCCAGGGTCATTGTCCCTGTGCCCTCTAGAAAGTCCTGGACCTCTCCAACTGACCTCCTGTAGATCACTTCCACAGCTTCAGAACAAATCAACTCACTAATTCATGCAGTCAGTGTTATTAGTGGTAACATGGAGACAGGGACTAAGCTTGCTGTAGGTATGTGTATATTGCTATAGGTCAGTCCAGGCACTTTAAAGCAATCCAAGGAAGCAAAAATAGGGCCTGGGGCTATAGCTCAGTGGTAGGGCACTTGTCAGGCATATGCAAGTCTCCAGGCTCAATCCCCAGTACTCACAAATCAAAAAATATACCAACCGAAGGTAAAACTACAGCAGTATAATAGTGATATAAGGAATCAGGAAAGAACTCTAAACTGATAGCTTCTGAAACAAAACTAGAGCACCATGAAGAAACCAGCCATGCAGTCAAGCTATTCAGCGTATAGTCATGTGTTTATCAGGGACATAGTGCTAAGTTAGAGAGAAGCATTTCAGCTAGACAATGGTGGGACATGCCTTTAATCCCAGCACTTAGGAGAGAGGCAGAGGCAGGCAGAACTCTGCAGAGTTTGAGTCCAGCCTGGTCTAGAAAGTGAGTCTAGGACAGCCAAAGGTACACAGAGAAACCCTGTCTTGAAAAAAAAATCATTCTTGGACAGCATCTACAGCGGCTTCAGGACAATGAAGGTAACTACCCAGAAAACTTTCACAGTGAATTACTATAACATTCAGACACAGAAATATACATGCAATTATAAGACCAAAGTTACTGATATTCAAGTGATCATAGCTGACCTCACCCCTTGAACCATGAAGAATTCAAAGTTAATTCGTTGCTCTCTCTTCTTCTTTTATTCTTCATGGTGGGCTTTATGCTCGGTGGGTTCTTTAAGGTTTCACAGCTGGGTGAAAGAGTGTAGGGGAAGAAAGAAAAGAAGTAGAGATGCTTGTGAGAGTCGTACAAGAACCATTAATGATGAAGGTCTGTAAGAGATCAGGGAAATCCAGGACTCTCTCAAGCCTGCTTACGAACTCAGTGTCACATTTGTAGTGCAGGACGGATATGGGGGAGAGGTTGAAAGGGTTAGAAACTGCCAACAGGCGCTGGACTGTACTCTGGAACGGAACCCTGTGAATGATGGGTTTGTGAGTATTGTATCTCTGCTTTAGTCGGCTGTTCATCATCATGATAACTACCTGGAAAGATCAGCTGCAAGGAGAACAGTATCTTTTGGATCATAGTTTTGGAAGTTTCTGTCTGAGGTCACTCAGTCATTTCACTTAGGGCTAGGATGAAGCAGAAGCATCATGGTGGAGGATTCATCAGAGGGAAGATGCTATTGCTCAGCAGTCAGGGAGGGTGAAGAGAGGAAGAAGGAGGGAGAGAGAAACAGAGGGGCGGGGGGAAGAGAAACAGAAACAGAGATGGACAGACAGAGAAGTAAAGAAAGACAGAGACAGAAAGAGAAAAAGGAGGAAGAAGAGTGGGGATAAAAGAAAAAGGTAGAGAGAGAGAAAGAAAAAGCTACAGTAAGCATTTTTTTTTAGCTCTTTTATGTGTACTCTTATATCTACTGTCCTCCACCACAATCCCTTCCAACCCCCCAACACTAGGTAGGTGAGAAAGAAGATTAGAGAGGAAATGGGCTGTAGACCTTTTTAGGCTACCTCCAGCTGAGCAGGGGCATTGGGCTCCTTGGGGCAAATCTAATCCTTATAGTCAGGATAGCTCCAATTTAGTCTATAGAGTTAGTTCTAGGCCAGGCACGGTGGTGAGCACCTGTAATCCCAGCACTTGGTTGGCAGAGGCAGGCGGGTCTCCGTGAATCTGAGGCTAGCCTGGTCTACAGAGTGATTCCAGGACAGAGAGAGAAACGCTGTTTTGAAAAACAATAAGTAAATAAGTAAATAAATAGATAAATAAATATCTGGCCCTCATTTAAAGAGCAGTCTGTAAGGTTGACCTCTGCCCTCCACACATGTGTGCTGCATACATAAGTGTACACACATGTGCAACCCGTATCTGTACCCACCTTTATGCATATGTACTCACACACGTCATCTAGAGCTGGGTATAGTGGCTCACTCCTTTAATCCCCTCACCCCGGAAGCTGAGAAGGACTGATGTGAGTTTAAGGGCAGCCTGGGCTACAAAACCCTATCTCAAAACCAGCAGCAACAGTAAACAAAGGGGGTCATCTGGACTGTTGCACGGGAAACTAGCTGGCGGGGCCTCGAGAGCGTAGAGCCCCAGACTTCTGCCCCACTGGCCTGTGCTGCTAACGCCCCCATCATGCCTCGCCACTGCCCTTTTCCAGATTCGCACTACACTTCCAGCCGTATCCCTTCTGGTTTGAAGGCCGCCTAGGCATTTTTCATCCCATCCCATTCTACTCCCCCCCCCCGCCCCAAACCCCTCCGCAGCCTCTTTCACACAAGATAGGGGAGCCCAGAAGGACCCTCTCCCACACTCTGCAGCCGATCTCTTCCTGCAGACGATCTCCCCACCGCCCTACGCTGAGACTCAGGGTGACTATTCCAGAAGCTGACAAGATGCGCGATCATCTCTCTCGCACACAGAAATACCATGGCAACAGCAACTCCGTGACAACAGCAAAGGAAGCCAGACTGGAAGTTGCCAGCCCAGAGTGGCAGACCATCTGGGAGGCCACTCCTCCAAATGTTGCTCTGTGCACTCATCTCAGCCGGGCCTTCATACATAGCAGGGGTGACATTTAAGTGCCGTGAGAATAAACAATGCTGAACGTGATCTCCCCCCCCCCCCCGCCCCACTGTACATTTTTCTGCCCTGAGATAATGGAGACAATGAGTCTAGGAAGCTAAGGAAGGCCCTAGGTTGAAGCAAGCGAGCACAGTAACAGGAGATTTAGATCTGCACAAGGAAGGAGCCCTTCATACGACCTGTCTGTGCATATATGAAAGCCTCCATAAACTTAAGCCTCTGGTAAATAGGTCCCCACGAGCTTGCCTTTCCTTCCAAGAACAGTAGTTTCCCCTAGAAACATATCAATTCTGCTCACAACGATTTTAGGCCCGTTCACATGTATTATCTCATTTAGTCTTTGCAACAAAACTGACAGATACAAATTAAGGCATTAGCTGCAGAATGCTGCTGGAGCAGGTGTGAACTCTTGTCAGAGTCATCCAGGTACTCCCAAGGAGTCGAGCCATGGACAGGGTCCAGGCCGTGCGCGAAGGGGTTGCAGCAAGGCTGTTTGGAGCAGAGTCAGCCAGGATATGCAGACAGCAGCTGTGGTTTTCCTCCAACAGTGTCAACAGCTCCCTGTCCCCACCTCTCGTATCCCACACAACTGTCTTACAGTTCTTAGCCTGGACCTAAGTGCAGGGTCTACTCAGGGCATCTCCTAAGATGCAGGCTGCTGGGGCTCTGTTTGGCTCTTGGACAGAATGGAGGAGAACACATGCCAGCCCCTTGGAGGTCAGCCAAAGCACAAAGCGAGCAGGGTCTTAAGATACATGGAGCTAGAAAAAACTCTAGTGGGAGCTGGTAGGTCTCAAACCCTGGACAAAGGGCTAACTGGGGTGCTTATTTAACCTATCAAAGCAGACCTGGCTGCTAGATTCTCCCAGCATTCTTCAGTCCCTACTTGTCACAGGGTATAACTGGCATACCTCCTACTCTAAACTTCTCCAGCCCCGGGGTCCCCCAGCTGCCCTTCTTTATATAATCTAGCCATTTTGGTTACTGGGTTCTTTTTGGGTTTACTCTTTATGCTCCTGGCCTCTTGGGCTCCTGGTTTCCTAGTTCTTTCCCTCCCCTCCCCCACTCTCTTCACAAGGCCTGGCTCAGGGTCATGTTCACTCTGAACTCTCCAGATGTCCCTGCCTCTGGCTATACTCTTCCCCCTATCTACAATAAACCTCTTCCACCATACCTAGGAGCAGTCACATCATCCTTCTATCTTATTTTTATTTTTTTCTATTCAGGAGTCACCCAAGGGTATCAAAAGTAGATGGGGTAGGTTTCCAGAACTGAGAACCCAGTGCTCTGGTGAAGCCAGGGTCAAGGATGGGCTACAGGGACTTCCTGCAGAAATTGAATAGATAGACTGGCTGAGGAAGATTGCTTGCTCTCAACTGCAGTCTAAATCCACGAGTACTGTGATTTAGGGAACATTGGAGATAAGGGTAGGGACAAAGTGCAGTTAGGTTTCCCAAGTAGCAGAATTAAGAGAGGATGGGGCCTGAAGAGGCTGGGGACGAGGATAGGAGAAGACCAGTCATTTGGAGACTGAGGCCAGCATGGCAAAGCTGGGTATCTCTGGAGGAGGGTTCTGAAGTGATGAGCACCCATAGGCCATAAGCTGGGAAAAGGTCAGGATTGCCAGGCTGGGAGTGATCAATTTTCAGAGACTGACTTTGACATTCTTCTTTCTTGCTAGTATACTATTTGTTTTATTTTTGTTGCTGTTGTTTTGTAGCACCAGGAATTGAACTTAGGGACCCGCAGATGCTCAGCAAGCCCCCTGCATTTGAAACCCACTGTTTATTTTGAGATAAGGTCCTATTAAGCTGCCCAGATTGGCCTCAAATTTTCCATGCTCCCGTCCCAGCCTACTGGGTAACTAGGGTTACAGGCCTGCTATACTAGGCCACAGTGGGCACTCTTAGTTCTGCAGACACTTCTCTGGGGTCTGCCCTTCCTGCTTAGGAGGTTTCAGGTGTTCCAGCTCCTTAGGGAAGGCCTGCATGCTGCTGCACCGGGCTGGTTTAGGCTTCCTTCCGGTTTTCCTTCCTCACCAGGAGCTCTGCAAAGCCATAGTTTCTGGCTAGGACTGCCAGCTCCTGCATGCTTGTTTCAGAACTGCCTTAAAACTAGAGACTCCTCTGCTCTCCACCTTCCAGTCTGCAGAGATCCCATCTGTTCTTCCCCACAACGTGAATCATGCCCTTCAAAAGAATCGCTGGAGCCCTTACTGCCAATGACTGCCAGTATTCGCTTGGAAATAGCGTCTCAGTCACACCCGCTTCTTCCAACCTGAAAAGATTAGTGTTTCATGCGAAGAGAAGACATATGGACACCACGTGACAGAGGAAACAGAGATGCTGCCTTTGGAGGGTGCAGCTGCAAGAAGCCTCTGGGACAGAGACCAGAATGGCCCTTCTGCCATGGAGCCTCCGAGACAGCGTAGACTTCCGGCTTCCAACACTGTAGCAGTAAACGTCTGCTCCTTAAGCCACCGGGTCTCATGCTTTGCTTGAGGTGGACTGCCTCCTCAAACTGTTTCTCGCCTTGCCCAGCCCTCTTGTCTGTCTAGTGCAGGCTCATCCCTTACTTCTTTTCACCTCCTGCAGGTATGGAAGATCCAGTTATCTGGAATGCTCAAAGGGTCCACACTGTCCTAACCTTTGCCAATATTGTTGCTGTGTTCTGAGGGTGAACTACCTGTGGTCATAAAAAGGCCCAGGTCATAGCTTGCTGGGGCAGAGACTTCTACTGGGAGATGCCATCTGCTCAGTAGTTCTTCCTCCCTGTTCATCTACTGCGTGCCTGAAACCAATTTCATTGCTTCTGGTCTTTCTGTGTACCCAGTATCTTCCTCTGTCCCTAAGGCTGAGTGACTTGAAAGCAGGGAGTTTGTCCCATGGCAGGGATGTGGTATGTTCAATTGGTAGGGTACACAGATTATTGCAAGAGCTGGCCCCCGGCTCAGTATGGGCAGAGGACTCTGAAGGCTTGGAGCCAGCAAGGAGAGACCCCAAAATTGAGGGACCAATGCTTACACCACTAGACGATTTTAAGAAGAAAAAAACACAAAAAACAAACGAACAACAACAACAACAACAAAAAAACACACTACAGCCCAGGGAGCAAGGGGTGGCACACACCTTTAATCCTAGCACTTGGGAGGCTGGGGCAGGTAAATCTCTTGAGTTTGAGGCCAGCCTGGTCCACCGAGTGAGTTCTAAGAAAGCCAAAGCTGCACAGAGAAACTGTGTCTCAGGAAAAAATAAAAATCCCTCAAGAAAAACTACAAAAAGGTGCAAGGCTTCAGGAGAGCTCTGTGTAGTGAGTGGAAGGGAGTCCGGGTGTGGGCTACTGACGCTTCAGCTGTACTGAATACACTCTCATTGCTGGCAGTGGAGGAAGAGGCACAGCCCAGGGCTGGGTAGCTGCCACTTCCTCCTTGCCTCCAGACCGCTGACCACAGGCGGCACTTTCTCTGAGATTGTTTCCCCTGAGGTCTGCAGGTCTCAATGTAGCTTCCTCAGGCGCTGCCCTGCTCCTGTCCCAGCCCTGCCCTCTGGCCTCCAAGCTCCTTGTGACCTCTCTACTGCCTTGCAGAAGAAGCCCAAGCATCCAGGAGATTCTGTTTCTGTCACTTGCTCACGGTTGATGATCCTGGAATGAGTCCTGGTATATTCATTTCCAGAGAAATTCACCACAAATTGGGTTGGCTTAAGCCATTCCAGAGCCATGTTTAAGATCAAGGTGTCCTGGGAGCCCCTCTGAAGGTGTATGGGTGGGGAAATCCTTCCTCGTTCTAGTTTTGCCTCGTTTCTCTTGGTACAGGGACACCTACCACTGGATTTGGTCGAGATGTCATTGTGAGATCTACCAGTCTCTTCAAGGAAGGGCCTGTTTGCCTGCAGCAGAGCCAAACACATCTTTTTGTGGCGTGCCACTCAGCCCACTCAAGTAGGGACAATGACCTGACCTTGCCTCATGGGAGAGGGCTAGAAGAAGCTAGACAGAGGAACAAGTAGCTGCTGGCTTGTTCCAAATATGAAGTGGTGGCTGCCTACTCCCACTAGCTACAGCAGCCTTCTCCAGGAAGAGTTTGCCCCGAGGACTCTTTTCTTCTCTTCTTTCTATGTGGTGACCCTGCAAGCTCCTGGGTTACTTTATGTCACTGTTACAGCTGTGCAGTGGCTGTACAGGCTTCCTGCTCCTCCCCCAACCCAGCTGCCACCTTCAAATAATCCCAGGCCTTCCTCCCTGCTTCCCTCCCCCAACCCCCAGCTTCTCAGGCTTTCCCTGCCCTCCTGCTGTCTGCAGAGGAAACTGCAGGGAAAGACAGTAGAAAGGCCCTTTCCTGAGCCCTGCTGCCTCCTGGCTCCCTGTGGGGGTCCCTGTGCTGTCCCTGAGCCATCCTCCTCAGAGGAATGCATTGGGCAAAGCTTAGGACATCGGTGGAGTCTGGTAAGAACAATGTGAGGCAACCCTTGGCAACCCTTACCACCACTGACAGCCCCAGAGACCGCTGCTACCTTGAACTCATGGACCCTCCTCCATGTGTCCACATGTGTCCGTCCCTTCTTATCGAGGACCACCCAATGCCCCTCATAGTCTAAGAAAGCGCCTGTCCTAACCCCCACTTGGTTCCTTTCTAACATGTTCTGCCATGGGTGGTGTTTCACTCCCCCATCAGGTTTCATGGAGGCAGGCTGACCCCATTCTCGGCTCGTGGGTCTCCAGTTGTTCCCACCTTTTCCTTCCTCCTTCCGCAAAAGAACCCAAGGTCTTCCTTTAGAGGCACAGCTTGCCTGTGGCCCATAAGGTGCCTCCCTGAGGTGGTCAGGCTGTGCCCTACTCTAGGTTACTCCATATTATAGAAAACGTTGGTATCAGGCTGCCCCTTATGACTCCATTTTTGTTTTGTTTAGGTTCTTGGTTTGTCAAGACAAAGTTTCACTGTGTAGACCAGGCTAGCCTCAAACTGAGAGATCTGCCTGCCTCTGCCTCCAGAGTCCTGGGAGCAAAGGTGTGCACCACCACCTGGGAGGACTCTGCATGTTGAATAGCCATTACCTGTCCAGTGTAATCCATCAGGCACAGATAACAATAATAAATAACATATTCACCTGGAGCTCAGGATAAAGGTCAGTTGTTAGAGTGCCTGCCTGGCATGCATGAAACTCTGGTTTCCATCCCCCACACACACAAGAGCATAAACAGGGTGTGGTAGTATACACTCGTAATCCCAGCACTTGAGCACTTGGGAGGTAGAGCAGGAGGATCAGGAATTCAAGGTCATGCTTGGTTACATAATGAGTTGGAAGCCAGCCTAGGCTTTATGAAACTGTGAATTTATCAAATGATCACACAGGAGCATCAAACCATGCCAGAGGGTCTGAAGAGATGGTTCAGTGACTAAGAACACCGCCTGTTCTTCCAGGGGACCTGGGTTTGGTTCCTGTCATGTACATGGCAGCTAACAACCCTCTGTAACTCCAGTTGCAAGGGATCTAATGCCCCCTTCTAAGCCTCCACAGGCACTGTATACAAGCAGTACACATATGTTCACACAGGTAAGAAAATACCCATACACATAAAGATAAACATAAGTTAAGCATACCGATTCAGTCCCATGAGCTTATTGAATACTCCAGACCAACAAATGGCATAGCCATCCTCGGCTGGGATGATGAAAGGAGGGGCACCCTAAGACAGAGGGTGGCAGACACAGAACTCTCACCTGTCACTCATGAGCCTTGGCTCAGAAAATTGTTGCAGCAGCAAATAACCTGTTCCCTCCTGCTCCAGCTCTGCCTACAGACTGTAAAACTTCTTATCCAGCCCTGTACAGGGTCACTGAAACATAGTCACCCTTTTCTGTTTGGCTCTTGGCTTCCAGATTTAGTGACTCTTTGACTCATGAAACTTCTTCGACCCTTTGTGTGTGTGTTGCTGTTGTTGTGTAAAGTCTAACGCATGATCTGAGAGTTAATAATAGAAATTAAGGTTGGAATAAAAGAACTTATGAAGGAGTCTGGGGGCTGTAGCCTAGTTGGCAGAGTGCCCAAAGGCCCCCCAGGTTTGATCCCCAGCACCGCTAGGCGAGGTGGTACTTGGGAAGTAGATGAGGAGGATCAGAAATTCAAAGTCATCCTTAGCTACACAGGGAGTTTGAGGCCAGCCTGGGCTCCATAATATTCTGTGTCAAAAAGACCCTGTGATGGCCAGTAGTCATGTCTATCAAGAACTCATGGCTCTCCTCTCCAAGGGCTTTTCATCTCCTCTTCCCAGCAACACAGCCTGGCAATCGCTGTCTAGGGTCCCCGAATGCAGAGGAGGAGTGAGATGACACCCTCCGGACTGAGACTCAGGAGACCCAGGAGATTAAAAAGGGAGCCAAGGTCACTCCTGAGCCTCAGCTGTTTGTGTAAACGTGGCACCAGATGCAAGCTTGAGGAGCCCATGTAGAGAGAAACAGAAGCCAGCATGGCTTCGGCACTCTAGGCTTGAAACTCAGGGTCTCACACAGAGCGTGCCTCCACAACCTCCACAACCTCAATGCCTAGAGATAAAGGGATGGTGGGGATGCAGGAGTCCACTCCTCACCCTCACCTTCCATAGCCCCTCTCAGCCTGCTCCCACAGGAAGCCCTACCAGGGATCATTTCCTGCAGAGGAAATCGCCTTTGTCCTGGAAGTGCAAATCTGGCTCCAAGGGGCCAGCCCTCTTGAGGGCTATTGTTTGGTGCTTCCT
Organism: Pachyuromys duprasi; assembly: GCA_028658305.1. Classification (NCBI taxonomy): domain Eukaryota; kingdom Metazoa; phylum Chordata; class Mammalia; order Rodentia; family Muridae; genus Pachyuromys; species Pachyuromys duprasi. Next base: position 25,866,615 of record CM053752.1, on the reverse strand, counting down.
TCTTGGCAGCTGGCCTTGGACTCCTGGGCCCTTCACTGCCTGGCTGCCCAGTGCTGGCTCTCCCGGTGGCTGCCAACCTGAGAGCACCCTCAGAGCGGCTGGTTACACAACTCGGACTTAGTTCCTGCCCTCTGGGACACAGGGTGTAAAAACCTGGCGATGCAAAACTGTCCAGAATTATCTAGAATCATGCTACAAAGCTTTTCCCTAACTCCCACACTCAGATCGTAGGAGAAATAACACAATGCTGGAAGCCTTTGTGTGTTGTGTGTGTGTGAGTGGATGCACACACCTGTTGTATGTAGAGGACAACCTCAGGAACCTAATCCTCCTGCCTCAACCTCCCAAATGCTACCACATCCAGTCTATTTAGTGCTGTGAGCTGAACCCAGAGCTTCCTGCACCATAGGCAGGAACTCTACCGACTGAGCAATGGCTCCAGCTAGTCCGAAACTTGGAGACAGAGTCCGGAGCTCAGCAATTATGTTAGGGTTGGCTGGCAACCCTCCTCAGCACGGAGATTACAAGTATGCTACCACACCCAGCATTTTTACATGGCTTCAGGAATCCAATTCAGGACCTCACATTTTCAAGGCTCTGACACCCCACCCACCAGCCCCTGCTTCCACCTTTTGGCTTCCACACGAATAATACTGCTTTAACCTGTGTGTGTAAGCATCTGTTGGAAGATCCCGCTTTTAATTATTTGGGGCTGCAAAGCAAAGACCCAAGAATGTTGTATCATATGACAACTCTATTTTTAATTCTTCGGGGGGTCCACCATGTTTTCCTCAGGGTCGGCCTGGGTTTAGAATCCCCACATGGTGTCTGAGGCTCCGCTCCTCTCCATCCTTGCTAGCATTGTCATCTCTTTCCTGGTAGCAGTAGCTATCCTGATAGGTGTGAGGCAGTATACCGCTGTGGGTTTGTCTTACATTTTCTTGTCAACTCGTGATGTCCGTGTGGGCTGTTGCACATCTTCTTGAAAAAAAAAGTCTCTAAATTCCTTGCCCATGTTGTAATTGGGTCTTTTGGTTTTCCTGGACTGGCTGTTGTTGGAAACTCCTAGCCTGCAGGGATGGCTAATAACATGCTCTTCCTGTGTTCTTTCATTCTGAGCCCCCGTGAGTCCTCCCATCAGATGCCTGGTGCAAGGGAACTGGTGGAGAAGATCCAGAGTAAGCACCCTGCCCTCGGTGCCTAACTGGCTGCCCTCCGCCCAGCTGTCTCCCTCTTAGCTTCCTCTGGCTGTCTCCCTGATCCTCAAAGTTCCCAGTCATTTGGTGCTAGATTCAAATCTAGCCAATGTGCAGGAGGCCCAGGGAATCACCGGACACTGGTACAATCTTTGCCTTTTGTCTGCCTTGAACCCAGCATAACAGATGGGCAGTGAAACAGTAAGCTCTTGTTTTTCCTGGGACAGGGTCTCCCAGTATAGGCTGGGCTGACCGGAATCTTACGATCCTCCTGCCTCAGTATCCCTACCGCTGGAATTGCAGGTGTGTCCCCATGCCCAATGAAAACCAATAATCTTACTGCCTTTGGAACAAGGGCAGGCAGGTGTGATCCTTAACCTTCCTTGTCACTCCCTCAGACACAGAATCACTGAAGAGACCCACCACTGGGGCTATCTCTGAGGGTGTTTCCAGAGAGGTTTAACTGAAGTGAGAAGACTCACCATGCATGTGGGCAGCAGCACCCATGGGCTCAGGTCCCAGAGCGAATAAAAAGAAGTGAATTGAGCTTAACATTTCTGACTCTCTGCTTCTTGACTCAGGGCCTAGGGTGACCAGCCACACACTCCTGCCACCATGCCTTCCCCACCGAGGCAGACTCTACCCTAAAACAGTGAGCTCTTCCTTAAGAATCTGAGAGATACCTGGTTATTAAAAGTGCTTACAGCAGGATATCCAAGAGGAGTCTCGGTGAGTGTCCGTATTGATGGTGTAGCAGAAGCCATGGGCCTCGAACCAGACCAACAACTCATTTCAGTGCAACGCTTACAAGCAATGCTGTTTGGGCCAAAGGACCTACCATGTGACACATAACAACACACTGCAGATTCCATAGCAAGACGGGTTTGTTTTTGTTTCATTTCTTATTTCCTTTTTGTGGGGAGGTTACAAGGGTGTATGGTAGATACAGAAGGACGGGGAAGTGAGTGGGAGTGGAGTGCATGATGTGAAATTCACAAAGAATCAATAAAAAAAAAAAAGTACGTGGAAAAAAAAAAAAAAGAGTGGTAGCCAGGCATGGTGGTACACGCCTGTAATCCCAGCCCTTGGGAGCCAGAGGCAGGCCGATCTCTGTGAGTTTGAACAAAGTGAGTCCAGGACATCCAAGGCTACACACACACACAGAGAGAGAGAGAGAGAGAGAAAGAGAGAGAGAGAAGAGAGAGAAAAGAAAGAAAGTGCTTACTGTTCTGTCAGAGGTCTAGAATTCAGCTCTCAGTACCCACATCAGGCAGTTCATTAATACCTGTAATTCTAGCTCCAAGGGATCCAACATCCTTTTCTGGCTTCCATGGCACCTGCACTCACACAAACACACATTTTTTTTTTAAGTTTAAAAGTTTTGTCATATATTTTGTCTTAGCATTGAGCCAACTTACAGGATCACATTGCTGAACTTACTACCTCACTCTGCATTTGGAGCTCATGTCCAGCATGAACCCCATCCTTTAAGTGTCCTGGGCACCACTTTTCTGGCTTTTCGTATCTGAGAGTCAAGCTCCGTCCAGCCAGCCTGTGTCCTCATCCTGGTCCAGCGGCATGCCTCAGCTCTCCCAGCTCTGCTCTGGCAACATGACCTGTCTTCAACTTAACCCACTCTTCTTTACTCTCTCCATGCAGTCTCTCTGCCACAGGACTAGCTTCATCCTGTTCCCTTGAATTCTCTCTGAGCTTGAACTCATGGCCCCAAGCTGTTCTTCCAATTCTAACTGACTTTCTTGGACCATCAGCTCCCAATAATGACAGGGAAATGTTTTATATTTATTATGAAAGCTTTGCTTTAGCTTAGGCTTATTCACCAACTGGCTTTTAGCTTAAATGGTTTCATTCATGCTAACCTACATCATGCCGTGTGGCTTGTGACCCTTTCTTAGTTTCTCAGTCCTACACCCTGTTTTTATTCTCTGCATTCAGCTGGCTAAAATTCCCACCTCAGATTCCTTCCCAGAGTTCCTATCCCTGGCAGAAGGGAATCCAACATCCCTATCTCTCCTGCCTTTGCTATTGGCCATTCAGCTCTTTATTAAACCAGTCAGAAGGTGTTGGAGGGAGGGCTTACAAAATATGATGCAGGTACTGAGCAATTAGAATAACAACCAAAGTCCGGACAGTACTCAGTCTATCTGGTGCTACAGAATTAACAGTTATTCAACCTTCACAACCTTCACACAGTGTACTGAAAGGTCACCCCAATACTTTTCCTTCCCCCTAGGGGGCCCTGCTCCCATGGCCAGTCCTAGGCTAGCCAGCTGTCATATGTGCAGAGCTCCTGGATCACTCTGCATAAGTGCCAAACATCAGCTCCTGTGATGAGCTCTCCCACTGCTTGGTTCCCACTGGGCGCTGGCACAAGGCAGTTGCTGCAAAGGGTCTCCTACCCTGTGCCTCCGTGTCCCAGCCGAGGACTTTGCCAGCCCTGGCACGGGTCACAGCGAAGTGCGAAGCAGTTCACATTCCCCAAGCATCCTTAACTGGGGAGGTAGAGTAGTTGGATGGATTCCCTGGTTCCACCTCTTCGACCACCCATCCTAGATATATTCTGCATGCTCTCCCCCAAGGAGTCTACAGACATTCCTTCCCCAATAGATACCCTTAGTTAATTTCACTTCTCATTTGTGGGGGACAGTAATAAGGTAGGAAAGATCCTATATTCAGCCACTGTTAAACCTTGGGTTTAATTTTTAGTCTTGCTATTTGTAAGCCATGTAGCTTTAGTCAAATCACTGCATTCTTTTGTAATGGGATAATGATTCCCTGAGCCCCTTTTTATATTAACTGTTGGAAGTTCAGATGTAAACCTGGACTAGCCCCTGGAACAGTCTCTGATGTTTTGCGAATGGTCTAGGAGGGAAGAGGTCCCATGTTGCGGGCGTTGAGTCATCTGCTTACCAGCAAGCTGGGGCATGGGAGGAACAAGTGGATTTTAGAGGAGGCCCGATTTTCCCTGGCCCTCAAGAACAGCTGGAGGTTAAAGGGTGGTATGATTTTGTCTCAAAAAATAAAACATCAGGGCTACAGAGATGGCTCAGTGGATAAGAACATTTGCTGCTCTCGCAAAGGCCCTGAATTTGGTTTCCAGCACTCACAATCACCTTTAACTCCAGTTCCTAGGGATTTAACACCCTCTTCTGGCCTTTGCAGGTACCTATACATGTGACATTCACTCTTACAAATATGCATATATAAATAAAATACATTTTGGGGCTAGAAAGGTGGCTCAGTGGTTAAGGGAATTGACCGCTCTTCCAGAGGACCTACTTTTGATTCCTAGCACCCACATGGTGGCTCACAGTCATCTGTAACTCCAGTTCCAGGAAATCTGACTCCCTCTTCTAGACTGAGAAGACTCAGAATGCAGGTAGTACACAGACATACATGCAGGCAAAACACATACTAAAAATTTTTTTTTAATTTTTTGATACAGAGTTTCTCTCATATAAATAAACTTTTACAAAAATATATTTAAAAAAAAAACAACAAGAAAAGGTCTTGGGACCTAACACTATGTCTAGAGCATTTGCCTAGCCTACAGAAACCCTGAACAAAAAAGGAAGGATGGGTTTTTATTAATATCTTAAGCAGGTAGCATGAGTCAGACCCATTTAAGCAAATAGACCCCACACAGGCAAGTGTGTGACTGAAATCAAATGTCTGAAAGTACCAAACACATTGCCTGGCATAGGAGGGTGCCCAACAGGTGCTGTGCCTTCTTCATCCCTCCCTGGAGTGCCCACCATCCTGAAGATATGAAACACAGCCTATGCTCCTGGGGTGAACCCAAAGGTTCACTCAGTCCATGCTCACTCAGAGGCTGGTGAATGCAGAGGACCTGCCTGGATATGGCTACTTTCGAAATCACAATGGGGAGAGGGCTGGGCCATTTGGCCCTGTGCCTAACCTCTTGATTGCACCTTGAGCCAGCCTGAGCCTGGCTGGGTTTCTTTGCTCTTGTCTGCAGAGCACAGGGTGGAAGAGAGACTCTTCCAGCAGGCCTTCCTGCAGCTCCCCAGCCTGGCCACTCCTTGGATGTTTCTGTTTTTCCCAGCTCCCTCACTTGGTAGGCTATGGGAATCTGGGGCTGAGGAGAGGGATTCCAAGCCACATATACAAAGTGACGACACAGTGTTTCTCTCCCCCCCCAAATAAAACCAATATACAGAAGCCAGCCCAGCTCTCTAATCAGCATCTCCCAGAGGAGACACTCTTGGCATTAAGGTTGATTTGGGTGCCTACGAGGGGGAAGTTCAAGTTGTTAAGGCTTAAGAGATGTATATGTGCTTGTGTGCACATGTGTATATGTGCATGCACGCTTTTATGAGCTGCAATGAGTATGTGTGTGCATGCACTTCTGTGGGTATGGGTGTAGGTATATGCCTTGTGTGCAGACATGTGTGTACATGCATGCACATGTAGTATGTACCTTATATATGTATGTGAACATGCATGTGTGTGTGTGTGTGTGTGTGCCTGCTGCCTGTGGTCTTGAACAAAGCAGGAGGCTCTGATTCATCCTTTCCCAGCCACTGATGTGGTGATTGTATGGTATTGCTTTTTGGTCTTTGGATCTTTTTCCTTTATGTAATACCCCGGTGACCAGAGCCATTGTAGTTTAACATCTTAGGGAATTAATTTGTTTTCACAAAGCTTCGATGTCGGAGCCAGGACTCAAGTCCACACACCTCAGTGCTCAGCACTGGGAATATTTGCCAAGCACTGAGTTACCCAAGAATGCCTGGGCAGATGGAATAGGCCCTGGTCATGAAGTTTTTATTTTATTGCAGATGTTTGCTCAAAGATCTGGGGATACAGCCTATGGTCTGTGATGATGGAAGAATGAAGATCAAATTCAGGAAAGTTCACCAGAGGAGGCCCTATGACCCAGTGCACAACAACCAGGCACAGTAGCTTAACCATTGGGGACTTACTTATCGCACCAAACGAGAAAGCTGGAGGAGGCTGGGGGCTGCAGTAGCTACTTTAAAACAGAAGGTCACTCAAGGCAAGGCCTGCTGTAGCTCCAGGCTCTTCCGTTTAGACGGTACACACCTCCGTGGGAGGGTGTACACACACATATTTGATAAGATAGTGGTTGCAGTGGTGGATATGAGCTTAATTCTGGGGTTGCTGATTCCATGTCAACCGCCCCAAACCAAACAGGACTGAGTAGTTGACTTGGTGAGACAGGGGACTGGCAGAATAGTGGAGATCGGCGAGGAGGGAAGAAGCCCTGTAGCAGGAGACTTGGGCATCCTAGAGCCAAAATGCTGATATGTACTTCCACGGATGTGACCCAGGGAGGGGGACTTGGCTGCTTCCCTGAAGGTGAGCCTTCGGAAGCTGTAATTAATTGATGGCCACATCCGGGGCTTGGGATCAGGCCCCTGCCCTGTCATTCCACACCTGGCCACTCATTAAGTTCTCTGTGCATCTTCCTTTCTGAGGGTGCATCAGAAACGGCCTCACCGGTGCCTGGCAGATGTTGGTGTGACAGCCTGAACAGAAGAACAGCATGGTAGGACTACCAAATGCCAGTTCCCACCACGATTCAGAGGCAGAAGGCCCAGTTTTTTCTGGGGGCTTATCCAGTTTTCTGTATTGGTGCTCCCCTATCTGTGCAGGTCCAGGTGCACACTGGGGACACAGGTGCCAGCTTGCAGAGAGACCGGAGGACCCATTAGGCCTGGCATCTCTCAACGGTTGCTCTGCAGCTGAGGAGCCAGCTGGCACCTGGCCAGGATGCCCTGAGAAATTGCTTTCACAAGTCATTCATAAAAAATCCAAAAGGCTGGCCCAGTTCCCTCTGCCACCCACTGTTACCACACAGTGTCCTCTCTGCCCTGGTGGATGGCTTCTTTTTTCCCAGGAGCCGGTAGCTGTGGGGTGTCAGTGAAGGGTGGACAGAGATCGGTGCTATCATTCTGGATCTCGGACAGAGCCCAAGGACAGCCTATAGTGGGCACATCTGCTCACATCACGCGAGTTGGAGGAGAGGCTGACAGCTAAAAGATCAGCTGGCAGGGTTCAGATTCAAGTGTTGTTGCAAAGGGGCCTCGGGAGTGCATGAAGGCACCGAAGGCAGCCAGAGCTCAGAGAAGACTTCTGGGCGGTGGTGATGTCTACACTGAAGAATAAGCTGTAGAAAAAGTCTGAATGGTAGACAGACACTTCCACATAGAGAGCACAAGAAGCCCCAGATACAAGAAACGCCAACAACTCCAGTCCAGGTGAAAACAAGATCCCAGCCAGCTACATGATCGCCTAACTAGTGAAGAAAAAAAGAAGAAAAAGAAGCTAAAGTGAATATTTTTAAACCAAGTAGTGAAAAAAAAAATTGGAGCAGGAGGCTACAGAGCTGGCTCAGTGGTTAAGAGTACTTTCTACTTTTGTGGAGGATCGGGGTTTGGTTCCCAGCACACACATGACAGCTCAAAAACCATAGGTAACTGCAGTTCCAGGGAATCTGTCGCCTTCTTCTGGCTTCCATAGGCACCAGATGTTTTGTGGTACACATACATACATGCAGGCACTCACAGATACACATTAAATAGAAAACAAAACATTAAATAAGCTGGACATGGTGGTACATGCCTTTAATCCCAGCACTCATGAGGCAGAGGCAGAGGCAGGTGGAGCTCCAAGACTATTACACAGAGAAACCTTTTTCTTTCCTTCTTTCTTTTCTCTTTTTCTTCCTTCCTTCCTTTCTTCCTTTCTTTCTTTCTGTTCTTTTTTTTTTGAGACAGGGTTTCTTTGGGTAGACCTGGATGTCTGAATTCGCTTTGTACCTTTGTAGACCAGGCTGGCCTTGAACTCACAGAGATCCACCTGCCTCTGAGATTAAAGGCATGCATGAGTCACCACACCCTGCCAAAAATTTTGAAAAAAAAAAGAAGAAAGAAAGAGAGAGAGAAATTAAACACACACACACACAGAGGCATACACAAGCACCCACATCATCAATGAGAGCTTAACAAATCTGTAGTGGGTAGCTGGACTAAGAATCAATGAAACAAAACTTGCATGCCCCACAACGTGGATATACCCACTACCGCCTAGTGACAAGATCAAACAATTGCAGGGGAAGTGTCCAGGAAAAGTTAACAGCACTGGCTGTTCTTCCAGAGGTCCTGAGTTCAATTCCCAGCAACCACATGGTGGCTCACAACCATCTGTAATGGAATCTTATTCCCTCTTCTGCTGTGCATGAAAACAGTGTTCATATACGTAAAATAAATAAATCTTAAAAAAAAGAAGTTCAGGAGTAGTAAGCAAAACCTTAAGTTTTAAAATGACAGTAACCGTTGGAACCTGTCATCATGCTATTCAGGAAATATTTGTTGAATGAATAATTCATTGCCAAGCTGTCCTGACAGCTGCTTTAGTCTTACAGCCTCCATGATTTCTTTATCCTTTTCTTTGAACAGTAAAATAGCTTTTCTTTTTATAATTTGAAGCAAAATTAGTTACATTTATTTGTGTATGTGTTTTGAGCCAGGGACTCAGGTAGTCCAGGCTGGCTTTGAACTTACTGTGTGGCCAAGGATAACCTTGAATTCCTGCTCTTCTGCTTCTATCTCAAGAGGTCAGCTTTCAACCATGTGTTACTACTCCTGGTGATTTAATTAATTACCTCATTTGCTTATTGAGTCAGTGCCTTTCTATGTAACAGAGACTGGCCTCCGTTGGAACTCAGACCCAGGGCAAGCTACTGAAGTTCCTCTTTAACACACCTCCATATGTATGACCTCCATATGTATGAATGTGCCCACACACATATAGAAATAAGTAAAATGCAATGATTTCTAAAATGTAAATGACACTTGTTCATGCTAATGAATTCAAAACATGATGAAAATCCCAAAGAAAGTAAACACCCAGCTTGAATCCCACCAGTTAGAAAAGTAAGTTAGAAAAGCAAGTCTGGGTAACCAGGTGGGGTGGCTCACACCTTTAATCCTAAGCACTCAGATGGCAGAGGCAGATGGATCTCTGTGAGTTGGAGGCCAGCCTGGTCTATAAATTGAGCCCAGGACAGCCAAGGCTACACAGAGAAACCCTGTCTTGAAAAACAAAACAAAACAATAAAAGGAAAGGAAAGGAAAGGAAGGAAGGAAAGGAAAGAAGGAAGGAAGAAAGGCAGGCAAGCCTAGACATGGACTCTAGCACTTAAGAGATTGAGTAAAATAGATGAATTTCTGTAAATTTGAGGCCAGTCTAGTCTACGTAGTGACTTCTAGGCTAGCCAGAATTACATAGTGAGACCCTGTATTAAAAACAAACAAACACAACAACAAAAACAGGACAGTGGTGGCGCACACCTTTAATCCCAGCACTCAAGAAGCAGAGGCAGGTACATCTCTGAGTTCAAGGCCCGCCTAGTCTACAGAGTGATTTCCATGACAGCCAGGACTACACAGAGAGACCCTCTCTCAAAAAAAAGAAAAAAGAAAGGAAAGAAGAAAGGGAGGAAGGAAGGGTGGAAAGGAGGGAGGGAGAGAGGGAGGAAATAACACTATTAGGGAAACAGGCTTTTGGACAGTGAGTTCTGTAAATACACAGAGAAACAGGTAGTGAAAATATTTTCACAAGTCATGGAGTTGGAAAGGGGACATGTTAGGAGAGCTACAGGGAGAATCCTAGGAGTGGAATAGGGAGTGGGTATGATCATGTTTCATCATATTCACATATGAAATTCTTAGGAATAAGAAAATTATAATAAAAACCTTAGTTGGATTATGGGGTGCTTATTTGAATTTAACAAGGAGGAAAGAAGGGGAAATTAACAGGAATGCTGGATTTAAAAGATTTGTTTATTTGTTTTTAATTTATGTGTCTGTGAGTGTTTGTGTACATTTACTTGTGAACTGCATGTTGGTGCTAGGGACAGAACCCAGGTCCTCTGCAAGAGCAGCAAGTGCTCTTAGCTACTGGGCCATTTCTCCAGCCCCTTAATATTTCTTCTCTATGAAAGTTTCCCCAAAATATCCTTTTAAGTTCAGGGAAGAAAGCTTGAGGCGTGTTCAGGATGAAGTCATCGCAGCTTTCATAGAGGAGGTGTCCCTGGTGTTTGTACAGACTGACGTCTTGCTGTGAGAGATGAGTCAACAGGTTTTGCTGCTAGCACGGCCCTTACACACTGTTCCTTTGCTGCAGAAACCCTTGCTAGCTGCCCAAGCTCCCTCCATTCTGCGACTCACCTCACCACCAGCCCCACCCCACCCCTGTCTCTCCAGTGTACAGAACTACAGAGCAAATAGGGTTCCCGCCCTCTTTCCAAGTCCCCTTCAACTCCTGTTTCAATCAAAGCAGCTCAGCTCTGGCCTGCTTTACATATGGGGTGTTTGTGTAAGGCAAAGAGCTCAGCAAGCAAGCAGTAGTCTGACAACTATTGCTCCAGGCTAGCCCACAGGCCCTTCACATTGAAAAAAAAAAAACGCTACCCTAGGCTAGCCCTCAGGCCCTTGATTCTTTGTGAGAGCACAGCTTCTCTTTCTGCCTAACCAGGCTTAGATGATTAGCAGTTGGCAGGGTTCTGGACTTGCAGGGTAATTACCTGCTCCCTAATTGGCAGCAGATGCAGGCCTTTGGGCATGGAAAGTTCCCGGTGAGCTGGTTCCAAACTGGATAAGGCACCAAGTGGCAGATGGGCACATGCTGAGCGCTGGAAGAGAATGAGTTTCTCTCAGGTTCTGCCTGTGTCCTGCCTGGTGCCCAGGGCCTCCGTCCCAGGAGGGGTATGGACCTCTCTTTTCAGAAGAGGAAACTGGGGGATCCGTGGGTGCATCTCATGGTGAGGCAGTTGTCTAAGGTATCACAGCCTGGGCTCCAGTCCCCATCACTGGCAGAAAAATGATAATGAAAGAGGAACCTAGAACTAGAGGTGTGTTCTCTCCAGGCAGCCTCACAGTACAGGCTCATGGGACAGCCTGGTCCCATGGGTCTTGTTGCTCTACCTCAGGCTTCTGAAGGCCTCCCCATGGTACTGTGGAGACATTTCTCAAGGGCTAGGCACCTCCAAAGATATGCTCTCAAAAGTAGGGTCTGGAAGTCTTGTTGAATATGGAAGGGGATTCAAAAAGAATAGCCCCGGGTTAGTGTGGACACTGATGAGGACAGTAGTGGAGGAAAGGTTTGGGGTCAGAATGACTCAGCTTTGAGTCCCAGTTGTGTCTCAGTTATTCCTGAGGCTTCAGGCAGATCATTGCTTCTTAGAACCTCAGTCTCTTCCTCTAGAAATGTATTAGCCTAGTACGCAGGGTAGGGTGATCAGCAGTTCAATGAGGACGCCAGCTGGGGCTCAACCAGTGGAAGAGAAAGAACAGTACACACTGGCCTCCTTCAGACTCCTTTGCTTTCAGAGCTCGGTCTCCGTGTGCGCACATTCATGTAGGAGTGACATCTGATCTACCAGACTCCCTCCAGGTCTGTGACTTGGGATGTGGCTCTAATGTGATTAGAGAGCAACACTACAAGCAAGGAGAAGCAAAGCCTCTCAGAAGCATAGAGGTGAACTTGGGAAAGTGTATGCACACATACAGAGACTCTGGACAGCAGCCACAAACTGGCTCTGTCCTGAGTCTTACCAGAGTCCAAGGCACAGGGATGACACAAGGCCATCACAGCTGTGCCTCTGACCCCTGCAGATCCCTGACCTTTGTCATGCTGATAAAACACACGCCCAGAGCCTGGCATGGTGGCAAATGCCTGTGATCCCAGTACTCAGGAGACAGAGGCAGGCAGTTCTCTGTGAGTTTGAGGCCAGCCTGGTCTACAAAGCGAGTATAGGACAGCCAAAGATACACAGAGAAACCCTTTCTCAAAAACAAACAAACAAACAAAGCACACACCCAGCCCAGGACTGGATAAGGGAAAGGTATGCCCCTATACCACACTGCCTGACTTCTAGGCACCCCCATCAATGTGACTCCACCATTTCCCCTCTACCTCTAACTCTCTGCTCCCAACAGCTCTCCTAGGGATGGCTGGTCCTAACCACAAACCTGGAGAGACTAGTAGACCCCAGTGCTGCCATGTCCCACTGTAATTTCTGCCTTCAGACAAAACACCCCAACAAAAGGTAAAGGATCCAGCCAAGTCTGAACTGCAGGCTACAGTCTGTCACGGAGAAGTTGCAGCAAGAGGAGCTGGAGGTGGCCAGCCACACCACAGTCAAGAGCAGGAAGAAGTAATCCCTGCATGCTTGGTACTCAGCTAGCTTTGTCTACTCCTATACAGCCCAGGGCAGAAATGGTACTGCCGAAAAGTGGGCTGGGGCTTTCCATGGCGGTTAAGGCAATAAAGACATCTCCGCCACCCCCCACCCCGACACACACACACCAGAGAAGCCCACATGCCAACCTGACCTTCACAACCACTCACTGAAACTCTCCTCATAGGTATTTCTAGGATGACAGTTAAAACTAACCATCAGGGCTGGAGAGATGGTGTAGCAGTTAAGAGTGCTTACTGCTCTACCAAAGGACCAGAGTTCAAATCCCAGCACATACAACAGGCAGCTCACAAACACGTAACTCCATTCCAGGTCTATGGTATCTGACATCCCCTTCTGTTACCTATAGGCACCATTTGTGAGCGCACGCATGCACACGTTTCATTTACTTAATTATCATTTGATTTTATTTTTCTCAGACAGGGTCTCTATGTCACCCTGGTTGTCCCGGAACTCTCTCCACCAATCAGGTTGGCCTCAAACTCACAGAGATTCGCCTGCCTCTGCCTCCCTAGTACTGGGAGTAAAGGTATTTACGACCACACTTGGCTATATAGTTCCCAAAACAAACAAGACAACAACAACAACAAAAGCTAACCATTACAGCAGCCGAGGGGCTCCAGGTAGGAGGTGACACCCCCCCGCCCCCCCTCCCGCTCTGTAGCACCTCCTTCCGGGAACCTCAGTCAGGGTTGCAGCCTGTGCTTTTCTGATCTGCCTGTGGGGGTGCTGAGGGTGCGGCTGGGGTGCAGAGCTGCTGGGCTCAATGAGCTGTTGTCTGTCCCTGTCCCCAGAACCCCAGACCTTGTAGGTCTCCATTTTGTTGCCCTCCACATGCTCTCCTGCCTCTGGCTCATTCCTCAGCCAGGCACTGTGTCTGGCTTCTTAGGACTTGTTCCACACGGGGGCTGCAATTCTCTGTTCTCCTGTGTGTCGGGATCTACTGGAGACTTTCAAGAATCCTAAAGGTCCAGCTCCACCCAGGCCCACTGGGTCAGAATCCAAAGCCAAAAACCCTGTATCCAGCTGATAAGCCAGCCTGCCTCCATCTTAGGCTTGAAAGACTTTTTTGTTTTGTTTTGTTTTTGAGACAGGGTTTCTCTGTGCAGCCCTGCCTATCCTGGAGCTCACTCTGTAGACCAGGCTGGCCTTGAAGTCAGAGATCTGCCTGTCTCTGTCTCCCGATTGCTAGGATTAAAAATGTGCACTACCTCCTCATGACTGAAAACCATTTTATAGTAAAGACAAACTATGTTAATTTCTGTTTGTGATTAAATCTTTGTTCTTCAAGGACTGAATAATGCCCCACCTGTAACCTTCACTACTAATGGCTCAGTATTGCCTGTTCCAGGAAACAACCGCCATGCCTTTGTTTCAAAAGTGACAGCTAGTCCTTTAATCTCAGGACTTGAGAGGCAGAGGCAGGCGGGTCTCTTATGTTCAAGGCTAGCCTGTTGTACGGAGTGAGTTCCAGAATGGCCAGGGTTACACAGGGAAAACCCTGTCTTGAAAAAACAAAGAAAAGGTTATGACTGCCTTGTCACAACCACCTTGCAACCGTGTCTTTGTATCAGGAGGTAACTCTAAACAACTTGTTAAGCTCATGCTCTGCTTCTGTAGCCTGCCTATTTGCCTGCCAGATCCCCCATTTGGAAACTCCCTATGCCTGAACTATAAAGACCCTTACCTCCCCCCCGCCCCCCCCCCGTGTCCAATGCTGATCTTTCTTTTCTCCTCCCCAAACCTCCCCCCCCAAGACAGGGTTTCTCGGTGTAGCCCTCTCTGTGTAGTTTCTCTGTGAAACTCACAGAGCTCTGCTTGTCTCTGATTCACAAGTACTGGGATCAAATGTGTGTGCCACCATGCCTGGCCCCAATGCCTTGATTCCTGAACCATGCCTTTAGCGAGAGACACCCCTTGTACACGATTTTTTTTTTTAAGCTTGCTTTATTTAATTGCTTGCTTTAATTAGTTTGGCCATAATTGGGTTGGTAGCCTTTTCCCTCCCTTCTGTGAGATTAATAAAGCAACAGGTAGGCCCAGAGGAAAAGCTCAGGCCCTTTGCTGCCTCTGCAGGCATATAGGAGCTGAGGTTCTGCACCCCAATACCAACCTCCCTGGTACCTTTCTCCATGACACTTCATTTGTCATTTATCCCAAACTCCTTCTGGAGCATGGGTCACCTACCTGTCTACAATTTTCCTGCTGCCAGGACTCCTCTCTCTCCCAAGCCATTTTCCTTCGGGCAAATTCCTCTTATATTTTTGGTTATGAACTTAGCCTTTAATGGCTGAGCCATCTCTCCAGTCCTCCTTAGGGCAAATGTCCTACTCACTCTCCAAAGAACAGGAAGCCCTCCCTGACCGCTCCCCACCCAAATATCTGGATACACATACCACATTCCTCTCCACCTTGCTCTCTGGTGGCTAAGGCTCAAGCCAGTCTCTTTACACGGCAACTTTGGGTGGTAGTGGTCTGAATCTGCAGAGCACCTACCCAAAGCCGGGCCTGGCAGTTAACCTCCACAGTTACAAACTGTGACCCATGAGGTCATGAGCAATTAAGGCAGAATTACATACAAATAGCTGGGATATGCAGGACACAGTGACTGAGATCCACTGAGATGGTGGGCTCCAGCCATCCTTCCCACTCTCTCCTCTTCCTGTGAGGGAACATCTGCAGTCGATGGGATAGATCTTGAGGCTCTTTCACAAGTGGTCACAGCTGTCCTGAAAATGGTGGCTATTATGCCTGGAGGATAGTGCCCTATAGCCTGGTTTGTGACAGGTGCCCCCGAGGCTGAAGACTGGTGGAAGACTCGGGAGCTTTGCAACAATTGCTCTGGAAGGACACAAGGTGACCAGGGTCTAGTCATTTGCCTTTAAACTATAAGTGGGATCAACGCTCTTGAGTAATTGTGCAAGGCAAGCACCATAGCCCTCCTACACTCAGGCCTGCTGTGTTTCAGAGCTGAAGCCTGCCAGGATGCTCCATTCCAGTGCAAAGCTTGGGGAGCTTGAGGCATCTGACAGGTTTCCCTTCCCACTTGGGTTGTGACCCTGCATGGTCATGGGAGGGCCTGTGGCCACGGTCTCACAAGTAATGAGGCCCCCTCAGTAATATCTCTGCATCTGTCCCTGAGTGCTCAAGTGATTGGCAGTCTCTCAGGTGGATTTCAAGCCAGCAAAGTTTGCCTGTGGCCAGGGACGGCACCTGTCTGATTCGCCTGTCTTAATTGCCAGGTGGACAGAGCTGGTACAAACACCCAGCTTGGGGCCTTGATGAGTATCCGTCTTTCATTTCTAGTCTGCCAGGCTGTACTATACTCAGGGCTACCTGGGGTCCTGGTCCCCTAAAGATTTAGACAAGCAGGTGCTTCTGAGATGGCTTTCTGAATCCAAGATGAGCCTGGCCTGCATTCATTAATTTGTTCATTCATTCATTCATTCATTCATTCATTCATTCATTCATTCATTCATTCATTCTCACTTGCTCCCTGGGTCCATGGAGTTTACCAAACACCAAGGGGCTTGCTGGGCGATAGAGGGGTGCCTGGAACAGCAGAGGGCCGCTGATCTGGGATTCATGCTGGTGGAAAAGGACTGAGATATATTGTGGTTCCAAGTTCCGTCTGGTCCCTTGGGGTGTCCTGGCACCCCAAGCTGCACACCGAGCCGGAAAAGAACAAAGTGGGACCTGGAATGGGTAGGGTCTGCAGGATCCAGGTCCAGAAGGGTGTACCAGAGCGAGAAGGCCTTCTCTGAGGAGTGGGACAGCTTCTTTTGGGCGATTATAGCCCTTCGCCAAGAGGGACGAGAAGCAGGGCAGAACTGAGGGTCTGATGATGAATGTCTGAAGGGAGAGAAAGCCCCCTCCAAAACAGCCCTTCAAGTGTTACAGCCCGGTGAAACAGCAGCTCTTAGAAGATCTTTGGGGGAGTGGGAAGAGCTTCTAGGGTAAGTATGTGTCACTGGTTGTGGCTGGGACCTGCTGCTGATGCTCTGTTTACATCCGGGTGCGCGCTGCTTGACTACCTGTGACCGTGACCCACACAGAAGAAGCAGGGAGGGAACGGTCCTGGCTCCTGCCGGTCTCAGAATGAGATTTTCGGGGTTTTGTACAAGTCTATGACTTCACTCCGGCCCCATGCCTGTCCATCCCACCTGTGTCCTCCCTCCCCCAGCTTAAGCGCCTCACAATATATAGGGGAGAGGCTACCTCTCATCAGCCCCTCCTCTCCTTCCTTCACAGTGTCAAGCCCACTAACCCCACACAAGGCACCTCAAGGGCTACAGACAGCTCCAGAAGCAAGCCTCAGCCAGGCTGGAGAACAAAGATGGGCCCCTCTCCATGGGTCAGAGGAGCTCAGGAAATTAAGACCCCACAGCTGGAGTTGGGGTCACCTGACTTGTTTCTTCAACCCGCTGCTTTCTGGCTTCCTTGGTTACAGAGGAAGTGGCCTTGAGCTGGGGGCGCATATAAAAGGGTACTTTGACATTCGCTCAGGGAAGGGTGTGAGGAAGGAGGGTGGCTGGGTATTTTTGGATGCGGGCTTAGGAATCTGTTCCTCCTTCCCTAGCACCATGGCAACCAGCAGAGTCTCCAGCTGCCTGCTGGGGTGGGGCAGCAGCTCAGACTCCAGGCTCCCTGTCTGCTCAGCTTGGGGAAGTGTACAACTCTGCTGCCTCGTGCACAGCGCTTCCCCTCTCTGGGCATCTGTAATAGGATAACAATATGGGCGGGTGGCTGTGGTGACGTATGAGGATGGCCCGGGCAGGACTTGAGGCAGAATCCCAAAGCTGGAGTGAGGAGGGGAGCTGAAGGAGTCCCTGGGTGGTCCTGCAGACAGTCTGGAAGTTTCCACTTGCCAGAGTGGCTTATTAGAGTGAGCTGCGCTTCTCATTAACAAGCCGGCCTCGGCCTCAATGTCCGTCCGTCCCCCCCCCCCCCGCCCGTGTTTGGTCCTGGCTGACAGTGTGACAAGGGTTTTAGGTCAAAAGCTCTACTCTGCCAGTATCAAAAGGCTATGCTTGGCCACTATCCCCAAATCGAGTAAAGAAATCGTGACCAAGGCAGAAGGAAGTGATTGAACAATGTGGTCATGTTGGGAAGGACAGACAAAAGGTCCTGAGCTTTAGGTGTTAAGAGAGGATCTGGGGTCGAGATAAGCAGTCCTGGTCTAGGTGTGCTCCTGCCCACCACTGTCCAGCTCAGGTCCTGCAAGGTGGTCTGGAGAAGTCCCCATTGCTGTGAGGACAGGGGTTGACTATTCTTGCTCGAGGGAGCAGCCTTGCCCTCAGATAACTGCCCTCAGCTGAAGGTGAGTTGTCCTGTGAGGCTCCGTGGGTCCTGGAGTTCAAGGTGACCACAGGTTTAGGACCCCCCCACTGAAGGCCTTTAAGCACTTTCAAGGGTTCAGGATGGTGAAGAAAGCTGTCAAGAGGGTACTTCGATAACCCCTGTCCCTGTGACTACTGTCTTGAAGAAACAGGTTAGAGAGACTCTGATGTTGACCTGTTCAGGTAAGCAAGTGACCCGAAGTGAAGGAGAAAGATGCAAAGCACAGGCAGAGAGGCCACACTCCCACCCTGATTTTCCTCCCCTGTGGGCCCAAGTGAGGCGTCAGCGCATTTTTAGCAAAAACAGCTTTTAGGCTGGAGAAGTGAGGATCCCACGGAGCCTCCATTCCCATGCCTTTCTTTTCCTTTCTGCTACAAAGCCCTCATCCTACGTCTTGTGCTGCTCTGAGAACAGAGGCAAGCCAGGAGATCTACCTGAGCCACTGGATCTGAATGATCCATACCAGGTCATGTTCCAAGGTCACAAGTAGACATGATTTCTGCAGAGGATAAAAACCCGGGAGCAAGTGAGTAAAGGTATATGTGTTTGTTCTCTCTGCTCTTGACTGTGGATATGGCACTTTAAGTTTCTGCCTTGACTCCCTCACAATAAGGGGGTAGTGACCTGAAATTGTAAGTCAAATAAAGCCTGTCTCCCCTAAGTCGCTTCTTGTCAGGACGCTTTATCAATGCAACAGAAATGAAACCAGGGCACTAGAGGCTGCCGGACACCAGTGTTTGTGCCGCTCTGGGCTGTTCTCACCGTGACCATCTTTTCCTTCCCTGAACTGACTCCAGCTGCCATTACAATACACTCGGGTTGAAGGGCTTAAATGACAAACATTTGTTCTTCACAATTCTAGGGACCATAAGTCTGGGGTCAAGGTCAAGGTCCCCCTGGTTTGGTTCCTGATGAAACCTGCTTCCTGGCTCATGGATGGGCGGCCTTGTCACTGTGTCCTCACATGGTGGAGAGGCTGAACTCTGTCATCTCTTCTCTTAAGGACACTCATCCTCTGGGATCAGGGCCCTACCCTTAGGACTTCATCTAACCCAATCACTCCCTCCAATGCAGCCTGTCTGGGACTTAGTATCAATGTGGTGGTGGGATGCACCTGAAAGAGCTACTTTCCCGTCTCCTTTCAGTGAGGAACCTGCTCATGCATTCTATCCATACCATCAAGCACCTTCTGTGTACAAGTGCTGGCTGCTACTGACTGCCTCTGCTGAGCCCCAGCCTCCATTAAACCCCAGGTTAGGGGATGCCCGCTGGTGGGGGGGGGGGGAGGTTGTGCACTGTGTATTCAGATGCTGATTTCTGTGTCCAGAGATCTGGTTGGGATAGAATAGATGAGTATCTGCTCAGCTTTAGTGCTTTGAAGCTTATTAATAAATATAATAGGTCCCGACATCATTATTTAGGAACTGGAACAGGCATAGGAAAAAAACAAACAAACATATACATAAGTTTACAGTCCACACACCTGACCTGCCTTCCTTCTCCCCCAGGCCTGGGCTTAGTTCCCAAGGTTCCACTTCTGGAGAGCTCTTGTACAAATGCTGAAATAGCAATCCATTAAGGGAAAGCCAACCACCAAACGACACCTGAGATGACAGCGTCCTGGGACTCTCTATGAACTGCCTGGGTGACAGATCCTGGGTGGCCTTTCTTTTAAGGGTTTTGTCTCTTTAGCTGGCTCTCAGACCTGCCAACAGTCCCTTTGCCAAAGTCCTTCCAGAGCCTCGTTTACACATGCCATCTGTTTCCCGCTGTGATGGTGACAGACACAATTTGGAAAGCAGCTTAGAAGAGCAAGGTCCTGGTCCCTTCTAGCATGAGTGGAAAGAAGGATGGAAAGGCAGACCTGTGGTCAAGGACCAGAAAGGTCTGGGTCATGTGGGGCCAGACACTTACCCCTCACCCTGTGTCCCTTCCCTTATCGTGAAGGACTCAGGCTATCAGGTCCAGATCAGGATCCTTGGTGCTAGCACAGTCAGGAATCTACTCTTTGTCCCTCTTCACTTTTCCGGTCTGTGACCTTGGTGAGGGTCTTATTGGATTGGGGTGGGGCTTCTCTTGCTGTTTGTCTGTGGCTTGATTACAAAGTACCAGCCGCGGTCTTTGTCTGGCTTCTTTCTGCCTGACTTCCCCCAGCGATTTTTTTTTTCCACCTTGAAAAGAAAATTGATTCCATCCTTTCAACCAGCTTCCTGCAGTCACTCCCAGAAGCCACCACCCCAGCTGTGATTTCATCTCTGCTCCAGCCTCTCCTGGAGTATGCTGAATGCCATCTTACTCCCCTCAACTGCCTGCGGGCCTGTGCTCTTAGGCCAGCCTGGGAGGGCAGAGGCAGTTTGCACAGGGTGGGCTGACAGGTGGGGAGACTGGGCTGACTTCCCTTCCCATTCCAGTTCGTGTGTGCTCCTGCAGCTACATGGCTCATTTGGGGAGACCATGGGTGGGACAAAGCCAGACAGGATGTACCTCACATGTCAGGGACAGGGTAGATGTTCTCTATGTTACCTTGCAGGGTTCCATTCAAGTCTTAGGTCTGGACTCTAAAACCTCACACTTTCCCTACAGGTGAGGAAGCTGCTGGACAGTCCAGGGCAGGCTGGGACAGCATGGTTGCCCAAGTCAGCAGTTGGTAGGGCTGGGAAAGAAGTCCTCTACCTCACAGAGCAGGCTCATGGTCAGAGAACAGCGGATGCTCTGCAAGGGGAGCTGTCCCCTTGCCATCCAGTGTGGGAAGGGCACGCGCTTTTGCCATTCCTGGGGCAAGGTGTAGAAAGTAAGCAAGTTCATTAGCACCATATCCCTGGGGAGACAAAAGCAGGAAAACATCTGGCCTTCAACCCTGTACTTGCTCCCTAGTAAGGGACTTTGGGCATGGCCACCACTTGCCGTGCTCTGTGGCTTAGGAAATGGAGTCTGCCACTCAGGAGGCAGGACCAGGAGGGAGAGTAGCTAGTGGTCTTTACTTAGTGGTTGCTCTCAGCAAGTTCTGCAGGTGGATACCCTCACACCTTCAGAGGGGAGGCATGCTATTGAGTTACACGTTCTCCCCAAGGTCACATGGGCCACAGGTTTTCTAGTGACCTATAGTTATTTAAGAAGCCATCCCAAAGTGAAGTTTCCCCAAAGCTGTAGGTCGGAATGCAGGGCAGCTGGCTGGCTGGGCTTTGTGGTGCCCGGGGGAGGGGCCAGCTCCGGGCTGGCTGCTGTCACCAGGAGCTGTCTAGAGGTGCTTGCTGGGGTCCTGCACAGGGTGGCTGCCTAGGACATGGGAAAACAGTAACCTGTCCCTCTGCAAGCACAGGCCAGGCCAGGAGCAGTTATTGATTGTTTAGAGGCCCTGAAATGCCCTGTGCAGGACCACTGGGTGGCAGAGCAGAGAAGGAAATGTGTGCCCTGCGCCACCAGGCCACATCACTGCACTGGCGTCATGTTCTAGGGAAAGTTTCAAATGGGAATAAAACGGGTATCTTCTGGCCACAGATGTCAGATGCAGTTCCTCTTGGGGAGGGGGCAGATTTGGTCTTGCTTCGTTTGTCTTCCTCTCGGCAGTCCTCGGATGGTTGCTTGACTCTGCTCCCTACAGAAGAGTGCACAAAGGAAAGAGAGTGGCCTCTGAATAACTCCCAGTTCCCTTCAGGCCAGCTTCGTGACTACCTTTGGGGTACTTCATGACCTCTCTCTGCCTTGCCCTGCTGTCACTCACCAACAGAGTCATTCCTCAGCACCCCCCAAAGGCCTGAACCTTCTGGAGCAGGTGCTGGCCTTTCACACTGACCCTTCTTCCCCCAGCGACAAGGGGAGAGGCCAAGGAACACCACGCTGCAGTCAGAGTTCCCAGAATATGGCTAGCACTGCCTGTGACTCTGGGAGGTCACTCCTGGATGGTGACCCCAAGACCACAGCTGTTCTCATCTTCTGCCGTCTTTAGAGAATAGTCTGCTCCGTGCTCAGCGACTAACCCTGTTCAGCCACTTCCTGGGGCTCTGTGGTGATATACTTGGGCCTAGTTTTCCCAGGCAGCCACATGGTGCCCCCTGCTGGCCAGTGCTATAACTGCCAGGGAGAAGGTGGAAGGCTGGCAACCAGGGCACATGGAAGCTTGCCTCTGGGGGAAGACCAGGGCAGTGGGGCTGGCCGAGTCTCCATACTGCTTGGGTGGTAAGAAGCAGAGCCGCTGGGACTTGGACCAGCTGCACCTCACCAGTAGTGTGCTTTGAATCACAGCAAGGTCTTATTGTCACTGACTCAGGGGTATCTCTGCTCTCTTCTTCCTCCTAACAGCCTCCATCCAATGTCCGGGAAAACCTTGACTCACAAGCCTATATGGAACACGAACTCAGGCTGAGACCAGGCCAGGGCCACCAGGAACTAGAAGTGTGCTAGACATACATGAGGTTTACCTAACTTCAATCCCCAGCGTTACAAACCAACCAACCACCATGTGCAGGCTGAGAAAAAAAAAAAAAAAGCCTCATCTAAAGTCCTTCAAGGAAATCAATGGTACATTTCACTTCAGGTCAGAGCGCAGTGCACCATTTTAAATTAGTGTTTGTTTATTTATTTATATTTATTGTCTGCATGTACAACAGTGCATGTGTAGAGGCAGGACAGCAACTTGCAGGAGTCGACTCTGCCCTTTCACCGTGTGAGAACTGAAGGTTGAATCATCATCAGGCTTGGGCAAAAGCCCCTTTGTTGAGCCTTCAGCCAGCCCACAGTGAGATTTTTATAGGGAGCAGGCTAAGGGCATGTGTGTCCTGGTGAAAATTAGTTGCTCTTCTAGTTTCTGTGATAAAACGCTATCACCGAGGCAACTTATACAAGGAAGGCATTTATTTCTATGTAAGGCCCCAGAGGGACAAGAGTCTGTCTGGAGACAGGGCTCCACTTCTTCCCCTCAGGGTGTCCAGGCATTGATGTGTACAGGTGCTGGACTCAAGGGAAGCTCATTCGGGCGGGCGGGTCTGCAGAGTCTCAACTCAGCAGTGAGTGGGGGCCGGGAGCGCCATGGCAGACAAGCTGTCCTAGTGTTGCAGCCATTTTGTGACACAGTTCTTTAAATGATACCACTCTCCTTATTGGGGGTGGGGAGAGTAGGAGCTAAATAAACCTTGGGGGAGTGGGTAGGGGTTTTCGGGGTGAATGAACATCCTTGGCTGCAGTTGAGGTGCCGGGAATGCTTCATTTGCATGGAGAGGAATTCTAGGTGCTAGGCTAAGGGTCACAGGGCTACCTGCACCAGGGCATGGAGGCACTGAACAAGGAGGGAGCGATTTTCACTCCTCTCAAGATTGAGATTTTTGGGGTTTGGACTCTTGACCTCACTCTAGCTCCACGACAGTTTCCTTGGTCGCACAAGTCCACGTGCCCCACAAGGGTCCATCATCATCACAGTGAGGAACCATGGCATCAGGAGCAGGAGGCTGTGGGCGTCCATCTTAAACTGCAGGTGGAAGGCAGCGAGGGTGAGCTGGAAATGGCTGGGTCTTTAAATTCTCTAAGCCCACCTCCAGTGTCCCGCTTCCTCCACCAAGGCCACAACTCCTGAGCCTCCTCAAACAAGTATTCAAATGCCGGAGACTATAGGGGAGGGTTCATTCAATCCACCCCACCTGGGAATGAGGTAAGTGCATTGTGAACTTAACTGAGAACAGCAGTGTGCCCCCTCCAAGTTTTCAAGGTGTTAGGGGACAGGAGAAACAGGTAGACACTTCTGTATTCTAAACGTGGCTGACCACCTACAGGAAGGGTGAGGCTGAGCTCTGGAGAGACTGCCTTCCTTCCTCGCCCATCCCACCTCCTGTAGGATCTGCCAGCTGAAGATGAGGTGGGGATGGGAGACAGATTTTAGGGTGTCTGTTACAGTCTTCTCAGATTGTCAGCTCTCTAAATATAAAGGTTCGATTCCTGTATCGGTTCAATGGCATCTACAAAGCCTAGAAGCAGCAAGCGCTGGTGTTCCTGTAATGGAGGCCAGAGGAGAGTCTCGGTGTCTTCCTATATTCCTCTCCAGCGTACATATTTTTATTTTATCTATTTGTTTTATGTTTATGGGCATTTTGCCTGAGTGTGTGTCTGTGTACCTTGTGGGTGCCGGGTGTTTGCAGAGCCATCTCTTCAGTCCCCCCCACCTTATTTGTTGACACAGGGTCTCTCACTGAGCATGGACCTTGCTGTTTCTGCTAGACTGGCTAGTGAGGAAGGTTCCAAGATCCACTTGTCTACACTCCTGTAGGGTTATAGACATGTATGGCCATGTCTAGATTTTATGTAGGTGCTGGAGATTTGAATTTAGATCCTCTTATTTTGATAGCAAGCACTCTTACCCATTGAGCCATCTCCCTAGCTCTCTCAATTTGAAAACAAAGTTTTCAATCCTACGAGTGTGTGTGTGTGTGTGCATATTTGTGCAGACGACAGGGCATCGGATCCCTTAGGGTTGGAGTTACAAGATGCTGTGAGCACAGATGCTGGGAACTGGATCTGGGTCCTCTGGAAGAGTTGTGAAGGTTCTTAACCACCTCTCCAGCCTCTGGAAGCACTCTTTCGTTTATTTTTTGAGAAAGGGTTTCTCTGTGTAGCCTGGCTGTCCTGGAACACAGAGATCCACCTGCCTCTGTCTCCCAAGTGCCGGGATTAAAGGTGTGCACTACCACTGCTCAGCTCCCTTTCTCACTTTTAATGGGACTTTTTGTTGGAGCAAATTACTTGTACAAAATAATGAGCTTCACTGGACATCTTGTGCATGTATTCTGTACATTTCCCCAATAACCTCCCTGGTCTCATCTCTATTTATTTGTTTTATTTCTCTTCCCAAATAATATTCCTTCTGCTTTTCCATATTTTAAAAATATTTTAAATCTAGATTCCACCGTAAAGAGACATTCAATGTTTGTCTTCGTGTCTGCCTCATTTTGTGTAACAATCATCTCTGGTTCCATCCATATTCCCACAAAGGACAAGGTTTCATTCTTTAAGCCCAAGGACCTTATTTCCTTCCTTCATTTAGAAACTATGTTATTTGTTTATTTTGAAGACTTATTATTTTATGTGCATGAGCATTTCATTTGGCTGTATGTATCCATGTGCATTGCATTTGTGTCTGGTGTCCGAGGAGTTGCAAGAGGTCACCAGAACTGGAGTTACAGATGGCTATGAGCCACGATATGGATGTTGGGAACTGAACCCAGAGCCTTTGCAAGAGCAGCAGCAGGTGCTCTTAACCACCGATGATCTTCAAGGACTCAACACCTGCCACCATCACAGTGCGCTCAGAGACACCCCTGTTGAGAGCTTGATGGTCCCTGGGGCTCATTTCTTTCCTTTTCCTTTCCTTTCCCCCCAAAGGCTTGTTTATTTATTTATGTGTACGTGTGTGTACCTGTGTGAGTACACATGTACCACATGCTCTAAGGAGCCCCCAGAGGCCGGAATGTGGTAGTGGAGGCATCAGACTCAGGCAGTTATGGGCTGCCATGTGGATTCCGGGGACCAAACCCAAGTCCTCTGAAAGAGCAGTGTTCTTAACTATTGAGACATCCCTCCAACCCCGCCAATGGCTCCCTTCGGAAGCTGTTTGTTGTTCCGTGACTGCTTAATGGACTCATGGTTTCTTGGCGTGACAACAGTGTTGGGTGGTATCAGCCATGCCTGCTGTCCACTGGCTTCACCACAGTACAAAATTAGCCCACCTCTTCCCTTGCTTTCTCCTCCTTCCCTCCCTCCTTTTACTTTCTTTCCTCCCCCCCCTTTTTTCTTTTCTTTTCTTTTCTTTCTTTTTTTTTTTTTTTTGAGACAGGCTCTCACTACATAGTTCTGGTCTAGAACCTGCTGTGTAGACCAGACTGGCACTGGAACTCTCAGATAACCACCTGCCTCTGCCTCCCATGTGTTAGGATTGAAGATGTGCACTGCCGTTCGTGAGCCTTGTTTTGTCTTTGGGGCAGGGTCCCTCACTAGGACCTGGGCCTGCTAATCAGGCTAGGGTGGCTGGTCAGCCCCACAGAGCTGTTTCTCTCTGCACCGCCCACTACCCCCAGCACTGTGCACAGGTGCACATATCCACTCCTGGCTTTTTACCTGGGTGCTGGGGATTGAACTTTGATCCTCACACTTGAATGGCCAACACTGTACCAACTGAGCTCTCTCCCCAGACCCCCACAGATACTCTTTTCTAATTAATAAGATCTTCTTGGGCCCTGTGAGTATTTAGGTGGAGCTGCCCTGCCTGTAAGTAAGGGTCATAAGACCTTTGGTTTCTCTAGGGGAACTATAACATTGAGTGTGCAATGATTGGCCTGGGCAGTGGCGGCATATGCTTTTAACTCCAGCACTCAGGGAGGCAGGGACAGGCAGATCGCTGAGTTTGAGGCCAGCCTGGTCTATACAGTGAGTCCAGGACAGACAGGGCTACAGAGAAACTCCATCTCAAAACGAGCAATAAACAAACAAAAACAAGTATCATTATCTTTCTGTGTTTTGTTTTAAGATAGTCTGGCCTGTAACTTACTACCTAGCCCGTGCAGCTTTCATGCTCAGACCAGTACAGAGTGCTGGGACTACACCACCACACCTGGCCTAGATGTTCAACTGTCACATGACCGAGCCATCTCATTTCTAGATCTGCACTCTACTCAGTGGGAGGCAGGGACTTTGAACACCTAGTCTTTGTCTTGTTTGGTTTGGGGAGGGGGTTGAGACCTGGCCTTGCTGTGTCGCCCAGGCTGGGCTTGCATTTGCAAGCTTCCTGCCTCAGCCTCCTGAGTATTGCAAATGCTGCACTACCAACACCAGGTTTTGGGCGGTGCTGGAGGTCACGCCAAGGCCTGTGTGTACACAAGGCACCTTACAGCCAACTGAACCACATGCCCCAGGCACAGCTTCTGCTCCTAAGGAAACCAGCTCTCCTAATTTGTTACCTTTAGATTGAGCGTTTGGTATCATTTCCAAGCACCATTACCAAAGCATAGGCTGCGAAGACTCACCCCTGTTTTCCTCTTAGAATTCCCTAGTTTTGGCTTTCGTGTATGTCTTCACTGTATTTTGAGGTTTTTGTTCGGTTGGAACATGGTTCGAAATGGGAGTTCAGCTCTCATTCTCATATCCAGTTGCCTCGGTACCATTTGTTGAAAAGACTGCTCCCCGCTACTGGTACCCTTGAACTAGAACTCCACATGTAGACTAGACTGGTCTTAAACACACAGAGATCCGCTGGCGTCTGCCTCCTGACTTGTGCCACCACACCCAGCTTAGAATTCTATTCCACCAACCTAGCGATTTACTATTCAGTCTAATAACTATAGCGTTGTAGTGATTTTCTCTTTACCTCTCTGTCTCTTTCTGGGAATGTGTGTGGAGGCCGGAGGTGGACATCAGATGTCTTTCTTAGTCATCCTGTTAATTTTTGAGGTCGAGTCTCTCACTGGTTCATCTAGACTGGCTGGCCAGTGAACTCTGGGGGTTTGCCTGTGTCCACGCCTGTCCCCAGAGCTGAGGTTCCAGATGTGTTCCCCACTTGGCTTTTCACATGGGTGCTGGGGAACTAAAGTCTCGTCTTTTTGCTGACTCAGCCGGTGTTTTTTGTTTGTTTGTTTTTTATCTCCTGATTGAGCCGTCTCCCCAGCTCCACTGTCAGTTTACAGTTAGGAAATGTGAAATCTACAATTTAAAAAGTCTTTAAAAATATTTTACAATTATTTTATGTGTGTTTGCGTGTGTGTGTGATGTAGGTCTGTGCACCACGTGTGAGCAGGAGCTTGCAGAGCTCAGTCAGGTGTCAGAGCCCTTGGATCTGGGGTTACAGCTGCCCACCATTGAGTGCTGGGAATAGAACGTATGTCTTCTGCAAGAGCTGAGTGCTCTTAGCCCCTGAGCTATCTCTCCAGCCCTGAATTCCCCAATTTCTTAGTCATCTTCTTCTTCTTTTTTCCTTCCAGGTTTTTTTTTTTCTTTTTCTGTTTCCCAGGGACTTCAGTCTCTGTTGGTGTCTGTCAGGAAGTCACCAGAATTCGGATAAGAGCTTCACTGTACCCACAGAGCAACCAAATTGCGCAGCCGTGCACGTTTGCTCCACACACTCCACTATCAGTTAACAACGGTAGCACATCACAGAACAGCCGGGTGCTTGAGGGGCGGCACACACCGTGAGTGTGCATGTGCGTTGTGTGCGTATGTGCGAGTTTGAGTGCGTATGTGCCTGTGTGTGTTTATGTGTAACAGTGTGTGTGAGAGTGTGTGTGATTGTGTGTGTACGTGTTGTGTGTGTGTTTGTGTATAACAGTGTGTGAGTGTGTGTGATTGTGTATGTAAGAGTGTGTATGAGTGTGTTGTGCGAGTGTGGGTGTGGGTGCCCTTCTGGTGTGCCGTCACTCTCCAGGATTGGAGCTGGTTCTGCGGAAGCTGCTGGACACCACCTGATGTATGGTTTGCTTCGGCTCAGAAAGAAGCTGTTTCCATGCCAGTCACCGTGGAACAAACCTGCAGCCTCAGCTGCTCTGGAGGCTGAGGAGGAAGGACTGAGGGGACCCCAGGTTTGAAGCCAACAAAACACTCAACAGAACTGACCCCTTGCTCACATTGTGTGACTGCCTGTGCTCCCTAGGCTCATTGTCCTTTTCTTTCTGAGGCAGGGTCTGTCTTTTTTACCTCTCCCCCTGTTGGGCTCGCTTCAAGGCTACAGTAGCTTTCTCTCTCAGGTGCCAGCTGCTGTAGGCTGTGGCTTGCAGACAGTAAACAGGCATTACTTAAGTCTCGGTTCATGCTGTGAGCAGAGCGCAGGAGAAAGGGAAGGAAATGAGGCTCCACCACTTACCAGGGTGCTCAGCCCAAGGCTAGCACAGACTCTTCACAGCAGCCAGGGCCTAAACGGGGAAACCAAGGCTGCGGGAAGTGGAGGCAGTTGATGGAACACTGCTTCCTTATACCCCCCGCAGGCCACAGCCCTCACAACTATTTCTCGTCCGTAGATCCCTGCTCTGTCCTCCTTCCTGAACCAGGCCTGGGCCACAAACACATCTCAGCTATGTGCACATGGCACAGTGGTAACTGTTGCCTCTGCCGGAAGCCCCAGGTTGCGTAGGGCCAAAAGCCCCTTCAGGGCCTAGTGGCCACAGCAGTTCTGTATGATGAGGTTTTGAAATAACTTGTTTCCTCACGTAGGAAGTGAGATATAAGCATTGCAAAAGTTTTTTTTTCCCCCAAAGAAAAATAAGTCATGTGTGACTGCCATGGGAGTATGCGCAGGTGACCTACCCCCATGTCGGGAGGCAGTAAGCATGGTTATATTGCTTTCCTCCATCAGAATGGGCTTGCCCTGTGCCCCATAGCCATGAGGAACCAGTGGGGGTGAGCAAGCTTGCCGAGGCTCAAGCACAGTGATTGCCACAGAGGATCTCCCCGAATGCTCCTGTTGTTGGCCCTCACCATGACCATGCTCCCTCCCACCTTGGACAGAGCCGTGATCCAGGAGCCGGGGAAACTGAGGCGAGATAGACCGAGAGGCGTGGTGCTGCAATAGTTGCGTGGGAGCCCCAGCCCCAGACAAGACTTCTTAGGAACCTCTGCTTCTAGCTGTGGGGCCTATGTCTCAGAAGGGGACAGCCAAGATTCCCCAATACACACATGTACACCCACAGACAGAGAAGTGCTTACACAGGCACACATACATATACACACGTGCACAGAAACACAGGCACATATGCATTTAGTCATATAGTATGAAGAGACACATCTATATGTATGTACATACACATGAGCAAACATAAGCACAGGCAGACTTGGGTCCATATACCTACCTACCCAGTTGTATACGTACACTCTACACATACACAAGCATACATGTGGAACACATCCATTCGTACATGCATGCAGATATAGACACAGATACACAACACATGTAACATAGATGTGTTTGTGCACACTCCATGACTTAATAGGATTACATTTTCCTGCCCGGCTGAGTCCTGACTTTATTCTATGTGCCTCTCCCTGTCATGAGACCCACACTGTATGAACTGTGTGTGGACTCCCTTTTCAGACCTCTTGGGTTTGTAGCCTGGTTTAGCAGCAGCAACACTCCTCTATGCCTTCATCTCCTCGTCTGCAAACCCGGGGCAACAGTGCAGCCATGCCATGGTGCTTAGACAATAGGAACTTACTGTGAGCACTTAGAGACAGCAGCTGGCAGCACAGCTGTTTTTAGTGCTCAGCCTCACCTAGTGTCTGACTCCAGCTGGCAAGGCACTCTTAGCTCCAACTCAGCTGTAGCCATGCATGGACAGCAACCTGCAAACAGCAGGTCCCGGACCACAGTGAGTGAGTGACACTTGGCAACCTCTTGGGGTTTGAATTTGTAGTGTCCAAAGTAGCAGGGCATACACCCTGGCTGAAGGGGCTGGCCTGGCCCTGTGGAGCCCATTTAGATGTTTCTCATCCACTAGGCTTGAGGAGGACTAGTAAAGCGGCAGGTAACCTTCACTCTTGTATCCCCTGAAAGCATAGCCCCATGACCCTCACCCACATGTAGATTTTACCCTGGCTTCCAAGACAGGCCCAGGCCTCCTGGAGAGGGGTGACCCCTGGGGATTAGTCAGTGCCTTGTGTTGGTTTCCAGACCAGCCAGACTAGCCAGGAGACAGGGTGGGGGCAGCACAGAAGGCAAGGCTCCTGAGGAGGGGAATGATGGGCTGGACTTCATGCTCAGAGAAGGGCTGACTGAAACCCCAGCACCTTCCAGCTTTGGCTGTCCCTTAGTGGGAACCAATGTTGCTCACACTGGCCAAGATTCCAGTTCTGCAAATGTCTGTGTGCCTGAGAATGTCAACCAAGAATGACGTAGAAGATGGTATCACATTAAAAACATGAGAGAATGTGGGCTGGAGATGTCTGGATGTTGACAGCACACACAGCAGAGTTCTACCAGAGGAAGACCTTTTGGCACTCAGGAGGAGCTGACTCAATGATGTACTTCCGGCCTAGGGCAAGGGTGGTACATAAGGAGATAGATGCTAGCCATCCATCTTGGGAGGCTACAGTCAGTCTCATTATCAGTTGTAGTACCATGAGAGTGTCCCATGGGGTAGAGCTATGAGGAACTGTGGGAGGCTGGAGGTCACTACACTTGTTTCCTGAGGACCAGAATGCTAAGCGTGCACTATGGGAGGTGGTGGCTGTAAGAAAGAGAAGCCGGATTCAGCTGTGCAGTTCAGAAGCTCAACTGACAGTGGCCTTATGCTAGCTGGCCTCATCAGAAGGGGCTCAGAGTTCAAAAGGAGGAGTCCTCCTGTATACTTGCTGTGGGACTAGACCTGAGCCTAATGGAGCTACTCAGCCCGAGGCCAGTTCAAAGCCATGCAGAGGACAGAGGGAGCATCAGATCACAGCTCACGAATACAGGCCAGCGTGCAGACAGCAAGGCACACTGAGGGACAGTCAGTGAAAAGGCAGAGGTGAGCCAGGGGTGGTAATGCATGCCTCTATCCTGTTACCCTGGAGGCAGAGGCAGGAAGATCTCTGCGAGTTCGAGGCCAGCCTGGTCTACATAGTGAGTTCTAAAACAGCCAGGGGTACATAGTGAGACCCTGTCTCAATAGATGGATGGATGGATGGATGGATGGATGGATGGATGGATAGATAGAGGCAGGGGTGGGAAAAAGCTTGTGGATGGAGAATGCCTCCCTAGAAAGACCTAAGCTCTTTAAGAGGATAGCATTAAGCTACACTGTCTAGGATAACTGAGTGGCAGGACTATGAAGCCAAATTTGCAAAGGAGATGATTTCTGCAAAAGTCAGCGTGGGCAGAAGCATACTAGAAAGCTTCTGGGACAAAGATCTCATGTTGATATGGAACATGGTTAATGGGTTATGATAATTTATTAGCTTTGTGTGTGTGTGCGCACATGTTCGTGTCTGTGCATGTGTGTGTGTGTTTTTAATTATTTTTGTTTATTTTAGAGTCAGGGCTTTGCCATAGTAGTCCTGCCTAGCCAAATACCGGTTTTCACACTGGCTTAAACTTCTGGTGATCACTGTACTTCTCTCTGCCTCTGTAGCTGTTTTATTTTTCAACACAAACGTGGACACCTGGATGATTTGCAAGATAGGCCCTGTGACCCATGTGTCACAGGGTTGTTGTAACTACTTCCAAGAGCATCAGTGAACCCTGACGGGGTTCAGAGGGTCATTCAGTGGATGGTGAGCTGGGTGCCTCCTGGAATGGGTGGAATTGTAGCAGGATCTGCAGAGAGGCGGGGCTTAGTGTGGATCAGGGCTGACAATAGACTTGTAGGACTGAGTCAGCCATTCTTAGTCCAGGAGGCCGTCCTGTGCGCTGTGGGGTGTTTAGCTCTGGCTTCAGCCATAGATGTTAAATGGTTCCAGTAGCTTCGAAATATCCTGGGGACAAACTTCTGACAGGGAGCCCCAGGGTTCAGAGAAGCACACTCAGGTAGATACAAAAAGGCAGCCTCACTCCTGGGGAGAGTGTCCGCTGCGTCAGGTACCTTTCTCTTCTTTAGGTTTTAGGCTCATTCGAAACCAGCATGGCTGCAACCTCAGGTTGCTACCGAGTCTGCTTCTGGACCAGCATCTCCCCTGATCTTGGTCTTCCAGGTAGCCTGGCTGCAGTCTAGGCTGGATGCCCACCATCCTAAGAGAGGCTCTTGTCCCAGGCTTTATGCAGAGTCAGGACACAGAGCCTTTCTTGTCTGCACATGTGAGCCACCATCTGCAGATGAGGAGGGAAGTACGCTGCCCACAGTCATGCCGTGGCCCACAGTCATGCCGTGGCCCACAGTCATACCATGGCAGAAGCCCCATCACCTGCCACCAACCGCTATGGGGCCTGCCTGGTAGTCAGCAGCAGGGGAAATTACTGTAAACCCAGCAGGGCCTCTCTTTCAGTGTGCAGAATCTGAGGCCTCAGGGAGAGTCCTGGCTGGTGACAGACAGAATCTGAGCAGCATGTCTAGACTCCCCAGGGAGATGGCATTTTGTCTGAAGGTGTTACTATTAAGAACCTACTGTGTCCTAAGAACGTTTTTGTTTTGTTTTCTGTGGCTGGTCTTGAATGTTGTGCCACCACATTCAGACAGATTTTATTTTATTTTATTTTTGAGACAGGGTTCCTCTATGTAGCCTTGGCTGCCCTGAACTTGCTTTGGAGAACAGGCTGGCCTCAAACTCACAGAGATCAGGCTTGCACCACCATGCCCAGCTTTCCTTGTTTTGAGCTCCCACAGATGGGACTTAGTCAGGGCAGAGAGTTGGGTGGCCCGTCAGTCTGGTCAGGGGTGCTAGGGACAGAGCGCAAGCCAGAGGTTAGGCATGAGGGTATATGTGGTGCTGGACACCTGGCTGCCCTGACACTGGGACATGATTACAGGAGGAAGGAAGGGTACCCTGTGTGGTGCAGGCCAGGAGAAGGGTGTGCCTTGGGGCAGTCTCTGGCGCTGCCACAGCCAGAGAGGGATGGGGAAAGCCCAGGTTCCTGGTTCCTCCTGGACTTGTCCAGTCTTTTCTTTGAAATGGAAGGTTCCACTGTTCACAGGACAAGTTCTCAAAGCCTTTTGTGGGGGGTCTCCCAGGCTATCTGCAGGGCCCCACAGCTCTGGCCTCTTTACCTGCACTAAGGAAGGGCATGTAGAATGCTAAAGTGGCAGGGGAGATCTCAGAGTAAGGAAGGTACCCTTTCCAAATGCCGCCAAGCTGCTTCAGAGAGCAGAGAAACCCTTTGAAAGGGCCTGCCAGTTACACACACCTCCACCTCCTGCTTGCAGGGCAAGCTGGCCAGAGCAGCAGCAGCTGGATCAGCCTGACATTCTCAGGGGAGGGGTGGCCACAGTTTCTGTACAAAGCAAGGAAGGGTGATCTCACCAGAGGTAAACTGAAGGACACTTCCTCTTTTACTGGCTGGGCTATCTCCAGAAGTTTCTTAAAGCTATAGAAACAAAATGTGTCCTACCCAGCCTGGACAGGTGTTCAGGCATTTGTTCTGGGCATGCCCCGTTTGTGAGGAGGGCAGAACTGAAAACGGCATAGTGGTTTAGATCAGGAAGTGAAAGCAGGAGGGTCATGAGTTTGAGGTCATTCTTTGCCTACGAAGCAAGTTCAAGGTCAGTCTGGGGTTAATGAGATCCTGTCTCCCCAAACCCCCAAACTGGAGCAACAACAACAAAATCAAACAAGCAAGCACAAAGGAAAGGTCTATAAATCAAGTGAACCAGGTGACTGGATGGTTCTAGAGGTCCAGAAGGGGCTGACTCTAGCCCCATCCCGCCGGCCAACTGAGTGACAGAGGGTTTAAATGACCCCTGAGCTGAAGGCTCACTGAACAATAGACAGCCTGAGCTTTACCCTGCTGAGACACTGAATCTCTAGCTAACAGACTTCCAGGTGGGAGGGTCTCACCTGGGGAAGTGAGTTTACATCAAAGGGGGTACTGATGGACACACATCCTGCTCCCCACCCCCTTCCCCGCCTGCTCCCCAGGAATCAGAAAGCCTGCCTACAGACTCCTGCTGTGAAACCACTTCCCCTTCCTCAGAAAGGTATGAGACCCCCACTTCTGCCATGGGAGACCTGATTTTCTTTCTTCAGATTCCCTCCTCTCCCTCAGTGCTTTCTGTCCCAGGCTTGGGGCCTGAGCTCTCCTTAGGGGTCCTGGCATGCAGTTATTTCTCTGTCTGCCCATGGCATTAATAACTTTTCTAATAATAAGCTGTCGGAGCGTCCCCTTGGAACAGACCTTTCTCTGTCTCTTTTGTCACATGCTTGGGTGGGAAAGACAACATTCAACATCAGGAAACATCCGCCCTGGCTTGCCTACTAAACAGTGCCTGGTTGCAGCTTCCTTTCCAGTGAAACAGACCATGACACCCACCAGGGTGAGTAAGCATTTCCTCACCTTGCACTAGGCACCCACCTTGCCTCTGGCACCCACCTTGGCAAATGATCCCCTATCCCCTTCTCACTTGCACTAATTTGCTGGTGTAGCTCACAGGACTCAGGACTTCTGCTTCCCCTGTCTATTTATTGTGACAGAGATCATAGGATGCAGGTTAATGCAGGTAAAAGATGCTCAGGGCGGTGCATGTGGTCCACGCCCCCTTCCAAGGCAGCTGTTGCAGGCTTATTTGGCTTACACTTCCATATCACTGTTCACCATTGACGGAAGTTAGGACAGGAACCTGGAGGCAGGAGCTGATGCAGAGGCCATGGAGGGGTGCTGCTTACTGGCTTGCTCCCCATGGCTTGTTCAGCCTGCTTACTTCTAGAACCCCGGGCCACCCTTTCAGGGATGGCATCACCCACACTGAGCTGGCCCCTCCCCCATCGCTCAAGAAAATGCCTTCCAGGCCTGCCTATGACCTGATCCTATGGAGGCATTTTCTCAGCTGAGGTTCCCTCGGCTCAGATGACTTCAGCTTGTGTCAGGTTGACACAAAACCATGCAGCACAGGGCATCCGTGGGCCTCTGGAGAAAGCAAATGTCGGGGCTCCAGGTCCTCACAGATCACCTCACCTTTTATGGAGAGGGACCAGTGGGATTCCCCAAGGGATATTCCTCTAGGAAAATCAACAAGTCCTCTTGATCCAGTTTTCCTGGTCCTCTTCGTATAGTGACTCCACTGAGTGAGTCTACTGAGTGAGGGCCAGGACTTATGGAAAGAGTGGCTCAGAAGTACTTTCAGGTAATGCAAATCAGAGATACTGTTTCTCTGTGTAGCTTTGGCTGCTCTGGACTCGCTTTGTAGATCAGGCTGGGATTATAGATACGGCTGGCTCCTCCCACCCACCTTGCCCATCCTCCTCTTCCTTGGGTAGAGAGAACAAGGAGTGCTTCTAGGTTTCTGGCTGACTTTGGGATGAGGGACTCTAATTTCTCATGGGGAATGGTGGGGCCTTGGCAGGAAGGTGGGGCCAGGAGAAAGATGGGCAGTGGGGGCGGAAGGAGTGGTTTCCCAGTGTTCTTCAGCTCAGAGTCCCAAGGAGGCCCAAATACTGTAGTTTAGTCAAGTTGTAAGCCCAAATAGTAGTGAAAGTATGTAGTTAATTCTAAGCTCATCTAACAGCACACCACTGACATGCTAGCATCCCCTCATATATGACGCTCACAGAAGCACTCTGCCAAAGTTTGGAAATGCCAAAGAACCCATGTGGTCCAGTGTGGTCACTTTCTCTTTCTCTGAGGTACTTTTTTTTTTTTTTTTTTTCTGATCAGTATTCAATTAGGACCTTGATTGAGTCTTTCAAGTACAGTTGAGGCAGAAAGTCTCCAGCAGACTGCTGTCGCAGGAAGAGCAGGTATTTAGATGTGAAAAAACCAGAGTGAGAAGATGCCTTTGGGGCAGCTAAGCTGAGATCTCTGAATCTGTCCTTAAATGGCTGCCAGTGTGGTGAGTGACAAGGACAGACTTGGAGGAGGCTGGGGACTAAAAAAATCTCATGGAGTTGTCAGGACCCAAGATGCTCTTGGTCTATGCAAGAACAGTTTTACATAAGCAGTTTGGAGAAAGATTTCATGGTAAGGGGAGGGAAAGAACAGGATGACAGGCCAACTTAGCACTCACATTTCTTTAAAAAGGAGCCTCAAGTGATGGCTGGCTCAGCCAGGAAAGGTGCTTGCTGCCAAGACTGATAACTGGAATATGATCCCCAGGACCTACATGGTAGAAGGAGAGAACCAATTCCTGCAGGGTGCCCTCTGACCTGCACAGGTACACTGTGGCATGTGTTGGCATATGCACACAGACACACTCACCACACAATACACACATATAAATATACAATGATGATGATGACGATGGTAAACCTGGGGCTGGAGAGGTGACTCAGCAGTTAAGAGCATTTGTGGCTCTTCCGGAAGACCCAAGTTCTGTTCCCATCACTGACATGGCAGTTTCCAACTGTTTGCAATGGTAACTCAGTAGTTCCAGGAGATCTGATGCTTTTCTTCTGGCTTCTGCTGGCTCCAGGCACAAATATGGTACACATACACATACGTACATTCAGGCAAAGCATACATACCAAAGTTTAAAAATCTTTTAAACAAATTAAAACAAAACGACTAATAGCGATAGGCTCAAAATGACTGTGAGAGAACAATCCATAGCCAATACAAGATGGCACAAGCTTTCTTTGTAAATTTGTGCCTGTCGATGCTTGAGGAGGTGGCTTGAAATGGGGGTCATGACCAGAGACACTCCTGGGAACTGGCACTGTGTAGGAGCCTCTCAGACGGCTCAGTGTGCCCCACTGCACCTGGGGGCGCTTTTGACCTGGAAAAGCACAGTGGTGTTGAAAGGTGTCCAGCCAGGTTCTGGTTCCTTGTCAGTCATGGTAGGCCACATATCTTCAAGAAAGGGAAGCCGGCATCGCGCTCAAGAAGCCATTGGCACACTACAGAAAAGCATGCGAGAGCTCCCAGGACCTGGGTGTGATTGTACATCCCCTTGACCTTGAAATTATGGCCCAGAGGGCTGGCGTGACTGCACAGCTTAGACACAGAGTAGGTGCTCGATGTTCGTGAGGCCAAGAGCTGAATTTGTCTCTTAGACGCCCTTGCCATGAAACTCAGTAAGAATGGAGTACTGTCCAAAAGAAAGAGGGAGTTTAAGAAGCCATTAAAACAACCAAAACAACTGGGATCAGGTGGTAAAGAGATTAAATGAATGAATTAATGAATCGGGGGGGGGAGAGAAGCAAAATAAAATGAGTTAACATTAAACTTAATTACCCATTTTATAGAACTCAAGGTACCAAGTAGAAAAGCACATCAGTATGTGCTTAATGAACAAATGAGTCCTGAGCTAGCCCACCTTCCTTTTCTATGAAAAAGTCGGTCCAGTCCTGAAGGCAGTGCTGAGATCCAGCCGACACAGAGAGACCTGGAGTTGTCAGATCTGAGGGAATTGGGCCTAGCCACTCAAGTGGATAGCCACGACCAGCAGTATTGCCTGCAGGGCTGATGCATGCTGGGTAATGAACTAGGACAGGGACAGATGTGAATTTGGCTAGGCTAAGCCAGTTGTCTTGTTTGGTCAGTTGAGGATGGAGTATTATAACTGAAATGTCCTCTCTGGTGGTGTTGGGAGGAGAGCATGCTTGGAAGAAGGGGGCAGGGCTGGGTTTAGTAGCCGAGCCATGGTGTCTTTGAGGAGATACCCAGTACCTTGGGAATCACTTTGGGAGGCTGGTCTGGTGGCTGACATGACATCCAACTGCAGGCCACCCAGGGCAGAGATGTGTCTTCCTGACTTTATGCTGGGTTGCAGGAGGCATGATGTTGAGGTGGATGGTCAAGGAGGGAGAGGATGGGGAGAGTGAGGGCTGTGGGAAATGCTGGAGGTGATGGCTGCTCTAGCAGGACTGGGACACAAACCCATGGCCCTAAAGACTTCCTGGTGAGAGTGAGCTTGTGAAGAAGGCAGTAGAAGGGGTCAGTGAGACCCTCACAATGCTCCATGAGGGGGAAGAGGAACCAGCCTATGCCCAGCAGCCCCAGTGTATAGCTATAGGGAATGTGGTACAAGAACCACCTCTCCAGGTCTCATTCCCCAGAGCAGGTGGACATGCTTCTGAAAAAGCACAGTTGATCTGAACTCTCTCTGGGGCAGGGCAGGGCTGGGCTGGGTTTCAGGTAGTCAAAATGTCTGAGCCAAACAAAGAAGCCTTGGTGAGTTTTAAGGAAACCCATTCTGAGTCCTGGAGAGATGGCTCAGCAGTTAACAGCACAGGATGCTCTTCTAGAGGTTCTGGGTTTGATTTCCAGCAGCTCACGCCTGACTGTAAAACTCCCTCCTCAGTCAATCTGCCGCCCTCTTCTGGCCTCTTTGGGTACTGCTTGCAGGTGGTATACAGCCTTGTGTGCAGTTAAAACATTAAAAAAAAAAGTGCAGGACTCTGCTGGATAAGGTTGGAGTCTGATGTCTGGATAGCCAAAGTGAGCTCAGTCTATTATGGTGGACTCCCTTTTCTTAGATTCTAAAAGTCTCCCCTCCAACCCTGATTGGGATACCCCAGGTCTTGTAAGGAGGGTCACATAGCTCTCAGGGAAAGATCACGGCCCAACCTTTTCCAGATAAGGAAACCGGATCAGCTAGGTATTCCCGGAGTTACCAACCTTATATGCTAATAAGATGCCTTGGTGCTTTGACTTTCCAAATGACCTTTGACTTCACCCGAAGATTTTCCCCTTCTCATAGGATAACTAAGTACTGTGTTCTCCTTCTTGGGACAGGACCGTGCTACTGCATGGTAAATGAGGCATGGTGCCACTATATGCAAATCAAGTATCCCAACCCCAGCAAATCCAAAACATTCACCCTCAAAACCTCCCCCTGCCCTTGATTTCACATGAATAAGGGCACATACACATGCTCTCACTTCAAGACTGTCTGAGACTCATTTATTTGGGGGAAGGATCACTGCTGGACACCAGAATTTGGCTGCCAATCAGACAGTCATCCACATGGGTTGCTGCAGAAAGCTTTTGGACCGCCTGGGGCATGACTGCCGGTCAGTCTGCTTCATGCTGCTGGCTGCCGTTTGGCAGTTCATTGGGTGTGTCAGCTTCAGGCAACTGCTGAAACCCACTGGGCCTGGCTCTTGCCAGGCCTGAGTCTCAACTGCAAGCCGACTAGGCATGGGCTTTCACTCGCACCTCAGCTTAACCAAGACCTGTGACACTTCAATATCACCATAGGCTTTGGAATGCCCGAGCTTTGATGGCCACCAGCACTCTCGTTCTAAAAGAGCTAAATTGTAACACTCCGTGGAAAACCTTTCCACACCCCAGCCTACTACCTGGGCCTCTCCCTGAAGCGCTCTAGCCGCTCCTGAGAGAAACGGAATCCCTGTTCTCCATCCAGAAGCCGAGATCAAGGCCCCTTCCAAAATCCAGGCCCCTGCTGAACAGAGAATGACGTGGCTCACGCCTTGTAATCCCAGCACTCTGGGAGGTAGAGGCAGGCAGATCTCTGTGAATTCGAGGCCAGCATGGCCTACCAAGAGAGGTCAGGACAGCCAAGGCTACACAGAGAAACCCTGTCTCAAAACAAAAACAAAAGCAAAACAGCAACAACAACAAAGATCTGGTTATAGGGCATTTTCTCAATTAGTGATCAATGGGGGAGGGTCCAGCCTATTGCTGGCAGTGCCATCCCTGGGCTGGTGGTCCTGGGTTCTATAAGAAAGCAGGCTGAGCAAGCCATGAGAACAAGCCAGTAAGCAGCAGTACCCCACGGCCTCTGTGTCAGCTCCTACCTCCAGGTTCCTGCCCTGTTTGAGTTTCTGCCCTGGCTTCCTTCAACGTGCGAATAAACTCCTTCCTCCCAGCTTGCTTTTGGTGGTAGCATTTTATCACAGCAATAGACATGTTAACTAGGACACCTGCTTTTCATGACTCCCTGCCAGGCTTTTCCAGTTCATTCCATAGGACTTACCTAAGGCAGGTGTCACCACACTTACTTGTCTCTTTCTGTGGGGTGGATGCCTGGCTCCAACCCCTGCTTCTATCAGTACCTCTTTTCCTTTAGTGGGAAAAATTCCTAGAGGCCTGGGGAGGTGGGTGTGGTCCTTTCTTTCCCCTGACCTTGTGAGGACCTCGGTGTAGCTCTTGCAAGAACTCTGGAGCTGTGAGAAGACATTTTAGTGGGTCAGGGGTGAGTGGGGAACTGGGACTTCCTATGGCCTTGGCCTAATCTGGACTCGGCCACCTACAGGACCTCCTTCACCCCTGGGTCCTGGCCTATCACTGGGTGAGAAGTGAAAAGGGGCAGACAAGGGATTGAACTCATGCATGATTTGACTTCAGGAAGGCTGAGCAACTGGGAGGTTCAGTCCAGCCTCAAGCTTTCTGGGGCCACACCCTCCTCTCTAGGATAGAGGCAGTTTCCAGCCTTGTGGGTGTTTGGAAATAGTGTGCCCTGCCCAGCACTGGCTTCCAGGCTCCAGATGTCAGGCTGTTTGAGTTCTCAGAGAACTGTGCCCTCACCTTCTTCACAGTAGAACTGTGTTTATACTGCTCCAGCCTGGCTCATAGCCTAGCCTCTCAGAAGTACCTGCTGTGAGTTCCCTGGCTCCTTCATTTCTGCTCCTTCAAACTGGGCACTATATTCTGGACCTAGTTAAACCCCTGCCCTAAGGCATGGGGAGACAGGGAGGCTCAGGTCATCCTGGTATCACAGCCAATAGCCACCTTACCAGAGCAGGCTCACAGAGAGGTTTTACAACCTTTAGAGACAAAGAATCAGAGGAAGCCTTTGAACTTTCACTGAACCTGATGGGATTAGAGTTGCCGGAATTTGGCCAGCCGGTCTTATGATCTCTTTTAACAATTATATTCCATTGAGGGATGGATTATTTCAGGGCGGATTTTAAAACTGGTGGCTGCATAGAGGCTAATGGGGTTGAGTGCGGCAGAGCCCATTAGATAATGGGGGTACAGCAGGAGTTCAGCGGATGGTTCCGGCTTTGCCAGAGATGAGGTCAGGTGTGGCCTAGGTTTTCTGGCTTATACATCTCTGCTCCTCGAATGCAGCTGCTGCCCGTGGCTACATAGCTGACCTGGCTGAGCCTTGGGTGTGAAGTGGGGTGACAGCTTTTCGTAGGGTGTTTGAGAGGCTCCTAAGGGAATACATGTTTGTCTAAAGCAAGAATATTAGTCAGAGGGGCAATGGCAACTATTTTCACAACTGTCGTCATTACTGTGGCCAGCCTCTTACCACAGTGTGCCCTCCTCTGACTTCTCAGAGTACAGAGGTGTAAATGCTTTTTTTATTTCCCCCGATGATGGGATGAGATGAGAACCATTACCAAGCCTTACAAATACC
Organism: Pachyuromys duprasi; assembly: GCA_028658305.1. Classification (NCBI taxonomy): domain Eukaryota; kingdom Metazoa; phylum Chordata; class Mammalia; order Rodentia; family Muridae; genus Pachyuromys; species Pachyuromys duprasi. The sequence continues at coordinate 25,824,964 of CM053752.1, read as the reverse complement.
TGGGTTGGGCTGAGCCCAGAGTGTTTCTATCTAACTATCCCTAGGCTTAGGCCTGGAAGCTTCTAGCCTCCATACAATCTAATCTTCTGCAAGCCCAGACCTTGAAGGCCTCAACTTCCAGCCTCCATCTGCTAACCTCAGGCCTGGAATGTTTTCAGCCTCTGAGACTTACTGCTGAATAAGCTCACCCTTTCTAGTTCTTTCTGAACTCTGGCCGGCTGGTTTAACACAGCTGTTCTGGATCAACACTCTGCTCCGTGCTGACTGATTCAAAGTGGCTTCTCTCTACTTCTGACTGAATCGCTCTGCTTGAAAAACTATCTCTGAACTCCAAGAACTGAACCACACCAAACCATCCTGGACTGACTGCACTCTACTGTATTCTTGTATTGTACTCTGCTCTACTGCACTGTCCCCATGAACTCTCCTGCTCTCTCTCTGCACTGCTTTTAAGTAGCTTCTTTTTTGTCAGTTCTCATGGGAGTTGGACTTATCCTATCTCTGACTCATGTTGTCAAATCTCTCTCTGATTCATCATTTTGTCTGTCCATCAATTAGATGTCATTGTTTGGGATGAAAAGTATATACTAGGGGCTGGAGAGATGGCTCGGCAGTTAAGAGCACTGACTGCTCTTCCAGGGGACCCACATGGCATCCTACAATTGTCTGTTAAATCCAAGGTCTGACACCCTCACATAGACATACTTGCATGCAAAACACCAATGCCCATAAAATAAAAATAAATAAATTTAAAAAGGTGCATACTAAAGGCATGTTTATATTTCAGCCAGAGCTGGATTAAAGATGTGTACTAAGGGCTTGTCTGTATTCCAGCTGGATCACACAGACCTAGAGCTGAGCAGCTTTGTAGCTGGGTTAAAATCCCTCTATACAGAGGGCACAACAGTCAGTTGATGCTAAGGTGCCTGGGTTCATGGCATATGACCCCTGCAGCCGTTGTCGCTGTTTAGGATGCTTTCTAGTCACCTTCCCATTCTCAACAGCCCCTCTCAGTTTGTGTGGCCTCTCCAGTCTTGCAGCTGGAGGGGCTGTGCTGGGACCGTGGCCTGGGATGGGTCAGTTATTGAGCAACCCCACCAGGTTACTCATCAGCAACATGGGTGAGCACCATGGGGAGGCCATGGATTACCCTATGGGTGGAGGAAAGAAAATGTTAGGTGACAGAGGCCTTCCTGAACCAGGCTATGTCTGATCCTATGAAAGGCTGCTCAGAGTGGCATGCAAAGGAGGGACAGCAAGAATACAAAGTGACCTTGTACAACTTCTCTCCTGCCTCGCAGGGTGGGCATTTCCATCCCCTTTCCCATTCACCATCAGCTGTCTGATCATAGCACCCAGTCTGGGTAGGCTAAGATGGTTCTCACATCTTCTTCCCTAGCCCAGGCAGACCACAACTTCCTGTCTTTCTTAGTCAGAGGATGAGAAAGAGTGGGGCCACCAGCCTGTGCAGGCTCTGACCCTGGCCTGAAGCAATGTTCCTGGACGCTGCTGGTCACAGCTGGCTGCAGCTCTTGGCTTCTAGGTTTCTTTGAGCAGGAACTCTGCCTAGGGACAGTGAATTTCAGAGCAGTCCATTTACTGGGAGGGAGATAACCCTGCATCCAGGGGCCACCTGGGCCATCATGCTGTTAGAGCTGACAAGGACCTTTCCTGTCCCATCTTGATGGCCATGCTTCATTTTGTCAGTTCCTTTCTAGGTCCTTTCTCTGAGATCAGGGTGTGGGACAGTTGCTTGATGGGGAAGCTGCATTGTTTTAAACATAATAGCAGTCCAAAAATAGACCCAACTCCTGGCTTGGCTTTTTTTTTTTTTTTCCAGATAAAGTATTTCATGTTTACAAAAAACATTTCTAGCGTGGTGCTGCGAATACCCTGCCCCACCCACTGGTAGGATAGCCCACAGCGACTTCCTCCAGCAAAGTCCCCAGGGCTCTGACACCCTGAACTCGGTGCGACTCATTGGCCGCTTCCTCCTTTCTTACTTTAGCATGCTCTCTCTGTACTCCTGGATGTGGCTAAATGGTACCATAGTGTTTTGCGGTGACTTTGCCCTTACAGGGGGATGAGGCTGCTGAATCCTGCTTCCAGGATTCAGGACTGGATGGAGCACACTCAATGGACAACAGAATTTTACAGCTATCTCTATCTGTCTGTCTGTCTATTTTTGGTGTTTTGAGACAGGGTTTCTCTGGGTAGCCTTGGCTGTCCTAGACTTGCTTTGTAGACCAGGCTGGCCTCGAATTCACAGCAATCAGTCTCTGCATCCCTGAATGCTGGGATTACAGGAGTGTATCACCACACCTGGCTTACCTGTACTTGCATGGCATTTGGGGCTCGGTGCCATCAGGAATAAAGGAAAGCTGGGTTAGACTCACAGCCATCTTCCTCTCTCTGCCTCCCAAGTACTAGGGTTAAAAGGATGAGCCACACCATGTCTGCCTAAATAAATACATTTTTCCCCCCATGGCTTTTTTAAAAAATTTATTTATTTTTATATCAATCACAGGTTAGGTACTTTAATAAATACATTTTTTAAAAATTAAAAAGAAAACCTAATCACGGGGAAAAAACTGTAATAAAGGTTGTATTCCTTATCCAAAATGCTTCAGCAGAGTGTGGCTCAATGCTATGGTGCTGGGCTAGTATATACTGAGTCCCAGGATTCTAGCCTCTGCCCCTTTTCCCATATCAAACTAAAAAGTCCAACTTTGAGAGACGTATTTTGTCCCCTAAGGAATGGAAGGATGGAACAGACTGCTCATCACTGTTGATCTTCAATGCATTTGTCTGTGTCACAGAAATGTCTGTTTAGGTCCTTGGAATTCTTCATATGATCTGAACATGGATCCGTTCCCAGATATAGGCTTAGCAGTGAGGGAACAGAGGCATAGCACCATATGTTGCCCTCAACAGCCTGAGGACCACCTGCCCCAGACTTTTGAGTCAGGCCAAATTGCAGTTTGTACCCTACTCCGTTTATGATGAAATTAGTAAGGATTTTATTTTATTAGATATATTTTATTTTTCCTTCCATAGTGATTCCTCCCCTAGTGATTTATTTATTTATTTTTATTTTTCGAAACAGAGTTTCTCAGTGTAGCCTTTTCTGTCCTGGAACGAACTCTGTAGAGCAAGCTGGGCTCGGACTTACAGAGATCCACCTGTCTTGGATTCTCTAGAGCTGGGATTAAGGGCATGCGCCACTGCTGCCTGTTGCTGTTACCTTTTAAAACGATTTTATTTGTGTTTCTTGTGCCTCTTCCTCCCTTCTCCACTCCAATCCTTTCCAATCCCCCAACACCACATGGTAGAGAAAGAAGGTTAGTGGGAAGAGGGTGTGTACTTTTCCTTAGTTACTTTCTGCTGCTTAGGGTTGTTGGGTTCCTTGGAGCAAGTCCGATCTCCTCTCAGGAGATCTCCAACTTCTGCTCATCTGGCTGTATCAACAGCAACCAGAAGTAGCAATGGGGAAGCACCAGCACCTTCTTTCCTGGAGCCCCCTTCCTTTCTCTGGTCATTCGCCTTTATTCCCTCTGAGAGTCCTCAGATTTAAACTATCTGCAGCTGGCAAAGAACCCCTCTCAGAGCCCACATGAGGCAAATAGTTTGCTGCTATGGACAATCTGAATCAGCCTCATGTCCTACACTTGGGATTAAAACAAAAACATGTTTACATATCATAAAGCAAAACTTTCATGACAACTGCCCAGCAGTGATATTTTAGTATTAGGGCTGGAGAGATGGTTCAGTGGTTAAGAGCATTGTCTGTTCTTCTAGAGGTCATGAGTTCAATTCCCAGCACCCACGTGGTGGCTTATAACCATCTATGATGTGATCATCCCTCTTCTGGCCTGTAGGTATCCATGCAGATAGAGCACTCACATACATAGAAATAAATAAATGTTTAAGAAAACATGTAAGATGTAATCTTTATTATTTTCACTTATGTGTATGTCTATGTGTAGGTGTGTGCTTGTGGGTGCAGGTGCCCACAGAGGCCAGAGGAATTGGATACCCTGGAGCTAGAGTCAGAGGTGCTTATGAGCCATTTGCTGTAACTGCTGGTTATTGAACTCCCATCCTCTAGAAGAACAGAATGTGTCCTTAATGGGCCCCAAAATAAGTAAATCTTTTTTGTTCTGTTTTTTTTTTTTTTATTTGAGACAGGGTCTCACTATGTAGTTCAGATTGTCCTGGAACAGACTGGCTTTGAACTCACAGATATCCATTTGCCTCTGTCTCCCCAGTGTAGGGATTAAAGATGTGTACCTTGTTGAAGTCCATCTTAAACAAGGACACTTTAATACAGGCTTAATTAAGCACGAGGGTTAAGAGAGGTGCTCAGAAAGAAAAGACATGAACAAGATCATGGGTCTGAGAGAAGGAAAATCAAGACACACCTCATGGAGACACAGGAGATTCAAGTGAGAGTCACAATTACTTATCTTAGCTTTGGCTATGTAGAGCATTTTGGTGGCTCTCAGGTTACATGTGAAAATATGGCTAAGAACCCCTTTCTCTTCCCTTTGCTGAGTGAGGTAGGCGGTGTCTCTGTGGATGTGCTGGACAGAATTATAGTCTGATAAAGTGAAACCAGGAACCACTAGGGTTGCAAAGACTCAGAGCAGTCCCCAAGCCTATCCATTCAGTTTCTGGTGAGATTCTTAGAAAGTTTCAGGTTTGTAGCTGGGAAAGGAGTGAGGTTTCAAGCAGTTAACTGTACTGGAATTCCTGCTTTTCTGTTGGCCTCGGTTTCAGGGTAAGGGGCTCCTTTCTGTTCTCATGCCAACAGTTTCCTCTGTTTCTATCCTGCCTCAGAATGACTGCAAACATTTTCTCTCAGTGTAGGAGAAACTCTTTTGCACTCTACCCATAGTATCTCTGACACATAAAAACTTTTCGTTTGGATAATTGGATAATAAGTTTCTTTGTCTTTTTTGAGGTAAGCTCTCAATATGTAGCCTTGGCTGGCCTGGAATTCACTTCTTAAATCAGAATGACCTGAACTTCAGAGAACTGCCTGCCTCTGCCTGCTGAGTGCTGGATTAAAGGTGTGCACAATCATATCTGGCTGTGATTGGAGTTTTTTGTTTTGCTTTTTTTTTTTTTTTTTTTTTGACACAGGGTTTCTGTGTAGCTTTGGCTGTCCTAGAACTCAATCTATAGACCAGGCTAGCCTCAAACTCAGAGATTCACCTGCCTCTCAAGTGCTTGCTTAAAGATGTGTGTCATCACAGCCTGGCTGTGAATGAAGTTTCTTAATGTCATTTCTAGGCCATTTTCAGACCTGTTTCTGCATAGTATGCCACCATAACTTGTGTGTCTTGAAGTACCTGGGGATGGAAAGGGACTCTTGTTTTGTGGTGCTGGTACATGCTAAGCAAGGGCTTTACCACTTGCTTTACCACAGAACCACAGCCCTAGCCCCACAGCAGGTTTCTTGTGGGTACTTGGAAAGTACCTGCAGCCTGGGCCATGGGGACTTTTGTTTATTTTTTAGTTAGGCAGGATCTTTCTGTGTTGCCTAAAGTTCATTTATGATCTGCTGCCCACCTCCAGACCGCTGCCATTACAGGAGCAAACCACTGGTCCTATGGGGATTTAATTTAAAAAAGTACAGAGCTGGGGCCCTGGGGATTATGAGGCTGGACTCTCAGGCATAGGATGAGGGAGGCCTACAGAAGAGGAACTGGGGGGGGGGCCTGGCCCTGGACTTTCCTCCCTGCCATGGAGCTCCCCTCCTCAAATCCTTCCACCCTTTGGAGGAAACAGGGCAGACATCAGACTTGCTTCTGACCTGAACATTATAGGGTCTCTGCCAACTGAATCCTGGCCTCCACCCTTCAGGGTTTCCACAAACAGGAAGCAGAGGCTCAAAGATGCTGGGACTGCCCATAACTCACTCTCTCTCTCTCTCTCTCTTTCTCTCTCTCTCTCTCTCACACACACACACACACACACACAGACAGTAGCAAGGTCCAGACTCCAGACAGGACCCTGCAAACTCAAGATTTTGATTCCTTATAGAGTAGCCCAGGACTGATAATGGATCTCTGTGAGGCTGCACTCTCTTAGGCTTATGCCTTGTGGAGGTCATCTGAGATGAGAAGCTGGTGCAAAGAGTCAGATTAAGCAGGAGCAAAACCTTAATGTCAGTGATATTAACAAGTCTTTTGAGTTCCTGGATGAGGAATGAGGGCCACAGAGGTCAGGCAGCCTACAGGATGGTTAAACTACTTCTGAATCCTGTTCCCCACCCCCACCCCGCCTACCCAGGTTTTGTTCAGTTACCGGTCCTTCACTCTAGGCTGATGACAGATATTTGATATCACTGGTAATCATTTCTTCAGTGTTTTAAAATATATATTATATGCTATTATAAATATATAATATTAATATTATATAATATAGGTATACATTTCTGGAAAAGTCCCTCGGTCTCCTTTCTCCTTAGATTTAAACATGCCCAAGACAAGGCCCATACCGAACCATAACCCTTTCCAAAGCAAGGCCCCAAGCTGCCCAGGCAGGCAGGCTGAGCTTTGCTTTGAATCTAGTCTGAGGCTGGAGGAGGCTCAGGGTTAACAGAGGTTAGACCTAGCTTAGATCTAAGAGACCCCACAGGCCCCTCACCCTGCTCCCTCCAGCATTTTCCGCCGTGTCCCGTTTCCTTCTCAATTTAAGCCAGGCTCCTGCGGCGGCCTGAGGTTAACCGTGCAGCTTTTGATCAGGAGCAGATCTCTATACTCCCTTCCCGACGGTACTTCCAGGTATCCACAGGGTCCTATCCGTGTCCTGGCACAGGAGAGCTTCCTGGAAGTGGCGGGAGGCCAGGCCTTTGTCCCTTACTCTTTGCAGGGTGGACCTGGACCGCTGGAGAAGGGCCTCCGGGGCTGTATGACGTGGCTGGGCACCTGAGGATGTCGCCCATTCCTTCCTGTATTCCAGGGGACAGAAGGAGGGACCAAGTCCACAGAGGGGCACGCGCACGCGCCGGACCCGCCGTCCAGTTTAGGGATTGACTGCACTCATAGGGAGGCAGACTGGGTCCCGCCTCCCTAAGAGGCCCCACCCATCGCAGGTTTGGCCAGACACGCCTCTAGAGAAGTCCAGCCCCTGCCAAATCACAGACCAGGCTCGTTCATGCAATACGGGCCCCGCCCCCTAGGCCCCACCCAAAAGGAGCCCACCGGCCACGCCCCTCCTCCCCTTGGACAAGCTTTGGTCCCTCCTCGCCCCGCCCGCTCTGCGGACGCGGCTCGCTGGCAACCAGCCCAGGGGAGGTGCGGAAGCTTGGGCGGGCTTCGGCGTGACCCGGCTTCTGAGGCGCTCCTTTGGGGTCTGGGTTGCGGGCGCGGGCGCCATCAGAGTCAGGTTCGCGGCCATGCAGCCGAGGGCTCCGAGCGCAGTGTGCCAGGCGGGTGACGGGGAGGTCATGGCGGAGCCCGCTGCGCGACACCTGTCGCTGCCCTCCGGGCTGCTGGAGTTGTGCGCGCTCCTAGGCGCCTCTCAGGACAGCCTACGCGGCTTGGAGCAGGTAAGGAGCTGGAGGGGGAAACTGAGGCGGGGTGGGGGATGGAGCGGCGCCGGAGGGGTGTGAGTGGAGCTGGCTTCCGTGGCTGCGCACCCCTGCGGTGCCAAAGCCTCAGGGTCAGGTCCCAGCTGTGAGGGATGTGCGCAAGTTCAGGCCTGGGGAGACAGGCGTCTGGCCATTCCCTCCTTCCGCGCCCACCCTCCTCTTTCCGGGCGGGACCAGCTGGACTTGTAACTAGTGTTTGTTGTGGTGAAGATTTGCTTTGGTGCGTTGAAGCGTTCCTCAGGATGCCACCATCTGGGGCGAGGTGCTGGCCCAGCGGGGACCCATGGAGTTCATGGTCAGCTAGACAAGATCCTCTCCGAGGAGCGGCTAAGTAGTTCCCTTCGCTGCACAGAGCTTCACTGCCTACTAAGTAATGGGTCTGCTACTCCGCACTGACTAGTGAGGTTTCGGGTGTTAGAATCAACCACCAGCTTTGAATATTCCACTTTTAGTCGGGCTTGCTGCATAGTCGTTTGCTTGCTGTGCAGCCCCTCCTCCCAGCAGCCCAAAATGGGTCTCCCTGTCTCTGGATAGACAGCGCCTTCCGAACATCTCATTCTCCTTATTTCTGTGCTGTGTTTCCTTTTTCTTAGTTCTGGAACCTGGGTCGTTTTCTTCCAGTCCATCGGTGCTTCTCTTTCTCTTTTGACCCAGCATGATTGGATACTGTCTTTTTCTCTGGAGATTTCCCTAGCGTCCCGTTAAGTTGTTTGGATTGATCGTCTGAGTGTTTACACATGACAACACGGAAAAGCATGAAGGCATGCGTACCGATTGATGATTATCCTGGGACAATGGATAATCCAGGCCAAATGGTGACAGAAAAGTTAACCGTTAGTAAAAGTAACCAAAGTGAGTGTTAAAGCCTAGATAGTTTCTTCCATAGGCCAGCGTGACCAGTAATTGGCATTAGTCCCCAAGGAAATGATTTGGAGTGTTCCTCCCACAGGCTGCCAAACCTTCTAATGCCAGTGTGTCCTCTGTACAGCGCCATTGTCTTTGTACCTCTGATTTACCAAACAGCACTGCCTTCCTTTTCTTAGAATCGGAAATGACCTGGTTTCATTTGTGGTCCTCTGGGCAGCCATACCTTTGCTTCCTGGGTCTTGTGGTGTACTTCTTGCTTGTTCTGGGTGAGGCATGCCTTTGAGAACTGGGATATTCATAGTGGTACTTTCCTGAATTAGGCAGGCGCTGGCATCCCCCAGGTTATGAGAGAGGGAAGTTTCATTTTAGTTTACCTCATTCTGTACTCTTACTTCTGCTAGGAATTTCAAAGACAGGAAGGAAAAAAAAAGTCCAGCTTAGGGGCGGGGAAGGAGAGTTAAGAGGTGGACTAAACTTTGAGATAATTTCACTTTATATCAACACCAGTGTTACAGTTAGCATAGACATACAGGCATAGATTTATTTAATTTAAATTTTATAGTAATTCTCTTGTGAATGTCCAAGGTTTTAAAATAATTTTTTAATTTAACTTTTTAAAAGCTGGCATGTAACTGAGTGTGGTGGCTTGTTCCTATAACCCCAACCTTTGGAAGAGTGAGGTAGGAGGATTGCTGTGAGTTTAAATACAGCCTAGGTGAGAGTCCTAGATAGGCTAGCCTGGCCTAGAGTGAGGCCTGTCTTCAGAAGCAAAACGAACCAACCAAACAAAAAGCCCTTTAGGGCATGGTGGTGCCTGTGATCCTAGTGCTTGAAAAGCAGCAGCAGGAAGATCGGGACAGAGCTCAGGTTAGCCTTGGCAGCATAGTGAAGCGAGTTCAGAAGCCAGCCTGGGCCATATGAGAGCCTGCTTCAAACACAGTTACCATTTATCTGTGTTCTGAATATTCCTATCTGCTGACACATAAACACAGAAGTCTGGAAGCGTGAGACATCTCCAGTTTAAGGTCAAGAGTGCCCTGTTTATTTCTTAGGCGGTGCCTTAACTCTCTTTTATTTCTTAGATAGGGTTGGGAACTAGTCATTTGTTGGAAATTTTGTCTGATGTTACAGAGTTGAGCAGACAGACCACTGTGAATCAGCGTGGCTGGTTTTGATTTCCCCTCACCCCTTGGCTGAGGATGGATCCCCCTTTTTTTTGTGGTTGCTGGGATGTAAGGGGATCCACTGTAAAGTCATCCAGCGGCGGGAGATGTGCTTCTGCACCATGCTAGCGAAGTGGCCTAATGTTCTGCGGTCAGCACTACCAACAAAGCTTCCTAGATGATGAGAGTGTTGTCCATCTGCAGAGTGCTGGGGGACACTGGAGTTTACATTTAATTGGTTATTTTAAGTTTTAAGAAACGTTTGGGGGCTGGAGAGATGGCTCAGAGGTTAAGAGAACTGGATGCTCTTCCAAAGGTCCTGAGTTCAATTCCCAGCAACCACATGGTGGCTTACAGCCATCCACAATAAGATCCGGTGTCTTCTTCTGACAAGCAGGTGTACATGCAGACAGAACATTGTATACATAAAAAAAAAAAAAGAAAAGAAACGTTTGTTGTTGTTGTTTGTTTGTTTGGCCAGGTGGTGGTGGCACATGCTGTAAAAGTAATTTTCGTTTCCTCTGATGAACAGAGAGAGATGAGAGCCAAACCCACGCTGTGTGAATGCAAGGCTTGGGCTCAGACATGTTGCTGGATTCAAATTTCTCCATGGCATGATTTTAATCCCAGCAATTGTGGGCAGAGGCAGGTGGATCTCTCCGTTTGAGGCCAGCCTGGTCTATAGAGTGAGTTCTAGGACAGCAAGGGCTACACAGAGAAACCCTGTCTTGAAAAACCAAACCAAACCAAACAAACAAACAAAAAAATTAAAAACCTCATACTTAACTTTTCCTTTATTTTATGTGTATGTGCTTTTTGTCTGTACATATGCATGCATGCATGTATGTATGTATGTGCATCATAGGCACGCAGTGCCTGCAGAGGGCAGAAGAGAACATTGGATTCCCCTGAGACTGGAATTACAGCTGGTTGTGAGCTACCATATGGGTCATGGGATTGAACCTGGGTGTTCTAGAAGAGCAGCCAGTGCTCTTAATTGTTGAGCCCATCTGGACAGCTCAGTTTTAATTCACTTAGATTTCAGTGGCTTCCTGCTGTGACTGTGTTGGATAGCAAAGCTCCAGAACATTAAAAACATTTGTGAATGTATTTGATTTCTCTAGTGATAGCCAGTCCTCCAGGGAGGAGCAATGTTGCTGCGTAACAGGACTTAGAACTAAATTAGTGAGTTAGGCTGCTCTTGGCTTCACTTTTTAATTGGCTTTTTAAAAAATGATGACCATTGGGTAGAGATTTGATAAACAGGAATGCAGGAAATAACCCTCTGTCTGGCTCAGCGTGGGCTGGCAGAGGTCAGGCTCAGGGTTGGCATAGCCTGTGGCACTGACCCGTCTTCTCAGCCTTGCAGTGATAACAGCTTCATCGCTTGTCACCATATTGCCTACATTGCCTTTTTTTTTTTTTTTTTTTTTGAGACAGGGTTTCTCTGTGTAGTCCTGGCTGTCCTGGACTTGCTTTGTAGACCAGCCTGGCCTTGAACTCACAGAGATCCTCCTGCCTCTACCTTCCTGAGTGCTGGGATTACAGGTATGCACCACCACACCCGGCCATAAAGTATATTCTTCATGGATAGGTCTCCCATCCATTTGCAGGAATTTACTCTGAGTGGTGAACCAAATGTATGCAACTGTTTCAGTGTTTCTGTTCATTGCTGTCTTTCCCACAAATAATGAGCTATTTTCAGTGACCTAGATGTCTGTCAGAGGGACTGGGTGGATGCGTCATTGGACGTTCACCTGGTGACTATTCTATGGCTGTGAAGAAAGCTGACTAGCCCCTCTGCTAAGTTAAACATCAAGGTAACAGTTTAAATCAAGTAACTGCATGATAAAAACATGCCCCAAGCTTATGTATGTGTCGAAAATGCAGGGAAGTATCCTAGACTATGCAGAAGGCTTTCCTAGGCTAGTGCTTCCTTTCCTGTGTTCATTGCCTTTTTTTTTTCTTTTTTGAATGGTAAGACTGTCTTGTTAATCTCGTCAGAAAGACAGAAATGTTTGCCATGTGAGATGACCTCTGAGACAGTTAGATTTTGAGCTCCTCCTCCTCTTTTTCTTCTTTTGAGACAGGCTGTCACTGTCTCTCTATGTAACTCAGGTTGGCCTGGTACTCCTTGTGTAGAACAGGCTGGCACTGAACTCACAGAGATCCACTTGCCTCTTGGATCCTGGAATTAAAGGGATGAGCCTCTGTTCTGGCTAGTTTACTATCAACTAGACACAATCTAGAGCAGTGGTTCTCAACCTTCCTAGTGCTTTGACCCTTTAACACAGTTCCTCATCTGGTGACCCCAACCATAAAATTATTTTCATTGCTACTTCATAATTGCAATTTTGCTGTTATGAATCATAATGTAAATATTTGTGTTATGTGACCCCTTGTGAAAGGATGCAGGATATGTGTTACGTGATTCCTTGTGGGAGGGTTTTTCAACTTCCCAACGACTTGTCAAGAACTGCTGATCCAGAGTCATTGGAGAGATGGGAATCCCAATTTTAAAAAATGCCTCTATAAGATCAGGCTGTAGGCAAGCCTGCAGGGCATTTTTTAAAGTTAGCAATTGATGGGGGAGGGCCCAGCCCATTGTGGGTAGTGCCTTCCTTGGGCTGGTGGTCCTGCATTCTATAAGAAAGCAGACTGTGTAAGCCGTGAGGGCAAGCCAATAAGCAGTACCCCCCATGGCCTCTACATCAGCTCCTGCCTCCAGGTTCCTGTCCTGTCTGAGTGCCTGTCCTGACTTCCTTCAGTGATGAACCGTGATGTGGAAGTGTAATCCAAATAAACCCATTCCTCCCTTTGGTCATGGTATTTTATCACAATAGTACCCCTATGTAAGACAGCCACTGTGCCTGATTAAGCGCATTATTAAATTTTTTTCTGATTTGTTTACTTTTTTAAATGTGTATGGGTGTTTTTCCTGCATGTATGTCTATATACCAGATGTGTACAGTGCTCAAGGAGGCCCGAAGAGGGTGTCAGATCCCCTGAGACTACTGTTACAGATGGTTGTTAGTTGCCATGTGGGTGCTGGGAATAGAACACAGGACTTCTGGGAACAGCAGCCAGTGTGCTTAACAGCTGAGCCATCTCTCCAGGCCTTTGGAGCGACTAAAGAGAGAATGGCGCGAGGCATGGGCTTTGGTGTGATGCCACGGTGTGTGATCCGCACTGACTGAGGGTGCAGGGATTCCCAGAAGCGCCAGAAGTGCACACTCAGGGACAGTATCACCGGACAGCCATTTGTGCTACACCAGGGCAGAGGGAACTGCAGGGTATGCCCTGACTTGTCCTCGAAACCTAGATGATGGTGTGGTACTGGTGGGAATCCCGAAGCACTGGGAAGTCGAGGTCTGCGAGAAGAGCCTGTGGGAGGTGGTGAGCCCAGAGTGGGAGGTCTAGGAGGAGACCCTGTGGGCGCTCTGGTGGTATGGGTCTGCAAAAGCCCAGCCTCTGGTTCTTGCCCTGTAAATGAGTGTGAGGGCTGAAGGTCTTTCTGGTGAGGACATGGTGTGGGCAGAGAGCTGGAGAATGGGAGGTCATTGAAGAGCCGCAAAGCCAGTTGCCGGTGACCAGTGGTGGAGTTTGTATATGGTGAGGGGAGGATGCAAGGCCCGTGGAGTCCGACATCCCAACAACCCAGACTGTTTCATCCTCACTGAAGAAATCATAGGTGGGCGCTTCAGGTTCCTGAGGCCCTACTCTGTTTCTCTCTGTGTGTTTTTGCGGCGTGTTACGTCCTCACCCCAAATAAAAGCCTTTCAGCTCAGAGAAAAGAAAAGAAAAACTGTAGGTGGAAGATGGGGGTTTTTAGAAACTAGCAGTATAGCCTTGGACTTGAAAGGGCTCCCTGATCCTAAGCGGATGTGCAGGAAGGCGGCTGGAACATCTGAGCTGGAGCAAGAAGAGGCTGGGAGCTGTCTGCCTTTGCTGCAGCTGTGACTTCACATGAGGGTAGCCTCAGGAGCCTGGAGTCTGCTGCGCTTATCTGGGAGAGGAAAATGCAAATGTGGCTTGTTTTCAGCAGCTCAGGGCAGAGCCAGCCTTTGAACTCTTATCTGTATATCACAGAACCAAGCTTTATACTGTGGTGGGTTGTACCAACAGGACAAGCTGCTTCTGAATTTCCAGCCTCTGGGGCACATCCATGTAGGGCCTGGAAAATTCCATAAAGAATCATCTGCTGAGCTGAGCCTCAAGGGACAGAGTTCCTTTTCTGGAGTCCTTGGGCATGGAGGTGAAGCAGAGATGTTCACAGGATGCCCACCTGGAAAGGGGGGGTCACGAATGAGGGTGGGCATATGCAGTAACTTGTCTTTTTGCATTTTAGCTGTGTTAATGTGTGTGTGTGTACATCGTAAGTCACTTATTCTGGCTAGCCAGCTTGCCCTAGGGATGCCCTGCCTGTCCATGCCTTTTGAGGGCTTACAGGTGGGACATCTTTTAGGTGGGTGCTGGGTATCTGAGCTCTAGTTCCCATATTGGCACCATAGGTACTTTACCCTCCACGCCATCTCCCCAGTCACACACACAGTGACTCTTGCTCTTCCCTTTCTTAGACTGTCCAGAAACGAGGAGCGAATAGCTCCTCTTGCCTTGTCCCCGAAGTTCTGTCGGTTTTCGTACCTCCTTTCACCACAAAAGAGGACAGCCAGGCGGCTGGGGCCAGCTGCACTCTCAGCAAAGCCAGGAGGCGCTCCTTCCGGAAGAAGCGAGAGAAGCCCAGGATGGAAGCCTGGAAGAGCCACCCTGGAGACGCAAAGGGGCCTGATTCTGAGGATGTCACCATCCCAGGTGGCGTGGACCTCCTTGCCCTGCCCCAGCTCTGCTTCCCAGGTACGCTGTTCTGCAGCAGCAACCTGCAGTGGCTGCCTCCTGGCTGAGAACTCTGCTCCAGAGGTGTCCACACTGGGGACAACAGGACCTTGACTTTCTCTGGGGATGGGTGATGGGACTGAGGTTGGTTGTTTTTTTTTTTTTTTTTTTTTCTCCTAGTTAGTGTTTTCTGAGGCAGGGCCTTGCTCCGAAGTCCAGACCGACGAAAACTCTCAGTCCTCTCAGCCTCCCTATTCTGGGATCACAGACATACTCATGGCTACCTGGAAGTTAGTCTTCTTATCTGGGGAAGTTAAAGCTAGAGAGGCCCAGAGAGTGCCCACACCTCCCTCTCTGTCCCCTGCTTCCTGTTTATTAAAACGAGAGGAACAGGTTGCCGTTCATCTCTGAGCTCGCTCAGCAGTGCCGGATGAGAGCACTTGTGTATCTGGGCTTCATGCCTCTGCTGGCCTTATGACACATTAAGTGGCTGGTGTGGCCCCCTCAGCCCAAGGGCTGGCTCAGGTTTCGTCTCTGGTTCCCCCTCAAGCCTGCGGTGCTTTCCTGGCTGCAGGGGTCATAACTGAGAAACAGGTGTAGGTTGGTCCACTGTGCCCAGAAGCATGTTGTTCATGCTGCCATACCATGTGTGTCTGGTGGTGGGGGGAATGGTGAAGAAGGGCAGGTTGAGGACATTTGGGAGCAGGGAGCTGGCCAGAACAGGCCCAAGAGTATCCGAGCTCCTGGTGGTTGCTATGGCAAGGGTGCCCTCCACATCAGCTCATGGGTTTTCTAGGCCTTCGATGGAGCCCCCTGAACTGGCTCCCCCCCCCCCCGACCCCTGCTTTCTTTCTGATCTTCCTGTAGGGGGTGTGTGTGTGGCTTCAGAACCAAAAGAGGATTACGTCCATTTCCTGGTGCTCACAGATGTCTGCGGGAACAGAACCTATGGTGTGGTCGCCCAGTACTACCGACCCCTGCATGTAGGTGGATCTGTTGCTGTCCTCTGAGTTGGGGGTGGGCCTTTTTTCTTGTTGTCTGTTGTGGCGTAACTGCACACCTGTTGCTTTTTCAGCCATTGTGTTGTGTGTGACCCCGAGACATTGCGTTCCCAGCGTGTGCCACCTCCTGAACATTTTCATCTCCCATCTCATACCCGCGCAGCTCTCGCTGCCACCTCCGCCCCCAGCCCCAGCAACTGTTCAGCTGCTTTCTGTCCTGTCTCTGGATGTGTCCTCGGCACACTCCAGGTTGTAGATCTACCTGGCGCTGGTCCTTCTGGACATGCTCATGGTACCTGGAAGTCAACCAGAATGGAGTCTGTCACTGAGAGCTGTGTTGTGTGTGCCTTTGTGTTCTAGTAGTATGTCCCTGTTCATCCCAAGGCTGGAAGCCTCCAGTCTAAGGCTGCCTGGTCCTTGCTCCTAAAAGCCTAATGGTTCATGGTGCAACCCTTTTGCAGGACCCATCTACGTGGATTAGAAGGGCAGAGCTGGTAGAGACCCTTCCTTACATGTTTCTTATAAGAGATGCCGACTGTTGTCTGTCTGGGCCTGTACCGTCAGCACAGGAGGTGACGCGTCCCTGTTGCTTTTTGTCCAGGATGAATATTGTTTCTACAACGGCAAGACCCACTGGGAGCCCAGTGTGGGCTCGGCTGGACGCTTTGTGCCCTTTGCAGTGTGCGTGGTGTCCCGGTTCCCGTACTACAACTCCCTCAAGGACTGCCTCTCCTGGTGAGTCGGGGCCAGTGCTGTTATTAAGAGCTAGGTTGGGTGGGCCATGGTCAGGTGGGCCCGGGAGTGCCGTGGGCGGCCTGAGTTTCCGGCGTACAGTGTGCAGGAGGAAGGCAGCGCGAAGGGCTTCGGTTTTATTACTATTATTTTTTAAAAGCGCATAGCTCGGGGCAGGCGGTAGTGTCACGGGCCTTTAACCCCAGCACTAGAGAGGCAGAGGCAGGCGGATCTCTGAGAGTTTGAGGCCAGCCTAGGCTACAGACAGGGCTACAGAGAGTAATCTTGTCCTGAAAAACCAAAAGAATAAAAAAGAGCATAACTAGCTAGGTATGCAGTACATGCATTTAATCACACACAGCACTTGGGAGGCCGAGGCAGGAGGGTTGCCTTGAGTTTGAGGTTAACCTGCTCTACATAGTAAGTTCCAGGCCAGCCTGTGCTACAGGGTGGGACTCTATCTCAAAAACAATAATAACAGCAAATAAATAAATAAATAAATAAAATAAAATAAAAAAGAGTTGTATACGAAGAAAATGCTAGGCTTCATGACCTGAGGAATCAGCCATTTGCTGGATGACGTAGTGACATCCACAAATATGTAAATCCAGGCAGCATCGACAATCCTTTCTGCTGCTATGAATTGAAATTCTGATATATGATATTTCTGACATATGATATTTCTGAAAGACCAGAAAGGCGTTTGCTGGGACTCAGTGGGTGCCCGTAATCAGAGGCTGTGATTGTGACGTGGTCATTAGCCAGGGTTGAAGTCCTATGCTTTGGCATTTCAGAAACCATAGTTCAAGAGTTAGGGATGGGGCTGGAGAAATGGCTCAGTGGTTAAGAGCACTGACTGCTCTTCCAGAGGACCAGGATTCAGTTCCCATCACCAACATGGCAGCTCATAACTGTCTATAATTCCAAGATCTGACACTCTCACACAGACATGCAGACAAAACCACCAATGCACATAAAATTAAAAAAGAAAAAAGAGTTAGGGATGTAGTTTAGCTGGTAGGTTGTTTGCCTAGCATGCTCAAAGCCCTGGGTTGCATCTGCGTAAACCTGACCTATCGAGCATGCCTGCAGTCCCACCACTGGAGAGACAGAGGCAGGAATGTCAAATGCAATTCTTAGCTATGTAGGGATTGTGAGAGTAGACTGGGCCACATTTTTTAAAAAGTCATGGTCCTGGAATTGGCACCTCTACTTTAACTAAAGGCAGAAGGTGGCACGCAGCAAGAGTTCCCCTTCCTGAGACAGAAGAGCAGTCCTCAGGGTCACTGAGTTGCTGAATGGCACTTGCTATCTTTTAAGGGACACCTTGGTCATCCTGTGAGACAAGTACCTGCTGGCGGAGTGGGAGTCTCAGTGCGAATTCCCAGCATTCATATTTGAATTCCAGCCTTTAGTGATTTACTCTTCAAACAGAGCTGCCTCTTGGGCATAGTTGAGTCTGTCTCGAGTCTGCCCTAGACACACACTGTTTTTATAGAACAGAGATCTTGGCTGGTCTTAGTGAGGGAGTGTGATGAGGAGGTGCATGTTTATGGGAAGGTCTGCCAGCTCTGGGAGTGATGGTGTGGCCTTAGGACTGGCCGCAGAGACCTCTTCACTGTTGATGGTCTTCATTCCTTGGAAATAGAGCTCTGCCGCCTCCCATGTTTTCTCTATAGAGCAGGTGGTGGTTTTCACCCTTGGCTGTTAGGAGCCCATGGCTGGGGGCAGGTGCTCCCTTGGAAGATGGCTTCCTGGGCCAGCTCTCAGTGCCAATTCAGCAGCTGACTGCTCACCTGATAGCAAGCTTTCCTGACGGGTGCCAGTGCAAACACGGGACATCAGAAGGTCCACTGCCAGGCGTTCTGCGTTACCCTCCTCTGTCGTCACTGCTGCCCTCTTGGAAGTGGAAAACAGCTAGAGGGGGAGCAAATGACAGAGATGCAGAACATAGCCCATGTGCGGGGTGGTGGCCTACACCTGCC
This sequence comes from Pachyuromys duprasi, assembly GCA_028658305.1. Lineage (NCBI taxonomy): Eukaryota > Metazoa > Chordata > Mammalia > Rodentia > Muridae > Pachyuromys > Pachyuromys duprasi. The sequence continues at coordinate 25,806,783 of CM053752.1, read as the reverse complement.
ATCCCAGCCCTCGCAGAGGAAGGGTCCGGAGCTAACTAACTGGCAAGTTTGAGACCAGTATGTGCTCGAGGTGACTCTGCCTCAACCAATCAACCAGAGTGGCATGTCCAAACAGGCTTTGGATACACCTCAGAAAGAATGCATCACGTTGGGGACAGTAGATTATAGGCGGTTTTATTTTAAATATTTACTTCGATGTTAGTATATTTTTACAATAAATGCAGATATGGGATATTGGCTTTTTCTCCGTCCTAACATGAGACCTGTGAGGAGTTATATTTGGTATTTATGTGAAAGAGGAAGTGCTTGACTGTGGTTGTGATAGTGGGCTGTCTTTCCTGAGGGGCTGCCTGACAAACTGGGGCCCTGTGGGTGCTCTCTCAGGTCTCTGCACACCACACGTTGTCACTCAGCCATGGCCTCCAGGCTCCTAATAGTTCCTTAGATAGGGTCACTTTCTCTCCCGGTCAGTTTCCCTCCTTAGGGCCAACTTGTCACTGACCCAATCCTCTCAGTACCGTCCGCACTTTTGCACTCGGTTATGAAGATCAACTTTATTGAGGTGCAACAGAATATTGGGAAAGACCAGCGGTTTCTGTGGAGGGTCCCCACCTGTATCCCCTGTGACTACGTCCAAGATCTCTTGCCCCTCAGTCAGTTCCCATGGGACAGACCCCTACCTCCCACGGTATCACTTGCCTATCTTATTTGTTATTTCTTGATTGACTGTTTTTTTTTTTGTTGTTGTTGTTTGTTTGTTTTGTTTTTTTTTTTTGAGACAGGATCACTCTATGTAGCCCAGGTGCTGGGATTGCAGCTATGTGTACCACACCTGGCCACTCCTTTTGTTTTCAAGTCTTACTTTAAAAGTCTGGATGCACTTTGGAACCTCCTTCAGGCACTTCAAAGCGTCATGCTTCTAACCTCCTTCACTGAAGTGTAGCATGCATGCCGTCGTCCACACAGCCCATTTTTCTTACAAGCCCTAGTGTGATTAGCACCCAGAAAAACAAACTAGCTGAGGGTAGCAATCGGACTCTTGTTCTACTTTATGACTTCATTGTTGTTTTTTTTTCTTCCCTTTCAATTTTCAGTTTATTGACTCATCTGAAGCTCTGTAAAGACTTTGAAGTTGACAATCACATAAAAGATTTTGCTGCAAGACTGTCGTTAATTCCTAGTCCACCACCTGGGCCACTCCACTTGGTAAATGAGACCTGAGACTGTGCTGGGTGTTTTTGTAGTGTGTTGAAGACTGTAGAGTCCAAATGTTTTTAACTGTTTCAAGTTTCAGCCATGTTTAACCTGCTCTCCAGACACTGGTCTCCTGGAGCTCTCGTTGAATGCGTTTACATACATACTCAACCTCTGCAGAGAAAGTTAGATATTTGAGCTAGGGTTTGGCTGGGTGGTTTGTGACTGGCAGAGCTGGCCATGTGTGACTGGTCCGTTTACTATTAACTCGTGAGATCCTGCAATCTTGCCCTTCAGAAACTACACAGGCCAACTTTCAGTCTAAGGAAGTCCTTTTAATTTACTTAAGTTTGAAGTTCTCCTTTCTTCTATTTGTCTTGGATGTTGGGTACCAGGTTTACTTAGGTATTTCCCCAGCTGGGCCCCAGCTCAAGAAACTTTACTAGCTCTTTCAGGGCCCCAGGGTCTCACAGCGAAGCTCTTCTCATGGCTGGAATGAAATGCTGGCAGAAGTACTATAAGGGTCAGTGTGTGTGTGTGTGTGTGTGTGTGTGTGTGTGTGTGTGTGTGGCTCCAGGGACTGTCCCGTCCTGCCGGGAGCTGGGAAGACACAGTGCTGTTCCTGGCACTAAGAATGTGTGGTAGTGGCTTCTCTCATCTTGAAGGGTCAGGAGGCAGAGGCTAGACAGGAACCAGGTCTGGGCTTTAGTGGCCAGACGCCCACCCAGAGTTCCCTTTGATCATCCAGCCCTCATTTCTTTTTTTTTGTTGTTGTTTATCGTTTTTCTGAGGTGGGGTTTCTCGACAGCCCTGGCTGTCTAGGAACTCACTCTGGAGTCCAAGCTGGCCTTGAAACTCAGCCATTTGCCAGCTTCTGCCTCCAGAGTCCTGGGATTAAAGGCTCATGCTACCATGCCCTGCTCAGCCCTTGTTTTCAGAACCACCAGCTGGGGATGAGGTATACAAAAATAAGAGTCTGTGAGGTGTATACCACATTCAGACTGTGACCAAAGTCAAGTTGGAGAAGGGGCAGCCTGCACCTGCCTTTTCGTAATCCTTTTGTTTGAGATGTGTGGACGGGTACCAAACATTTCTTGTCTGATTTAGACACACAGACTATGTGATTCCTCCTTTTGTTTAAGACTTTTTTTGTTTGTTTGAGGCAGGGTTTCAGTACGTAACCTTGGCTGGCTGAAATTCACCATGTAGACCAGGCTAGCCTTGAACTCAGAGATCCACTGCCTTTGCCTCCCAAGTGTCGGGATTAAAGTGCGTCACCGTGCCTGGCCCGACATGTGTTATGTGTTTTGTTTGTTTGAGACAGGGTTTCTCTATGTCGCAGAACTGCCACCGTGAATGTGTTTAAATTTGACTCCAAACCCAGCAGCCTGAGAGGGGGAGAGCCCTGGCCATACACCGGCCACCGCTCCCGACCAGAGGCTCCGCAAGGTGAAGGCTACGGAGCCTGAATCTAAAGTGTTTGGCACCAGAAGCCATTTGAGTTTCAGATTTTCTCACACTTTAGAATATGTGTCTTTACAAGTCTGGATCCCAGCACTCCAGAGACAGGAGGATCCCTGAGTTGAAGGTCAGCCTAGCCTGGTCTACAAAGCAAGTTCCAGGACAGCCAGGGTTACACAGAGAAACCCTGTCTTGAAAAACCTTAGAGATAGATAGATAGAGAGAATGTACATTTACATATATTAAGGAAGGAACCAAAGTCCAAATACAAAATACGCTTCTTCTGTCTCATGCATACTTTACCCTCACAGCCTGAAAGAACTCTTACTCAGCCTTTTGATTAATATATTTAAAGACTTATTTTATGTGTGTGGGTGTTCTGTCTGAATGTATGGTGTGTACCACAGGTGTGCCCAGAAGAGGGCGCTGGATCTTCTGGAACTCGAGTTACAGATAGTTGTGAGTCCTGAGAGGACCCGTGGTAGCTGCTGAGGCATCCCTACAGCTCCCATTCAGCTTCAGAGCGGCTGCTTTGGACTTGGGCCCATCCCGTGCAGTTCAGGGAGTGTTGCACCTGTGTGTTCATGGTAGTGCTCAGAAAGTCTGGGACTTTAGAGCATTAGGGATTTGTTCTTTTTCGGATTTAGGATGCGCGGTTGTGTAATTGGTGTCTTCTTGGTGGGTGCAGGGAGAGCATACACTGTGTCCTCCAAACTCGTGCCTGTGCACCAGGGCTGGTTACACAGTGGGCAGAGAGGCCTGGATTCGGAGCTAGAGCAGGGGTGAGGAGAGCCGTGTGAGTGGCGCCTGGGTCTGCCTTCTCCACACCGCTCCTTAGCGACCAGTTTCCTCAGGGTGGGGCTTGACACCTCCCACACTCCCATACCCCTCCGCCCCCCCCCATGCACATGCTCTCTCTTGCTCACTTGTTACTCATGTCCGACTGTTCACCTTTCATGTTTATTTCCCACTGACTGAGTCACTGCCCTCAGCCATTGCAGGACGCTCCTAAGTCCCACTCCCCCTTTCCTGCCTGAAACCTCTGGTGGGTTCCCACCATACAGTTTTTAAATGTTTAAATTTTAATTTCGTGTGCACGAGTATATTCAGATGAAATACAGTATTTCGCCCAAATAAACTCATCTGCATCAGGTGTATGCCTGGTGCCCACAGAGGCCTGAAGAAGGAATAGGATCTCCTAGAACAGGAGTTATAGATGGCTGTGAGCTCCGGTGTAGGTGCTGGGAGTCAAACCTAGGTCCTTTGAAAGGGGAACAGTGCCCTTCACCACTGAGCCACCTCTCCAGCCCATCTTTAACTCTGCCCTGCATCCCTGCTTTGGCTCACCGGCTCCTGTCTATGCCTCTCATTCCACTGGTCTCCAGCCTTACACAGGCCCACGGGTGCTGCCCAAGGGATCTTCCTCTGTGTTCTGTGGCCAGCTCCTGTGCACCTCTCAAACAGGGCTGAGATGTGGTTCTCCTGTGCATGTCCCTCCATCTCTCTCCCACTGTGCAGCCATTCTGCTAGGTTTGTGTACTGCCTTACAGTGCTTGGCGACCATTCTGCCACTGAGCTATCTGAGACGGGGTGTTACTAAGTTGCCCAATCTGGCCCAGGCTGGCCTTGGGCTATTACCCACTGCCTCAGTTTCCCAAATAGCTGGGATTGTAGGCCTGAGCTACAAGGCCCAGCTACTGTATTTTAATTCTTTGCCAAGTATTCAGAGACACAGATTCGCTAGGGCCATTGTTCAACCATGAGCCTCACCCGGCCCCACCTGCCTCATTTGGATTAGGTCTAGAGACACAGTGGCCCTAGCCAGCCCGGAGCCGCCATGTATTGCTAGGGTGTCTTTGGTGGCATCCTCGCTACCAAGAAACGAGTGTTTTCTTGTTTGCCATGTTTTCACAGGAAAATACACTTGACACAGGGACTTGCGTGACTGATGGGATATCTGTGCAGCCCGTTTCTCTGTCTTTGTGTCAACAATGCTGCCCTCCATCTGATCAGATGCCCCTCCTGGTCCTGATCTCCTCTTTGCCTGCGTCCAGATCATTCTGTTCTCTGGGGAGGGGAAGGCATGCACTTCCCCAGGGGGAAGTGTAGGTACACATCCCTGTCTTGCTGCAAACCTTCGTCTCGATTTCTTCCATGACCACTTTGGGGCTCTTAGCATGCTTAGGCACGCTAGAATTCGGGGTTGAAACGGAAGTGTTATTTCAAAATAATGGGAGTAATTGGTTGTCCTTAAGTTGTTCTGAGTCACAAGTTTGAGAAAGACTGTGAGTATTCTGTGAGAAATACTGAGGAGATCCACTTTCAGTAACTAATGCAAATAAACAACGCCCAGGAATTCTCCCAAGGAATTCTCCCAATGTGCTCACTTTAGAACTTGTGCAGCTGGGACAAATGTCCGGGCCAAGACAAAGCTTTGTCCTTCAGTGAACAGCATGCTGACTAGTTAATAGGCTAAGAGAGTTAGATGTAGGAGGATAAGGAGTTCAAGGTCATTCTTTGCTAGATTGTGAGTTCAAGGCTAGCCCGGAGTACATGAAGCCCTATTTAAAAGACAAAAGGTCATTTGGGCTGGGGCTGGGGTTCATAGAGAGCAGTTGCCTGGCATGTGCTAAGCTTGGGTTCAGCTCCCAGCCGAAGTCACTGGGGACTGACATTTTGCATGACTGTCCTCTAGGACGGTCCTTGCCTTAGGCTACCCTTCCTCAGTGCTTTCTGTTTTATGTAGTGAGTATGCATGTTATGTCTGTGTGTGCTCAGGTGCACGGTGGGTGTGGGTATGTGTGCATGTGTGTGTTCTTGCCTGTGAAGGTCAGAGGGCAGCCTCAGGTGCCATTTCTCAGGGGCTTACCAACTTTTTTTGTGTGTGTGTGTGTTTTTTTTTCTTTCTTTTTTTTTTTTTTATAAGATAGGGTCTATCCCTGAGACCTGGGGTTTCTGGGTAAGCCAGACTGGTTTGCAAACACTCCCAGGGATCCTCCTGTCTCTGCCTCCCCAGCACTGGGAGGAGGAGGATGATGGTGGTGGTGGTGATAATGGTAATTTTCTTTTTTTAAACTTGGGCTTGGTAGCACACGCCTGTAATCCCAGCACTATAGAAGGCAGAGGCAGGCAGATCTCTGTGAGTTTAAGGCCAGCATGGTCTACAAAGCTAATTTGGGATAGCCAAGGATACATAGAAAAACCTGTCTTGAATGTTTTTCTTTAAAATTTTTATTTAAAAAAATGTGTAGAGTGTTTTGTCCACATGTATGTAGGTGCACTATGTGTGTGCCTGGTGGTCATGGAGGTTAGAAGCGGGCATTGGATCTCCTGGAAATGGAGTCACAGACGGTTATGAGCCACCATGAGGCCTCCGGGAACAAAACCTAGGTCCTCTGTAAGGGCAACAAGTGTTCTTAGCCACTGGGGTATCTTTCTAGCCATGATCTATCTATCTATCTATCTATCTATCTATCTATCTATCTATCTATCTATCTATCTATCTATCTATCTGTCTGTCTGTCTGTCTGTCTGTCTGTCTGTCTGTCTGTCTGTCTGTCTGTCTGTCTGTCTGTCTGCCTGCCTGCCTGCCTGCCTGCCTGTCTTCCTTCCTGCCTTCCTTTTTTCCTTCCTTCCTTTTTTTCTTTCCCTTTCCAGATAGGGTTTCACCGTGTAGATCAGGGTGGCTTGAAACTCACAGAGATCTACCTGCCTCTTCTAAGGGCTGGGATCAAAGGCATACAACCCCAGCCTTCCACTGGGACTGTAACCACATGCTGTCACAGTTGGGTTTTGGTGTGGGTGTTAGGGCTCTAACTCAGGTCTTCATGTTTGCATGGCAAGCGTTCTACCAACTGAGCCATTCCCTAACCCCCACGGCAGGTTATAATGAATGCCCGAATGGCGAATGTGGAGTGTTTTGACCTCGGTTGTAGATAGCTCTCTAAGATAACAGTGGCTCTTGGTCCTCACAGATATTTAACATGAAGCCGCTGCAGGTTGTGTTCCCCTCTCGAGCGGACCCCGAGAGCCCCGTCATCGACTTGGACCTTCACCTGCCCCTGCTGTGCTTCCGGCCTGAGAAGGTGTTGCAGGTCTGTGGGCGCCAGGAGCATTGCTTGTTAGACAGGGCTAAACTGCATCTTACAGCGCGGGCTACGGCCATGGTGCAGCTCAGGGGTGGAGCACTTGCCTCAGCCTCTGGGTGTGAACCCCAGAACGACCATGATGGAAGTGCAGAACCGGGAATCCACGTTCTCAAATTATTCGTGCCCTGTGCTTAGAGCCGACACTTACCGCAGCACACGTGTGTGTAACTGGCCTTGGCCTTGGTTTTCGTAAATAGAATGTGGGATGAGGCTAAAAAGCAGCCTCTGGTTTGGGGGAGGGGGCTTCCTGTGCCCAGCCCGAAGCAGCCAGCAGCAAACAGTGCTCTTGCTGTCCTAGATCCTGACCTGCATCTTGACGGAACAGCGCATCGTGTTCTTCTCCTCAGACTGGGCCCTGCTGACGCTCATTGCCGAGTGCTTCGTGGCCTACCTACACCCTCTGCAGTGGCAGCACACCTTTGTGCCCATCCTGTCCGGCCAAATGCTGGACTTCGTCATGGCTCCCACCTCTTTCCTCATGGGCTGTCATCTCGACCACTTTGAAGAAGTTAGACAGGTGAGGGGGACAACTCCGATTTGGTTGGGGGAGGATAAACACGCCTGACTCCTTTGTGCGGCAGGTGGGAAGCAGCATTTGCCCTGTGTCTCCTCCACATGCCCCTCGATGCGGTGAAACTTAAAGAAGAAAGTGCTTGCTGTGCGGGAGTGCCCCATTGATCGGTCTGTAGGCTCGTGCTCTCCACTCTCCGGGCACCGCACAGCACACAGACAACACACAATGCACTGTGGCTTCTGCCCCTGGGCCATTATGCGTGTGCATACCCTGTGCAGTCCCATTTGTTCTTTCTCCTTTCTCTCTCTTGGGATGTTTGGAGTCAAGACCCTTGCAATTCAAGGGCCGGGGTTTTGTGTTGCTGGTTTTTTTTTTTTTTAGATTTATTTATTTTATGTGTATGAGTGCTCTGTCTGCATGTATGCCTGCACGCCAGAAGAGGGCACCAGATCCCATTAGAGATGGTTGTGAGCCACCATGTGGGTTCTAGGACTTGAACTCGGGACCTCTGGAGGAGCAGCCAGAGCTCTTACCTGCTGAGCCAGCTCTCCAGCCCTGCTTTGCTGTTTTGAGCGCATCCACTGTGCTTTGTTAACACTTGGCGTGAACGTACAGTGGGCTGTTCACAGTGTTAGGGGCATCTGTGGGTCTGGGAGTTCGCTCTCTGTGTGGCTTGCGCTCATTGGCATAGCAAACTTCCTCCTCTCTTAGCCATCAAAGGACAGCAAGTTTGCCACCCTTGTGGCTACTGTGAGGATCAAGGGAGACAGTACCTGGCACACTGTAGGTGCTTAATAGAGGGTCACTGTGCTGCTAATTGGAGTTGGTGTTGGTTGGTTTGTGACAGAGTCTCACACTGTTGCGCCACCCAGGGCAGTCAAGCCCTCTCTGCATTCTCTCTGCCTCAGCCTCCCCAGTGCTGGCCCTGGGATGAGTATAAACTGTGATTTGTCATGGAGCCTGGGTAGATGGACAGCGGTCAGCTTGACAAGGGTCATTCCCCTTGGGCTTCGATGCCAGCGCTGCAGGGACTGCCGGCCTCTCCCAAGGTGGCTGCTGGACAGCGGGCGACCCCATCCTGCTGGTGCCTGGCACTGTTTCTGACCTGGCACACCTGTGGGTGGGAACCTTGGCAGCTCAGTGCTGTCCAGTGGTCACTTATTTTCAGTTACTACTGGTATCTGGTGGCTCTTCGTATGCACATTGTCAGCTTCATAGGGCAAGGAGAAAAGCACTGAATTTGTTGTTTTTTTTTTTTTAATTTGTGTGTGCTTGTGTGTGTGTATGTGTGTTTGAGGGGGGCGGTGGCATGCATATCATGGCATGTATGTAGAGGTGAGAGGACAACTGTTTAGAAGTCAGTTCTCACTTTCCACCTTGTTTGAGGCAGGGTCTTTCTTGTCTCTGCCTCTGTGCTGTGAACTCAAGGATAGCCGGACAACGAGCTTCTGTGTAATTCTCCCGTCTCCACTGCCCATCTCACCTCACCGTGAAAGTGCTGGGATTAGAGATGTGCCGTACCACATTTAATCTTGTAGAAAGATTTGTTATTTTAAATTGTGTATGTATGTGTGTGTGAGAGAGAGAATTGGGGGCTTGCTATGTAGCTCAAGCTGGTTCAGAACTCACTGTTAAAGCCCTGCTTGGCCTTTAACTTATGATCCCTGTCTCAGCGTCTGGAGTTATGGGATTGTCCACCACCGCATCCTGCATTTAGGTTTGTGTTACGAACACATATGTATGGGGATACACTGGGCACCGAGGGCCCCTTGCCCTCCCTGGCTGTCTGCTGTCAGGCTGTTTCAGATTCCTGTCCTCCACAGCATTTCCTAGAGGTTTAAAGGACATCCCGCCTCCCAGGCTGTCCCATTTCTTCTGTGGGGGTGGATGGGTGGGCAGGCTTGTGTGTTCTTGCCAAAGTCAGTGACTCACTGTGGAAAATAACTTAGGAAAAGTGCAGACCTCCCCTGGAGGGTTAGAAGCAGAGAACCTCACCATGTCCTGCCTTGTGGACCAGACAGGGAAAAAAAAAAGGGCAGTACTCTGATGTTTAAACTTGCGTTTCTTCTTTTATGTCACTCATGAAAAGCCCTCTTGTTTGGGCTCTTCAGGCAGGAAGATTTTTTTTTTTTCATTCGTATATACTTAACAATTCCAGTTAGGAATCTTGCAGGAAACTAGCCTTGTGATTTCTTTGTTCTGGAAGATTCCAAGAGCGGCATTTTGGATTTGCTTGGGGTTTTGCTTCTCACTGATGGGATCAGCAGAAAAAAGCTAGGAGGGCCCCTGGAGTCTTGTGATCAGGACACCCCTTAGGCACACCTGGTGTTGACCTGGAGGACAGCACTGTGTGCCTAGCCAGTGCTAGGCATGTTTGCCTAGTCAGACTGTGGTCCAGAATAGGCTGTGCCTATGTTCCACATGCCACCCAAGGGTGGGTCAAGGCTAAAGCAGACGTAGTATTTCCTGAGTGTCCTTGTCTCTTTCTGCAGACTTGAGAGTCTTAGAGTCTAGAGCTATGCACTCACTCATGCCTAGCACCTGCTGTCACAGATAAGACTTCATACGTCCTCCATGTGGAATTTCAGAAATTCCACCCCCTGTCTTGATGACACTTGGCCTTGTGTTCTGTGTCCTGGGTGGCAGATCTGGCTGGACAGCTGAGTGATATACTGGCCATTGAGTGTGGGTGGTGTACTCATGGAGTTTAAATGTTCCTTCAAGGTGCCATGAAGTATTACGGGTAGCATTTGCCCCAGGGGTGATGGAAACTTGACAACCTGCCTGGCATCTTAACTGAGAGAAAGTGTGAGGTTCATCCATGCACGAACGGCTCAGTTTTCACGATGAAAGGGATTCTGACCCCTATGCAATCCAGACGATCCTCTAAGACACTGCCGAGTGACAAGGCACACTGCGTGAGCCCACTCACAAGGGGTCCTTAGTGTGGTCAAAATCATAGGGACCCAAAGCAGAATGGAGGGTGCCAGGGCCAAAGGGAGGAGGTTAGCATCGAGTGAGGTCAGAGTTTCTGTCTGGGGACATGTGCAGGCTCAGAGGTAGGTGGGAGTGAAGGTTGTAAAGTGAACACAACTGGCACTATGGCAAAGTGCACACTGTGGACATTTTGCTACAGTTGAGAGAAGTAAGAGACAGCCACATTTAATCAGATTTACCCATCGCCAGAACTGCCTCGTCCTGCCCTTCTGTGGAGGACCCGCTGAGCCTCGTGGCTTAACGCTGGTACTGTCTCAGTGAATGCAAATACCTTTGCAGGCTTTTAAAGGCGTGTGCAGAGGCAGACTCTGACATTGACCTTTGCCTTCCAGGAAGCTGATGGTTTGGTCCTGATAGACATTGACCATGGGACTGTCACCTGCTCTAAGTCGTCTGGCAATGACATAGACATCCCCGATGTCCCCCTTCTGCTGGCACAGACCTTCATTCAGAGGTAATGTGAAATGCTGTGCTTGAGCATGACTGTGTTTGTTCCAATTCTGCATTTGCCACTCCTGTAATTTCTTATTGTGATGCATATTTTACATAGTTAGGATTTGGACATTATTTTTGACTCTTAAAATTTAATTTATTTATTTATTTTTATTTTTCAGACAAGGCCTCACTATGTGGTTCTGCCTGTCCTGGAACTCAGTATGTAGACCAGGCTGGCCTCAAACTCATAGAGATCTGCCTGTCTCTGCCTCCCACTGTGAACATTTTTTTTTTAAAAGATGATTTGTCTTTATTCTAATCTTGTCAAAATGTGAATCCTGGCCTAATAGAGTTAGGGGACATTGGCACTCCACTCTCGGTCCTGTGCCATGGTCTCTGAAGCTCATTCATCCATTCGCTCATTCACTCACTCACTCCTTCCTTCCTTCAATCATTCAATCATCCATTCATATATCCACTGGATATGTGTAGGACATCGTAAGTGCTTGGATTTAGCTAAGTGTGCGTTGGGGACAAATCGGCAACGCTCCCCATGCTGTGATGCGCAGGGCAGTCAGCTTGAGGGTTACCTTCTCTACCAGCACAACTGGTGCTTTCTCTCCCTGCCCTGTTTCTTGGCTGAGTACCGGTTCTTTTCTTCCAGTTACTAAACTTCCTCTGCCTGGAGCTAGCTCATCGAACTTTCTCTGCAAAGGGCAAGTTCACAGATATCCAATGCTTTGAGTGCCCTGAGGTCTCTTCCACAGTACAGAGGCTTCCATCCTTGGGAGGGTGGGGGTCCCCTCCTGGTAAACCAGGAGGTGGTTGCACTGTGACATCTACCTTTGCTGGCCCTAGTCCTAGGCTGGACAGGTGGTACACACAGCAGTATCCTGCTCCCTTGGCTTCTGCTGCCTCCAGCCCTAGCACTGTTTTTCTTGGGAGTTTTAGAAAACGGTAGCAGGAGACATCCTGCTATTCAGTTCTCATGCTGCTACTTTACCTGGTATGTGGATCCTAGTAGCAACACTGAGGTTGGGGACCGTGAACAGATGTGGCAGGTGGTCTTAGACTTTGTGGTAAAGAACTGCATCTGCTGAAGCCAGGGATGTGGCTCTGCAGGTCTCTGGCTGACTCTAGGGTCTTGCTCTGTAGACCTGGCTGGTCTGGAACTGGCTTTATAGCCCGGGATGGCCTTTGTCCTTACAGTCCTGTATTCAGTCTCCTGAGTGACGGGACCACAGACATGAGCTACCACACCCAGCTCCTGAGTGGTCCCCCTCCTCCCGCCGCCAGACAGGGTTTCTCTGTGTAGCCCTGGCTTTCCTGGAACTCACTCTGTAAATCAGGCTGGCCTTGAACACAGAGATCTGCCTGCCTCTGTCTCCTGAGTGCTGGGATTAAAGGTGTGCGCCACCATTGGCTAGCTCCGTAGTGGTTCTTGTTGTTTTTTTGTTCTCTCAGTACTAGGGGTCACACCAGGACCTTGGGTGTGTGAGGTGAATTCTCTACTGCCTCGCTACCCTGCAGCCCTTGCTTGTTTTTCAGGTTTCACTATGTAGCCACAGATGGCCTTAAGCTCCCAATCTTCCTGTCTCTACCCCTAAGTGCTGAGGCGCAGACATGCTCTCTGGGCCCCGTTGGTCCTAGGCTGGGAGGTCAAGGTGTTGTGTTTGAGCATGTGTGCCGGGCCTTCCTGACCTCTCACTCTAGCCTTGCGGATATTCCGTTTCCCTGGACAGTGTCTGCTAATTATTGGTGACATATCCCTCATCTAAAAACCAAGATTTAAAATACTTTAAAATCTGTAACATTTTGAGTGTGGACTCGGTGCCAGAAGGATGCTTCAGCTGATCTCACGTGATAGGTCACATTAAAATCAGGCTTATGAGCAAGCAGTGATGGCGCACACCTTTGGTCCCAGTGCTCAGGAGGCGGAGGCAGGTGGATCTCTGAGTTTGAGGCCAGCCAGGGTTACACGGACGAACCCTGTCTAAACAAACCAAAAATCAGAAGCTAAACACGAAGCCACAGGTTTACTAACATTCTGTGGGAAGGCGCCTTCATCTCTGGGTCTTGACATACATGAACTTGGTGTTTAGGTTTGGGCCCAGCCCTGAGATGATGTGCAGAGTGCATGCATAAAGATGTACAGGTGCATGCAGGCATGCAGACTCTCATATCGGAAATACTCTGCTCTCAAAGTAGGCTGCTTCGGGGTACAGTGGGTTAGACCCCAGGGCCTCAGCACATGCTAGGCGAGTGTGCTAGCACTAAGCCACACCCTACTAAATAAAGCATTTTGGGTAAGGGACACTCAACCTGCATGCAGAAGTCCAGCTTTTTTTTTTTTTTCCCATTTCTTCCATCATTAGAATGGCTTTTCTACACTTTTCAAAAGAGAGTTTATTTTATGTGTATGGGTATTTTGCCTGCCTGTATGGCATCGGATCCCTACAGGTACAGAGTGCTGTAAGCCTCTGTGTGGATGCTGGAGATTGAAGCTGGGCCCTCTGGAAGAGCAGCAAGCCCTCTAACCACTCAGCCATCTCTCCAGCCCTCATCATCAGAAGTCTGAAAGACTTCAAAGTCAGGCTGTAGAGAAGGCTCAGCAGTCAAGAGCACTGGCTGCTCTTCCAGAGGACCTAGGTTCAATCCACGTGGCAGCTCACCACTGTCTGTAACTCTTGTTTCAGGGGAATTTGACACCCTCACACAGACATACATGCAGGCAAAACACCAATAAACACATAAAATTAAAAACTGAATAAAAAAATTTAAATGTTTAGAAAGAAAGAAAGACACCAAAGACAAGGTAGGGGAAAATGGGGATTTACCCTTCATGACTGTGGGAGCTAGGATCATGGCTATTCTCCTGCAGCCATCTGGGGGTTTGGGTCAGGCTCCTGAGTAGGTTCTTACATTCCTCTTGAGAAACATGGTAGAGTCGTTCCAAGCTGCCCTGGCTGTTTGCTTTGGTGGAAGAATCTAACAGCGTCATCATTACTTGCTTTTCAGAATCCAAGTGCAAGGGTGTGGGTTGGGTTGTGTGGCAGGGCCCCCCAGAATGAGCCTGTGGGGTGGAGCATTTTGCAGGGTCTCAAGACAGGAACATTGTTTTATAGGCCCGACAGGTCTATGCTTCTAAGTCCGCATGGCTTCCTTCACTATCCTAGAAGGTGGAGCACATCTACACCCAGATAGAGACAGGGTAGTGGTCTTTTCTCCCTGATTCCCTTAGAGGTCCTGGGCCACAGTGTTCTTCCCACTCTGCTGATGGGAAATGTTCTTCACTGTGGGTCAGGGATAGAGGCCCCCGTCTGGGTTGTGCTGGCTCAGTGTGTGTGGGAGGGAAGGACAGGGTTCTGCAGGGAGCAGCTTCTTAACACCCAACTGTGCCCAAGCAGAAGGCTCAGAAGACCCCACACTGTAGGCAGCACTGCTGTGTGTTCATGCAGGGAGTCACCGACATTCTGTCCTTCCTTTTCCTGGCTGTGTGTTCTGCCTGGTGAATGTCAATTTGGTGTTAATGTGCAGTTGTCATAACCCTGTTAGGCAGGGAAGGACCCGGGCGTGGGGGTCACACTAGTCAGGTCAGCAGGGCTGGGACACCCACCCAGGGCAGCTTCTCAGTATGTTAGGAACGAATCCAAGGTTACCACCTCAACCTGCACCTGCTCCTTATGGTCATGAGCCACACCACACCCTGCAGGCTCACTCTGCTCATGGCAGCACTGAGGGCATCCAAGACGCTCTCCTTCACCTCACCCCCAGGGGCTCCTGCTACTGTGTGCCTTGCTTCTCATGGAGCAGGGTCAGACCATCTTTTAGGGGCCCTCTCCTCCCCTAGTCTGACCTCACCTCACGGGGTCTCTGCTGTCCCTCTCTCATCGCCTGTTCCTGGCTGTTCTGTTTTCTGTCCCCCTTCCCTCCCCCATTGTGGCAGCAGATCCACGCCATAGGGCCTCTGTCCAGCCCACACTCAGGACCGTGCCTGACCTACAGTGGGTGCCCACGGAACATTTGTGGAACAAATGCATGTTGTTTCTGCCTGTTTGAAACAGCGGACTTGTTTGCTGATGTCCAGGGCCTCCTCTCGGGCAAATTTCAGATCCTTGAAATGCTGAGGATTGGGCCCAGGGCTACATCTCTCAAACCCTCTCAGAACAACAACAACAAAATCGTGGTGATGGGAAGGCCAGGCCCCAGGCTTGGTGGTGGCCCCGGGTGAGTTCCTTTCTGTGCTTGAGGACCTGTAGACGAGCCAGTGGCCACTCTGTGCTAGGCCAGGAATGGACATGAAAATCAGGGCACAGAGTGGGCTTATGATCTTACCTGGGCAGGAGATGCTGCTGGGTAGCTGTCGGGAGCTGTGGTTGGCCCTCCTAGCAGCCCTGACACAGGAAATGCCGTGTGTCCTAGAAGGAGGCCTGCTTGGGTCTGAAGCAAGGCTTTCCTGTGGTGACATTGAATACACTTTTGTAGCTCCAGTGCTTAATGCCCTTGCACACTGCTGGCTGGCATCAGAGCTTCTTAGACCCGTCTACCTGGCTTCTGCTCATGTCACACCAGGCGCTCAGCTCAGTCTGCTTTTTTACCAGAGTCCAGAGCCTCCAGCTGCACCCAGATCTGCACCTTGCCCACCTGAGCTCCAGCACAGACCTGAATGAGGGCTGTGCCCGCCGTCGAGCCTGGCAGCAGATGCTCAACTGCAAGATTCAGCACATTGCCCTCCAGCTGCTGGTTGGCATCTTCAGGTATTTTAAGGATCACCGCAGATCAAGGAGTGGCCTCTGAGCTCATTCCCAAACCTCTTCTCATGACCCTGCCCGGCACCCCCAGCCTTGACCGCTTGTCTCTCCTACCACTGGGCACTTGGAAGGCTGTTTCCAAGGTGGCTTCCTGGAAGATGGTGCCTTTGTGCTCTGGCTGAGGGCTTGGGGTTAGTCGAGGGAGAGTCTGTTCCTGAAGCTGTGAAGAGATAGCTGGGTCAGTGCCACAAGACTCAGAAACCAGAGGGTGAAGCATCCAAAGGGCTCAGGACAGAGGATTGTGTGGGTTTTCCTGCTGGGAGCTCTTTGGCATTGCCCACTGCCAGGGTGTGCCTGCACTGCCTAAACCCTGGACTAGCATTGGCTAAGTTAATCAAGCGAAGTTTGTGTGTTGAATGTGACATAGTTCAGGAACCAAGTCGTTACTTTTGGCCTTAACACCCGTCACTTAAGAAATTATATTCTAGCTCGGGGCCTTTTCTTTCTTCCAACTCTTTCTTCTCTTGCAGCATCCTTTTCCCTTCTTGCTGCTTGCTTCCTGCATCCACAGCTAAGGGGGCTCTGGTGTGTTCTGAAGGGGCAACCGCTCAGGAGGGGTTCACACAGAGCCATGGCTTTCTCAGTTCTCTGATTATTTCCAAAATGAAGCTTAAACAGCCTTGTCTTTTTGATGTCTTCACTAACATAAAGCAAATTTATCAGGGAGAAAAAAATGAGGTGGTGTGTCAGAGATAGATTGTATTGTTTCTTTGCTCAAAGCATGGTCCTGGGTATGTTTCTTTTTTATTCTTGGGAGACAAATATTTTATGATTCAGTGTCTTTATTTATTTATTTCAAAAACAAAAACCCTACAAAATACTTTATAACCAAGTGTGGTGGTACAAACCCGTGATCTCAGAGTCTGGGAAGGGGGCAGGGGTCGGAAGATCTGTAGTGAAAGGCTGCTCTCCACGTTTGAGGCCAGCTTGAGCTACGTGAGACTCTTCCCCCTGCCCCAAACAAAACAACAGGAAGAAAATAAGATTCCAGGCTGTAAAACTCTGTATCCCTAGACAAATGCATTTTCACTCACAATGCAAGGAAGACACTAGGCACATCCGCCTGGCCATGCCCTCCAGACCATCGAGTATTTATGGCATGTCACTATAGCATAGGGAGATGATTGTAAACTGAACTCCCATGAAAAGATGAGCTGGTTATGGGGAGGAGGAGGGGCTTGTCTGGACAGACTGGTGGCTGAAGTGCCAGAGGCATTTACTTGCCCTCTTCCTCCAAACTGACCCCTGAACACAATGGCTTTTATAGCACAAGAGCCGATTGTTGAGTCTTAATCCGCATAAAGAGCTGAAGTTCAAGGAGGTGGAGGCAGCGCCGCCTCCCGGCCTCTCCCTGGTTTTAGAGAAGTGATGATGACCACACAGTCCATCCTGATGCTGTCATTTAAGCTGGGAAGAGTGTAGTACCTTTAGAGAGCCGTTGTGGCTCAGAACACAGTCCATGTTCTCTTTGCTAGGGAAGTGAAGAATCACTTGAACTATGAGCACCGAGTCTTCAACAGCGAAGAGTTTCTCAAGACACGAGCGGCCGGGGACCAGCGGTTTTATAAGCAGGTGAGAGGGGTAGGGCTGGGGTGGCTCCTCTTACACCTCTGTTGAAACGTGACCTAGTCATGTCTTATCAATTGTATTCGCTGTTTGCTTTTTTTTTTTTTTTCTGTCTGATTTCCGTTCCTTGACTGTCTCTTTTATTTATTTATTTTTTGAGACAGGGTTTATCTGTGGAGCTCTAGCTGTCCTGGAACTCTGTAGACCAGGCTGGCCCCGAACTCACAAAGATCCGCCTGCCTCTGCCTCCTGAGTGCTGGGATTAAAAGCATGCACTACCATTGCCCAGCTGGTTGCCTCACTTTTAAATTAGCTTTAGAGTATAGAGTACATTAAGTAAAAGACGAAGGATCACGCATGTAGTTTGATGGCTTGTGGCCCACGTGCGTACCTGAGTGACCATAGCCTTAGTCAGGGCCTCAGTCCCCTCTCCCTGTCACCATCTTCCAGCCTGGGCAGCCTTTGCTGGGTCTGTGAGGAGAGCTTGGCCCTGGGAGAGTTTCTTGCCATCACCATGTCAGTCTGAGCGCTGCTGGTTTTTTCTTTCTCTCAGGGATGGACCTTAGTCGTGTCTTGGCCTCTTCTTTGACATTAGCCTGAGTTTGGGGTGGGGCCCTCTGTTTCTGCCCAACCTTTAATGACTTATTTGTCCATCCTACAAAGTGTGCAGGGCTTTGAGCTAGCAGGCAGCCTTGTTGTCCCCTGCAGGTTTGTTTTGGCAGCTTTGAGGTGGGCAGAGCCACCTGTCTCCAGGGTACAGGATAGGCCGTCTACTGGGTAACGTGTAATGGTGTAACTCCCGCATGGCTCCTGTGTGCCCCTCCTCTTCTTCTCTGCCCTGTGACCCTCCTGGTGTCCTAGGTCAGTTTGTGGTCCTGCCACGTGGGCCAGGGCTATCCATAGCTCTGGGGTCTGGCTATTCAGGGTGCTCCTTCAACTTCTATGCAGCCTATTTCTCTTCTGCATCTTCCTACAGTGTTTGCCTTTGGGTTCCTGGCTTGGATCTTTCTGTATCCCTACCCTCCTGTGGGGATCTGGGCACCTTTTACCTCTTTTTCCTGCCTTTGTTGGGGGTGGGATGGGGTCAGTCTGTAGTCCCTGAGCTTCCCTGACAGGTGGTTTAGCTACATATCCAGGTGGAAACAGCCGCAGTACTGGGGAGTCCTTTTGCGGCCAGGACCCTGGAGCTGCCTCGTTCCTGAGCCTGGCTGAGGCAGTCTGTGAAGGCAGGCAGAGCTAGACTGAGTGCTGTGGAATGTCCAGAGGTCCCTGGGGTGAAGGGCATACATATTACAGGACCAGCTGTCCTAGTAGCCAGGTGGCTTAGGATTTTTTTAACTTTTGTGTTTTTCCAGGTGCAGGTGAGCACATAAGAACTGATTGCAAGCCTAGAGAGATGGCTCAATGGTTAAGATTCTATACTGCTCTTCTAGTGGGTTCAGCTTCTAGCACCTACCTTGGGTGATTCACACCATAATCTCAGATATGGGGGGATCTGACCCCTCTGGACTCTGTAGGCACCTGTATGTACCTACAGACACATTACTAAAAAATAACAAAAATAGGTTAAGAGCACTATCTGCTCTTCAAGAGGTCCTGAGTTCAATTTCTGGCAACCATGTGGTGGCTCACAACCATCTATACTGGGATCTGACACCTCTTTCGGCATTCAGGCATACATGCAGATAGAGTACTTAAATACAAAAATAAATAAATAAATCTTTAAAAAAATAAAATTTAAAGAGAACCAGTCATGAAACTCCCTGTTTTCAGACCCCTGCTCAGAGGAGCCTGTGAGGAATAGAGAGGTCACACCTCAGTGGGGCTGCTATAGGCTTTGGATGGAGGCCAGAGGACCATGAGCACAGTATGACAGCTTTTCTCACATGCAGGCCTTGGATACCTACATGTTCCACTCCTTCCTGAAGGCCCGGCTCAACGGCAGGATGGACGCCTTTGCTCGGATGGACCTCGACACCCAGTCTGAGGAGGACAGGTACCTCACTCTGTTCTCAGCACACGGCTCTTTGTGGAACGGAGCACTCAGGTGTCACAGTTGTATTGGAACATACAAGCGCAGTTCAGCAGGATATTGAGCAATTCACTGTGAGCCTTCACATATGCATCCTCTCGTGTGACCGTGCATGGCTTTCACCCTCACCGTGCTCGTTCCTCCGGATGGGGGTGGGGGTCGTGGAGGCTCACGCTTTTGTCCTTGTGCTCACCGAGCGAACTTCCGCGTTTCCCCAGGATAGACGGGATGCTTATAAGTCCAAGGAGACCCACTGTGGAGAAGATGGCCTCCAGGAAGGCCTCGCCCCTGCACCTCACACATAGGCGCATGGTGGTCAGCATGCCCAATCTGCAGGACATCACCCTGCCCGAGCTGCCACCCAGGAACTCGTCGCTTAGGATAATGGACACGTCAAGCTGCAAAAGCAGCAGTCCAGGTGAGGAGGTTCCGCCCTGCGGCCACTCTTCCAACATCGCAGTTCACAGGGCAGAGCCTGGTTCAGAGGGAGCAAATGTAATTCAAAATGTAAACTATGTTGGCCAGGCGTGGTGGCGAACGCCTGCAATGACAACTCGGGAGGCTGGGGCAGGATCAGTGCTTGTGAGTTCAGGGCCAGCCTGGGTTTCAGGCAAGTGTGGTCATTGTGAGATTGGGAGGCCTACCCTCATTACAAAAACAAACAAAACCAGAACCAAACAAAAACTGTTTTTTAAAAAAAATTATTTTGTGTCCGTGTCCTCTGTCCTGCCCCCCACTGGCATGCAGACGTGTGTGTGCTTGCGTGTGTGGGGGTGTTATGCATTTAGTCCATGTCTATATTTGCAGGTATCCAATGGTCTGCCCCTCGTTGGATAGCAGTTTCTTCCTAAAGGGTGCCATTAGATATTTACAAGCCATGTTGTACTTCTGCGTAAACTTCCAAAGCTCGCTTTGTTCTGTGTTACATCATTGACTTGTACCATGAGCCCTGCTGAATCCTTAGTGGGTGAGGGAGACTGTTGGGGACCAGGCCCTTTATGGCTGCGGCCTCTGGCTCAGGCTGCAGGCATCTCCAGGAAGCTATGAGTCCCCCGAGAGTTTTCTGTCTAGACTGACAGTATGCAAATGAGGAAGTTTCAGAGCTCAGAGCATTAGGAAGCCTGAGCCCCCCTGCAGCCACTTCCCAGCAGACTGGTTCCTTTGTGGGCTTGGCAGATGTGTACACACCCACTCTGGGACACAGCCTGCCTTTTCTGTCTTCTTCTGGAGCACCCCCCATCAGTGCAGGCCCCACCTTCCTCTGGCCTCCATAGCCAAGGCACCACCTCTGGCGTTGGTGTGGATGGCCTGGCTGCTGCCTCTGGTCGCCTGTCCCAAGAAGGCTCCTGGGAGGAGTGAGACTTCAACCCTGGTCAGTGTTTAGTCCCTAGGGGGCTCCATGCTTTGGAAGGCCGGTGGCACCTAGGAGCCCTGGTCTCGTCAGTCCATCCTTTTGAACCTGTGCAGTGTGAGTGCTATGCTACCACTGACCAGAGCCACTGTCAGGTTGACAAATGCTTCCAAAGGCTGAGCACTACTTGGCAGCCATATCTTGGCTTAGGTTATTAGCTTAATCTTCAGAAACCCCGGCCCAGCATTTTCACTTAGTATTCATAGTTTTAAAAAAATATAATTGTTCCATGGAGAATAGTTATTGTTACTCTGGGAACAAAATGGGCTCTTCTTTTACCCCTGGGGTATGGGGCGGGCATGCCCTGGAAGTGGCATGTGGGGTCTTGTCCAAGGCACACAATGCTGCCCTCCACGGCGACCCGGTGGGTGGCTCTCTGCCTTCTCCAGGACCATGCTAATTGCATGCATTTTCCCCTTGATTGTTTTCAGTTCTCAAAGTGACCCCCAAGTTGACATACACATTCAAGATCCCCGAGATCCACTTCCCGCTGATGACCCAGTGTGTTCAGGCATACTACACGGACCTCGTCACTCTTCTGAGCAAGGCCATGAGCTTGCTGGGCCCTGGCGACTCCCTGCTCCTAGCTAGGTACTTCTACCTGCGTGGTCTTATCCATCTGATGCAGGGACAACTGCTGAGCGCCCTCTTGGATTTCCAGAACCTGTATAAGACTGACATAGGGATCTTCCCAGCTGACCTTGTTAAGAGGATGGTGGCGTCCATGTCAGCCTCCGAGCGGGCCCAGGCTGAGCGGACACCTGAGCTTAGGCGGCTCATCACAGAGGTCCTGGATAAGCCCGGCGAGGCCCCCAAGGCAGATGATGCCGTGAAGAACTTCGAACTGCCCAAGAAACACATGCAACTGAATGACTTCGTGAAGCGGGTCCAGGAGTCAGGGATTGTGAAGGATGCCATCGTCATCCACCGCCTGTTTGACGCACTGACCGTGGGTAAGAGGACCCCGCAGCACCCCTGGGTACTGATGTCCTCTGGGTTTGCAGGTCTACAGCTACAGTTCAGCCTCCTAAAGATTCTAAGTGTTAAAAAGAGCTGTGTCCTCCCTAACATGGACAGGGTGTTTTTTGTTTTGTTTTGTTTTTTCTTCTTGTCACTATTCCCTAAGCCAGGGATTTCTTTGTTTTTGTTTTTTTAGGGCTTATTTATTTATTTTATGTATATGAATGCTCTGTTTTGATGCTCACCAGAAGAGGGCTCCAGATCTCATTATGGTTTCTGGGAATTGAACTCAGTGCTATCTCAGCTTGGGGCTGAGCCATCTCTCTAGCCCCAAGCCAGGGCTTCTTAAACTTGCACTCATGACCATTTTTACCCAAGACTCTTTCATGAGACCCAGGTAAATAAGAAAAAGCACAAATGAGTGCAAAGCATTTGCTGATAATAAGTCATAAAGAAGTGTATTTCTAATTATATTGTGTACAGTATAATATTAACATGGATTAAAGAGAAAAGCAGGGCCTGGAGCTCATTGGCACAGTGCCTGCCTAGCATGCTTGAAGCCCTGGGTCCAACCCCAGCATCTAGAGTAAGCCAGGCATGGTGGCTCACAGCTGCAATCCAGTTCTAAGAGGAAGAGATGGGGGGATCAGAGGGTCAGAGTTACTCTCGGTTACATAACAAGTTTGAGACCCCCCTGGGAAATTGCCTTAAAAATCTATATTTTAGGTTACACTGGATAATAAAGTTAGATCTGCACCTTTGGGGAAAAATCTATATTTTAAAAAATGATGAAAGTAAATCTCCCAACTAATGAGAATGAATGTACTTGCTTATTTTTACATAGAAAGTTAAATCTTTTAATTTAATTTATATACTCTTATTTTGTGTGCCTTGCTGTTTTGCATGCCTGTATGTTTGTGTGAGGGTGTCAGATCCCCTGGAACTGGAGTTACAGAAGGTTGTGAGCTGCCATGTGGGTGCTGGGAATTGAACCTAGGTTCTCTGGAAGAGCAGTCAGTGCTCTGAAACACTGAGCCATCTCTCTAGCTCAGCATACCCCTGGCTGTCCTGGAACTCACTATGTAGCCCAGGCTGGCTTCAAACTCACAGAGTTCATCCTGCTTCTTCCTCCTAAGTCCTGGGATTAAAGGTGTGATCCATTTTGCCTGGCCAAGAATTAAATCCTGAAGATGGGCGTTGTGGCTTGTTGAAAACGTACTATTATTTGATATTGATTGATGTGATTATTAAATGCAGCCGTTATTATTTAACCTGCTATTATAGAAATAAACAACATGGAAACCTGTTAGGTGTTTAATAAGCCTTAAATAATCATAAGCTCTCTTGTTATTGCACAGCCACACATCCTATCCAGTATTCCTATAAATACTTGCACACGCTTAGTTTGGGCTGCTTCTATCCATCAAGTCAGTTCTCAGAGCAAGCTCCTCCCAGCCATGTGCTAACCCATGGTGACCTTTTCCTTTCTCCTTCTGTCCTCTTCTCCCTCCTGAGATCCTTCTGCCCTCCCAGCCCCTCAACCTTAGCTCCACCTATCTCTGTTCTGCCCAGCCTAGGTATAGGCAATTTTATTGGCCAATCAGGGATTTGGGAGGCAAGGTACAAAGCATCACTTAGCACATGTGAGCATTTGCTCATAGAACAGTAAAGATCTCGGGGCACAAGCGATTAACACTTGAATAAACAGTAGCTTCAGATCAACGAAAACAGTGGCTCCTGTCTACAGTCTTAGCACTGGGACAACTGAGGTTGGAGGAACTGTGAGTTCAAGGCCAGCCTAGACAATATAGTGAGTTCTAAGTCAGCACGGGCTACAGAGTGGGACCCTGTCTTAAAAGAAAAAAAAAATCTTGTAAATCTTGGTTGAATATTTGATTCTTCAGGGCATAGCCTATCTTTAGTGTTTTTCAAAGTTGATATTTTGATTTTTGTAATCATCAATGTCTAGAATCCCACTGGGCATAAATACTTAGTAAAAATGGTAGAGATATGTTTAGGTTACTCTCAGGAGTTATTTGAAATTCCATTCTAATTCCAAGCCAGGATTCACTTAATGATTTTCTTTAAATCAGTATCTCAGTTTTAAGCCAGGAGCTCAAACTTAAAAAAAAAACCAAACCACAATTTTTAGGTAAAATATTCTAAGACAACACAATGAAAAGATATACTGATTTGCTATTTACATGTTGAGTAATGACAGTAAGAAGATATTAGAGGTCTGCCTCTTCTGTAATTAAACCAGCATGTGTCTGTAAGAGCAGAAGACTTCGTATGTTGAAGACAGGATCACTCATAAGGCCCAGTTGCTTCCTGTCCCAGTCAGTGTTTTAGGCAGCTTTTGCTGGTCTTATGTGGCACGATGCTACGCACAGCACAAAGTGCCTACATGTTCCGGCCCAGGCTGCAGGTGAAGTTGCACAGTGCAGCATGGCTGAGTTCTGTGTGAGGCTGGCTATCTCCATAGGTGCATCTGACCCAGGGACTGTGTGTCTGCCACACAGCTGTGGCCCAGCGGAAGTATTCACACACACACAGAAGCACGAGCAAATGATGCCAGGGCAGCTCCCCTGAGTAAGAGGGCCTCGGTACTCCCTTTACCTCAAGGCCCTGGCTTATTGGGTTTGGCTTTCCCAACTCGGCTTTGCTTTCTGTTCTGCTTAAAAATCTCCAATGACAAGGTATCTCCCAGCAGCACGCAGGCAATGTTTTACGCCCGCGACCGTGTCCTGCTATCTGTGGAAGTTTGCAGACCTACTTTGTTTCTCATTGACCCATGTTCCCTGCACCAGCGCGTTGCTCCTTCGGTGTCTGCTGGCCATGTGGAGGAGACAGCTTACCTATCACCTGTGACCAGGAGGTGTCCTGTGACTTTGACTTTCCAGACACTGATTGGGGGCACCTGACACCTGTCCCTGGGGTCCATGTGGGCTGGGCCCTCAGCTTAGGGCCAGAAGCTTGGTTGAGCTGAGGGTCAGCACCCTGACTGTGTGCTGCCCCGCCTGTGAGGTTTCTGCTGCCCACTGCCTCACTGTCACACTGGTCTTCCTGCCTTACGTGAGCTGGTGCTGCTCAGCTGCTGTCCTCAGCCCTTCGCTCCCATGCTGGCTTCTTTCTGTGAGCCCTAATGCCAGGCTCTGCCTGTGTCCTGTGCCAGGAATAGCTCTCTCTCTGCTGCTGACTTACGAGAGGCCTGGCTGTGGTCTGGACAGCTCCTTGCCAGTTGTCTCCTGGCACTGCAGAGCATGAGTGGGCTGTGTCCGTGTACTGCTGCAGGAAGGCTTGGGCCTGTATGCTCTTCTTACCTGCTGAAGCGCTTGACTTTTGCATTCGCTGGCCAGTCAGGTCCAATCAGCCCACCCACAGTTTCTGCCTCCACACAGTCTACTAACTGCAGATAGAAAATGTTTGGAGAATGAATGGGCTTCCTACCGAGCGTGTGCTGACACTTTTCTTGTCATCGTTTCTCAAGCAAGACACTTGAACTTCCCTGGTGTTGGGCAAACAACTTCAAGCGCTCTTCAAGGACTTATAAAGGCAACTTGATATCCACATATCCTGAGCAGTGACTGTTGTGGGGAAGATGGAGATGATGAGCCAGGTCCAATAAAACACACTTTCTAGCCCTCTGTGGGCTAGCCTGCACTGCTTGAGAGATAGGAGGTGCAGACAACTATGGGTGTGCTACTGTATGAAGGGAGACAGGGCACTCACAGAAAGACCCTGAGGGACCTGTAGGTACACTTTTCCTCTTCCCACTGTGTGACCTCATGAGGACGTGAATACCCTAAGGGGTCCCCTGTCACCGGGGGTCCATGGGATTATTATTCTCACCAGCCGCAGGCTCAGCATGCCTCATGGTGCCGCTGTCTCCTCCACAGTCCTGGTCTGATCTGGTGGCCTGCTTTCCAGGGGCTGGTGGACTCTGGTGTAGGAAGAGAGCCCCGCTCAAGACCTTTCTTCCTCCTCTGCAAGCGGTGGCATGTGGCATCGCCACCTAGCTGGCAGAGAGCGTGGGAGATGAGTAGCAGCTAGGCCATCGTGGACCTGGCCAGTGAGGAGCTGTCAGTGATCCTCAGTTCTGTGGCTCCTTAGGTGGGGCAGTGCAGGGGTGAGGGGCACTGCTGTGAGTGCACATGGGTTTTAGTCAAGTGGCTGTGCTCAAAGTAAAAATTTGGCGAGGCTGAATGTTCCCATCTCAGAGCAAACTTGTGAGACACAAGGGTACATGCTTGCCTGGTGGGAGCAAGACCCTGGGTTCAACATCCAGTGCCCCACTCCCCCCCAAAAGAACACAGTTGAGATTGTGTTTAAAATGACCGTACATGTTCACACGTTCATTAGAGCCAAGTCACCTGCTGACAGGGCACTACCGTGGCTCTTCTGAGTGTCTGTAGCCGGCTTTGGTGGGCATGCTGCCTGAATGATGCCGAGATGAGCTGGGGCTGGGCTTTGGAGTGACGAGATGGAGGTCCACGGTGCATAACTGAGAGAAGTTGGAGTCCCAGGAATGGGCATTCTGTTTGTGGGTGTGACCGTCATGCACCTGAAGACAATTGTGGGTTGTGAGCACGTGGGTGTCCATGTGTATACACAGTGGCTGGGGTGTGTGCAGTGACAGAGAGGCGCCGCAACTTGAGGACGGGTCCTGATGTAGTCCTGGTAGTGTGGTATGCTGCTAGCTGGGGTGCTGGCTGCAGGAGGGAGAGGGCTGCTTTCCATCCTATGGAGTGCCCTTAGTCTTGCTGTTCCTGCATGTTCAGAGCACGTGAGCCCCTTAGCTCCAAGGACATGCTACATATCTGTAAGAGGGCATTCTGGGTGCTGGTTGAAAGGCCTTGCTGCGTGCAGCTCTGTTGACGGCTGTGGGTGCCCAGAGGGTCTGTCCTGAGGGATGTACATGAAGGATCCCTGGCCTTTTCGCTCTTTCAAGCAATGGTCTGGATTGCCACTCCTTGCCCTTAGTCCTCCCCTCCCCCACCCCGTTCTGTTTCCTGGGCTCTTCCTGCACCCCATGGAACTTCAAAGCCTGTCTTCTGTGATTCCTGATGGGAGAAACATGTGCTTATGATTCAAGTTCAGTCAGTCTGCACCCTGAGGTTCCCCCCGCCCCCCAGGCTGCAGAAGGCAGTGTTTGTAAAGTTGCGGAGAGACATCCAGCAGGGGATGTCTGTGAAGCTGTGAGTCATCTCACTGAACTCTTTATCCGTGTAGGAGATTGCAGTGGCTTGTGCCATGCGTGGGATTACCACATTCTCTCTTACTTGTCTTCTTCAGTTACTTTGTGTTAAACATCCTACAGATGGGTGCCGTACCCCCGCCCCAGGTGAAATCAGTTTTTCAATGGATCCAGTGACTTCAAAGCTTACGTGGGGCTTGAAGTGTAGCCCAGTGGAAGAATACTTGCTTAGCATGCGCAAGGTCCTGGGTTCAACCCCAATCTCTGCAAAAGAACAGAAAAGTAACTTAAAATACACATTATTCCACTACCTTGGACGATAAAGCTGAAAGTGAAAAAACTCAAGATGGCGCCACCTGGTGGAGGTTCCCATGCGCACAGCCTGGTGCTACCTTAACTGCTGAGGGCAGCCCTTCCTGTTGGGCTTCCTGTGGCCTCAGCAGCCCTTGTATTTGGAAATTTCCTTTGGAACCTTTCACATCCTCCACAGCCTGAATGTACATGGCTGTCTCCTTACATATCCGTGTGCTTAGCCACTACACTGTGCCACCCAACCAGACAATTATCACTGTGACACACTGTTACCTTGTGGGAATGGTGATGTGAACCCAGCAGGACTTTGTCTAGCCCAGGCCTGGGCCTCTGAAGGCTGGGCACAGTGAGACGGGCTACAGTGAGACACAGGTTGTGCGTAAGCAGGGACCAGCTGCCAGTGGGCAGATTTGTTCTTCCAGCTTTTGTTTCCTAGTTTATACACAAGCCTGATGAGTGTGGCTGCCATAGAGGGTGGGAGTTTTTGTGTGCTGGTGGTTGAATTCACTGGTTTCCCGAGGGAAGTGTGTGTGCAGTTGGTGGCTGTGCTGTCAGGATGAGCTGCATTGTCAGGGAAGGCTGTGTATGGCGCTGTTCGCCTGGCTGTTGAGGGAAGAGGAGGGTTTTCTTGGTATGATGGTTAGGATGACTGTGGCACATAACAGCCTGACCTGTTTGGGGGTAGTGCTTGGTATGACTGGAGTATGAAGTGTGAAAGGGAGGGGGGACAGTCTGGGGGAACTTGAGGTCTGGTGTGGTTGAACAGTCTGGAAAGGTTTGAATGAGGAGCAGGAAGGTCCACTCGTGCTTTAGAGACTCAATTGTGGGGGCTGAGAAAAGCAGCCAAGCAGGGGGTGGCCCGTGCAGGATGGAGGGCCTGGGAGAGGATGCAGAGCAGCAGACAGGCTCAGGTCACATAAACCAGGCAGGACCAGGCTAAGGTAGACATGGAAAGTGAGGAGTTGGCAGGTCTTGAGTGCAGGTGAGAGCTCTATCCCAAAGGAAAGCAGCTTAAGAACAGAGGGAGGTTATAGGCCAGGCACAGTGGAACGTGCCTATAATCTCAGCATGCAGGAAACTGAGACGGCACGATCAGAGAATTTGTGCTCTGTGGGTTTCAGGCCAGCCTCAGAGATAGTACAACTTTGTCTAATAAAAAAAGGGTCTTTGTTGCAGTTACTGTGTCTGTGTGGTGGGTCAGATGGCCATCCCTCTGTGGGCTAGAAGGGACGGATGGCCTCTACCTAAATCTTCTGCCCCACAAATGGGGCCAGCAAAGGCCTTCAGCGAAACTGTCCATCCAGAGAGTCCCGGGCACTGGGTGGGGTAGTGGGTACTTCCTTAAAGGCCCTTGTCCTTCAGTCCCAATGAAATCTCTCTCGTTAAACCCAGGACACGAGAAACAGATCGACCCTGAAACATTCAGAGATTTCTACACATGCTGGAAGGAGACAGAAGCAGAGGCACAGGAGGTCTGCCTGCCTGCACTGCTAATGGAACATCTGGATAAGAACGAGTGTGTATACAAGCTGTCGAGCTCTGTGAAGACCAATCGTGGGGTTGGCAAGATTGCCATGACCCAGAAACGCCTGTTCCTGCTCCCCGAGGGGCGGCCCGGCTATGTGGAGATTGCCACCTTCAGGAATATAGAGGTGAGGCTGCACCTTCAGTACTGTGTACCTTCCTGTACCCCAGCTTGCTAGGCTCTCAAGTGAGGGTTGTGGGGGACAGGAGGACAGTATTCTTCATCTGATGCCACTGTAGTGACCATGTTTGGAGGTACAACATAAGGCTGGTTGTCACTTTCTCACCAGTGATGGATGGCTAGGAATGACTTCATATCTGAGAGATGGGTACAGCATATATATAATATATATTCATATGTAATATATTATTATTATATATTATATAATGCATATATGATCTATCCATATAATATATTAGCATATATTATATCTAAAATACATACTATATAATATATTAATATATTATATACTATGTATGATATATATGTGAGATATATATATATATATATATATATATAGCAAGAATTGCTATGTAGCCCAGGCTGGCTTTTGAGCTTGCAGTCTTCCAGCCTAAATGTTGTGGTTACAGGCATGTGCTGCCAAGTATCTTGGCCACATCTTATTTTATTTCATTTTTGGTTTTTGGAGACAAGGTCTGTCTATGTAACCGTGGCTGTCCTAGAACTGTGCAGAGCTCAGAAGAGCTATGCCTGCTTCTGCCTCAGAGTGCTGGGATTTCCGGCCACATTACATTCCTCCAAAGGTGTGTCAATGTGTGTCTGTAATCCTAGCACTCACGAGTCAGAGTCAGGAGGATTGTTCCACAAATCTGAAGCCAGTGTGGGTAACATGGAGCCTGTCTCAAAAAAAAAAAAAAGGCAGCTAATTGGACCCTGATGTTTTTATTTTGTGCCTATGGTTACGATTACTGTTCCAAACTTAGCCCCTAGGGGAGGCCTAGGGGCTGTCAAGTGTTCTCAACTTCTGAGAGGTCACAGCAGGAAGAAGGACCAAGACCAGTGGCCATTAAGATGTCCACAAGGCCTGCAGCTGTAGATCCTGCCTGCTTTGCCGGCTTGCTCCAGAAGTTTTCAGAGAAAAGTAAAATGTTGTAAGGGACACATTTGCCCAATGCTATGTCCAGACTTGCCCTCCTCTGTGGTACCTTCGAGCCACTTCTTCCCTCCTGCCATCAACCCATGCATCCTCCCTGCGGCCTCATGCTGTCCTTGTCCTGCAGGAAGTCAAAAACACCACAGCGGCATTTCTCCTCCTGAGGATACCCACCCTAAAGATCAAGACGGTAGCCAAGAAGGAAACCTTTGAAGCCAACCTCAAGTCTGAGTGTGATCTCTGGCACCTGATGGTGAAGGAGATGTGGGCCGGGAAGAAGCTAGCAGATGACCACAAGGTCTGAGGTGGGGGGTGGTCCTGTGGGCACAGGTGGCATCAGGTCCTGAAGGGGGCACCCGAAGCTTACAGCACAGGCCGGGCACCACTGGGCAGGAGAGCTGTGCCATCTGCACAGACACAGAGGCTGCTGTGGCTCTGTGACCCCGCCTGAGACCATGTAGCCTTTGGGGTGTGAGCACGTGAAGGCTGCAGCTGAGGCTTAATCAGTTTCCCTCTGTGTAAACTCAGTTCTGGTGATAGCTCAGGGAGTGGAGTTAGTGCTGGGGGAGGTGTTCATATTGCCTAAATGGCAAGGAAACCATGTGTCAGGCAAGCCAGCTGTGGTGGCATGTACCAGTTATCCCAGGACTCAGGAGGCTAAGCTGGGAGGGTCTGGAGTTTGAAGATGGCCTGGACTATAGAGCAAGACCATGTCGCATAACCAAACCAAACCAGACCAAGGCCACGATCAGAGAACTCACACAGAGGAACTGCTCATAAGGGTATGTAGGGATTTGTAGCCTTACCAGGCACCGGAGAAATGTGGGTGACAAATGGTGCTTACCTTGTGGCACATCTTAGAATGAACAGGCTGTCTGTAGTCAGCAGAGATGGTCAGCCACTTGTGGTAGGTTGTTCCATCATGGTTCAGGAGTGGATTCAGACCTAACGTTCTGTGTTCGTGAGCTCTGGCCTAGCTGTTCAGTTCCACACCCACTGTGACATGCAGATTAGCTATACAATAGCGAAAGCCCGTGGTGGGACTATTCCCTCACCTGTCACTGGGCATAGTCACGCTGTTGCTTTAGGAAATGCCCCTGGCTGTCTTAGTGTGGTTGGGGCACTGTATGCATTTAGAGAAGAAAACGCACTGGCTCCAGGAATCAACCATCAGAGCTTTTAGTAACTTAGGAAAAGATTACGTGACACAGACTCCAAGCTCCTCATCCTTTCAGACTCTCCAAGTTGCCTTGACAAACGCACTTTGAGAAGTGCCGCTTCCTTCAGTGAGGCAAAATCAAGAGGCTTTCAGGATTCCGACTGGGCTGATGCACACCTGCTTCTGTCCTAGGACCCACAGTATGTCCAGCAAGCACTGACCAACGTCTTGCTCATGGACGCTGTGGTTGGCACGCTGCAGTCACCTGCTGCTATTTATGCTGCCTCCAAGCTGGCCTACTTCGACAAGATGAAGAATGAAAGTAAGTTCTGAGCTGGCCATGCTTCTGTCACAAGCAACTGTTTCTAGCATTTCTCCCGGTTGGCATTAGAATACACCCAGACTTTCTTGCTTTCTCTTCTGTTTTAACTTTTTAGTTTTTAGGGGAGGGTGGAGTTGGGTCTTGCTAGGTAGCCCACCTGAACTCAAACTCATGCTCCTCAAGCCTCAGTCTCCCGAATGCTGGGATTACACACCCAGCTATAATTTTTGGACACTATTTGTATGTGTGTGTGTGTGTGTGCTGTGTGAGCACATATCCCATGTCACGTGTGTGGAGGTCAGAGGATGACTTGCTGGACTCAATTCTCTCCTTCCACAATGTGGGCCTCAGGATTGAACTCAGATTATCAAGAGCAATTATCACTATTGTTCTTCTGTTTGATTTTTTTTTTATTGCTTGTTCTATTGGGTTTTTTTTTTAATTGCTTGTTCTATTGAATTGTTCTAGCATAGGCGACCCTGGAACTCAGGATATAGCCCAGGCTGGCCTTGAACTCTCAATCTTCCTGCCCCAGTGAGTGTAAGGATTATA
The DNA here is from genome assembly GCA_028658305.1 of Pachyuromys duprasi. NCBI lineage: Eukaryota > Metazoa > Chordata > Mammalia > Rodentia > Muridae > Pachyuromys > Pachyuromys duprasi. The sequence goes on along the minus strand of CM053752.1, from coordinate 25,775,073 downwards.
AGCATTTTTAGGATTTTTTTTTAAATATCATGTTGGCTTTCGTCTTCCCTTTCTTTATTTAGTCTTGGACCTTGCGGCTCCTTGATCTTCAGAATGCACTGGCTTGCTTTCTCTGCTGTTTCACTTGACATTGTAAACTACATGTCTTGATCCCCAGTGAAGAATTTTCTGTCTGGTTCAGCATACTTCCGGAATGTCTCGAAGACTGTGACTAACAGCCTCCCAGGTCAATGGTGGGGATGTGGTCAGAACCACATCTACTGGTCAGCCATGGCCTCTCTGCACCTAGTTGGCCTGTTGACTGACGGACTAATGCAGTAGATAGTCAAGAGTGGCTCTGAATACTAATGTCTTTTTTTTTTCTTTCCTTCTTCCCTTTCTTTCTTTGAGACACTCTTGTGTAGCCCAGGCTGGTCCTGACTTTTCTCTTTACCTGAAGATGGCCTGAAATTCCTAATCCTCTGCCTCTACCTCCCAAGTGCTGGCATTACAGGTGTGAGTGGCCATGCCCAGCATCTTTTTACCTTTAACTTGGCTAGTTTCCTGGGACAGAAATCTCCGGTCTCCTTCCTGTTCATTTCTGTTTGGCTCTCACACTCTGAAGCTATCCAGAGGTCAGTATTTCAAGTCTAGGCCCAGTGTGGTAAGAAAGATGTCTTGAGCCTTCTTGGCTTCTGCTTTGTTTCCATTTGAATTGTCCTCCTGCTTTGAGACCTGCATGCTAGAGATAGGAAACCTACAGAGGCCACAGAGAGTGTGTAAAGTTAAGCAGCAATAGCAAGTTCCTTTCGGAGCACAGGTTGATGAAGTAGGGATGCCTGCAAGACTTCCCAGGTCCTGTCGATACTGAGCTGGCCCCCTCTAATCTGTGCCTTACAAGGTTAAGTGGTGCCGCCATTCCCTGTGATGGCTCCAAGACGCACTCTGTAAAAGGAATTCTCACACCTGCTTAGTGGCACCTTCCGTGCCCCCGGTGGCCCGGTTGTTCACTAGTGCTGCGATCCCATCTGTCCTGGGTGTCTCCTGTACTTGGGAGCCTTCCTGATTCCAGCTTTCAGCTCAGTACAGTGCTTCCTCAGTTCCCTCATGGGCCAGCATTTCATGCCTTTAAAGAAAATGTATTTTGTATGATGCTTTCTGTGTGAGTGTGGACAGGTGTGTGCCATGGCATGTGTGTAGTACATTTCTGTACCCCTTCATCTGCAGTGGACATTGAAGTTGGATCTCCCTTCTGTCTCATGAAGGCTGCTGTGAATGTCTGCACAGGTTCATTTAATCTCTCCTGGGTGTGTAGTCAGGTTTTAGAAACAGCTGTCCAAGAATTAGAAAGCACACCAGGCTAGCTGCTTACTCACCTTGGCATGGCTTTTACTCATCTCGCCCTTTGTAATGTCTGTCACTGGCTGTGTGACCCTGAGGCTTTCTGGTCATAAAACCCACTCCTGCCTCAGCTAGGCCAGCAGTCAGGAGGTTCAGATGCCTTACGTTGCCTGGAGACCCACTATCTGACAATTCTGGGTCTCAATAGAACTGCTCTTTTCCTCAGATGGGAGTAAAATCAAATAAACCTTGCTCTTCAGCTGTTTATATAACTCCAAATGTATGCCTTACTGTTGCCAGCAGTTTATGGAACAGCTTTCCAGCTCCTCTGTAAACAGTTTACAGAGTTGCCATGGTGACACCCAGCACACACTTTACCATCATCACCTTGCTCTCATGGCACAGGAGGAGCCATCTGAGCTCAGGTCACAGCATGCTCAGCTCCTGAGCCTGGTTTAGCAAATCCAGAAATACCTTCTAGTGCATGGCTTAACAAAGTGGAGACTCACGACATGAGATCCCAAGCTTTATTCAGAAGTGTGGAGTCTCTTGTGATAGAAGGCCTAAAAATACACAATGAAAAGGGGGAACCGAGCCAGTCCAGTAAGGCAGCAGGAGGAGAGGCAGGGGCAGAGGGTCCCTCCATCACTTCCTCCATTGTTGGCGCCCAGGACCCATCTGGGAGGCCCAGTGACCTTCAGGCTACTTGAGAAATGAGGGCAACAGCGATCACATCACATGTGAGGCTTAACGAAAGAGGGATGAAGGAGAGGCTTTCAGCAAGTCCCTAAGGCCTCCAGTGCAGTGCAGGTGATCCCAAGGTGATGAAGACAGGAGGCTAGGAGGCGCCCGGTGGGGGAGGGAAGGTGGAGGAGTCCCTCAACCTGGCAGGTGCTCCCAGAAACTCTCAGAAAAGGCAGTTTTTAGCCTTCCCAAACATGCTGGATTGCACAGAAAGAGATGCAAGGCCAACCATGCACCGGCTCCATTTCCTGTGTCTTAGTCATGTAACCAGACCAGGTGCCTGTTAACAGACGAGTGGGTAAAGGAAACCCGACAGAGGGCTGGCAAGATGGCTCACTAGGTAAAGCCACTTGCTGCCAAGCCTGATGACCCGAGCTCAATCCCCGGGATCCACATGGTTGAAGGAGAGAACTGGCTCCCATTAGTAGTCCTCTGATCTGCTAAAGGATAGGGAGAGAAAGTGTGACGTACACACACTGGTGTCCCGCTCAACCTGGAAAACATGCGCTGCTGCCCTCTTGCTCCTGCTCTCCATCAGAGATGAGGCCACAGGGCACCTTGGATGGTACCGTCCCAACAATGCTTCTCAAGAGCGCCCTCTTCAGGCCACACATGGTTTTACCACAAACGCCTAGCAGGAGAGTTTCATGAGTTGGATGCCTCTGCTATCCTGCAGTCCTTGGGTCTGGTAATCTAACTCATATATCTGTGTTTCAGTGCCCATGGCAGTCCCCAAAACAACCTCGGAGACCCTAAAACACAAGATTAACCCTTCGGCTGGAGAGACTGTTCCCCAAGCTGTTGATGTCTTGCTGTATACTCCAGGTATCTTGGTTCTGATGAATTTAGATTTGGGTTGGAGGTCAGCCTGGTAGCAGTGAGGGGAAAGGCCCATGCTAGAGACAGGGAGGGTGTTTTCTGTCTCTAGGACGGAACCCTGAGCCACAAGGGTAAAACATGGCCACCGTACCCACTTGACCGTGTGGTGCCCTATGCTTGGTGGGGACCTAGAATACTTATTCCCTGCCCTCTGCAGCATGTGACATTTCAGGTGTTGTGTGTTGTCTTTGGTTGAGGAGGTCACTGTTGGCAAAGGGTTGTATTGCCATAGGGCAGTGGGATAGCCTGTCTCTATCTGGGAAGCTGGAACCCTACTCACTTCAGTCACCATACCAGTTCCAAGCGGACTGGAGTCTAGATGGGGAAACCCTTACATGTAAGCGCAGTGACCCCCAGACCAGCACACCCAATAGCACAGCTACGACCAGGTCAACCCAAGTTCCTAAACACTGAAGGACTCCGTGGATCTGACTACATTAATGGTTCCTGGGCTGGTGAGGTGGCTCAGTAGGTAAGGATGCTTGTATGCCCACCCTGACAACCTGAGTTTCATCCCTGGAATCCACATAGTGGAAGGAGAGGACTGACTCTCCCAAATTGTCATCTGACTTCCACTTACGTGTTCGTGCACACACACATACAAATGAACGTGAATAATAATGGTTTCAAGAAGTTACAGTCAGGAGAGTGGCAGCTCAGGGGCTGGGCTGGCAAGTGTGATCCTGGCATGAAGACACCATGAGGGGCTCCCACCCAGCCCTTTGAAGCATAACTCCCTGAGATGCAGACCTCACGAAAGAGGCCACCCTAGTGGGGGCACTATTGGCTTCATGATCTGTTAGGGCAATGCCAATAGATCCATGCTCTAAACTAGAGTCAAGCTGGGCACGGTGACACTGGCCTACAGTCCTCAGTGCGCGAGAAGTTGAGACAGGACAGCACCAGTCTGGCGAACGTAGCATGACCTCATCTCAGCTTATAACCATGCACATACACACATATACATATATATATATATACACACACACATATATATGTATGTATACATATGTATAAGTATAGATTATGTAAAATGTATATATATATATATATATATACACATATATATATCCCTTAGAGTTCTCAAACTTTTTGAAATTTATGCCAAGCTAGATGCGATCGTGCACACCTATAATTTCAGTATTCAGGAGGCTGAGGCAGGGGGATTATCACAAGTTCAAGACCAATATGAGCTACATAAAACTCCATCGCAAAAGCCCTAAACAGATAAGTTGACCCCCAACCACTAAATGATGGTGACAACTTGAAGCAAACTCTGCTACCTAAGCTCTGGGTGGATGTGAAAATTGGTGGGTACTCCGTATCTTGGTTTCTCCAGCTGACCCTCTTCCTCTTGTGCCCAGTGGTCACCAGCCCTCTTCATACCTCCTGCTGACCTGTGGGCCCTGGTGCAACAGTATACCCTTACTCCATATAGTTCTGTCTGTCCCTTTCAGGAGCTCACAAGACTCTAGGCTCCCCGGGGAAGGGTGGCATTCTATCATCTCCACACCCCTGCATTTTGCAGTGCACTGTGGTTTTGTGGGTATCCGGAGGGTAGGAGGTATCCCCTCTCCCACCGTTGATCTGACAGTCACTTAAAAGCTTTGGGGCTACCTTCCCCTTCAGGGCGCCTTGACCCTGCAGAGAAAGTTGAAGATGCACACCCCAAGTTGTGGTGTGCCTTGAATGAAGGCAAAGTGGTCGTGTTTGACGCTTCCTCTTGGACCATTCATCAGCATTGTTTTAAAGTGGGTTCCTCCAAAGTGGTAAGTCCGGTGCCTTTAACCCAGTGTGATATTCAGGGTGAGTCAACAGCCAGCCAGTCATCTAGCATCCCCTGGGTGTTGAAGCTGGAGTTTGAAAAGCCAGAGTCCCTAAGAACATGCCATCTGAAGACGCCCTGATGGCTTGGTTGGCCATTCTTATAATCTATCTTCATTACTGCAAATTCGGTTACCTACTAAAACCGGTCTTTTACCCCCGAATCGGTGCCCACAGTACCTCTGTGGTGATCCAGATATGGTGTGCAAAGCGGGAGTGTCAGCGCCCAGTGTGTGTGTCCTGCTGCGGCTGAGCGGTAATGGTGCGCCTCGTAGCTCACACCGTGGACCACAGTCCTCTCCCCAGGGTGTCTTCTGTCGTGGTTTATACTGTGTACTCAATAAGGCATCTTTAAATGGGAACCCACGTGACTTAAACGAGACCCTGCAGGGTCAAGCTCACCTCCGCTGATTCAGGGCTGGTGGTAACTGCAGATTGTGAAGCTGTCTGTACATCTCACCCTCCCATCTTTGCTCCCATCAGAACTGTATGGTGTTGGTAGAGCACAGCCAGGTGTGGGTGGGCTCTGAGGACTCCGTCATCTACATCATCAACGTCCACAGCATGTCCTGCAACAAACAGCTGACGGATCACCGCACTGCGGTCACCGGCTTGGCCGTGCAGAATGGAAAGAAGCCCAGGTACCGGGGCCCTATGGGGTAGGAAAGAGCTTGGATGGTAAGGAGTTTTGGCCTCCTGGCCAGGCAAAAAACATCTGGAAGGAGAGTAGGTAGAAGACATGTGTGGCTTGGTTCTGTGTGTGGCTAAAGAGAAAGGAGTCTCTTGAGATGACTAAAGCAGCATTGGCTCTCTGCCTTACAGCCAGGATGACCTAGAGCAACCAGTGCTTTTGGCAAACTGGAGAGGGTGCACCCTCCAGGAAATGCTGGTTGTAGCTGGATTTCTCATTTTTCCAGACATCAGAAATCTGGCTTTGTATGAGAGAGCACCTCAGTTCTTGGTGTTAACTCTCTCTAAAATGCCACTGTGGCCATTCTTCCCCAAGTACCCAAGATTCACCAAAGGCCATCTGTCTGCAGGCTGACGGGGCCACTTCCCCCTGCTAAATCTGAAAGCTAGTGTTGTAAGTGTCCTGAGGTGGCTCTGGCACCCTGGTTGCCTTCATTTTCAAATCCTTCCACTTGCTTCAGGAGGCTCCACCCTTCCTCCCAAAGGTGTGCAAGGGTTCCACTGTATCATTTCTCAGGGACAGAGCGCAACCTGTGATACCAGCTTATGTCACATCATACTGTCTTTACTTACCTTAAGAATACCAGCTTCCAAGTGAGCTGTTTCACCCACCGTGCCCTGCAGCACAGTCAGGCCTGACAGAACTGGGAAGGTACAAGGGTCACAAATAGTACAGCCCACTTCTAGGGGCTAGTGAGCTTGCCCTTCCTGGGTCCTCTGAGCTGGACAGCCCTGCTCAAGACTTGGTGCGGTGAATGGTGGTACCAGGACTCTCTGACACCCCATCGATATCGCAGGGACTAGAGAGGGACACTGGACACCCAAGACCCTGTCGTGTCCCTGGTATGACACACTTACTTATCACCATTCGTACTGTGAATGGTGGCTTCATGACCCCCAACGTTAGCTGCAGGGTGCCACATGGCCTGTTGAATGCATACACGTGTGTTTGGTCCCTCAGCAAGGTCTACTCCTGTAGTCTGGATGGGACGGTCCTGGAATGGAATGTTAGCACACTTCGAGTGACCAACTGGTTCCAGCTTCCGTATGGTGACCTCACGTCCATCAGCCTGCACAGTGACCGCCTGTGGTGCTGTAAGTTTTCAGGTCGTCAGCCAGGGTGCAGGGTGCCCTGATGCTGTTCTGGGTTGAGCCCTTTTCCCTTCATTGTATGTTTTCAGCTTTGAATTTAAATGGTTCCTTCTCTCCTGGCAACCACGCTGCCCCAGTAGCTTGGCTTGCCACTCTTCAGGCTTCCTCTCCGTTCCTTGGCAGGCTGGTGGATGGCTGCCATCTGCTACTTGTTTGCCACTCCCTCTTTTTTTTTTTTTTTGTACCCTGTTCTGGGGGTGAGCCTGACCCAGCGACCTGTCTTGTCTCCTGCAACCTCTTCTGAGGGTGCCACACCTGCTTCTGAAGGCAAGCCTGGCCAGGCTAGCTATTCTCACTTGTATCATCCCTAGCCCATCCCTGGGACCCCAGTGGCTAGAGCCGAGTTAGACAGTTTGCCAAGGGCTGATGGGAGGGGCAGGCTCTAGGCTGGTAGCTTATGTTGGAGAATGTTTCAGAACATCCTGGGGTACAGGAGTTGCCTGTACCGTGAAGCCTCTCTGAAGCAAATATGAGGTCTCTTGAATGCTGTCCAGCAAGGTGCTTAGGCCTAAGTGTGCCATTTCTGCAAGCGCTTCCTTGCTCTGTCTCTCTTCCTCCTCTGTTTTCCAGGGTCCTGTGCAGACCACATTGGCTTCAGATTCACTGGGTAGCTATGGCTCATCTTGAACTTGTGATTTTCCTGCCTCCACTGTCCTCACTCTATCACTGACTCAGAGGGGACAGGGCCTTACCTGAGGAGAGCTGATGGTTCTCAGGTGTTTGTTAGCCTCCCACCCTCGGAAACCCACACTGTTGGCCTGTCCTCTTGTCCCTCCATACCTGCCTGCTGCCGCCCTTGCTGAGTGTTTTAACCCGCTCCCTCCCCTCTGCTCTCTTTGCAGCTTCCCTTTCTGCTTCCCTCTTGTGTGGGTGCTCTTAAGGGTGGTACTGCGTGGCCTCACCTCACTGAGCAGTCATCAGTCCTTCAAGGAAATTAAGAGACCTTATTTTGCCAGGATGCATACATATCACTCCTGGTGAGTCCTGCCACTGAGGTTTCCCCTGCTTTGCTACGCTGGGATGCTAAGCATCTCTCAGGCTTGGGCTTGGGCTCCTCATCACCATAAAGTGACAGCTGGAGAATGGGGAGTACCTGTGTGTGTTAGAACATCTCATGGGAACTGTAAAAAGAGCTTCATGGTGATCATAGAAAGAGACTCCAGCTGGGCAGACAGTACCTTTCGAGAGAGTCCTATGTGCCAATGCCCCTACATCTCCTGACTCTTCTGCCAGACCCTCCTAACCCCTTCCCCCTCCTGTCCTGAGCATGCTCTGCCCATCCTTCTTGGTTCTTCCTCCCACAGGTACAGGTCGCAGCATCATGGTGGTGACGCCGCAGGGTTTCGTTCGTCGAGAACTGAGGATTGAGAACTCCAACAAAGCACCTGCCTCCTTCCTGGCCTTCCAGCTTCTGCCTGAGGTACTCCAGGCCTGTGTGCTCAAGTCCAGGCTTGAACTGTTTTGGTCACAGGGCCATTGTCTCACGGTAATTTCTATCCCAGAAGGAGCAGCTGTGGGTGGCCTGCGCGGGGGACAGTGAGCTGTATATCTGGAGCCTGAAGGATCTGGGCCAGCCTCCTCAGAAGACCCACTTGCAAGACTGCGCAGAGGTCAGCTGCATGATCCGTGTGAAGGGGCAGGTGAGGTGAAGGCATCTAGCCACCAGCGTCCCTCCGGTTTCATAGTGCTCCATCTGGGGACTGACGGCCTCGCTTCCCCTCATCTGGAGGCCGAGTTAGTGCCAAGCCCAGGTGTGGGCAGGTTGGCTGCTTCTCAGTGGAGATCTGCCTTCCACATAGCTTCTGGTGTCCGCTGAGGCCATGCTTGACCATCTTGGCTTGTGGCTATGCTTCTGCCATCTCCGGTCCTCACGTGGCACCTCTCTGTGTCTCCTAAGGGCCCAGGCCACTGTAGCCGGCCACATCTCACCTAGGACTCTTTCCAAATCATTTTCCATTCTGAAAGGTCATGACTTTCTGGGAGCCGTTATTCAGCATGGTAGTCTGCCCAGTCTACAGTGTTCCCACATACAAAGTACAGCCACACCACCCAACCCCAAGCCCCAGAGTTCTAGCCCACTTTGTCACTGACCTTATCTGAGGAGAGCTGATTGACTCAGGGGCTCATCAGCCTCCCACCACTGCAGCAATGACCTGCAGCAAAGAGCTGAGAAGGGGAAAGGTTTCTGTGGTCCATGGCCAGCAGACCGACAGCTCTGAAGCTTGCTTGGGCAGAGGCACAGTGTGGATGAGTGCCCAAGGTCGAAGACTGCTCAGGTCCTGGCCAGGAAACAAGCAGCTGGAAGGACAGTCCCCTCTGGGCACCTTCACTGACCTCAAATCTCCCACAGAGCCGAACCTCCTGCAGGGTTCAACGTACTCCAGGAGAGCCAAACTGGGGTATTAGAGAACACTCATGCCAACTGTAGCAGTAAGGCTGTGAGTTTGGTCCATCCTGGGGGTCCCTCCTGTGTAAAATGCAGTAGTGGAACAGGCCAAGGCCAGACAGTCCCATCCCCAAAGGGGGAAGTTAGAATGAAAGAAAAAAAAAAAAGGAGGTGACAGGTCCCAGCCCTGCCTAACATGTGGCAAGGATATTCCACTGGGGCGTGGCCCCACTTTATGGATGAGTCAACTTTGAACTTGATGTGAGCTATTCACATGCTCACTGCTCAGGCCTCCGAGTCCATCCTCTCCCAATTACAACTGAGGTTGAACTCAGCAGATCTCAAGTCCAGGAGACAGTGTTAGCTATAGCCACATTGTCTCTTGGGCTTCCACGCCCAAGACTAGCCCTCTACGACCTGACGTATGTCCTAGGCCCACCAGGTAGCCCAGCCTCTTGGCTAGCAGGAAGGGACATGAGTTTGGGGAGGTGCATTTATCAAGGAGCACTCAGCTTCAAGGGGTATCCCTGTTTCTTCCCTACAGATCTGGGTGGGTGGCAGGGGGCTGTCTCAGGGAAAAACCAGAGGGAAAATCTACGTGATGGATGTGGAGAAGATGACAGTAGAAAAGGAGCTGGTGGCACACTTGGACACCGTGAGCACCCTGTGCTCCGCTGAGGACCGCTACGTACTGAGTGGAGCAGGCCAGGAGGAGGGCAAGATCGCCATCTGGAAGGTTGAGTGAAAGCTATGTGCTGAGCTGGTGTGCTCTGCAAGAGGGTGCCTCCCATCACACAGTTGTGTCAGTGGCCAGGTGGGGCCTGTTGTCTGCTCCCAAGGGCCTTCTTCACCTTGGGTGAGCAGCTACATCTTATTGCTGATAACCGCTACTGTGAAGTTACCTCACGTTACCTAGAAACCTTCAAAATCCACAACTTGGAGCCAGCACCACAGCTGCCAACTTAGCTGAATCGCATGTGACCTGGAGTCCTCGTGCCTGGCCTCTCCTCTCCATTCACTCTTCACTTGTTTGCTCTGCAAACACTTAGGCAGTGGCTGGTGTGTAACCATCAGCCAAAGAGCCTTTCTGGTTTCCACTGACTTCCTGCTTCCAGAGAGGCTTCTGAGCAGTTGGGGATAAACTGATAGAACTGGCCAGGCAATCCCACTTCAGGGAAGGTGACCAAGGCCTGCCTCAGAGAGGAGCCAGTACTGATTAGGTCTGTCTGTGCAGAAACTGGGCAGCTGAGTGGCTCTGTCTTGGCATTCAAGCTTTAAGGATGAAGAAACCAACAATTGCTTGCAGGAAGCTCATCCCAGAAGCATACACATGAGTAACTGCCTTGCTGGCTCATGACCTGTCTGCACTTGGCATTTCCCTGCATGTGTACGCACGACACCACTCTATTGAACCGGAGAGAGCTATCTGCCACAGGGACTTATGCATGTTTACCATACATCTCCAACTCCATTCTGGAAGTGTTCTGTGAGGTGGTTTTAGGTGTGGATGCCGGGCACAGGAAAGATATGTCTTGTCTCCTGTGTACCCTTCTGTGAGCTCTGCATGGAGTCCCTGTATCCCTTGCCTTGGGTTTTTAAGGCATGTGTGCCATGGTAGAGCCAGTCACTGAGGGGTTAGCAATGCTCTATGCCTGTCCCTCAGACCAGGCTAGCATCCAGATGTACTTGAGCACATGCATGGGAAGATGTGGGTTCAGGCTTGAAGGGTCTGTGCCACTGATTGCTGGTTCCCTTGAGGTGTGGCTCCCTTGAACACAGTGCAGAAGATCTGAGCCATACGCCTCCCTAGAGCCTGTGCTCCCTGAGGGGTGTTTCAGATGTCCAGAAGGACAATGCGGCCAGTAGCCAGGGCGCTGGCTCAAACTGTCTTTGTAAAAGTCAATCATAAATACATTCTAAGTTATTTAATGCCAGGCCATGTATGACCAGGTGTTTACTTACAGCTTGTGGATAATAAACCCTTTTTGTTAATAAATGCTTGAGTTGGCTGCTGTGAATGGGTAGAGAGGTCTTAAGATTGTAAGTCCACTTTCATTTTTCTTTGCAGTGCTGGAGAAGGAACCAGGGTCTCTTCCTGATAAACAAGGGGTCTAGCACTGAGCCACACCCACCTCCACCTTGGAGGTGGAGATCTTGGAGATCTCTTAAAGTTGATCATTTTCGCTCTTGAGACAAGGTCTAACTGTGTAGCCCAGGATGGCTTCAACCTTCAGCTCCTGCCTCAGTCATGCAAGAGCTGGGGTGACAGGCATGCACTTGGCACACATGGGAAACTTCTTAACTGGTTCATTTTAAGAACCAGTCAAGCTGTTCCAAATCAGAACATTTGCGGTGATAAGTTTTAAGATCTCAAATGGAACTTGAAGAAAGAGCCAGAGCCTTTGCGGAACAGTCATTTAAATCAGAGAAGCAGTGAACAGTAGTGGGGCTCTGGTACCAAATGGGCTGGAGTGAGACATGGCTCCATATTTGTGTAAGAGCCTCATGAAGGATTATTGAGATGAAAAAGGGCACTTTGATGCCTTTGGTTTCTTCTGAGTCTGGGGCACAACCGGTAAGGGAGGGGTGAACTCATCCTGATGATGGGCAAAGAACATGTCTCCCTGGCTCTGTATCTCCCCGAGGGTAAGAAGATATGTTCTGTAACTGTGGATCTTGGGCTATGACTGTGTTCTGTGACTGTGTGCCTGCTATTGGCTCTGCAGGGTTTGACAGTGGTCAGCCAAGGGTAAGGCAGTGGTGTAGTCAATTGTGCATCACTGACATCTCCACATGAATGGTTACAAAACAAAATGCTTACCAAGTGACCTACCAGGCCAGGAAGTGGTGGCACACACCTTTAATCTCAGTACTCGGGAGGCAGAGGCAGGAGGATCTTTGTGAGTTTGAGGCCAGCCTGGTCTACAGAGCCAGCTTCAGGACAGCCAGGGCTACACAGAGAAACCCTGTCTTTGGGGAAAAAAACAAATCTACCAGGCACAGTGGTGCATGCCTGAAATTTCAGCACTCTAGATGCTGAGGCTGGAGGATCGTAAGTGCAACTGTAGCCCAGCTTCAAGGCCAGCCTGGATAACTCAGTAGGGAGAGAGGTGGAAAGGGGCTGTGGTTAGAGCTTGTATTAGTCACATTTCCTGTTCCCGTGACAAAGCACCTGCCAAAAACAACTTAAGGGTTTGTTTAGCCCACAGTTTGAGGGTACAGTCTGTTCCAGTAGGGAAGGTGATGGCAGGAGAGTGTGACCACTGGTCACACTATATCCACAGGCAGAGAACACAGACAGGTGAATGCTGGTGCTGAGCTGGGCCCCTAACCCTGGGGGTGGTGCCACTTTTTATCTTAAGTGTGCGTGGACTACATTCTCTTGACTGAGAGAGAAAGAGAGAGAGAGAGACAGACAGACAGAGACAGAGACTGACTGACTGACTGACTGCCTGACTACCTAAAAATGACCCAACTGGGCTGGTGAGATGGCTCAGTGGAAAAAGTTTGCTACCAGGCCTGAGTTCACTTCCTGGGACCTACATGGTGGAAGGAAGCCTCCTTCCTGAATGTCATCATATGTTGTCTACCAGAGATGCGGTTTGTAAAAACATGGCTGAGATAAAAGGGCAAAGAATGACATACAAATGACACACACACAACACTCATATGACTGTGCTCCTGTCAGACATAACCAACTTCAGGAAACAGTGACTAACTGCCAACTTAGAAAGTGAAGACAGGGGTCAGGAGTTCAAGGTTATCCATAGCCATATAGCAAGTTTGAGCAGCCTCCCCCGCCCCCAATTAGGTATGTTAGTAGACATGAATCAAAGAGGACAGAAAATGGACAGACCCCACACTACACATGGAGACTGTGGCATCTCTCAGTGATTGGTGCAGAATACACCCTTAGAACAGCAGCAGTGCAAAGGGAAAGCTCACACAGCAGCAGCAGATGCTGTCCAATACAGTTAGGAACGGTCCATATCCCATGGAACAGGAACATGCTCTCTGATCACACAGAATTAAGAAAGGTCCTAATCGCACTCGAGAGGCAGAGGCAGGCAGATGGCTGAGTTCCAGACCAGCCTGGTATACAGAGTGAATTCCAGGACAGCCAGGTTCTGATCCTAAAGAACATGCTCTCTGACCTCCATGAGGTATTGGAGTTCAAGGCCAGGGTTTCGTTCATGTCAGTAAAGCCCTATAGCAACTGGGCTACTGCTTCAGCCCTATACATGGTGTTTTAAAGTCTGCAAGCTTTCAAAGAAGCTTCTTAGATAGAGCACCCACTAGATGCACACATGACACAGGCAACACTGTACAGAGGCTCAGCTATTGCACTGGGCAAGAACAAAAAGTATACAAAGACTGGACTGGTTAGGTGTGGTGGCTCATGATGATAATCCTGGCACTTGGAAGGCTGAGGCAAAAGTATTGCCAGGAGCTGGAGGGCAGCTTGAATCTATAATATGAGCACCTGCCAAAAAAACAAAACAACAACAACAAAAAAAGCAAAAGGAAAACAAGGGCTGAAGAAATGGCTTAGTGGTTAAAAGCAATGGCTGCTCTTCTGGAGGACCTAGATTCAGTGTCCAGCACCCACGTGGCAGCTCAGAATTGGCTATAACTCCAGTTCTAGGGACTTTGATGACCTCTTCTGGCCTCTTTGGGCACGGGGCAGACATGTGGTACACAGAGATTCAAGCAGAGAAAATGTGCCACATAAAATAAGTTGTAAAACAGCTAAGAAGGGCTAGTCTTCACGTCTGTCTGCTTGTAGACATCACTATGCGTGTACAGCTGAGGAATGTAAAACTCAACTTGGTAATGGATGTGACGTCAGGACACAACACTGCAGCCGAAACCTGGGGACATTTAAGCTGTACAGACAGTATCGAGCAGGTGGAACGACAACCAACGGAAGAGATGGAAGGCCAGAAGGCCAGTGTCCTGAAAACCGGGACACCCTGGATGGGCTGTTTAAAAGTCTCAAGAGATACATTGTTCATGAACTGCAAAGTTTAACGTTGTAATGACGTTCTCTCCTATGTGACTGACTCACGGATTCCAGTCGAGCTAGGGATTAATTATGCCACATGAAGAAATGATGAGAAAAAAAAACGTTTTAAAAGGAGATCAGTGAGACAAGTCCCACAGGATGTGATTTTTAAGCATCTTGGCAGTGATTGGGAAAGCAGTGATGCCATCGTCATGACAGGTAAGCAGGCCAGAAGGACAAAGATGCAGGCCTGGTGACTGTGCAGGAACAGGGAGCATCTGCTGGACACGGCTGTGGGTAGGGCTTGCAGCCCTTGCTTCATGAGATGGCTGTTAGGGTAATCCCCTGACCAAATGTACAGCCGGATGCTCTAAAGACCAAGTGTGGGAAAGGACTACAAGGCTGCTTTCAAGAACACGTGAAAAAGGCTACACATGAAAGAAAACAGACTGATTAGACTCTATCAAAACACAGCATTAAGAAGAGAAAAAGAAAAGCCAGGCACAGTGGCTTATGTCTGTGATTCTAGTTTTTCTGAGGCCGAGGCAGGAAGATCACGGTGAGTCTGAGGCTAGCCTGAGCTACAGAGCAAAACCCTGTTTCAAAATCCATATAAATGAATAAATAAAAGAAAAAAAAACCCCATAACCGGGGGAAACACTAGATCTGACAAAAGTTTTTTTTTTTTAAGTTTAAAGCCTCAATATGTAAAGAACATCTACAAATTAATAAGATGAAAAGCCCAGCTGAACACTGAGTAAAAGGTACCCTACCAATGAAGCTACTTAGCCACTTAAAAAAAAAAAAAACCTATTTAATGAGGCTATAGAAGTGGCTCTTTGCTCAAAGGCAGCACCTGCTTCCATTGCAGAGGTCCTAGGTTTGGTTCCCAACATCACAGGGTCTGTAACTCCAGCTCCATGGGACCTGGTACCCTCTTCTGGCCTTTGCAGGTACCTGTACATACATGGTGAATATATAAACATGCAGGCAAAACACTCATAAGAAAAAAAAAAGGTGCTTTAACGTAGTTTTCAGCAAAATGAAACTGAAGTCGCGCTGCAGAGAGTGTGTGACTCAGCAGTTCCATCATCAGCACAGAACGAAGGTGAACTTCCTCGGACAGGACTTGTGCATGCCTGTCATTGCAGTGGGCTGACACACAGATGTGAAGCCTATGGGAGTTATAGGAGACTTGGGGCTCTTGTTTCTCAGTAGTCGCCGCACGCACATGACTTAGGAGGTCGTCCTTTAAGGAGCTAGGTAAGGGTCCCTGCTCAGGACTGTCGCCTCCTAGCTGAGGTTACTTAGGTGGCTTGTTTGGGCCACACGTCCTTCACTGGGAGGCAGCTGTTGAAGAGGCCTGGCAGATGCCGATTCCAGCTCCTGCAGCGGGCAATGGGGTGCCCCTTTGCAGAAGTTCCTTCCTCGTCCCTACCCTTGAGACACTGCAGATCTCAGGCATGTGGAGCTGGTAGATTGTAGGGTGCCATACCTGGCTCTCTCCAGTCAGGGGGTGAGGAGTCCAACTTCAATGTTTAATGAGGGCCCTGGGTCACTACCAGCACTTCTTACATGTCAGAAAACCCCCGT
The DNA here is from genome assembly GCA_028658305.1 of Pachyuromys duprasi. Taxonomy (NCBI): domain Eukaryota; kingdom Metazoa; phylum Chordata; class Mammalia; order Rodentia; family Muridae; genus Pachyuromys; species Pachyuromys duprasi. The sequence goes on along the minus strand of CM053752.1, from coordinate 25,759,480 downwards.
CCTTCAGCTCAGATGCAGTATATGACTGCCTCAAGGGTCCTTTAGGGCTCAGCAGTAGGAGTTTGCAGCTAATAGCAGCAGCAGTTAGCAGCTGTTCATGGGTGTGTACATGACTCCAGTCCCATGTTCAGGGAGTGACCCAAGCTGAGAACCCTGTCAAGGGCTGTGTCTGTTACAAACCTTCTTAGCAGGTCACCAGTAGATAAAGATATGTTCTGTCCCAGGAAGGCCTGGCCCACCCATTTCTAGCACCCAAAGCTGTATGCACACACAAGGGTCAGAAGTCACTTGCTGCCTCGGTTGGCCAGCCCCCACCAGACTCCTCTCTCTCATTGCTCATTAGGAGACACACATGTTTTCCAGCAGCAGGGAGGCCCCCATCCCACCAACAGAAACAGACTCCACTTCCTCACCTCTGGGCAGGAGTGACTCTGGGAGGCTGGGCTGCACGTAAGCTGCAGGAGTCCATTTTGTGGGCCCTGCAGGAGCTCTGGGGAACTGGCTGTGCCTGCAGACATTGGCTGCAGCCAGAAAGAGCATTCTACCTCCTCCTGTACATGTCTACATGCTCCAGGAAGACAGCCACTCGAAAATGACAGGCCCACACCATCACCTGCAATGATAACGTTTATTGAGTCAACCACAGCGTAACAGAGCAATAGAGGAAGGGGAGGCACTAGCCTGGCAGGGAGAAGTCAGGCCATACACACCGAACTATGCACAGGGACCAGCGGCCCGGCATGTGACAAAGGACAAAGCCCAAGGGTTCTGGACAGAAGCAGACATAAACATCCACCTAATTAAAAAAAAAACAAAACAACAAAAACCAAAACCATGTGTTGATAGTACTCTTTTTATAATCTGTTTCCTCATAAAATGTAACATGTGTTTAACACACACTTAACCATTGCTTAAATCAGCAAGAGCTTTTACAGTGCTCCAACTTAATAAGTTGATAACAGTTGTCCTGTTTCCAGTTCACAAAGGAACTAAATAGTCTTGTTCCGAGGTGCCTGGGGAGCGCCATTGTGCCGAGGCCTATCTAACAACTGTCTTCCCGCAACACCTCCCAGCACAGGACCTTCAGCAGGTCCCAGGGAAGGCAGCTGGGGCTCCCAGAGGTTGCTCGGCTCTCCTGGAGGCCCAAGGGTTGGTTGCAGTCCCCGGGCACTCTCGAAAGCACTGCTTTCTAGCTCACGTGCAGAGGTGTGAGCCCCCTTCTGGTGATGGCCGTTGGAGGAGGACCCACCACTTGCACAGTTCAGGTGTTGGTTGGAGGCAGAGGTGGGGAGTCGAGGCATTTGGTGGGTGAGGCTGACGAGTGTCCAGTCTCAGTAGATGGTGTTCTACAGATGGTGTTCGCCATGGCTGCTGAGGCTGTGCACTGATCACTGACCACAGATCAAGGGAGCCATCAACTCCACAGGTTACACAACCAAGCGGCACCAGGGAGATCAGACAATGGATACCTTGGCTGCTGCTGATGGAGGGGTCGCAGCACCTTCTGTGACATCTTGACCACTTCAGGAGGCTCCCAACCAGGCCCTGCCTTTTCCCTCCCAACTTTTCCCAAACTAGCCCTCACAGGGCCCTGAGGATCTCAAGGGTGGGAGCCTGAGGGCTGTGAACCTGTCAGTGGGACTGAATGTTCCAGCTAAGACCTTAGGCTAAGAACAATGTCCCATAGCCAGCTTTCCAGATACCAGGGAGTGTCACCATGCCATTTGGCCCCCAGCCAGAAGCAGGCTGTGGACTTCTTCCTAATGCCTTGTACTCTTTGTGCAGGCAAACTTGGGCCACATGTCTTAAGAAGCTTCTCTTTAAAAAACGTAGTTGTAGTTTACTTTCACAGGCAACAGAAGCAGGGTTCAGACCATTATTACTCCCTTCTGTTAGTGACCTCCATGTGTTCTATGGCCTTGGACCAGTGGAATTCCTGCTAATACCCTACCACATGGTGCTTGCACATAGTACAAATCCCAAGGTACTACAAAGCTAACTCCATTTGCATCATTGGCATTGGCCACAAGTGGGCATCTGCTTGACCCAGCCAGTCCCCTGAATCTAGGTAAGAAAAGCACCTTTCCTATCAAGATCATAGGCCATGGAAGAGCTACTCAGGTGCACTCTCTGGAATCCCACCACCCATAGGTACTGGGTCTGCAGGACCAGGTCAGAAAACAAAAATACCTGGGCTGGTCTGAGCAATAAAAGCTTCGGGATCACATGCTACAAAGCCAGTCCTCCTCCCTTGGCTTCTTTAACACATAGACAGTGGCCCTGAGTTGCCCATTAGTGCCACCTCAGAGGGAAGGGCTAGGCAAAAAGGGTCCGACTACTGGTCTACTCCAGACGAGACACCATCCACCTTGAGGCCCATGGCTCACTATATTTATCTGTAAGGAAGCCCTAAAATAAACTCTAGCACTACCCTTGGGTCTTAAGCCAAGGGCCCTCTCACTGACCAGATCCAAAGACAGCAGCCTTTGGATGCAAAGATATCTAACAGGCTAAGGTCTTAAAAACCAGAAGATGTGCAGCCTGATCGAACAGCAACAAACAGGCATGCCTCTGGCTCACTGCTGTTACCAGGTGTCAGTATTTTACCAGTGGCTTTACCAAGGTCTGTGCCATAAACACAAAGTGTCCCTCTGTTACTTCAGATTACGGTGAGTGGAAGCTAGTGTCTCAAGAGCTGGCAGACTGTACATGGTAATTCCATATCTCTTCCTCCTGTGGGTCTGGTCTCTGCTGGACCCCGAACCTCTTGACATCCAGTTTCAGTGAGCTTGGTCTGCATTAGCCTCTGTGTGGGGTGCTCTGAGCAGTGTGTGGCCTCCTAAGAATCCATACTCAGTATGGTAACTCCAGGTTTTGCTCTCTTAAGTGTTCTCTGCACCCCTGCCTCCTCCTGTCCTCCGTGAGAAGGTGGGAAAATAGGGTGTGTGAAAACAAGAGGCCCTTAGTCTCAGGAAGGAGGGGATACCATCTTAAAACCACCAAAGGAAACCAAGTTGTACAGGAGTGACTTGCCAAGAATGCTGGTTGAAGCCAGGAGCCCAGAAGTGCCTGCTTCCCCAAAGAAACAGAGCACGCAGCTGATAAGGCTTGGCTGGCTTGGGGGCCTCAGCATGGGCACTGCGTTTGGTGGTCCAACTTCCCGTACCTAAGCAGAAGACTTGCAATTCTATTCTCAACTAGCAACACAGAAAGCACTAGAAGGCAGAGCCAGTCCTCTTCAGGCCTAGGCTTGAGGGAAGACCCAGGCAGGTGGAGAGTATCCTCAGCACACTAAAAACTACAAAGCGCCACCAGTGTGCAGAACGTGGCAAGACAGAGGCCTGCCAAGGACGTTAAACACAGCATTCCTTTGAATACGCAGAAAATTCAAGTAATTTATTTAAAAACTGCTTACTTTCATCTTGAAATATATATGTGTGTGTGTATATATATATATATATTTGCTTTAGAATGCTCATATTGCAGCATGATTCTCATGCACTTTAAAGTACTTTATGTAAAAACACCAACAGAGGCAGCAAGAGCGCGGCTTTGACTTCATCTGGGTACCATCCAGGGAGGACCTCCCCTCTCCTGAGTGCAGATTGACCGTTTTCACACATGAAGAGACAAAACTGCGGAGTTTTAAAACAGAGATTGTGGTTCGAAAAGCATTTTCCCACAGCTGCAGCATTTGATGAGCCTGCTTCCCTGAAGCCCGAGGTTTGCTTGATTCTCTTTGCCTTCATTCCCATTCCAGTGACCATCAGCAGGAGCAGGTGATGAGGTCACAAGATTTCAGTTAGGTTCCAGCGAGGACCAATGCCACCAATGTGGCAGGGAGGTAGGCCTCGGCACCTTCACGTGCCCTGCTCTGATGCCACTGTTCCCCACACTCTCGAGGTAGCCTTGCAGCAGGACTCGGGAGCCAATGCTCACCTGGGACTCTTGTGCCTGAATTCGCAGCCAAAGGTGTAGAAACAAACTGAAATGTCACGTAGAGCCAAAAGCTGCCCTGTAATCACTTCTGGGGAGGACCATTTGGGTAGGGACTAGACACAGACAAATGCACACACAAGCACACAGGAGGCACACTGAGAGTTCACATTCATCACTCCTGACTGGTGCTGTCCCTAGGTGGGATATCTGGAGGGTGCCCTGGGGAATGGCTGCTTTTTGCTCAAACGCCTCCGGGACCCTTTCCCAGCTTTGGTGTGTGGTCTCAGGCACTGGCAGATGTGCACAGGACTGTGGGCCTAACTCACCAGAGATGCTGTTATTCTAAGAAAACCACAGTTGTGAAAGAGAAAATACTGTTTCTAAAATAAACAGAGAAAACTGTTCTGAGGCACTGCAGTACCTGAACGATGCTGAGAAGCCCCCTCAGACACCTGCTGGACAATCTGGGTACTGCGCTGCCGTCTGCCACCTTCAGATGATACCTGCCGAGGGAGTCAGTTTCTGCACTTTCAGTTAACTGTTTTAGAAATGCAGACCCTTAAATTTTCTAAATTGCTTATTGACTATGCTGTGAGTGTTTCACAATTTAAAACATGCAGAATGATATACCTGCAGAATAAGAGACAGCTGAAAATTAAGTTTTTTCAATAAAAAGATTTCAAATGATTTTTTTTTAATTGTGGGAAAGGTAATTAGTGTGATATTTTTGTCTAATAGCTCAAACCTACCCTATAACTAACACCTACTGAACTTGGGACTGCGATCTGGGAAGGAACTCCAGCTCACATGGTGTCGGCAAGCATAACCCCCAATCCACCCAGCCCTCCAGTGTGGAATGTGCCAGCTGGGGCTCACACCATAGACTCTGTCTCCACTGACCCCCGACGGCCCCCCTTCCGAGACAGCTTCAGCACAGTGGGCTTTTCACTGTCTGCCCCACCCTCGCCTTCGACAGCAGGCCCTGCGGACAGGCCTTTCTGCTCCTCCTTGGCTTCCTCTGACACCTCGGGGTAGATAACCAGGAATGTGGCTGTCAGGAAGCCTAGGAAAGAGCCCACAGAGGCCACTATGGGGATGACAAGGACAGTCACAGCATCAACCATGCCTCCAAGGGCAGATGCAACGAGGATCTGGGAGATGTAGACCTGGCAGGAGAGGATGGCGCAGTCAATGCCAAATCCACGCTTGGAGTTCCCCGGACTGTGGTGGACATACTGCAAGAGAAGGGACACAGGTGTGAGGGGCAGAGAGGGCAATCTTCATCTGTACCTCAGGGCTATAAACACTGACTACATGTGAGAAAATAGATGCACCTGCCTAAGCTAGGCAGCAACTGTCAAGCTGGGTTCTCCAGAGCCTTAGCCTGGCACTGGGCAGTAAGGAGAGGTAGGTTATAGATCATAAGGAGGAACACAGAAGCAGTTCTACAACCTAACCAGGACTTTATTTCCAGAACACCACCTCCAGCCCTAAGAAAGAGAGGCAGGGCAGACACAGGGGTGCCCACCTCTTCCTGATGATCTCCTTGGGGCACAGGGTGCTCAAGTCATTTGCATGCATGTGTGCTCAGTTGACACAGCAGGGGACACAGAGCAGTTTTATTTGTTCCTGTTTCTTGAACATGATATAAAAGCATGCCTGTGCACTACATGGCTACACTCACTCCAGGTCTCCAAAGGAGACTTCGTCCTTGAAGGGAAGCCAATCTACCCAGAAGGTGGAAACCACAATCAGATTTTAAACTTGGGTGCACTACAGTCAGAGGAAGAGTTTAAACATACTTTCCAGAAACCAGAAAGAGAACTACAGAAGAACTGAACAAAGAGCAAACCCCACCTTACTCAATGGACAGAAAGAGGCCAAAGGGCAGAGGATGCATTTCACCATATACAGGACACGCTGTACCACAGAGTAATCAGTTAATTTAAGGGCTGAAGTCATGTATGTGTGCTTTCTCTGATTTTGATTAATAGAAACCAGTCTGCTATTACCATCATTAAAACCTCCCAAGTGTCAGAAATTCACCATCACATTTCTGAATAATCCATGGATTCATAGTAGAAATCAAGGCAGAAAACAGAAACCTGTGTATGTGTGTACCTGTAGAGACAGGTGTCAACATTAGGTGTCTTTGCCTCCTGAGACAGGGTGTCTCACTCAATGGCTGTCTGGGCTTCGAGCCCCAGGGACCTTTGCCCACCTGGCACTGGGGTTATAATTAGAGGTACATGTTACCATACCCTGGGCCTTACAGGGGTCCTGGAGATCTGAATTCAGGTCCTCATGCTTGGACACCAACTTTATCCACTAAGCTATCTCCCCTAGGCCTTAGGAAAAAAAATCTTTGAAATTTCTGTTTAAAGAAAAAAAAAGTAGGGCTAGAGTGATGGCTCAGAGGTTAAGAATACTTGCTATTCTTCCAAAAGTCTTGAGTTCAATTCCCAGCAACCACATGGTGGCTCATAACCATCTATAGTGAGATCTGGTGTACAGGCAGAATGTTGTATAAATAATAAATGAATATTGAAAAAAAAAAAGAAAAAAAGTTGTCCACATCTTGGATCTCAGCACTCAAGAGGCAGAGGCAGACGTATCTCTGTGAGTTCCAGATCAGGTAAGGATACTAGTGAGACCCTGTCTCAGAAAAAAAAAAGTAAAGCAGTGCACTGAAACTTCCAGATGTTACATGACAGTTCATGTCTGTAATCCTAGCACTCACTAGGTGGAGACAACAGGATGTCTATGAGTTGGAGACCAGGCAGAGCTCCACAGGGAACTCTAGACCAGCAAGGGCTACAGTGTGGCAGCTGGAGTGACCCTGAATGACAGAGCTTGCCTGACATCAAGACCTACTGCAGACCTAATTAAAAAAAAGTTAAAAAAGTGTCATATCTGTCCAAAGACAGAGAGAACTGACCAGAAGCACAGCACATGCACTTATGTAGCCATTCGGTGACAATGCAGATAGGGTGGGAGGCCCTGGGTCACAAGAACACTCTCCTGGGAAAGGAACCATGCTAGAACCCACTAGGTAGACACCATAAAGTGGCACAGAGGCCTGGGATCAGTAAAAAGTCCTGCTGTATTACTCAAGCCACACAGAATGAGGTGAAACAGAAAATGCCAGTTTAGTTATAGGAAGGTTAGAAGTAGGTGCAAGTGAGGTTAGGTTATCAGGAAGAGAAGAGGCTTCTAAACGCTGGTCACCATCTTTCTTGGTCTGGACGATTCTGTATGACTCACTTCTGAGATGCCAGCAAGCTGCTCA
>CM053752.1:25553518-25752152 GCA_028658305.1 Pachyuromys duprasi | reverse complement strand
GAGGACGGAACCCAGGGCCCTGCGCTTGTTAGGCAAGTGCTCTACCACTGAGCTAAATCCCCAACCCCTTCTCCCCTAGTCTTAAGTAGCCCAGGCTAGCCTTAAACTTGCTGCGGAGGATCTTGAAGTCCTGACCCTCTGGCCTTCACTTTCCTATGTTTGGTATGTAACTGTGCTGCACTACAGCTAGCTCCAATCCTTTTACACAGACGCCCAAAAGTAAGACCTCAAAAGCCGTGACTTAACAGAGTAGCTCTTCAAATGCTACATAAGTGAAGGGCACTGAGACTGCTAGATCAGCATCCAACTAGTGAGCCTGGAAAGGAAACTGCCCCCATGGGAGACGTAACGGTAGAGCGGACATGGGTCCAGAGGCACTGTGGCTAGGGAATGACTACGAGTGTAGTCATTCCCTTCATTAGAAGGGAAGATAGACAGAAGGACTGAGGTAGGCCCAATACCACCTTCACTCAGAATCCCCAGGCTGGCTGTACCTCCTTAATCTCGTGGTAGTGCCCTAGGAGGGCGTAGGGGCAGTAGGAGATGCTCATGGAGACAACACCCATGGTGCTGATGGTGACCATGGCCACATAGACGTTGGGAAACATGGCCATCACAGCGGTGCCCACAGAGAAGCCCAGTGTCCCCAACATGTAGATGATCCTGATGCTCAGGTCGTAGTTGTCCAGGTACTTCTGTAGCAGGGCTATAGAGAGGGCCACAAGGATCATGACTTAGTTGCTGCTTACACAAACACCCATCATCTCAACACTTCCTCCCTCTGGTTGAACCTAGGCCTTTAGGTGCAAATATCTTCTCCTGCTCACCTGAACCATGGAGCCCTGTGCCCACCTGGATTCCTCGAGGCTCCAGCATTTCTGAAAGAAGTCAGCTCTCTGGCTTCCCTGGGCTGCTGACTGCCCACCCAGGTCTTCTTGGGGTAAATCCCTGGCCCTTCCCTTGTCATTCTGGATTCTCCAGTACTCTGGGCCAGCCTTAGGATACTGCCTCCTAATTGGGTCCTCATACACACTACCTCCTCCAGGAAGCCTCCCTAGTACTCTAGTAGAATGGTGATAATGGTGTGGTCCTTATCACCCTGATACTTGGCTTACCTGCCCCACACTCCCCGCTTTACCTTCAGATCAGGCAAAGCCGACTTCCATTCCAGGTTCAGATAGGGTGGGGCGGATAATGAGGAGGGGTGAGTGGGGTATGTTACCTTAGGGTGACAGCTTATCACCCACCCATGAGGACTCCTGTCCCTGGCAGTCTGGACCTTCAGACTGCTTGGCCCCAGGTGGAACTGGCATGGAAGGGACAACATACTAATAAACAGGCACCATCCATGCTAGACAGCGTCATGGGACAATGTATAGGATAGCCTCCAAGCCATAGCAACTGACTGTAAAAAGCTTTCCCTCTATTTAGGTAAAAGTCAGGATCCCGATACTCGGGGTGTGGCACCTTCTCACCTGAGCAGATAGCACCAGTAGCAGCGTAGATGACCAGGCCCCAGCAGCCCATCTTCACACCAGCGTTGTAGGCATGCCAGGCGGTGGAGTTGAAGGGGGCCTGTTGCAGAGAGAGGAGGTTGAGGGCATTTGCTACCCTCAGGGCAGAGGAGATTACTCTGCACTCCCATGCAGGCAGTTTGAGAGGTGACAGACACTCTAGTGAGGAGGAGAATCAACCCAAGTCCAGGTCAGTATCTGGTAAGCTATTTTCTGTCCCTCCCAGGCCACATGCGACTCTGTTGCCCACAATGAGAAGTGGAACTCTGCCTGTGGCCCTGAAATAAGGCTGGTCTGGATCTGCAGAAAAGACTCTGCCCTCTCTGAGCTGCTGTGCTAGTCCCTGAAAAAGGTGTGACAGACCACTGTGGCCACCCACACAGCCAAAGAAACAGTAGCAAGGCCTGGCAAGAATAAAAACAGGCTGTTACTTTGACAGCTGAACCAACACTCTGTGCACGATTTTCAAAGTGGTTCTGGTCCTGTGAAAGCACCCGGCATTTGCAAATGGTCACCATAGACGCGACTGCAACAACTTTGTCTCAGCTTGTGCAGTTGACCGTGCACTGAGATGTGTGCTGGCCAGCTGCCTGCTGGGTATTCCCCTGACCCACATGGCCATGTGGGTGCATGGGCAATGCATGCAGGCTCACAAGATATGGAACTGCTGGCTATACGGTGCTCACCTGGGGGTTCCCTTTGAAGATAACCTGGCCCATGAAGTCAGTATAGAAGACAGCCTCTGCGATGACAGAGAACCAAGTGAGTAGGTGGCAGAGGCAAAGCCGCATCAATTCCTTGGGCATCTTCAGCATGGACAGCCACAGCAGGCGCACAGTGGTCTCTGTCTCACCCTCCTCGCTCTCCGTGTCCCCACTGGAGGCAGTGGCCCCACTCTGGTTGCGGTGTCGGGAGCGCTGCCGCTGCTGCAGGTCATACAGGTCGCTCATGCTTCTGGATGGCTTGATTAAGACCACTGCATTGGCCCGGCGGTAGCGGTAACAGTGGGACCCAATCTTACCGTAGTAGGAGAAGGTGCTAGAAGCCTGCCTGTGGAACATGTGCCTACGCCGCCTCATGGAACTAGATGCGACCGAGGACTTCAAGTCTGCCTTAGAGTGGCTGAATGAGTCCATTGGTGGGGAGCCTCTCCCATTTGGGACTTTAGCTTCATTCAAGTGATTATCAAGCAAGGTGTCGTCCTCCTTGGTGGACTCCCTGAGGAACGTGGACAGGCGGGGCAACTTGACCCTCAGGAGCTCCTGGCTGGTGCTCTGGGGGGTGCCGGGGTAGGAAGCATCATGGAAGATGGAGGGCTCTATGTCATGCAGGAAGAGCAGCTGAGGCTCCATGTCCAGTGTGGCATCAGGCATATGCAGCACCGAGTCACTCTTGCTGCGCACGATGTCCACGTCGAGGTAGTCCAAGGACAGCTCGTGCTCTGACTGCACCTCATCTGGGAATGGGGGGCTCCCATCCTGCATGCCCCCACCGAGGGAGCTGAGGCGGGTGGCAGGGGCTGGGGCGCTGGTGCTGGGCAGGGTGGCATCCTCAGGACTGCGGTCCTGCTGTGGGCAGTACTGCTCCTCCTCAATGCTGAAGAGATGCAGAGCCACGGACACTGAGAAGATGATGGCAGCGAAGAAGAACAGCACCTGGTTCTGTGTCCGGAACCAGTCACCTAGGAAGGTCTGTGTCCAGTCCAGCCCACCCAGTACATAGCCAATGGCCCCACCGAGGCCTGTAGGTAGAAAAGTGACAGTGAGTGTCAGGCCTAGCACAGGGCCCTACCTTACACAGGGGAGCTGGGTTATGTGGCAAACCATTGAGGTGGAGAGTGAAAGGACAGCTGAGACAAACACACCAAAACAATGCAGGTGACTACACCGGTCTTAAGACTGGCCTAACATTATTCCCAGTCAGAAATGAAGACAAAAGGAGTCCCAGGCCAACAAGCAACCCCAGCACACCCATGTGCTCCCCTCTAGATGGATGAAAAAGCCCGGGCAATGTCAGTGTGGGGCCCTCACCACATCTACCTGGTAGGCATGTTACCCAGGCAAGCCTTACTCTCTCTTAACCCTGCTCCTCAGTCCCTTCACCCTGCTGGCTTCACGCATAAAGTGAGTCACAGTGCTTCCTAGGGCCCCATCATCGATCACTGCCACCAAGGAGAACAGATTCCACCCTCCCACCTGAGGCCTGGCATGGGGCTTTACCAGCAGAGAAGGCATGTATGTTGAGGGCCATGTCTTGCTCCTCACTGTCTACCACATCCAGCAGGTAGGCACGGATGGGCCCCTCAGTTGCATCGGCACTGAAATCCAGGACCACCACTCCCAGCACCGTGAGGACAATGCCAATGGGCTGCCGGTTGGGAACATCTCCGAGCGCCAGACCTGGAGAGAACATGGGGAAGCAGTCATACTCCAGTGCCAACTCTCAGGCACCTGAGGCAAATGCTTTCAGGACAGCAGCAAGCTTCACCCTATTTCTGTGATTTGTGGGTGCCCCCCCTTTGTCCAGCCCCTAGAGCTCCTTCTTTTAAAAAATATTTATTTTATTATGAGTGTTTTGCCTGTATGTATGGATGTGCACCTTGTGAGCACTTGATGTCTGTAGAGGACAGAAAAGGGCATCAGATCTTTTAGAACTGAAGTTACAGATGGTTGTGAGCCAACATATGGATGCTGTGACTTGAACCTGGGTCTTCTGCAATAGCAGCAATACTCCCCACTAAGCTACTTCTCCCTCTCTCAGTTTTGCAAGAAAGAAGGGAAGCAGGTTGTTCTTCCTCTGCCAATCAGCAACAGTGGCCACCGGCTGGTAAAACAACTGGCATGAGCTGCAGTGACTATGCGAGGGCCACCACCTCCACCTCTGTGAGAACACTATCTCCTCCGCTGCCCACCAACAAAAGCTCCTCTATGCTGCTTCCTGAGCTGGTTGGCTCCGCCTCAGCATCCATGCTAGACAACAGGTTGTGAGTACATAAGGACCTCAGGCCTATGTAGAAAGGCCATTCTGCCTCAGCAGGTACAGTGAGCCTCTAAGGAAGCTGCCCTCACACACCAAGCCTTGTCTGAATGGGGAACTTGCCTGGACCCAGAGATCAATGTCCATAGCACAGCCCTGGTTAGCCTATACTGGGACCAACCTTCAGGACTACAGGTAGGACAAAGACAGGCCTGGTCATGAAGTCCTGTCTTTGATTACACCTTGACATGCTGGCCCACAGGTTGCCCAGGAGGACCCACTGGCAAGAGAAGAACTCAGGCTGAAGTGTTGGTGCCTCTAGGCTGGCTATATGTGCATCACCTATGGCCAGGGCCAACCCAGGGATGCTCTCTATACATGCCACTGCATATGGAGGAATGCTTTGCAGGTGACATGGACAGGCCCAGGGCCAGCAGCAAATACCAGGAAAGTGGCACCCCCAGACTCCTAGAGGGGAACCATCTCTGGTAGAGGAGTCTGCCTTGTACAGGTATGACTCAGCAAGGAGACACATGGGCTAGGAGAATGACCCAAATCTGCCACAAACTGTCCCTATCCTGGCCCTGAGACGCTGTGACTGGCCCCTGGAGGTGGTCTTCCGGGGGCCTCTCTGCCCACAACCCTGTTGCCCCTGAAACTTGGGCAGCCCTGTGCTTCAGAACCCATAACTGCACTCTTTCACCCACTGAGCCAAAAAAACAAGGCTTTGTTTCCACCAGTTCTGAATGGTGCCCGCAAGGCAGAAAATATTTTCCCACAGAGTGACTTTAATTAAAAACAAAACAACAAAAAGAGACAAAACAACACATGAGGCATGAACCAAGAAAACAAACAGCAAACTGGGCTCTGGACATTTTCACTACCATGTCTAAGAAAAGGAGAACAAAAAAAGAAAAGATAATTTCTGAAATCACTCTGGAAACAGGACGTGGTGTCAGATACGCATTAAAAACAAGCCATCACAACAGGAAGCGTTTCCCTGTGAACAGGTTCCTCCAGCTTTCCCATGTGGGGCCAGCTCTACTGCCAAGCTCCCGGCTACGGTCTCCACCAGGCGGCTGGAGCTGGTCCCTGCCCAAGGTGACCTGGTGAAATCACCAGATAAGGCCCCAAAGCATGCACAAGGGCAACCCTCAGTGAACACTCACCTATAGCAGAGCCGTTGAGGAAAAGTGCAACACCAATGAGGACCCCCACACACAGCACAAGGATGAAGGGCCGCCGGCGGCCCCAGCTCAGGGTACAGCGGTCACTTGCGGAGCCAATAAGCGGTGTGAAGATGAGGCCGAGGACTGGGCTCAGGAACCAGGTGAGGCTGTAGTACTTATCAGGGAGGCCTGCAGGGACACACAGCCTGTCACTCATTACCCATCTACATTCCATATAAACACACACTCTTGCTCCCCCAATCTCCTCAGGATAGACTTCTTCTGAGGGTCTTCTGGCTCTGAGGATGCCAGATAAAGAAAGTACTCCAGAGCCAGAGTCCTTGGAGCCAGTCTGTCTGAAGGGCTACCGTGCTGCTGTACTGAGCAGAGCTGAGCTGCTGCAAAGTCCTGCAGGGTACCAGGCATGGACCCCTGTCCCTCTATACTACCCTATGCAAGTGGTACAGTCTTCAGTTGCAGGGAAAGAAAGAGTCACTGAATTTTGGACCTGACTGAGGAAAATCTATTATAGACAGTCTTGCCAAGGATCTACATGGCCACCAAGGCCATCCATCAGTTACCTTGGCTGTGGGTGTCCCAAGCACTGGGGTGGTATAAGTCCACATGTATCCAGCTGAAGCCAGGGAGCCTTAGCCAGTACCCAATGTCCCTTCACATTTAGCTTTCCTAACTGTCCAGGCATGACAGTGAGTGTGGTGGCCTCAGGATGGAACCTGGACAGCCTGACGTCAGAGTCTATTCCACCTCCTTGTCATACAAACTCAAATGTGGTGTCAACAGAGCAGATGAATGACGATGGCCCTGGGCACAGGCCAGAGCACTGCAAAGCAACTGGAGTGTACTTGCACAGCTGCCAGCTGCTCTGATGAGCCTCTGTACCTCAGAGACCCTTGCACATGAGCACATACCACACCACTCCCTTGAATGACATCTAAAGTCTGCTCCTTTAATTAGCAGGAGTCATCAACTACTACAGGAGTTTGCTATTACAAGTCAGTGCTGATCGTCCTTATGAGGGCAGTGACTGGTGGGCATGGCACACCACGTGTCCTCAATGTGGTTGGGAGGCCTTGAGTGTCATGACAACATCAACAAAACTCTCCCCATTTTACAACCCAAAGTTTGCTTAAAATCTAAAGGGTCAGGCTGGAGCGATGGCTCAGAGGTTAAGAGCACTGCCTGCTCTTCCAGAGGTCCTGAGTTCAATTCCCAGCAACCGCATGGTGGCTCACAACCACCTATAATGAGATCTGGAGCTCTGTTCTGATGTGAAGGCATACATGCAACTATTGTATACATAATAAATAAAATTTAAAAAATCTAAAGGGTCTGGTACTTCACTTCATCAGAAAAGTACTTCACACTCTAAAGACACTGAGGAAACAGACCCATGTTGAGCTGACAAGAAAAACAAACGTTGTGTGGGAGGAGAACATGCTCAAGGGAGGAAGCACCTTGCAGAACCTTTTGCCATCACACCATTAGGTACCAGGGCACTCTGCCAGGGTCTAAGGTGTGTGTTCTGACCTCTGCAGCCACGCCTGGCCACAGGAAGGCTAGATCTGTTCCCATCCCAAGTCAGCAGAACAGAGAGTCAAGAATTGGGGAACTTGAGTCTGCCCAGCGAGTTCCCCCAGACAAGCCAGGTGGGGCTCTAATGGTATGGGCTCTTCAGCCTTAATAGGCAGGGTACTCAAGGGACCTTTGCTATTCCTGGGCATTCTGCCCTTGCCTGCCTTCATTTCAGTAAGGCCCACGTCATGTGTCCTGTATCTTAGCAAAACCCCTACTCAAAACACCCAAAAGTGAACGAGGCAATCTGAGGTTCAGAGAAGGGGGAAGCACCCTGAGCCTCCCTGAGCCCAAGTCAGTCTTGCAGTCATGGGGCATCTACATGGGCCTGGCAGCACCTTGTCCTTTTCTGCCTGGGCAACTGTCTTGCTCTAACTGTCCAAATACCCGGGGAATGGGAGAAGGACTGTCCATTCAGGTACCACCACCTTTTGCTGCCCACAGTGCCTACCCACCCTGAGCACAGGGTTTCATACTATACAGAACCAGAGGCCCTGAGTTTATCCCACTAAGTCTGTAGCTCCACGAAGACACTGGGACCAACAAGTCCCCTTGCCCCTTTCTAGTCAAGAACCAGACAGGACATATAGAGGTTTCCTGACTCAATCAAGCTGTGAGACAAGGCCCATGTGGGCCAGGCCTTCTCTCCTCCCACACAGTCCCTCTTCAGAACTGATACTGTGCTGTTGCTGTTGTACAGTCCAACAGCCTGTGGCCAGTCTGTCTCTCAGCAGACACCCTTAACCAAGTGCCCTCACTGGCTAGGCCCAGCAGTATAACCCTAGTACCAAAACTGTTTAAGACAGCAAATCCCCACAGATCAGACTCTCCCCGTGATGTGAAAGTACCAACACCAATGGAGCCTGTGGCTCCACCACTCTGGCATCAGCCCTTAGGAACACACACCTTAGCAAAGCCACACTAGCAGGTTACACATAAAGGTAGACAGGAGTCACCATGACTGACAGGTTCAGGAAGTCTGCAGCATCTAGCAAAGGGGTAGAATTACCCCAGGCAGGGAGAAAGGCAGGCACATTCATCTGAGCACACAGATGGGAGAATGCTTCCCATCTCAACAGTAGATGCAGATCAGTAGTATACTACAGTACTCTACAGACTAGAACTGAACAGTAGATGTTTTCACATAACATGGATGGACAGACAGAACAGGCTCTAGAGCCAGGGGTTCAACTTTTTGATATTTTAACATAAGACTGTCATCTATAATATGCTGGGCTACATTTATAGCTATCCTGTGATACATCCGTGAGCTGCAGGATAAACACACATGGTGTAGAACAACAGGCCCTGCTACACTCAAATGGCTTCGGAAGTGACCAAGAGCTGGCTACTGAATGAGGCCATACACTGATACTAATTGGGCCAGCTAATGACAGTCAGTGAGCAGCGCTGGCTCCTCAGGCGGGCATGGATAGCAAAAGACTGCCCGGGGATGGAGACAGAAGCATTCCAAGGAGACACTGGACTAGCTGTCACTACTTCTGCAAGAAATGACAGCTGTGGCCATCACAGCCCAACAGCTATGGTTCCAGAACCAGGGAGCAAACTCTGCTGCCCAAGATCATGTGTCCTTCCACATACATCTTACAAAAAAAGATGACTATAATACTTTCTGACATAAAAAGCTTATGGCGGGCTGGAGAGTTGGCTCAGTGGTAAAGAGCTGCTCTTCCAGGACCCCAAATCTATACAACAGCTCATAACTATCTGTAACTCCAGTCCCAGGGGATCTGAGACCTTCTTCTGGCCTCCATGAACACCATGCATGCAGTACACAGACATACATGCAAGCAAAACATTTAGACACATACAAAATTCAAGCTTCAATGTCTGCAGCTAAGTTTTATGCAGTTGGTCCATCTGTTGGAGTCGAGGGCTGCTCACTCACTGAATCTAAGGGCAGGGATGAGCACTGGCCTACAAGCTGTCAATCTCAACTCTAGCATTTTGTCTTCCATTGCTCTGATGAACATCATGATCAGAAGAAACTTGGGGAGGAAAGAGTTTATTTCATCTTACAATTCTCAGACCACAGTCCAGCACTGAGGGAAATCATGCAGGAACCTGGAGACAGGAACTGATGTGTAGGCCACAGAGGAATTCTGTTTGCTCATCCTGATTTTTTATACAATTTAGGACACTTACATAGCAGTGACAGTATCCATAATGGGCTGGGTTATATCAATCATAAAACAGAAAACTTGTCTACAGGTCAGTCTGATGGAGGCATTTTCTCAATTGAGGTTCCTCTTCCCAGATAACTCCAGCTTTGATCAAGATGATTTCCACCCCCAGCCCCACCAAAAAAAATTTTCCTCAAGATACCCTTGAAGAAACTGAATGGTTGTGCCTCTCAGTACTGTTGTGTCTATGTCTTCTGTGGCCAATCAGCCAACCATCCAACACCACTGAAGTAGGAATGTTAACTACGATGTTAAGTTTCACACTTCGGCCTCTAGTCCTGGCAGCTTTTGCTGTGTTCTTTAGGAATGTCACAGCTGGCCACTTAGCTGACCCTGTTGTATTCTTCAGTAACTGTGATAGGACACTGACCAGCCACAACAGCACCCCACCCCAAGTTCTCTCCTGAAAGAGGTATGGACCTGGGTGAGACTTTCACATGATGCAAATAGGCACAGGGTGATGACTGACTGCTAGTGGGCCTGGAGATTTACCAGGTACAGTACTGTGTGCTGGAGGAATTCAGAACCGTACTGGAGTAGAAAACATGGCTAGGCAGTTGTGAGCTCAGCTGTGGAGGGTAGAAGGGTGGCCCCATTAGCTATAAATTCTGTGCAAACCAAAGACATGGGCCAAGGATGCAAGCACAGGGACACAAATAGCTACAGTGGGGGCGTTAACAGCTGTTTTTTGTTACCCCAGTTTATCCAGAAATCTATTTTAGACTTCAGAACCTGGCCCCCAAGAAACATAATGCCCTGTTTTAGCTACCTATATGAGACCTACTGAGGTGCTCATCAGGTGACAACACTCTGTTCCATCACACATCTCCAGTGCTGCCCAGAGTGAGCAAGAGGCACTGCCACCCCCAACAGTCTTTGGCTGCCAGCACCATATCCCTGGGATGCCTCAGCCAGGCAATTCCCAGCAAAGCCCTAAACAAACACAACGCCATCCCTAGTAAATAATTTTTGTTTTTTTCCAGGCAAATGCTGAACAACAATGGTGGGACCCGGAAGGTTCTCTGTTCACAGGAAATACTCACTGTGTCACTATGTGTACATGGGACAGCCCACTGCAACACTTGGGTCACATGCAGGTTTCTATTCACAAGGGCATTTTTGATAAACTGGTGTTTTATGGGGGAGGGAGGCTGGGAAAGTGGCCTATAAATATTTAACAAAACAAAAGGTCCAGGATGGGAATAAGAACTCATTTTTTCTCTCAATGGACAAGCCTGCCAGGCCAGATATGTTTGTACTCCTGGACAAAAACCCCACGATAACATTCCCTGGTGAGAAGTTCTTCGTGGGAAAACCTCAGCATCCTTGAGTGACCTCACGAATCTTGGACACCAAGCTCACTGTGAACCTGCTTCAGGGCTCCTTACTAAGGCTACAGCTGTGGGAAAAATGGGCTACCTTCCATAGGCCAGGTGTTACTTGCTGCCACGTCAGAACCAAAGCAAGGTCTGCTAAGACCCTGGGGCCTCCTTGGGCAGGGAAGATCTGCAGTTTGCGAACACACTGAAGGTGCTTATCTCCAGTGAAAGGCAGGGCCACAGAGCTTCAAGGAACATTCTAAAGTCACCAGTGCCATGGAAAGACAAGGAAATAGTGAAACTAGAAGCTACTCAGGTGGTTTCTTCTAGATCTGTTTCAAAGGATTGCCATTGAGCTGTCACATGTCACTTACATGCTTCCACTACCCACAGAAGGATTCACAGCTCAGTTACATAGCTATAGGGGTTCAGGGAAGAAGGCACACACTTGTCATCCTAGTACTTAGAAAGCAGAGATAAGAGAATCAAGAGTTCATACTATCCTTGGCTACATAGCCAATTCAAGGCTAGCCTGGACCACATGAGATCCTGCCTTAAGAGACCCCCCTCTAATTTCCTCTCCAAAAAGAAAAAAAAAAGCAGGGGCTCAGGGGGCCCACTAGCTCTGGGTGAACAGATCCCCATGAATGCCCACTGAAGTGCAGACATGGCTGTGTGAACATAATGCACAGGCCTGGCCACCAGGTCACTGATTTTGACTAGGGTGCAGGCTAGGAAAGCTCAAAAGCTAAAGCCACTCAATGGACACATATCCATCACTAAGCACAATGGCAAGTCCAGAAGTTTCTTCCTTGTGGAGTAAGATGCAAAGAGGAAAACAAATCACCTCCCAAGGCCCACACCAAGGCCAGGTGGTTTCTGAACCACAGGAAATGTGAGAAACAGGGATCCTTCCACCACCATCTTCATGGCAGCACGAAGGCTGGAAACCCCAGTGTACCTGGCTCCTTAAAGGAAGGGTCCTGAGTACCTGTAGGAAAAGGCCCTGATGGGAAGGGCTCGGGGGATATGGGTGCCCTCCTTCCACTTCAGCATCATGGCAGAGTTCTGGAGAAAGAATGCTACATCAGGGGAGTCAGCAAGTCCCATGTGGGTGCCAACGTGTGACTTTCCTATGAAATCAAGTCTCACATATGCCCAGGTAATTCAGTGCCATCATTCCACTTCCTGGGAAAAGCTGACAGGACAATATGCTATGAAAGGATGTCATATACATGGTGACCTTTCCCCAGATAAAACTCAACATGCCAGACAACAGCATCTGGGAGGAGGAACAAGCCTCTTCCATGCTGGGGGCCCATGATGCTGGAGAGGTCTCTTCATCTTTGGTAGTAGCACTGATAGCAGAAAAGTACTCCTACTGCCTTAGCCTCCACTTCATTTATAAGATGGGGTGAGGTATGCACCTCTAAGGACCCAGGGTAGGAAAGCTTGGGGGTGACTTATGGGGCTCAGAAACAAGTGTGTCCAAGGATCCATTAAGTCCTCCAAGGTCAAATGCCCAGTGACCACAAGGCTATAGAATAAAGCATATCCTGGGATCACTAGGAAGCCCCCACCTGGCCTGGTAGCTCTGTTGAAGATGATCTGGGTTGGAAGGATACCTCAGACTGTTGATTCTTCACTGGCTAAAGACCCTGACAGTACTTTCGTTTTCAAAATCCCAGTTTCCTCAGACATAGAAAATGGGCCTTCAGGCCTATTTCCTGCCTCCCTCCATACCCTTCTGGGTATTTCTGTAGTCCTCCATCCAAACTAGCTCTTAGACTATTTAAAAGTACCTTGTATTCCCCCAGGTAGGAGTTCCAGTAGGGGGTGGGCTGTGTCCTGTGGACTCTTTAGGGAGATCAGCAGCACCACTGTCTTGGTGCACAGCCAAACAAGGTCGGACTCAAGCTCCCATCTTGTCCTTACTACCCCTAACTAGGTGACCATGTCCCTCTTGTTTGCCCTTCTTGAACATAAGGTGCATCTGGCACACATGGGGCTGCTCTCAAAAAGAGTATGTAAAGTGAAACAGACTCTGCAATAGTGAGCTTATTACTGCCTCATTTCCAGTGCAGGGCCTCTGCCCAGGGAGGCAGGTGCCTGGCATGCAGAAGCCACACTGGCCTTGTCCAGTCAGGTGCTGAGATGGTTTTGGCCTGTGCTGCACTGCTGGAAACAGGTAATGACAAGCACTTCTGCTCCCAGGATTTTGCATTCAGGATGAGAGGCACAGGGCTCTGTTCTCGATCCATGACTCCTGATACTGAAGCACACTTCTGACCTGGAACCCTGCATTGCTATCACAGCTGACCAGAATCAGCTGTCACAGGACACAAGTGAGGAAGTCAGGTTGTACCTAGGTTTTGGACACAGAGACAGCAAAGAACAATGAACCCAAAATGGTCCCCAAGGAGTTGCCAGGCCATATGAGGAAAGCCTAACTAAGCTGCTGGCAGGGAGGCCAGCCAAGCTGGGCACATAATAGAGAAGTGTTACAGGGCTTAGGATTCTACAAGAGGAAGAAGCTGTGCAACTCACAATTGTTGCTGGGTCAGAAAAAAAACTACTGCCTAAAAAAAGCATTTGCCTTGGTCATCCTTTCATAGGAGAACCCAAACTGCAGTTGTGTAGGCAGAAAGAAAGTAAAGTACAGGTAATAACTGCTCCTCTAGTTACCTGCATTTTTCCCAGCCAGCACATATGCAGCCAGGGCTACCTTGCTTATAAGACTCAAGCCCAGGCCCAAGTTCCGCCTTTGTACACAACTTAACTCAACCAAGTATCAAAGAAAGTTCTACTTGTCCATCCCATGCTACCCCCAGTTTCCTCTACCCCCAGATTCCGTTTCCTTTTGGAATCTGTTTGCAATGAAACCTGCAGACACAGAGGATGACAGACAGTTCTTTACTGTTATGTGCCTACAAGTTACAAACTGCAACACCCACCCATGTCCTCACTTCGCTCAGGATGTGGCTCAGTGGCAGAATGCTTGCCTAGCATGTGCAAAGCTCTGGTTCTCCCCTACAGCACTGCAGAAAGTAAAATAAAAAATAAAAAGGGGAAGCAGACAGCCCATTCTGCACCAAAGAGAAGTCCTATTTATAACTGTTTACACAAGTTACATGTATATGCTTCAGTTTAAACCATTACCTTTTCTTCCATGTTAGGGATGGAATCCAGGGCCTTGTATAAGCCAGGCAAGTGGTCCAGTACTCTTGCTTTTAAGAGTAAAGACAGCATTGGTTTTAAGCAGAGTGTAGTGGAGTTCAAAGTCATCCACTACCACACAGTCTGAGGCCCTCCTGGACTGTGTTTTGTGTAAAAAGCCCACTTGTCCCATGACAACAGTAAGCCATTCCCCACACCCACATGCCGTACCCGTGCTGTACTAACACCTGGCACACAGAGCACCTTTGGGCCTTTATGGGATCTCTGGGTTTCCGATACCTTGGCTTATCTTTTCAACACCTACTATTTGTTAGCATGTAACTTATTTTTGGCTTTTATCATAAAGTATTAAATGACCATTTCCTGTAGGAACTAAAAGTTGTTTTTTGTTTTTTTTTTTGCCTTCATTAGCCTGGTATGTATGCTCTATATCCTGCAATCCTGTTCTGAAACACACAGTAACTCTGTAACTTTAGCAAGTACCTCTCAAACCATCCCTGCACCATTACCAGATTCATAAACACAGCAATGCAGGTGTCTGGAGCAACTCTCCACTGAGGCATACAGGCTCTGAATGGCGGCGCCCTCAAGGACTGTTCCTGTCACACTGCAGCTTTCGCCTTCCCTTCCCCTCACTCGGCACTCAGAGGACTGCTCAGAAACAGCTCCTATCCGTGTCCCTCTTCCTGTACTTAGCCAGGGAACCTCCATCAGCACATCCCTATTGTTCCCAATTCTGTCTTTGAGAGACAACAGGGAAGACTACAGCCAGAGGGCATCCAGGGCAAACCCCCAAACCTCTGCCTCAACCCAACTACAGCCATGTTCACTTTCAGGCTTTCATCTCTGCAAAGTAGCTGTACAGGTGACATGTCCAAGTGCCCAGGCAAGCCCCAGGCTTTGGGCTGCCATGTCACTTCCATACCAGGCACCCTGCCCAGCACTAACAGGCAGGCACTTAGTAAGAGTCTCACAAAAGAATAACAGTGTGTGGTATTCCTTGGGAAAAATGACTGAAGGGACTATTTCATTGTTTGCTGAACACAATGATCTGAAAAGCAAGGAAATCCAGACTTCCCCCTCAACACAGTACTGAGCACAAGCTGCTTCCCGGTCACTGTGACCACAGTTCGGGAGCTTCTTGCCCTGTCCACCAATGCATACCATGCGTGTACACACTCACAAGCATGTACACGTGGTTGTCCTTCAGGGGACCACAGGCCCAACTGTATGTGGGGGAGGGCAGGTGCAGGTGGCACACGGGCACTCTTCAGTCTTTCTTGGGTCTCTGGTGGGTGGGAAGTTGCTGGTGAAATATACAGGGAAAGTTCCATTTTAACCAACCAACAACATGCAGCACATTTCCAAATTGCCCCTATTGAATACTCTATTCCCCCTCCCTAGCACCCACCACTCTGTCTTCTGTCTATGTGGTATGTCCTTTGTTTCCAGCTTATATCACTGAGCACAAAGTCCTCAAGGCTCAACCCCTCACTGGCCATTTGCCTCTTCAGTGCCACCTTCAGCCCACAATGCTGCAGCCTCACTACAGGGCACAGAACAGTCTATGGGGGAGACCCAAGGAATAACAGGTAAGAAGCCGGTGAGTGTGTGTGATACCTCCCTCATTTCCTGTGGTGGGAATGCAGTGCTGCAAACATGCGAGGGATCACAGGCTACTTACTGGCTGAGGTGTGCTGGCCAAGGAGTTTGGGGAAGTTCCCACAGGGCACATGTGGCCAAGGTCCCTCACTCCTGCAGCACCTACTCTAGCCCGCCTGTGTCAGCACATGCAGGTGTAACAACCATACCAGGCAGCTACCCGAGCAAAGTGGAGCATGGTGCCTCTCAGTCCTTCCTACCAAGGAGATGATTTTAAGAGCGATGGCTCTAGGACTCTTAGATGACACTTGAGCAGGGGCCGGGTGGGAGCAGCATGCGCGGTGCAGCTCAGTGCTCACCCAACACATGCTAGGTCCTGGGCTCTACCCCTAGTGCCACCTTTCAAGAACAGGTAAGACTGGAAGCTCATTCTATTTGCAGGATGGTTAAAGTCCACAGCTTAAATGATTCTTCTACCCAATTGGTGCCTCTTTTGGAAGTGGAAGGTGAGTGTTCTGATGCCTAACTCCAGCATTCAAGCACAGTACACATGCAGGCTGACACTGCACTATATCCACAGCCCTGGGTGCTCAAGGGGGTTAACAAACCAAAGGTGTGCTACACGCACAAGCCCTTGGATGACATGGGTCACAAGAAGAACTCCTTGAGAAAAGTCAAGTATACTTGAGTGGCAGGAAAGTATCACTGACCAGGCATGCAGACCCTGTGGTAATAGGGAACCTAACACAAGCCATTGTGAGAAGTCACACAAACACCTACATTATGCATACAGTGAACGTTTATATGTGTTTGCTCCTGTTGGAGAGGTGCCCTGCACTCAGATGCCCATTGTGGAACTGTGCTTCTCAGTTCTCACCAAAGGCTGGCCATGTTTGTGCACTTCAACATGAAAAGTAATGTTCAGAAGCACAGGAAAACAGCCAGCTTTGGAGGTGGTGTGCTGGGGTCTAAGAAAGGCTGGGCTTAGCCACAGCTAAGATGACCACCATGCTCACAACTCTGTGCCAGGCTGCTGTTGTCTGGCCTATAAACATGCTCCTAGTCTTCCTGGACATGCCTCACACAACCCCTTGAGTAGGGAGGGAAGGGCACAGAGGTTGTTTTCATCTTCCAGTGCCTCTTGTGGACGATTATTAAAAGGCAGGTATTTCCCATAGGAGAAGGCTGGCTCAAGCTTCAGCTGACTGAATCCCAGAAACACACCTATCCCCCCAGAAGCTTCTCCAGAGAGTGTGCTCACAAAGTGGAGACCAGTCTTAGTCCTCCATTGGAAGACAGTAAAAAAGCTTTTCCCTCTACATTAATCTACAGACCTCACTGTTTGCTCTTGGGCTACTCTTCAGAACCTTCAACAAAGTAGAGCAGGTAGGATCTCATGCTAGCCGAGTTGTCATTTATGAGTCAAGTCCACAGACCACAACAAAAGGCACCCTTTTCTCCGTTATCTGATTTTCCTTTTCCCATGGGTATACTTCCTGAGCCAAGAGGAAAACAATAAACGGTAGAAGGCTGACCCCTTCCTCAAAGGAAGAATGTTAACATGAGAACACAGCACAGGAGGGTATCCAAAAAGGGTTGGCTGGTTCTCTAGAAGTTTCCCATAAACTTCTGAGCAGTCTGCTTCCAAAATTGCCTTTCAAAAGCAGCTGTGCGCTCACATCTGGCCTGGAGTTTGAGATGCCACAGTCATGTGATCAATGAATGGAAGGGTGCACCACCAACCATAGTGGATAAGCAGGGCAGGTGCGTGTGTGTGTGTGTGTGTGTACACACGCGAGCGTATGTGCTCTATAGATCTTTCAGCCCTGCCTCTGCTCAGACTCTCTGGAAGAGGCAACCTGGCAGCTTCCTATCACATGGAGGTGGGGGGTGGGGAGGCCTGAGAAGCTAGAAATGTCGGCACACTTGTAATTCCTATACTTGGAGGCAGAAGCAGGAAGACCACTACAAGTTCAGTAAAGCATGAGGCCAGGCTGCCAAGACTCCACAGTGACACTGTCTCAAACATGCAAAAGAGGTTTAGTAAGATGGCTTGGTAGGGAAGAAAACAAACAAACAAAAACCCAAACCACTTGCCAAGCAAACCATGACCAAGTTTAATCCCTGCACCCCATAATGGAAGAAGTGAATTGACTGCCTAAAGTTGTCTTCTGACCCGGACACTCTTGCTGTGGACACCAATATGTGAAATGAAGACAATATATAAAAGACAAGAACAAACCAAGATCCACACTGGGAACAATGACAAGGCGTGAATTTGGTTGTCTAGCATGTGACCCTCAGAGGAGGAAGAGAACAAGAATGGGAGATTTCAATGTCTTGAGAGTATAGAACATTAGAATTCTGAATGGGGTGAAAAATAACATCACACCAAGAAAATGGTACTGAAAGTTTACAAGAACTATCTTGTGAGATGGGGCTTAGAAAAGCAGGTGGGGACTGGACTGGACTGGGCCATGCCTGTCCCAGTAACACTGGTACCTGGAGTTTTCTAGTATCATCAGGGAACTGTCCCTTCTATGCAAATGCCCAGTCCCATTTGCAGCTAGTCAGGTCCCTGTCACACCAGCCTTATTCTTATACTCATCACAGCACACCAAAACCCTTTTGTGCATTAAGGACTCCTTCTCAGACCCAGGGATTCAGCAACAGCCCCCCAACACCAGACTGCCACCTCCTCCCTACGGCTCCTTCTCAGAGCCAGGGATTTAGTAACACCTGCCAATACCAGACTGACGCCTCTACTCTAGGGCTCTTTCCCATAGGCAGGGCTTCCCTGTCAGGCTTACTGGCATTCTGGGAACTCAAGCTGGGCAGGAAGAGTTCCAGGGACAGGAAAGAGCTAAGGTGCAACCTATCTCATGGGCAGGCCTGTAATCCCAATTAGTTGGAGTCAGAAGCAGAAAGATCATGAATTCAAGATCTGCCTGGGCCATAGAAAGTGTTTAAGGGCAACCCAGGAGACTTAGACCCTGTCTTGAAACAAGCAGGCAAGCAAAATAAACAAATGTCTATCCAGGCTTGGTGGTAAACACCTGTAATCCTACCACCTAAGAGGCAGAGGCAGGCAGACCTCGGAGTTTGAAGCCAGCCTGATATCCAGAGCAAGTTCCAGGACAGCCACAGGCACATAGAGAGAAGCTGTCTTAAAAAAAAAGGAAAAATTGGAGCCAGGGGTGTGACTTGGTGGTTGAGCACATGCCAACCATACAGGAGGCCTTGGGATCAATCCTTAAACCCCACACACATACAAACTGTACTAAGAAGTGGGTATGGTGTTACATGGCTGTAACCCCAGCACTTGGGGAACCTAGTAGTGAGGAATAAGAGTTATAGGCCAGGCTGGTGTACAGAGGGAGAGCCTACATCTAAATAAAGGGTTCTAAATATCAACAGAAAGGAGAATGAGGCCCTCTGAACATTTCTGTATGGTGGGAAATTAAGGGCACAGGCGGGGATCTTACGAGAAAAAGCAGCCTTTTGGCCTGTCATGTCTCAAGCTGTGAGCATGGTGATGCTAACCCTCAGAACAAGACATTGGAGTTCAGGAGCTCAGGCAATAGTCCTTGTCCTTATTCAATCTATGGTTAGGAGACTTCCAGATGTTCTGCTCTAGGGTTTCACTTTCCTGACAGCTGTGCAAAGCAAAGGTGCCTGGGCCTCTGAAGGAGCTCAGGTAAAGGGGCAGCTGCTCAGGTCTCAAAGTATGCTAGACTCAGTGTAAACACTTCAGATATGTAAACTTCAGTGACTGTTTTCAAGAAACGTTGATACAAGAAGTAAACCCACAAGCGCTGGATGAGGGAGAGCTCAGGCTTTCCAAGGAGTCAGTTTTGACAGGGTGCCTTCCAACATCACCACACAGGCACAGAAACCATGTATGTCACTTGAGCAAATAATAGAAATGACAGAGAATCCAGAAGGGGCCTTGAGCTGCTATCATAAAGGAAAACATTAAGCTCTATCACAGGCGGAAGGTGGCTGGTCATACCCCTTTCTGTTCAGCCCAAGCTTTTGGAGCCTCTTTTATTCCTACTCTTCCCTGTGGCCAGCATGGGGGAAACTCTGATGTGGTGAGGCTCCGAATGACCAGACATTACCATTATCAAGAGCAGAGGATACTGTGGGCAACACCTTTGAGACACTGGTCTCTCTATGCTAGGCAGGGCTTGAGGGTCCCCTCCATTGTTCCCAGCCCTGTGTGAACAGTGCGAAGAGCTGTACTGTGGTAAAGGCACAGGGAATACAAGCTAAAACCTTGGTGCATCAGAGCAACTAGGGAGGCAGCCTGCTACATGACTGTTGAGAGCCAGAAAGAAGTCGGTAAGCAGCAAGCACAATTGACTTTTCCATGAGTCATTCAATAGCCTTTCTGCACCCCAGCTATACCAGCAACATTCTAACAACAAAGACAACTTACTGAGAAGAGTATACTCACAGGACAACATAAGGGTACTGCCTTTAGCAACTGCCAAAAGTCAGCCCTGCATAACCTCGTCTGATTGGCTACTTCTGGACTGACTTCCGAGGCCAGAATCTGAGCTAGTGCTCTGCTCACTAGTTTCTGCTTGCTGCCTTCCAGCCAGAAAGCTTTCAATAGGAAGCTGAACATTTAAAAAAGAAAGGACAGATTTCATACTACACACTGTAGACAGATTTTATGAAGAAATTGTTAATGAAACTTTTCCTTTGAAATCCCTTCGAGAGCCAGTGAGATGGCTCAGCACAGTAGGTAAAGTCAACCGCTGCCATACTGATGACCTGAGTTCAAGTCCCAGAGCCCACACAGGAGAGAATGGATTCCTGAAAGCCATCCTCTGAGCAAGTGCAGACCCACAACCCTCAATTAACTCAAGAAATCAATGTAAAATGAAAAATTTAAAGCAGTTTGACACCTTTTAGAAGGATTAGTATACAGCAGGGCAGTGGTGCCACACAGCTTTATTCCTAGCACTGGGGAGGCAGAGGCAGGTAGATCTCTTGAGTTCAAGGCCAGCTTATTCTACAGAATGAGTTCCAGGGCTACACAGAGAAACCCTGTCTCAAAAAAAAAAAAAAAACCAAACAAACAAACAAAAAAAACTAAAGGAGAAAGAAAGAAAAAAAGGAAGGAAGGAAGAAAAAAAGAAAGACTATATGAATATATAGGTATATATGAATATATTTAGGTGACAGAAAAATACTATGTTCTAAATCAAAAAGGGTTTAGAAACAGTGTAGCCATAAAGCTTCAAACACAACACCCAAAGCCCATACATCACCTTTCTATGGCTGGCTTACAGCATCTGTCATCTCAGTCAATTTCTGTGGGTCAGGGACCTGATGTTCAGCTCAGTAGTTTGGCTCAAGATCTCTCAACAGCTGCACTCCAGGTCTTGACCCAGCTTCTCACTGAGCACTGGCAGGATTTGTTCCTCACAAGCTCTTAATTCTTAACCCTGGGCCTTGCTGGCTCTTGGTTGTAGCCCTCAATGTCATGTGGATCTTTCCAAGAAGGCACAGTTACCTCTAGTAAGATGGAGTCACTGAGGGGTTGGTGGTTCAGGCCTATAATCTCAGCTACTTGGGAATTACATATGATAAAATATTTATTATCTTCAATTGACTGAAGTCACACAACAAACCTCATTTGTAAATATTTAAAGCCAAATAAATGCCAAAGATAATAAGGAAACAGTACAACCCATGAAGTGTGAGAGTTCTAGGCAGCTAAGGATCCTAGGTCTCAGCAGCTTGGGGCTGTGTATTACTGTTGCCGTAACATAGGAGGAAGGCCAACACGAAAGGCCACGCTCTCTCCAGATTTGCTATAAGACCAACTTGGATGCCAGTTCTCAGACGGCTTCGACAGGACAAAACAAATACCAGGTAAGCCTGATGCCTCCTTTCCTACTTCTCTCTCACTGGACAAGCTACTTAGCTGTCCTCTGTGACCACAGCAGGACCCCTCTCTCCTTTGGACCTGCTGTCTAGTTCCCTTTCCCCAGAAGGAGGTATCTTTAATCCTCAAGATGGTCTGTGTTTTTTCCCCTCAGGGCACCTACAAAAACTCTGCCTCTCTAGAGCTAAGCCACCCAAGGACAGATGTGGTGTCTGGTCTGTCCCAGTGCCTTCACATGACAGGCCCCCAAGGGATAAGAAGCAGCACAATGATAGACACCAAGAGAGCAGGTTTGCATGGTCAAGCTCAAGGCCTGCTTACCCTCCAGAAGAGCCCCTAATACATCTGGCTACAGCTCTCTGGCCACCTCCCAGGCCTTCTGAGAACTGGCTTTGGGAGCTCATGGTAAAGATTAAGGTCAGAGGCCCAAAGAAAAGTACTCCAGAATCCATAGTGGAACCTCAGAATGAGACTTATTCCAGTTGCTTTGCTAATTCAGGGCACTGAGCAAGAGTGTGTGAAGCAGTGAGCGTTGCCACGTCAGGAAGCCTGCTCCCACAGAAAGCTGTGTGCTCTGAGGCCAGAGCTACATCATCCCATTTGTGACAGAAGAAATAGTGATGATTTCATGGGAGGTTACACATCCACATGCTGAGCTGACTGATCCCAGCATATCAGGGTTAGCTCTCATCATGCAAATATGCAGTTATGTTGTGGCAAGAAAAATTGCTAAAACAACCAAAGCAGACATATTTTTAAACTATTAATCCTGATTACATGAAAATCTAGAACAAAACTGATGCTTCTACATTGCCTGGCCTTTTCTCTAGTTTTTTAGATGGTTTAGAGATGAAGAAATACCTCTTTTAAAACTTCCTGAGTCTACAGAGAAAACTAAAGAGTCCGACAAAATTTTGGGGACAAACCTACTCTAGTGGCAGGGCTGCAGTCACCTTTGGGGTGGAACTGCACTCCCTCCCATTCTATAGGCAAAAAATTTGACATAGGATCCCCAAGCCATGGTGGTACAAGTACAGCCAGTAGCCTCTGCAGCCAGCATGCCCAACATAGCCACACCCAGTTTTTCTTAAGTACCTTGCCACTGGGACCTGCACTGCAATGTTTACAAATGCAAAGGAACAACACCCTGAACCAGGTTAAGAGAAGAAAGCTGTCACAGAGGTCAAGGCACAGAGGACAAGGACCCATGGCAGAGTTCCAAAGGACCTTCACCATCTGTGGTTATAGCTGCACACTCAGCAGTCGTCAGGCCTTCTGCACTGCACTTACCTATCTGTAACAGTATAGGCGTGACCAGTGCTGTCTCCATGGCGTAACAGAATTCCCTGCCAAACATCACTGCCCCGTGCATGACCCATAGGCGTGTGGGGATTCTGTCTATGGACCCCTCACTTGTGGTCTCCTCTTGGGTCTCAGCCTCTGGGTCTCTGGGTTTCTGAGGGTCCGGCAGGGGCACGGGCAGCTCTTGTACTTGCATAGATTCTGAGTCGGCATTCTGCGGAGCCATTTTCATTACCACCAAAATATATATATGGATATATATATTTATTCTACCTATATAAATAATACTATCATCTCTCTCCAATGATAAATTAAGACGTCTTCTTGTTCTGCTGCAGGTGCATTCCTTGGCAAGCAACTCTTGTATTCCACTCTGTACCACCAAGCGTCTCAACTTCTCACACAAGATGTGCAGCAACGCAGAAGGGTTTTTGGTTGGACTGTAAACATATGGCTTGCTGGCTCACTGTGAGTTAGAGTTAAAAATCCATAAGGGCCACTCAGTTAATACCAGTTTCATCATCATGACTGTGGAGGCGCTGCAGTCACTTCTCTTGCTACTGAGAGGCAGGGATCTGACACACACAGGCGGTCTTCTGTGACTCCCCATCGAGCGGCTAGAGGATCTACAAGAGAGCAAAGACAAGCTGCAGTCAGGGGTGGCTTCTTTGCCTACCACACCTGCCACTTGGCCCCCAGGAACCTGCTCATCATCTCCAACACTCAAAACGAGCTCATGCTCATGGGGCAGCTGAAGAAAGTAGAATCAGAAGAGAAGTGGACAGGAAAAAAAATGGCCACTCTCTAGCCAACACTAATACAATGACACCTGTGTCAGGTATTCCTGTTGCTGGAGGCATCAGTGGCATCCTTTCTGGCCCACTAATATCATGAAAAGAAGGTAAAAGCTGGAGAGAGCAACAGACGGAACCACACAAGGATTTATGAGACAATGCTTGCAGATATGCAATAAAAGATAGAAGAGGGAGGCTGGAGGGATGGCTCAGCAGCTAAGAGCACTGGCTGCTCTTCTAAAGAACCCGGGTTTAATTCCCACCACCCACATGGCAGCTCACAACTGTCTGTAGCTCTAGTTCCAGGTGATCTGACACCATCACACAGGTATACACGCAGGCAAAACACCAATGCACATAGGTAGAAAGAAAAGAGAAGGAAGAAAGGAAGGAAGGAAGATGGAAGAGGCAAACTAGACAGAACAGAAATATCAGTCCCACAGCCTAATAGGCAAGTTCAAAAATCTACCCTGAGGCTGGGTCCTCAGCAGCAGCTTGGGAAGTAGTTCTTGACCTGTCCAGGTTGGAAAACACAGTGATGATCAAATAAAACTTAAAAGAAGCCTGTACACACATGCCAAACTCTGTAACTTCTAGCAGTTTTGAGACACACCATCTAAAGTGTGGCATTACCAGGCACTTTGGAACACAAGAGCCCAGTCTTGAAGCTTGCTTCATTGCAGTTTCTGTGGTCAGCTTGTCTCTACTTAGACATATACCATGGCAAAGTAATAATTCTTAGACAACTGGTCGTGTCCTTTTGGGAAGGATCCAGACATCAGTGTGGTGGCACACAGATGTGAGACCAGCACCAGATAGGCAGAGGTTGGAGACTCTTGAGCCCACGTCTGCCTGGACTATACAGCAAGACCTTGACTCAAACCAGTATGTGCATGCACATTCACATGCCAGCTGCCCCAATAAGAGGAAAGGTAGGTAGGTGGAATGGAAGTTTTGGTTTCTTTAAAAACTTAGTTATGTTATGTCAATATGTTTTTGTTTTAAACCCAAGTGTGGGATTTTAGTTTGGGCTTTAGTTTGTCCACAGCTGACAAATGTCTCGTGCAGGGCGTGGTCTTTGACAACTGGTACAAGACTGCCTCCTGTGGCATAGAGAGGGGTGTGGTCTAGGACCCTGAGGATATAAATATGAGAGCCCAGAAAGACTTGTGGTGTGTGGTGGTGGTGGTGTGTGGCAAGTGGCAGTTTAGAGAGACTGGAGACTGATGGTGTGGCGACCTGGAGGAGACAGATGAAGAGACGTTTCAATGAAGCCGCTTGGAGGAGACTGTTTGCTGCATCTGCTGTTGACGGAGACTGACATAACCTCCCAAAGAACCTATCAACCCTAAACAGCCAGGAGAAGTAAAGGGGTTTGTGGCCCCTCTCCTCACTACCTAGGGTTGGGGGGTTAGGTGCTCTAAGGAACCCCACATAAAGTAGAGTTAAAAAAAATAAAAAAACCACAACGGTGGGAGTATACAGCACACCAGCCTCTTTGGGAGGTGGACCTCCAGATACCAGGCTCCATCTGAAGGGCTACAAAAATAGGGAGGGCTCCTACATCATGCAGGACAGCATTGGATATGAAGTTAGATCTGTAGGCTGATAGCTTACCAAATAGTTCTCAATGGTTATTTCAGATAAATTATGTAAAGATGAGTCCTACGAAGCCCCTCCTCTCCTTGGATGGGCAAAGAACTTGGGTGAGCACTACTTAGCCGTTCTCCCAGCAGTCCCCTCAGGGCATGGTCAGGACAGCCCAAACAGGAAGGTTTCCCAGAGCACCACTTTTCAACTCTTCCCACTCACTCTGTTCTTTAGCTATCCACCCACCTTGTAGGCCCACTCCAAACCCCACAATACCCCCAGAATCAGAGATTCAGCAGTCTTAGCTATACACTCGATTCTCTGTGTCCAGTTTTACTACTCCATGCTGCAGGCCTCATCTGAAATCTCACATTTGCCTGTCTCCTCTACCATATAAACCTCAATCAAGGGCCTGGAGAGATGGGAGAGACAGCTGAGCAGTTAAGAGCCCTTCCTGCCAGAGGACCCAAGTTCAGTTCTCAGCAACCATGTTGGGCAGCTTACAACTACCGGTAACTGCAGGGGATTCAACACATCTTACCTCTGAGGACACTGGCACCTGTATGCATATAACTCTACATGGGCACTCAATACACGTAATTTAAAACAACAACAATAACAAAAAACTAGTGACCTACTTATACTCTTCTTTCTCAAATTTTATCAGGAGCCACTTCCATGTACTTATAGCACATACTCATCATATTAGACAGTCTATATGGTTTTGTTCTATATAGCCATAATCTTTGCTGCTTTATTGTTACAAAAACTCTTCGTTTTATATGTAAATGTATGTGTCTATGTGGTGAAACAGATATTCAGAGATGTGAGATAAGCTATTCCAAGATTGCCCAGGACGTCAGTGATGGAATTAAGCAAGGAGCTGTCCCTTACTCTCTGGGATCCCAAACCCCATGAGAACAGCTCCTTATAGCACATGCTATAAGTAGTGAGGAAACTGATCCTAAGCCTAGCTCTTTTACTCTTGACCTCAACCTTTGCCCAGCCACTGTCAAGAGAAACCATATGGTCTTTATGACAAACTGCCAGTCTTATATCAAAACAAGGACCACAGTTCAACTTCTTGGTCCCTTCCTGACAGGGACATTCTTAGGACATGTGTCCATGAAACAGATCAGCTGGGTGTTGGGCAGGACAACAGTGATTACTTTGCAAGAAGTCCTAAAAACTAATTACAAATAATAAACCCTCAAGCTCTGCTCAGTGCCCTTTGACCCACTGCTGTTTTATCCTCAGAGACTTGTGTACCTGAAATGCAGTGCTATGATTTGGCTCCAGAGTTACTGCAGTGATAGCCAAGATGAGGCAGTAACCCTTTGAAACCAAGCATAGTGGTGAATGCTTGTAATATCAGCTCTTGCAGGGTGGGCAGGAAGATGGCAGTTCAAGGTTGTCCCTGGTTGCATAGCAAGCCTGGGCTATGTGAGACCTTGCCTCAAAAAAAACAAAACAAAAAGTAAAACAAGACAAAAAGAAACCACCAATACAAGGTGTGCAAATCACTCTAGGTACTCCATTCCAGTCACAGTTTAACACATATGCTACTAGCTGGGGACACTCCCAACAGCCTGTGGCATTCTGCAGGACTCAGCCATGAGCCCCAAGACTGAGTAATGGCAGCCTAAGGGTTTCTATAAGATGCCTGAGCTTGAGCCAGCAAGATGGCTCAGAGAGTACAACCTGACATCATTGGAACCCATAAGGTAGAAGGAGAAAAGTGACATCTCAAGCTGTCCTCTGATTTCTATTCATACCATGACATATCTGAATCAACTCCAACCCAAGTGTGGCTACCTTTCTTTTAAAGCCACAGATAGCCACTGTTGTATATTCTATTTAGGGTTTTTTGTAGGTTTGTTGTTTTACGAGACAGGGTTTCTCTGTGTAGACTTGACTGTACTGGAACTCACTCTTTAGACCTGGCTGGTCTTGAACTCAGAGATGCAACTGTCTCTTCCCCCAAGTGCTAGGCTTAAATGTGTGCATCACCACTGCCTGGCTTGTTTTCTTTTTCTTTTCTTCTTGTTTTTACAACCCCCTTAAATTGTAAAACCTGCTGACTGGTTCTGACCAGCAGAACCAGGACTCTAAGCTGGATCTTATTACCAAGTTGCAGATAACTGACCTATGCCCTGGAGACAGGTCAACCAGTCTTAGGAATCTCACAATGGAGTAGCTTCTTTTGTTGCCCTAACCAAACAGCTTTTGGGCATCCAATTCCCACACCACCTGGCCCCACCACCATTGTTGATGTGTTATCCTTGGCTGCAATGCACAAGACTGAGCTGGAAGCCACATGCTATCAAGCCACATGCTGGCTCTGAAGATGTGGTGCCCTCAACTAAAGCTAGGCTCCACAGCAACACTACACTCCTCAGACTGTGGAGTTTCAGAGCAGTTTATTGGGAGAAGACGACCAAGTAAGAACAGCAGGTGTCCAGCAAACCATGTCATAGTACAGTGTGCTGCTTCTGGTCACAGCTGGCACCAGGCTTGTGGAACTGGCTGCAAATACCTTCATCTTACCTGGGCAGAGCAATGCATGGCGGCACAAGTACAACATGCGTGCAAGAAGAAACAGACATCAAACCGGGGGTGGGGGACAGGGGGTGGGGAAGTGGGATTCTGGGATGGATGTTTGGGGTTTCTCTACTCAAAGACTTAGAACTTGTGCAAGATCAGGACTCGTTTGGCATGGTGCTCAGATGTGCACACACAGGTGCCAGCCAGCCTCAGCACCCATAGTCTCCGAGAGTAGCCTGAAAGTCTGGCACCCCGCTACATAATCTAGCTGGAAGGGTGTTATCATCTTTGAGGGGACTCAGTCCAGTCCAGCTCTGGGAAGAGGGAGGCCTACTACAGCTGTCTGTGCTTCCTGGGGTTCACACCATATAGCCCTACTATGACCCCTGCCTCCCTCCACCAGCTCAAGTCACACCAACCTTTCCAGACTCCACCATTTAGGACAGTGAACTCTGCTCCTGCCAGCACCATTGCAGCTGCTGGGTTGGATCACATACCATGCCAGCTGTTGAGCAGCCCCTCATGATACACCAGCATCCTCACCTCCCTAACTTGGGTCTTGCTGCGGCTCACACTGGGACTGGCCACACATCAGAAGCCCCGTGTTGTTCAATGAATGATAATGTACCACCTGAAATTAGTGGCAGGGAGGACACCAGTGCCTGTCTTGGCCACTCCCACACTCCAGAGTTCTGGAACAACCACATCTGGTGAGAGGAAACCAGACCTTTCATCCTAGGTCTGGCCTCTCTGGGATCCTTGTGGATAGTGTGTGTGCTAGTTTGGGTACCTGCCACTCACATGGTCTAGATGAACAGAGTAGATTTCACAGAGGCAAATGCCATGAGCATCTTCCAGACAGTCTCAAGGAACAGTTATTAAGTACAAGGCCTATTGAACATGTCCCAGTTTGTAAACTAACTCCCAGGCACAGCCAGCCTATGGCACTCACACTATTCATTGCCAGGCAACTAACCCTCTAAGAGCCAGGGCAGCTTTCCAAACTGGAATTTTTAATAAAGTCATGTTAATAGCTAGAACAAAACATACTCAGGCTGGTGAACAGTGGCATTTCTTTACCAACACACAGGGATTTGACCAACAATCTCTCTTCATCATAGTAGCACCTGGCATAACCACTAGGCCCAACCTCTCTTATTCAAAGCCCTAGGAAGTGGCAATTAGAGCAAGGGCCCCATACAGTGAAGTAGTTTTGATGTCACACTTAGGAGAAAGGGACCTCAGCTGATTGAGGTACCTCAGGAGCTATAGGGTATAGCTGAGTAAGGAGAGAAGAGGGATGCCATGTTCCAGGCAGGCACACCCAGCTCTAAGAGAAGGAGAAGTATTTAAGGCTGGTGTCCGAGAAACATCAAGAGCATCTCCACCAGAGCCACTGTCAAAGGCCGGGTGCCAGGCCTCCACTCACACTAGCCTGGCTGCTTGTCAACAGTCAATACTGCTTGAAGCAGAAAGGCAGCCGGCCCCTTTCCCTTTCTGAGAGGCAGTTCACACTCTGCGTTTCCCAGCACTCTCCAAATTATTTTTCCATGTTCATTTCCAAGAACTTTATGAGCATATGGACTTTAAAAGCAGCGTGATGAGCTCTAGGGGAAAAGTCCTTTTGGAATCTGGACTGGATTCAACTTGTTTTCTGGAGAATCGCTATCCTCTATAGCCTTATCATTAGTTTTCTTACAAGCCTGTTCTGAGGAAAGCCCTTGGGAGCTCTTGCATAGCTTTGCACACTTCTTGGGCTTGGTCCTAACTCCACCTGCTACGTTTCTCCGTTGGCAAGATTTGTTCTTCCTTGGTCAGTGAACATGTGAGGCTAATAATGTTGCTTGTTCCCTAAGACTCCTTATATCCCTTCTTCATGTAACTGAGGCTGCCTTTTTGTATTTTAACTTGTATAATGCTTTTGTCTGAGAATAAACAAAAAGAGTAGAAATAGCCAAGTTGGCAATCTGCTCATTCCCAGACTTGAACAACAGCACGTCTGAATCCCACAGGTACCTGGCTGGCTCACTCATCCATTTCCCCAGAGACAAGTCAGTCCTGGATTTCACCTTGTCCCCTCCATCTGAACTTATCTAAGCATAGCTCTTGTTTGAGCACTTGGGGTCTTTGCTGTGCTTCTCTGTGCACAAGACCCTACAGGGTGGAAACCCTTCCTTTGTGGGCTCCCCCACATCCCATCTCTGGTATTCTCCATCAGAGCACAAAAAGAAAAGAAAAGCAGCTTGAAGAAGCAAGCAGGGTGAAGCTATGACTCCTGACCATAGACCAAGCATCCAGCATTCAGTCAGCACATTTTAGGAAAGCACCATCAAGTATCATAAAAGCAGGTTTGTTGTCCATAAGGCAATGCCTACAGAGTCATCTCCTAGTATAGGACAGCTGTTCCTTGGAAGGAAGTTGGTCCCATGCCATTACAGGAGTGAACACTATGTAATCACATGCAAAAGCTTCTCCTGAGAGATACAGTGTAAAATGCCCGGGCATGACGACGTGTAGGAGCGAGGCCAGAAAGACCAGCTGCCTCTGTTCATATAGTTCTGCCTGCCTGAGAACATGGAGGGAACAAGAATAAGAGCAAGCTAGGGCTTCTTCTGGCATTTTCTATTAAGTGACCTGTGACATTGCCAGGACAGCTTTTCCCTAGTACAGCAAAGCCTTGGAGCCTATTCCAGCAACTTGCACATTTGGTGACAATTTTGTTATAGTCTGCAGATGTACTCAGGCAAATGCAACGACAATTGTTCCAACCAACAACTTCCTCTATTGTCCTGTTTCTAATGGGAGAGTGACTGATGCCAAAACATGTGACTTCCTTCAGCCACTGTAGAGAAGTGGCTGGATAGTAGCTCTTATTGGTACCCCAAGCTTGGCTCAATGTTTTGGGGTGCAATTTTTAGGCATGTGATAGCACACACACACTCATGCTGCACATGTACATGGAGGCCAGTGATTGACATTGGGTTTGGGTTTCTTCCTCAATCTCTCTTAATTGTACAAGTTGAAACTCAGAGCTTGTCAATTTTTCTGGTCTGGCTAGACAGCTTCTGCCAGGAATCCCTGTTTCTGCCTTCCAAGAGCTGTGATGACCAATGGGCTACCATGTTCACCTGGCAATCATTTGGGTGCTGAAGATCCAAACCTGGTAGAAGGCGAGCTCTTCACTTTCTGAGCCATTTCCCCAGCTCTGTGGCTAAGAAGTTTCAAGGGTGGAAATGGTTACAACACTCACCAGCACTGTCAAAGTCAATGAGGTACTCAGCCTCAGCACAGTGGGCCATGCTGCACTTACAGATGCCTCCTCCATGGCCCGTACATAATCTTATACACATGCAAACTGTGTGTTCTAACTACACTCGGCCAACAAGTGTTCAGTGGTGACTAGCTTGCTGTAGCACCCACATTCACAAACACATAAACAGGCATAAACACACCTTCGGAACACCGTGAGTGCAGGAAATGCTCTTTAACTTAAAAGTGCAGTTGTCCAATGAGCCTATAAGTTGAAAATATCTTTAAAATATGGTGACACTATCTACCCTTTCTCACAGCCTCCTAAGAACTAAATTAATTGCTCCCAAGAGCACGCAGACGCCTGGATCTTTGAGGGACATAGAGAAAGGACTTTACCACATTGCTACCCTGCTGTGGGGGGTCAAAATTCAAAGTTCAAAGTACAGTATGGGCAGAGTGTGGCTACCTGCCTCTTCCACATCAGCATAAATACAGAAAGTTGCTGGGGCACTCTGACAGGTAATCACAGTGTAGTACTAGTGCTAATGGAACCACAAACAGCCCTGAATAATGTTCACTGACACAGGCCCCTGGTCCCCACCAGTACCTTTCTCCACATGTTCAGAGACAACACAAACCAGCAAAACTGGACCAATGGCAGTGGATAGCAAAGAATATCAATGTACAGACAAAGAATTTAAAATGTCCAATTATATCCAGATAGTTCAAAGTACCCATGGTACAAATGAAGTACAGCACTCAGCAAGCCTAATGTTTTTCACTGGAAAGCACATAAACAATGAATCGATGCTGTATTAAGACAATGAGAGGATAAGCCACAGACAAGGAGAAAGGACTTGTGAAGAACACAGCTGACAAAAGACTGCTATTCAAAACACACTCAGAAAACAGCCTGATTAGGGACAGGTTGAGGGCCAGACAAGGTTGCAAATGCCTGTAACCCCAACATGTTGGCTACAAAAGCAGGGGGGATGGGAGAAGCGGTTCGGAGTTGGCCTAGGCTGTGTAGTGAGTTTGAAGCCAGCCTGGGCTACATGAGACTGTCTTAACACTGAAAACAAAACCAAAACAAAAACTGGTCAAGTATCCTAAAATGGAGATCAAGAAGACACCGGTGTATGAAAGCATGCAAAGTTTTAAAAAGATGTTTTCCTTTATGTCTCACCTAAGTGCTAGGCCACTACATACCTGCTAGAACTTCCCAAATCCAAACACTACGCACCAGCGAGGATGTGGTGCAGCCTTGCTCAGTCACTGCTGGTGGAGATGCAAAGGATGCAGTTATACCACTTTGGGACTCAGGCTAAACTAAACATATCACCATGTAATCTGGAATTACATGACATGTTGCATATGCTCATGACCCCACAAACCCTGCACACAGATGCTAACACACAGTCTGGTCATGACAGCTAGTACCTGGACAAAATCAAGATGTCTTTCAGTAGAAGAATTAATGAACTGTGGAAGAAGCCAGATATGGCATACATGCCTATAATCCCAGCACTTGGTATGCTGAAACAAGAGGATTATGACAAACTGGAGGGCAGCCCAGTCTACATGGCAAGTTGTGGGCTAACCAGAGTTGCACATCAAGACAGAGAACTGTTAAATGCAAATTGCTAAGTGGCAATTTCAGGCTAAGCCTGAAAAAGGAAACAACTAAGAGTCCAACTCCATGGCCTTCTAGAAAAGGTGAAAGCAGAGACTGTGGAGAGTAAAGAGCTGAGCCCATCCTTCCACCTACTGAGCCCGTTGAAGCAAGGAGGACTGCATGTACAAGGCCTGGGCTATGGAATAAATGTGATACCAGCCCAGGCAACTTATCAGGACCCTGCCTCAAAATAGGAAGTAACAACATTTGGGAGGCTGAGCAAGAGGATCAGGAGTTCAACGTCAGCTCCAGGCACACAAGACCCTGTCTTAAAAATAAAAAAGAACAGTAAAAAAAGTAAGTAAAAAGAGGGCTGGCTGGAGACCTGGCTCAACGGTAAAGTGCATGTTAAATATGTATGACACCTTACTTTCAATTCCCAGCACTGAGGTGGGAGGGAATGCATGCTCAGAAATGTTGGAATCCCTCCCTCTTGCCAGCAGTGATGGTATATTCCTCTAATTTCAGCACCTGGGAAGCTGAGGGAGGAGAACTTCTACAAGTTTAAGGCCAGCCAGAGCTACAAGGCCTCCCATTTAGTGAGGAGAAGAAAATAATCACATAATCCAAGACCTACTTCTCACTAGACAAAAAGCTGAAACCACTGTGTCAATCTTGTTAAGAAACTGGCATACTGCATTGAAAGTAAACTTCCAGACCAACAAACACGAGAATTCTTTAAGGCATCTAATAGGAGCTGCCATACCCTCCACATAAACTGTGTATGTAGAAGGGGACTGGTGGTGCACACCTGGAGTCCCAGCCCTCGAGAGGGTGCAACAGGAGACGCCATTGCTACAGCTTCACTGAGTCACAACCACCAAGTTCCAGTGTCCAGGTTTGCAGAAGTGGTGTGGGAAGAGCCACCACCCGGATTGGACCCTCTTGCCCCTGTCCAGTCAGAATGCCTTATGTACAACCAGTAAAGATTTTTCCTCTAGCCTGGTGGCCCCCATCCCACTAAAACAACGGAATCCCTCAGGGTCTCAAAACCTGTTAGTAGCTGAACTGTTGTTCCTGCATTCCAGTATAATAAACCAGTGGGCATACATCCATGATGTACTGCAAGACTCCAGCAGCTCACAGAGAACACAACTGTCAAAAGGACCCAAGGACCTACAGTGAATCTGTTTCAGGACCAATGGCAAATCCCAGAGGAGCCCTGGGAGGTTACAGCCAACAATGACTAGCCTCCCCTCACACATCACACAGGAAATCCACCAGCCCCTAAGCCACTACTGGATACCACAAGGCCTCTAGGCCTATCTACAGACCATGAATACCATCAGCTCACAGGTGCCTATGTTTACATGGCTGGCACACCATTTCTGGAAGCAACTTTTCCACCTGCAAAGTAAAACATCAGAACTGCCAAGAGAGGTACTGGGAACTTCCAAGGCCTGTGGGGCAGGGAATACAGCATAGCCTGGCCTAGACATCTAAGAACACAGTCTTAAGAAAGCAGCCTGCTGCTATACCACCAGCCCCAGCCCCTGAAGTGATGGGGCAAAGAGCAAGCAGCAGCTAAAGAGCCAAGTGGAGGTAAGGAGCATAGCCCATCTCAACAAGCCTGTCCTGCCCTGTCCCTCTAACAGCAGGCCAGGGAACCAGCTCAGCTCTCTGCCCACTGAAAACGACAACAAAACAGAGCTGGGCAGAGTGGCTGATGCCTGCCATAAACATGAGAGAAGCTGAGGCAAGAGAACAGCTATAAGTTCCAGGCTAACCTGGACTATGTAACAAGATTCAAAAAAAAAAAAAAAAAAAAGAATTAGAGGGGAGGCATTGGAATTTTAAATGAAAAACCTTCCATGTTATTTTGTTTTGAGGCCTAGCTGGTCCCACAGTCTGGGTTCTCTAGCCTGACTTTCCTAAGGGTGGATGTTGTTGCTGTGCTTTGGGTTGCTTATTTTTTGAAGCAAAGTCTCACAGGGCCCAGGGTGGCATCAAACTCTCTAAGTAGCTAAGGGTGGCCTCAAACTCTTGATCTTCCTGCTTTCACCTCCTTGACCACTAAGATTAGAGATCTGTGCCAGTAGAAAACATTTTGGAAACAGATTCCCTCCACACTTTCTACTAAAACCCCAAATGTCAAGGGGACCAAGCCAGCATCCAGTACTTGGAAGGATTGTAACAAAAGCCCACTTGAGGGAAAATAAAATCACATTGAAAACAAGACAAACCCTCCTCCCCCCACCAAAGAAAGCGATCTCTTCAGTTCTGGTTTCCTTACCTGGGTCTGTGTGTTTCTTCAATCTGCACTATCAGCTGAGCAGGAGGTATCTGTTTTTTAATTAACCAGCAATGAGCAGTTTCTCCTCCCGTTTTTCTAAAGGTTCCTAGCACTGGGAGATTTGTTGGTTTAGGCCACTAGAGTCAGAATGAAGCTCTGGCTGCCATGGAAACTGCAGCAAGCTTCTAAACTGAGAAGCTCCTGGAATCCAGGCTGGCTGAAGGAAGTTGTTGCAGCTTTAATATAAAACCTACAAGAGTGGCCTCAGACCCAAGTTCCAAGATGAGTACTAATCAGACCCTCTGAGTGCAAGCCAGATGCCAACACTGATTCTGTTGCTGACCATGCCCTCCATGGGGTCAGGGTAGGAAAGAGAGTAAGAGAAGGAGCTACATGGCATGAAAAATGAAATACAAACCCATCATATTATATACATACACTCAAGAACAGACCTCAAAAACAGGACTGCAGTTAAGTAAAAGCCCTGTGGAGGCCCCTCTGACAGTGATACGTATAAAAGCCTAACAGAGGCTTCCATATCCCAAATGTGTGCCAAGGCAGAAGAGGATGTGAGGCTCAACTGTAAGCAGTGGGAGTTTCCTGATATGATAGTCCATGTGATTAGATATGTGCTGACACTTTTAAAGAGCGGAGGCATGCAGTATGAACTAGTACCCTCTGTCAACACCCCACTGGTCCTGGTGCACCACTTTCTTCCCTGTGCCACCCAGGGCTGCAGCTTCCATGCTTTGCTGTAGAGCAAAGGGGCAGGACTGCACAGTTTAGCCAGTTCAGCATAACTCTTCCTATCTTATTAGGTTAAGGGCCTTCCTCTGTTGACCGAGTGTGTAATAGATACACTGAGGAATCTGGACAAAGGGACCTGGCCCTGAGCTGGGCATGAGGAGACAGCGGCGGCTTCACTATATTACTCAGAATGTACACACTTTAAACCTCACTTCTGGAATTTTCTTTTTATTATTTTCAGACCTTGGTTGATGGCAGATGGCAGACACCAGTAAGTGAAACTGGGAATGGGAGTCGGGGAATAGGAAAGGATTACTGCTGTATTTGGTAAAATGTTAAATCTAGTTTTCCAAAAGTCCAAGTTTGAATGGATAAGGAAAGCTTACACATGGCTATAGCCTGGGGCTAGAGCTTCTTTCCCTTTCTGGCCAAAGAACCAAACAGCAAGATCAGCAGCAGTGTCCCAGCAACTCCCCACCTGGAACCACAGGCCTGTGAGTCATACGCGGCACTGTTTACAGCACAGCTCTGTGTCTAGCCTCCAAAGGTGGCTGGGAAGGTGACCTCTGAGGAAACTTAGCACCTTGAGGAGTTTTCTAGGCCCTGCCACGCCTGTTTCCACACAGATCCCAGCTGCTCACTGAGAGAAGAGGAGACCTGGTCAGCCACTTCCTTTTCTCCTCCCTGCTCCACTCAGGGAACTATTAGAACCTTGGGACAACTGGCATAACAGGAAAGGCCAATGTCCCCTAAATGCACATACACCTGAAAACCTCCACCTCTATGAAGAGGGATCCCCATTTTCTGCACTGAGGAAATGCTGTTTGGCACTCCTTTGGCTCTGGAGAAAAACTGGCATATCAGGTCCCACATTTTCTTCACACTAGGGACTGCAGCTTGCTGTCCCCTGAACTAACTACTACTCTTCTGAAGCTTCTGCGTGGCTGCTAAGATGGTGAACTTCGGTAGGACACAGCATTACACAAAGTACAGTGCAGGGCTCTCACTCAGAACCTGTCATATACAAAGGAATAAAGATGCTGGGGTTTTACTCTAAGAAGCCGCCAGGGTCCACATATCCACAAACAAAATCATGTTGTGTATTGCTGTCTTCTCACAGGAAACACCTGAAGCTAGATTAAGTTTTTAATATATGAACACACAAAGGCATTATTTCAGGCTGGGATGTAGCTCAGTGACAGCACTTGCCAACATCCATAAGGTGTCTTGTTGGATCCCTGGCACTACACACAAACAAAAACAGTGCTGCTTCTGTGGGTCACAGCCAGGTTCTTTATGCTACTCTATAACTAACTTCAGCTGAAAACTAAATTATTTTTGAAGACAGACTGTGTGCTTGTCTACCCAAACACGCTCCAAAAAGCTGCTTAGCAGTTCCTTCAGTTGGGGGAGGGATGGCTCTGAAACACCCCTGGAATGGGATGGTGGCAGGACCCCTTAGCTGGTAAAGATTTGAAGCTGATTACAAGGAAGCCATCCCCAACCCATCTC
The DNA here is from genome assembly GCA_028658305.1 of Pachyuromys duprasi. Lineage (NCBI taxonomy): Eukaryota > Metazoa > Chordata > Mammalia > Rodentia > Muridae > Pachyuromys > Pachyuromys duprasi. Next base: position 25,715,047 of record CM053752.1, on the reverse strand, counting down.
CATTAAGATGAGAGAAAGTTCCAAAGCTCTGCCCCAAAATACATGAGCTCATCTTCAGTGTTTGGGGGAGCGTACTCACTGGGGCTCTCTTCAAGAATGTACATCAAGAACCTGCCTGAACACTGTAGACTGCTGTCCCAGAGATCAATAATGTAATAATAAAATAAAATCCCCTGTGCATATAAACTAAAGTGACTACAGAGAATTGCTTCTGATAGAATATAGATATGTGTATACCTTGAAGCAGCAACTGATTAATTCAAAGAATAGAAGATTAAAGCCCAATGATGGAATATAAGTTGGATACCAGTTATATAGAACTACAGTTAATTTGTGCAAAGGATCTCTTTTTTCTTTTTTTTTTGCATAATAAAAATACTTACACTTGAAAAAAAGAAAACAATCCGCCTTATACTTGTGGGCCTTGCTCCCTATCTGCCCCATCACACTGAGTACAAGCAGCAGCCTGCTCCATCACTGCAGGCTACTTAACCTCCCACAACACCTTACACTGACGAGGAGCTCATGGTGAGCCTGGACAGAAGGCTCTAAGCCCACCAGAGGGGAACTGCCTTACTCCTCTTTCCAGGCTAGAAAAAAGACAAGACTCCTGAGCCTGCTTCTTTTGGGTACTGTACAGACACGTATGGGTCAAGAAGCCAGTCATGGAGGACATGCGCAATTTTACTTATGAAGGACAGTCAAGAAGATCTCAAGTTTGAGGGCAGTCTGGACCTCATTAACAAGACTCTAAGAGGAGGGAAGCAGCTTTACTCCCACAGTGCTCCTTCAGGCCAAGTAAAAGGCCTAACTTGGTTTCATAACTGAAGACATGAACAGGCCCCGTCTACACACAGGCATTTGCAGTTGTCAGAGGCCCAGGCCCAGAGCACCAGGATCTGTTCTAAGAGCCAGCAGGATAAGGCCGTCTTGAATAAGACTGGAAAACAACCACTTGCAATTCAGATGCACGCACATGCTATGCTCAGGCATAGGCTGGGGTTACCCACAGCCTTCCACAGAATAGCATGGCACGACTGGCATGCAGGGCGGAGCATGTAGCTCTAAATGCACACAAACTATTTCTTCAGCCATTCTGGGAGACTAGCAGCCATCTCAAAGACTTGTAGAATCCTTCATATCAGATGCTTCGTGTAGATTCCAGGCAAATAAAAATGGAGCCAGCATGCTGGGGCATCCCTGCAATCCGCACTTAGAAACAAGAGGGTGGGCGCAGTGATGGAGTTGCAAAGCCCACTGCAAAGATGCTTAAGCAAATCTCACTGCTCTGCCCTGGATGTGGAGCTGAAGCATGGATCTTTATGCCAAGAGACGTAGGTAGGCCACACTACACTAGGACAGTGGTTCCTTATGCTCGTATGCACTATATGTGCTTCCTGTAAATGCATAGTGCAGGACCACATGTGAGACCACTACAGGTACAAATCACTATATTCTATAGTCTACCATGATGCCAGAATGAATACATGAAAAGTGGTCTGCATTTTTCCTCCAATGTAAACAAATGGAAATTCACTTGAAAGCATCTGTGTTTAGATTGCAAACTTCTGTGCCAATTCTACCATGTCCTTTGACACGTTTGTAGTTCCCTCAATGCTGCCATCCTGGAGAGCAGGTGCTTTGCCAAACAGCTGGGTAGAGCTCCAACATCTAGACAGTAAGGGAGTAGTCATGTTAGTGAGAGAGCAGTCCCCTACTGCAATCCATATAATTCAACCCAACAGGAGTTCTATACACAGGCTGATGCCCAAGGGCTACACAGTGTGTAGTGCCTTGAATTACAGAAAGATAGCTCAGAGTGTTGGCCACAGCCCAGGGGAAGAGAAAGGAACTACAGGCTTGAAAAAAAAAAAAAAAAGGAATCAGCTGACCAAAGAGGAAGCCCTAGGGCCTTAACAAGGTCTCACTGGGCTGGAGACCCACTCAGAAAGGCCAGGAGAGTCCACTGACAGAGCTCAGCCCAGAACCTGACGCATCAAGACTGGAGAGACTGGGAAGGATGGGGGAAGGGGAGCTCCAGCAACGACCTCTGACCTAAGACCTTCACCTTAGCTCTCTGGCCTCTGGGCCTCACTGTAGACTTCCTTACCTTACTCTAGCTCTCAACTCCCCATGCACCATCACTGGTAACCCTTCCTTGCTCTTGGAGATGGACCCCATCTCATTCTCAGACCCCACAGGCCCAGACACTGGAAGCCCTCCATCCTTACGCATCTTCCTGTTCTGAGTGCCCAGAGAAAGCAGGAGCTGCTGAAATGGAAGTCGTGTGGATGCAAAGCCCCTGGTGCCCTCCTGCTTTACCAGGAGGCATTTCATGGCCTCACTTCAACCTATTTGGGAAGTCAAGGGCACTGCCATGTGAAAAGCAGGTTATAGAGGGAAGCCAGCTGTGGCCAGCTTTACTGCAAAATAACATCACCAGAGTTTCATTTTTTAAGAAGTTTAAGACCAGCATCCATCCTTCAGATCTGTGGTCACCTGCACCACACTCACAGTGGGAAGGAGGTCCTCTCAGGTTTTAAAGTGACAGTTCATATAAAGTTGGGGGCTGCTAGTATAAAAGTCTGCAGTTCTGAAAAGCCTGCCAATCATAAAAGAGCATGCCTCGGGGCTGGAGATATGGCTCAGTGATAAAGAGTACTGGCTGCTCTTCCAGAGTACCCAGGTTCAATTAATTCACAAGTATCTGTAACTCCAGTTCTAGAGGATCTGACCCTCACAGAGATACACATCCAGGCAAACATAAAAGCACATAAAATAAATAATTTAAAACAAACAAAAAAGAACATGCCTGGATATATGCATCATAAAAACACCCAGTGCACCAGGTGTAAGCCCAGGTCTGGGCTCTGAGCATACAGTCAAGGCTTGGCCACAACAGGCAATACTCACTTTGAAAACAAAATAAAACAAAACAGCCTTTACAGGAAAGATCAAACCAATTCCATCTGTTAACAAAAACTATTGAATCAAAAGTGGAGTTAAGCATAATTGCCTCAGTTTAAGACAGTAACTCACTTGCAACAATTAATAAAGTCCTTGTAAGTGCTCCCCACACCAGCATTTAATTCTCTTTTTTTTTTTTTTTTTGCAGGATAAATGTTAGCTTGGAACCTGCCTACACAAGAAGTGAAAGCTGACAAAGAAGCAGTTTTACAAAAAGAAGAAGAGGAGGAGGAAGAGGAAAAGGAGGAGCAGGAGCAAGAGGTCGCAGGTCACAGCAGTTGGAGGGTGTTGGGTGTCTAGGCTGGGCTCTGCTTCTGACCTCTCAATCTCTCCAGACTCTTTTAGGTCCAGACTCTGTCTGTTAATCCTCAGCACCTTGCAGGTGGCAGGTCCTGGGGGCTCACCACCTACAAGGAGCCCTGCAGTGGTCTTCTGGGCAGGCTCAATATTCAATGATAAAACAGAGAATGGGAAATGGGCTTATTAAAGGGAGAGGTTTAAGATACTTGAGGGATAAGAGGGGACAGTGGGGTCTTGAGTCTGATTTCAACTTAGTTTTTCTTTTTCTTTCTTTCTCTCTGTAGCCCTTGCTGTCCTGGAACTTGTTCTGTGCACCAGGCTGGCCTCAAATTCACAGATCTGCCTGCCTCACCCTCCCGAGTGCTGGAATTAAAGGCATGAGCCCCACCACCTTGCTCACCTTAGTCTCCTGAAGTGTGTTTAAGGGTCTCATGACCAGAGGCAGCAGCAATTAGAGTAGCCTGGCCTTTTTTCCCCCATCTTTTCTTTTCTCTAGATGTGGTCTTGCTGTGTAACCCTAGGCTGGCCTCACATTTGGCAATCTTTCTGTCTCTACCTCAAACACAGAATTACAGCACATCACGTCACACCTGGAATATACTGGCCTCACAAGGATAGTGCCCAGAGCTCTTACTGAAGGGCTAACTTTCTGATTTGGAAATTTAAAACTTTAGATAACCGTTTCTGGTCAGAAGCTAAGTTTAAGAAATTGCACTTCTGTCCACTGTGTACAGACTGGTGCTGTTCACAACCCTGCCACCCAGTTCCTGCTAACTCCAGATTCCTTCCAGGTAGCTAGAGCAGGAGTTAGCCATGGACAACAGGATGGCAGGAGGGCAAACTAGGAGGTGTGTGTCACTGCACTCTTGGGTGTCTCAGCTTCTCCAGAGATCCCAGGAGTCCACATCAAGGACACTGAGGGCTTCAGCTGGTCACTGAGAGAAGAGCTGCTTAGTTGGTAGCCTGGTGGCACAGAAGAGAGCTGACATGAGGGGACAGGCCATGACGTCTTCCACAGGAATTTTAGGTCAGATCATACAATTTGAGCCTGTTCCTATGTAGATGCTACTGAAAGATTTAACAAGTCAAAGCTAGGATGCTCTCATACACACCTTATTAGTACAAACCCACTTCAAAATGGGCCCTAACGATGGCTTGTCAAGTGGCTTTAAAGGGCACATTCAGCACCATGCTTCCTTCCAACCACAATATTCTCGCAAACTAACTGCAGGAAAGTCAAATGAAGAGTGCCAAGGCCTGCCCCATGGCATGGGGCCCAGGCAGAACACACGAGAGGCAGGCGAAAGGTCTAGGGGCAAGCACAGCGCTGGCCTCCTCCTTCAGGCACACTTCAATTTTCTAAGGATGGAAAGTTAGCCACAGCTGGCAAGGCTGCCTGGTGTCTATAAAAGTGTTCCTCCCAGGAGACGACTGGAAACAGACACTCTGAGATACTTTCATTCTTTTCCTTATTTGCCGTTCTGAAAAATAAGCTGTTCTTCCTACTCTGCAATGGAATAGGGTCAAAATCTTCCACAGTCAACAGCAACCCAAAGAAAAAGAGCACCAGATCCAAGATATTTCCAGTTTGGCAGATGGCCCAAAGTAACTCTATGCTGTTTACTTGGTACGAGCAGAATTCGCCCGGGGATAAAAACCTAATCCTGTAACCAGCCAGCCTGTGTTCCTGCGTCCTAGAGACAGAGGCTAAGGCACAGGCATGTCTCACCTCCTTCTCATTCCAATGTTCCTCTGTCTCTGTGGTGCCCACCACCTTGAAATGTCCACTCCAGGGCCCACTGTGGTGTGCAGAGCCTGCATGTTCCCAGGGCTTGCCAAAGCCACCCAACTAAGTGATCTATCAATCCATGCAAGGGCACGGCTAACAAAGGCCTGTACAAAATGGCCTGCGAGACTGACAGCAGAGCAGGTCCACCTGCTCCAAAGGGGACAGACACCTCAGGACAGGGCCTTCCTGGGCCTCCCCCACCTTTCAGGGATGCTATAACTTCTGATGTGACAGAACACATCCTTACTTTGCTATGGGGCTTTCACTGTAAACTCTCCATAACAGCAGTGAAGGAGGACTCATGCATGGGAACAAGAAAGGCTACATATGCAGATTAAGTGCCTCACAACAGAGATGAGCCTAGGTCCTTGCCCCAAAGCCAGAGCCTATCCCACATGTCCAGAGACCTGCAGGGCACTCCTAGGTATATAGCCACCAGAGTAGCCTGTTGTAAAGCCTGTGTGACCTATAGCCAACAGAGGCATAGCTCACTGCCTCCATTACACATTGCTTCTCTAGGATACACACCTATTACATAAGCAGTGCTCAGAAGAACAGGTCAACAAAAGATACAAAGAAAAAAACAGAGCATATATAGCATGGGACTCCTGAGGCAGGGAACACAGCTAACAGGCTGGAGAGAAGGAACACTCTCTGCAGCTGCCCCAAGGGTCTGCTCTCCTCAGCAAGGACATTTAAGGCATTACATCTCAGCCTTTTCTCATAGAAAACCCTCAAGAGGCCAAATGGCCAACTTCAGCAATGGTTCACAATGCCCCTCCACATTCCCAGGGCCAGGGAGAGGGCTCCCATCTCACAGTTTCTATGCTGGACACTGGATCCAGGAGTTGAGACTGATCGGTTAGCAGGGGCAGCGGGTGAGGGGCAAACACAGGGCACCCAGTGGATCTTCTTTAGCCTAATATACAGTTGGCATGGGTAGTGGAAGTCCAAATCAATTTCAACCTCAGGATCAAGTTTTGGACAGTACCTAGTGTGACATGAGAGGAGAGAGGCCATTGTCACTCCACTGTGCCAGGTCCCACATCTTGCTGCTACCTCTAGCCTCTAGGAGAGCAGGTCAGAACTCATAGCTTCTCTTCTTCCCCAGTGTTTACTGGAACTAAGGACAGAAACAATAAATGATGGGTTTTGTTGAGTGTTCTGAAAATCCTTGACCCTTAAAAGAGGCCAGCATCCTACACAGGGAACTCTAATAGGGCTCCAAACCTGTCCTTAGACACTTGTTCTGACCTGTGGCCTCAAATGCATTAAAAGCAAATCAAGGCAGGAAGTGGTCAGCATACAAGTCTTTATACAACATTCTGGCGAGACCTTTTAAAAAAAATCGGGGGGTGGACATAGCAGCACACACCCACAGTTCCAGCACTTGGAGGATCATAACAGGTTCTAGGATAACACGGGCTATAGTGAGTTCCAGGACAACCTAGGTTATAGTGAGATTCTGTCTCAAAAACCAACACATAGACCTGTAGCGATGCTCAGCAGTTAAGACTACTTACTGCTCTTGCAGAGGACCCAGGTTTGTTCTCAGCATCTATACCAAGCAATGTACAACCACTTGTAAATCCAGCTCAAGGAGATCTGATGCCTTCTCCTGTCCTCCACAGACATAGTACTCACATGTACGCTGCCATACTTAGAATATGCACAATTAAAAGTTAAACTAAGAGCTAGAGAGTTGGCTCAATGGTTAAGCACACATGTTGTTCTTGCAAAGGACCAGGTTCAATTCCCAGCACCCATGTGGACGCTCACTACCTCCTTGGGCACCAGGCACACATATGGTGCACAGGTGTGTACAGACAGGCAAAACACTCATACACATAAAAAATAATAAAATACATAAAATATAGTTTAACTAAAACCTCAAACAACACACATACCCCCTTTTTTCTCTTCTATTGAAACTATTCTTTTTTGAGACAGGGTCTTGCTAAGTAGTGTGTACTGACCCAGAATTCAGGAACCTCTGGTCTTAGCTTCCCTGGTGTGTGCTATCATGTTCAAGAAAGGCAATGGAAGTACTGGCAAAGAAACCCTTATTTTTCAAATGCCATAGAAACACCCAGGACCTGTACTGGCTCCTGGTCCCTGCAAAAAGGCCATCACCTAGGGAAGGGGAAGAATTGGAGTCTGTTGCTGGTCACTGGCTGTGGCCTTCCCCAACATGAACTTCTACCCCTCTTTGCAAAAGCACTTACACCTCAGTGGAAGCCACCATATAAATTATCAGTGTAGTGTCCCCTGGGAACATCCCCAGGTCTCCATGGTTTGCCCTGCCCAAGTCAGATTCCTTAACTGGCCACTGAGAAACTTAGCAACAGCTTGAGCAGAGCAGGATCCCAAAGCCACATGGCCCCAGAAGGTCATACAACCTCCTCCCATAGCAGGACATCATACCAGAAGACAGTAGGAGCCATCCACTGGGGCAAGGCCCAGGAAAAGAGCCCACAATGGAAACTCAACACACCTCACTTTTTCCTTAAAAACTAATTTAGGGAGAAGACATGGCTGCAACTCGGCAAACCCTGCCAGGAACACTGATTCATAGCTCCAACACTCACTGCCCTGACTGCTGACAGGTGAGCTCACATGGTACCGAAAGTCATCGCCAAAGCAGATCAGATCTCACTCTACCCCTCCCTAACTCTTCAGGTCAGCTGAGCCACAGGCACTAACCCTTCAGAGGACTCCTAGAGTGAGCTCCCAGAGCTGGGCACTAGGCTTCTGATAGGTGAGCTGAGCTGCTAGTATGTATATTCAAATGCAAGAAATATGAAACTTTTTGGATGTGTATAAAAAGAATATATTCTTTCAGGTAGCAAATAAATATGGAAAAGAAGAGGAGTGTCCTGGCCAAGGCTAAAATTCTGATACTTAGGGGGCTGAAGCAGGAGGAATACATTGAAATAGAAGTCAGCCTGGGCTACAGAATAGTGAGTCCCAGGACATCCTGGGTTACATCACAAGACTGTCTCAAGTGGGATAGTGGGGGACTGGAGAGATGGCTCAGTGAGTAGAGACACCTACTGCCAAGTCTCAGAACCTGAGCTTGATCCCCAGACCCATGTTGTTGAAAAGAGAATCAACCCCCTTTAACCATACCTGATCTCCAGTTGTGTGCCTGCACATACATACGATCATTTTTTTTCTTTTAAAGAGTCCACAAAGGCTATAAAAATTAATATAAGCTGCACTTGCTAATTTCAGCACTGGGGAGATCAGGAGTTAAAGGCCAGCCCACTCAACCACATGTGGGTCTCCCCTTAAGCCCTTGCTATTTCAACAACCTACCAATACCTCTTCCACCTCTACCTCCCAGGCAAGCTGGGAGCCACCTCTCAGCATCCTGAAACCTGGATCCAGCTCCACACAGGAGAGACTCAGTGCTCTCTTGACACATAAACAGTGTGTAGTGACAGATAAACAGTGCTCACTCTACCTCCCAGTTATCCATCTAGTTCTGTTCCAGCCCAAAGGAGCCTGACCTGTTCCTTCTCCTGTGAGATATGTCTGGGATCCCCACAGAACATTCAGCTATACCCCACAACATATCAACAACTCCACAGAAGCAAGAAAGCCCTTCCATCATTCATGGGAACTGCAGAGACTGTGTGTTTGGACTCATCTTCGTCTCCCCGCAGACACTGCCTACTCAATTGCTTCATGTGGGTGTGTAGCTAAAGTAGCTGAAACTCACAAGGTGCTTCCTATGAGCCAATTTCCTTTCTAAAAACTCTATCTACACTAGCTCACTAACCTGCCAGCAATCCCATGTGGGAACTCTAGCATTACTCTCATTCTACACAGAAGAAAGTGAAGGAGGAAGGACAAGGGCAGAAAGATGTCAGAGGCCTTCCTCTCCCTCCCTTCCTACACTTCTGTCCTGTCTGGAGCATCTTCAGAGGCCCCAGCTTCCCTAGAGAAAGGGCAGGCTGAGTTGTTCATAACAAATTGGTGCCTGGTGTGCATCATAACCAGTCTAAGGCCTAGCGAGGAAAACTTTAAGCCTTTAAGCACCCAAAAGAGGAAGAAGGGTATGGCTGGTGAGGCCTGACCAGCTGCATTCTCAGGAGCAAGGCCAGAATGGTTCTCCCCTCCTCCCGTTGTTGTCAGTTGAACAAATGAATCTGAGAAAATTCATGGGGGGGAGGGCGATGAGAGAAGGAAAGGGCAGCCAATGAAGGAGCCAAGTCCTCCCTCTCCAGGTTTACAAATGCCAGAAAACTCGGTCAGCAAGCAGTTGCCATACACACAGAAGGCAGATAGTCCCACAGTATGGGAGGACATCCAAACACAGTCAAGCATTCATGGGGAGCTAGACAGACATAACACCTGACTCTGGGAAGGTGACTGCCACAGCTGGGCAACCACCTGCACCATATAAGCTCCACTCTTCTGAACACAGAGATTTAGGGCAAACTAAGGACTCTATCAAAGTATTCACCAAGCAAGAGGGAGCGGGTACAATCTCAAAGAAGAGGAGGCTCTTCAGACTGACACAAAACTTCCAAGACACAGAGAAAAACAAAAAAGATAAACCAATCCACATGGATGGGACTACAAGGATATAGCATTCTGAGCTTTGGCCAAAGACAATCTGGGATGGCCTGTCAATACAGAAATGAACTGGTAGCAGGGCATGGTGGTGCACGCCTATGATCCCAATACTTGGGGAGGCAGAGGCAGGCAGATCTCTGAGTTTGAACCCAGCCTGGTCTACAAAGTGAGTCCAGGACAGCCAAGGCTACACAGAGAAACCCTGTCGCAAAAAAAAAAAAAAAAAAAAAGGCAGCTAGTACTAGCAACAGCAACTCCTCCTGAGAGGTTTACTTTTAGGGGAGGCAATGGAGCTTTGAGGGGAGCCCTCTGCTACCACACCCACCCATCATGCGGCCCAGCAGGTCCATACACAGTTGTCACACCTACAGTCTACACACCGTGCTGCTTTGGGTCCAAAGCTGACACCCTGCCCCAGTCCTCTTCAGGCCTCTGTTGTTTTGGGCATATGGCAGGGGCTGGACAGTTGTTCTGCCCCTAAGGTACCCAGCCAGCTAGCTATCATAGTACCACTGCTGGGACTGGGTGTGGGTGTGCAGTTTTCTGTGGGAATTCTCTTTTATGTGAAGCCAACAGGGAGCTTGGTGAGACACACAGGATGATGTGTAAGGTGCAGTGAGATCTAACTGGTGGCCCACAGGTGCCAGTTCTAAACCATGCAGGAGGGTTAGGAATGCCCCATTTCACAGGAGGAAAAATGGAAAGTATAGGAGTGTGGTCCAAAGGAACAGGGTACAGACCTAGCACACTATGGCCTAGAACCTAAGTACACAGATAACTCTAAGCAAATGGCTCTATGAAGCCTTGGGCACAGAGACCATAGCCATGATGGTTGGAGGAGATGAGAGAGGAAGGGCAAGCCTGCACTTCTGAGAAAGGGCACTGTGCAGGAAAAGAGCAGAGAGCTGCTAGCAGGAACCAGGTGGTCAAGATTGCTAGACTTGTATTCTGTCACAGAATACAACAGACAGCTAGTGTAACAAACATTGATAATCTCAGCTCTCAGGAGACCAAGGTAAGATTGTGAGTTCAAGACCAGCCTAGGCTATATATAGCAAGAGACTATCTTGAAAAAAAAAAGGAAACTGTAGATTGACCAAAGCCCATAAGCCACAAGTAAGAAGCGACACGATCTAAAGCTTGGTTTTTCATGAAAACAAGAAGTGAATGCTACAGCCTGTCAAGGACAGAGTGATGGCAGTAATAATCTTTATAAATGGTGTAACTGAGTTCTCCTGGGCCTGCGTACCAGGAAGCCAGCTGCTACATCAGTAGAAGCCACACTGAACAGGAGCAGGTCTCCTATCACAAGAGGAACTAAACGGCTACATGTTAGAGACTCTGGAGGTCCCTATGTCTGTGGCCTCTGCAGAGGGGTCTCAAGGGAAGCTAGTGAGCAATGCTGCAGAGAGCAAACACTTTAGCCCTCAAGCTCAGACAGGAGCATGTTCAAGACAAAGCAGCAGCATCTCATCCCTGCTACCCCTGTGGTCAGCAGCCAGCCAAATACCACCTTTGATTTGCAGGCCAGGACTCAAGGGCTCTTGATAGATAGGCTCAGACACGAGGCTGGCCCACTGCAGTCAGTACCTACCAGATATTACTGAAACAAAACATGAACTTCTGCAGAACTGGGGCCCCGACAACCAAGCATCCCCAAGAGCATTACAGAAAAAGAAAGTGAAAGTATATTACAGAACTATACCACCTAATACAATATACCTACTTCAATGTACACATAGTATATGCAATTTATACATGTGCACTACAACAGAGTGATAGCACAGAACACATCAATGCAATATACAAACTACCTTCTACAGCAAGATATCGGCAGACCATGTACAAAGGAATACATTTGGCATACAGATATATGTATCTACACAGTCCCTATCTCTGCTGTACATACCCCTGGCTTCTACATCTACTAACCCAGTCAACTGCAGGTAGAAAATATTCAACAAAATTTCATGTGAGCTGAGAACAGACTTTTTTTCCTTGCTATAAATCCCTAACAATATGGCTGTTTACACAACATTTAGTCTGTGTTGGGATTAAAGTTATCTAGAGATGACCTGAAAGATACAGAACCACACAGGTTACATCCAAACATGCCATTTGCTTTAGGGGGCCAGGGGATCCACAGGCATTCTTAAAGGCTGGCTATAGTTTTTAGGCCTCCAAAGGCAGCATGGTGCTGTACATCTGGCTGTGGGATTAGGCAGATATACAGATGCAGGTCTGAGCAGGACTCCTCTCCAGGGCTCCGTGGTACTGGCAATAAGGTCCCACAGGGTCCCATAGGTTTCAGGTTCCAATCATTCTCCCACTTCTCTGCCCAGAGCTGACAGTTCCACTTTGGGCAGCTGGAGAGATGACTTAGCAGTTAAGAGCACTGGCTGCCTCTTCCAGAGGTCCTAAGTTCAATTCTCAGCACCCATATGGTAGCTCACATCTATTTCAGAAAAAAGAAAATTTCACTTTCCACTCCTTCACTGTCAAGTCTTATCTCTGCCACATTCTTCAATGAGACACTACTTGGATCTTTTAAGCAACCTTGACTTTCTGTGGTGTTCACTGCTAATTTTAACTCCCCTAAATATCCCCACAGAAATGTCACAACAGCATCCAACAGTCACTTTGCATAGAGGCCAATCCCACAGCTTTGCAGATATGTGAGAACCTGGTACAGACAGAGTTCTAAGGCCACAGTGATAATTAATCCTGGTCAACATGACAATGATAGATACAACAAAAGCTATAAGGGCAACCATTTCCAGCTTGATCTTTTATGGGGACAGAGCAAAGGAATGGCCTAGCAGACTGGCAGCTAGGTGGCTCTCAAGTCCCCACAGCTCTGACGACCATGTGGCCTCCATCCCCAGAGCCCAGAGAGCCCAGCAGCCTACCCTATCCAAAGAGCAAGCTGGAGCCTCCCTAGGTGGGAATTAGGGCACATGTGATCACTACAATGTACACAAAGCTGTGTCCATTTGTGTTGTGTGAAAGAGGCACAGCTCTCACCAGCTTCCAAAGAAATGCTCATGGCAGGGGAAAAAATGTCTCAGGCTGGGGACAGGGTGCTGAGGGCAGCCACATGGCTTTAAAAACTGGTTAAAAGACTTTCTGCTGTGGTGTGGTTATGACATCATCTTTTTGTGCTTTTTAAAATCTACCCTCCCCTCTGTTGTTGCCTTTAGTACACAGTTGAGCAATTTAGGTTTGTACCAAAAAAAAAAAAAAAAAACAAAACTAAAATCAGAAGGGCTGGGGATGCAACTGAAAGGCAGAGCTCTTGCCTGACAGATATGAGGACTTAGATTCCATCTCTAGTACTCAAAAATGAAACCCAAAAAGGAAAAGAGAGAAGCCAGGTGCAGTGGTACATGCCTGTGGCCCAGTCTCTCCCAGGTTTGGGTAGGAAGATACTTGAAACTACAACTTTAAGAACAGCCAAGAAAAAAGATAACATAGCCCAGCCGTGGTGGCGCACATCTCTAATAGCAGGAGGCAGATGCAGGCAAATCAGGTGATCTGTTAGTTCGAGGCCGGCATAATCTAAACAATGAGCTCCAAGATAGCCAGGGCTACACAGTGAGATCTTGTCTTAAGAAAAGAAAAAAAAAAAAAAAAGGAAGAAGAAAGAGGAAGGGGGAGGGCAACGTATTAAGGCCTGCCCTGCCCTTCTCCTCCAGGGAAAAAGACAGTTTTTAAGTTTAGGGAACTCTAAAAAGCAGGCCAGGTCACCAGGCTAAGATCCTTGTAGAGATCAGCAAACACACTTGGTGGTATACAAGAGCATGGGTCAAACTGTTTTCTTGAGGCAATCCCAAGGGGCAGATACAAGTATAAACAACTATAAGTAAAACCGTCACTCTGTTTAGTCAAACCAACTGAGGGAGGCACACAGGTGCTAGTGTCCGCAATCAGGCCAAGTGTCTTGCTGGCTTGGTGTGGACCATCTGTGTACGGCCGTAGCTCCCTGTTTTGAGAGGAAGCCCAGGACTGGTCCTCTGAAGGAAAGGCAGAGCTAGCAATAGACTCAGCAAAATCCTGGTTTCACATTTCATAACCACACATTCACACACCCAGACAACACGTCCTGTCACCTCCCCCTTTCAGCTTTAGCAAGCTGCCCAGCACACCCCCTTCCCGCAGGTTCCAGGGACTAGGCCTACTCTCTCTGCCATGCTTGGCTCTTGGAGCCCCTGTACCTGCCTGCTAGGACTGTGGGGCCATCCCAGGATGCAGCTGGCAGAAACCAGGGCCACACAACGTTCACAGTATCCCTGGGATGGATCTCACAGCTCAGTCATAGAAAATGTCCCCAGGGAGGTCACAGCTGTAGCCAGACCTACCACACCCCTCTAAGTCCTGCCTTCTTAGCTACACTGCTCTCCCAAGACCCAAAGCACCCATGAACTCACGGCCAGGAGCTCTCACACACAGGGGCCATGCCAAGTGACTCCAAGGGAGAATGGCCAAACACTCTTTCTGCGCAGACAGGGTCACCATCAGTTAGTTTGCTGCACTCCTCTGTTGAAGGCCCAACCCTTGCCAACCTACTTCTGGGGGTTCTGATTCTGTTCTTTCTTCCCTATACTCCAAGCTCTAGGTGTGGACGCTCCCTGCAGGCTTCTCTTACCCTGAACTCCTTCCCAGAGTCCTAACCATTAACTCTACTCTTTCCGTCCTCTACTCGTAAGAGTCACACACTCCCTAACACCAGAATCTTTCAAGAGTAGCAGTCCATTTGCACATACATGACCTCATCTGCCTGTGCACACACCAGGTCTCCATAGGGTCCCAGAGCCATTAGTGATTCAAAAACTCAATTGTGCAGGAGGCTCACAGCTATAATTCCAGCACACAGGAGGCAGAGGCAGAGTTTGAGACCAGACTGGGGGTACAGCTTAGTGTTAGAGCGCTTATCTAGAACACATGAGGCTGTATTATCAGACCCAAGATCAATGAAAGATAAAAGAAAAAAGCTATTTTTGAACATGGGAATTAGAGGTCAGCTTTGGCTACATAGTCTAGACAAGACTAGGCTCTAGAGTCGGGAGGAGGCCAGGGGGTTCCAACAGAAACAAACAACAGGGGAGCTGGAGAGATCAATGGTTAAGAGCACTGGCTGCTCTTCCAGAGGACTCTTGTTTCCCAGCACCCACATGGCAGCTCATAACTGTCTGGTCTATAACTCAAATTCCAGTGGATCCGATTCCCTCACATAGGCATATATGTAGACGAACACCAAATGTACCTAAAATTAAATTTTTGAAAAATTAAAACAACAACAACCAAAAGGGAGGCAAAGCTTGGAGGTCTGTCCTACTTTGGCAAAGGAGGCACTGGACAGTCTGGAGAGGGCAAAAAGAACATGGCTACGGGGTGGGGGGGGGGCACAAAAGCTACAGGCTGGGGTGCAGGGTACTATAAAAGGCAAGCAGTATTGTAGAGTGGAAAAGTTCACTCAGAGGCTGAGAACACCTGCCTTCCCCAGCTTTATCGTGCCTGTTTTACATGTGCGAGACCCCCTGAGCTGAGTGTCCAGAGTCACATAGCTTGGGAGGAAGGCATCAAGTCCTACTGCTACAGGGCTCCAGGTCCAGGCCCAGACTAGAATATCCAGGCCACCATTCTCCCCTTAAGTGACCAAGGCAGAACCTGGTCCACCATGAAAATGGAGGAAGCCTTTTGTTTTAGATGTATGTGGGCACAGCTCCCTTACACTGAAATGGTGTCACAAAACTTCAAGCATGTGGCTGGTGACACAAAGACATCCTATCCATAGTCCTTCAACCTGCTATCATGTGGCAGAACCCAAGACACAGTGAAGCTGCCTGCATCATAGCACCCAGAGGTATCTGAAAAGGTTTAGCCAAGCCACCTCACCTCTGTCTCCTGAGCTGCCTGGTAGCCAAGCTGCCCATAAGCTGCAAGTCCCAGGGCAGGGGACCCCAGACACACTAACACTGTTTCCTATGGGCTGTTTCTAAGATGAGAACCATAGGTGGACAGAATGGCAGAAACAAACTCAAAGTACCAACTGCCACAGAAGATGGCTTTCCAAGGTCAAGGACCCCATAATCCTGCCTGGGATCTGGTCTGGTCTCCTGGATATAGGCAGAGGAATATGTCCCTGTTAGCAGGACTCTGACTAGGCTACCAACCAGGCATGACCCCCTTCCCAGAAAGCTGAGGGCCAACCCCTGTTTTTTCCCATCACCTACAGAAACAACTAGAAGCAAGTAGAGGTCCTGTCAACTCCACCTTCTAAAACAGCCAACTGCTGCTCAGATACAGCCAAATGATGCCTTGGTCCCCAGAAGAGATGAACACAGCACCCCTGGCTCCAGAATCCTAAGTGTATATTTTATATATCCTACAAGACTCAGGAGACTTCCCCACCTCATCCCACATTGTGCTTAGCACACTCCACAATAGAGACAGTCAAGAGCCAGATGCACAGGCAAGTGCTATCATAGACCCCATGCAACAGGGGTGATTGGAAGTGCATGTAGCACTTCGGACAGCCAGTGTACACTGGGCCTGCAGAAACTGAGCCCCACAGCAAGACAGGAACCATTTCAAGACATGCTAACTATCTATATGCTGTGCCAACCAGGTTCTATGGTGACTAAGATCACCCACAACTAAACAAAACAGTGCTATGGCTAGAAAGCACATACCCTCCACAGCCACCTGTAGGAATCCTATCCCCAAGGTTGTGGGGACAGAGAGGTGATGATGAGACCATGAGGGTAGAAACCTAACTGAAATCCTCATCATCGTGAAAAAGTTGGGATAAGGCCTTGTTCCATTTGCGGCAGGCTACAGCCCTAAGGCATCCCTTTAAAGCACCAAATATTCCTTCCCTCAGCAGACAGTCTGAGACCACCCTGCTCACGGGTCTCCAAACTCCAAGCCCATGGGAAGAAAACTGCCCCAGCCTACAATCCCCATATTGCCAAGATCCCCATATCCCACTAAATTCAGTGCCATTCTAGAAACACACTCAGTTCCCAGGGTGGCCTTGGGACCAGGACTCTCCAATCCAGCTTCTAGTATCATACAAAATATAAGTATCACAACTGCCTTCCCTGAAGCCACTAAGCTCCAATGCTCCAGGACTCCAGGCAAAAAGGGCTCCAGACGGGCACAGGAACTCCCTGCCTACTCCCAGGCAATGCTTAGCAGTATAGCAGGCCTAAGACTCCTAAGCAAAGCAGAATTGTGTGGGTACCAACAAATCACCAGGTGGACCAGGATCTGAGCAAAGCATGGGGAAGCCTACATTCGTTGTTCTCAACTGTTTTCCTGTGCCATTCTACAGTAGAAGCCATGGTCTATACTGATGGCTTTCAGTCTCCCACAGACTCACATAAAAACCCTATCTGGGCCTGACACCACAAACCACCATCACTCTTAGCAGGCTTATCGGGACACAGATCCCCTAGCCAGCGATGGCCCAAACTGTCACTGTGGGCTGATAACTGTGGTGACAATGCCACCCATCTGCACCCACAGCTGCTCCTACCTTAGAGACCTATGGGAAAAGTTTCTTTCTCCCCCACATCTTCCTCCATTACTGGTGACACTGCTACAGGCAATCTACTTCTTCAAAACCAGCTCTGATTTCATTCCGCACTTGGTTGGTTGGTTTTAAGCATCGCCTCATTCCAGTATCTTTCACACTCATATAGTATTAGGAGAAAAATGTCACTCAGAACTATTAAAACAAGCCAGGGATGGTAGCCATATGCCTAAAATCTCAGCCCTTGAGAAGTGGAGGCAGGAGATCAGGAGTTCAAAGGCCAGTCTCAACTGCCAGCCTCAGCTACATGAGGCTCAGGCTCAAAACAACAACAACAAAAAAGTTTTTAATTAGAAGCATGGGGCTGGGAGTGTGGCTCTGTGGTTGGTGTTTGCCTAGCATGTAAGGTCCACTAAACTTTCCAGGGCATGGTGGCACATGCCTGAACCCCGGCAGTGCCCAGAGCTGAGGAGACTGGGGCAGAAAGAGGACACATTCTAGGCCAGGGCTGGCTGCAGAGCAAGACATGTTGAGATATGACGGAAAACCAAAAAGAACAGTTCAGACTAGAAACATGCAGATAGCGGTAGGTGTTGGGTAACAAGCTGAGACGACACTATCATACTGTTTTGTTCACCTTTCTAGGTCTGAGAACAGCAATAACACATTTCAAAAACCTCCTGATCAGATCAGGTACTACCTGCCTAGACATCTTCCAAAACTAACCCAGGTGAGAGGTCACTCAATGTTCTCATCCCTGCATGTCTCAAGGCTCACTGTGTCCAGCTGTCTGTCCACACAGAAGCATCATCAGGGTAGAATGGATCTCAAAACCAGCCCTGGCCGAACCTACCTGATGGGAATGATGACACAAGGACAGAATTGGGCAACAGGGCAAGCTCACCAGGCAGTGTTACATATCGGCAGTAACAGCACTAGGGGATTACAGAAGGGGGTAGCTGCTTGTCCTCACAGCTACAGGGAACCTGGTGAGACAACACCAGGGCTAAGCTAGTGAGTATCCCATCCCCAGCTTAAAGATCCTTCCCACCACACTCCTAAGAGCCTAACACCAGCAGCTGAGGAGCCAGTAGCTAAGATGAGCCTCCTCCAGCAGCAGGCACTCTCTAAGCATTGGGTAGCAACAGCAAAGGGGCCTTGAGCAGGAATGCAAGGAAGAACATTTCTACATTTCCCTGGGCATTTTAAGTAGTGGTCAACTTGAGACCATAAGCCATGAAGCCTGACACATCGTGGGTATGCACCAGGCTTAGCTACCCATGATGGGGTTCTGGGCAAGTCACTTAACCTTCACATTCTGAGTTCTATCAGAAGGCTCAATGCTCTTTGTGTTAGTGGCTGTCACTCCTACTCTTCAAGTGCCTACTCCACAGGAACAAATACCCCTTGATCTCATAGTTATCACATAGAGGCTGAGGCTGTGAGCAGTAGCAGTTTCTGGGTCAAGGCCTCAAAGTCAGGGCTGGCCACTCCCTGTACTCCTCCCAGGACAAAGCTGGGCTCTGAAAAGCTCCCACTAAAGAGTAGAAGGTATGGGCCCTTCCCCACCCTCTTCAGAATTAAGATCACTTTAGCTATACATGACTCATTCAACAAGAGTGGAAATGCTTTCGATAGCTTTGCAATTCTCTGCACTCTGCCTTAAGGACATAACTGTTGGTCCCCATTCCACACGTTTCCCCCGCCCCCTTCCAATTACAGGCTAAACAGACAGTATGTTGGGAAAAGGACAGTTTGACTTACAGCCTGACATCCCTGTTGAAGCTCTCCCCAAGTCAGAACTGTCTTCAAATGGTGCTGAGCAATGGCAGAACAGGAACAGGTCGATCCACTCCTGGACCTGACTCTATCCAGCAGAGGGGAGTGCTGCACAGAGGTGAACAGGGCCTCAGCAGGGGAGGGCTTCCCTATTCCAAGCTTTGATGCAAACAGTTTTACATAAGCGATATGAAAAACCACTAACGGTCACTCCAGTATTCCTGTTACTTGCCTGACTGGGAGGAGATTTGCATGCTGGAGGGAAGCCCAGGGGAGTGCAGTTATTTCTAGAGAAATAAAGCAAGAGAACCTCTATGCTTTTCTGTACTCACTTTCCTTCAGCTCACATAGATTTCTCAAGTCAGGAGACCCTGCCCTCCATCCTGATGCCCAATATACCAAGGGAACTGTAAAACAGCTGTGGCGCTAAAGACAAGCCAATGAGGCTCTGTCTTCTGGGGTCCTTACCATCTCTGCCATCCTCATTCTTTGATTCAGTTGCCTTCTCTTACTCCAGGAACAAAGGGGACAGAGTTCCCTCCCTATGCTTTCATGTCCTTGCTCAAACATTCTTGACTGCATTCTTTGGTTTGTGCTTTTTTCAGTCCTGCTATATAGCCCAGGCTGACCTCAAATTTCCAGTGGTGGGATTATAGATGTGAGCCTCCACACCCAGCTCTCATGCACTGTTATTCACTAGCAGTAAGGCCAGAGACATGTGAAAAGCCAGGCTTGACCATGCTGTGGCTCTCTAGAGCAGCCAAATCTCCTGCCCACTGCTGGGCACACAGGGTCTTCTGGTCACAAAGCTACCCCATACGTCTGGTTTTACTGCTCTCCAGCCACTACATGTTCTGTTCCGAGCATGAGGTTAGAACAACTTGTTGAATTATATCCCAACAACCCAGCGCATTTACATGCCTTAGCAGGATCTGAACACAGTCACGAACTCCACACCAGCCCATCCTGGGTTCTCATGAAGAGGTTCCAACACGCTAGTCTCCCAGTCCAGGTACTCTTCATCATTTTCCCTAGCCACCCAATGGCTCTCACCCCAAGACCAGCAGGAGCCTTTGGGCCTAGAGCACAGAAGGAGGAAGAGCAAATGGGAATGCTGGATTACCAAGTGCCTTGGTCATTTTACTGCAGGTGCCTTTTTCTGGCAAATTAAATTTTAACTCAAGGCATAATGCCACAGGCTTATATTTTAACCAGATTAAACAAAAAATGCAAACCCCTAACTGAACCATGAAGACCTATGAAATCCCCCATCTTTCTGCCATTTAACACCAAGCACTTAGAAAGCATGCAACACAACACTGAGGTGCAAGACAGTCCATCTCCAGTGACAGCTCGATGAAACAGGGCTTTGTTCCTCAGATATACAGGAGGCATGGGATACTCCGCAAGAATACCCTCAGGGTCCCAAGATACAGCTTCAGTATCTCCTAAACTAACTGTCTGAGAATTCCTGGCAGGCCACATCTAGACCCAAGGTCACCTTCATGCTCCTTCCACACCTAGGCAAAAAGGAGAGGCTGTCAGACAGTGGAATGGCTCAGGTTTATAATCCCAGCAGGGGGACTGCTGCAATTTTCAGGCCAGCCTGATGTGGTGTAAGACCACTTTTAAATGAAGAAGACTTCTCACAGAATGTTCTAGCAGCAGAGGTCCCAGGGACAGTTCAATAAATCTTTTTTTCTGAGATAGGAACCTCGTAGGTCCCCCATTCAGCCACTGCACTCTGAGACCCAATTCCATGGTGTTCCAAGGTATTCCGTATTTTCTCCTTAGGCCTGAGGATGAGTTATGGCTCTGTGACCAAGTTCATAGACAATAATTACAAAAGTCAAAACCGTTTCTCTGGACTGAGCTGACATAGCCTAAAGATTACAGAAATGTTCTGAATTACCATTTCTATGTTCTTTTGTCACAGGAAAGAACTAAAGTGACCAATAAAAAGATGTTCCAGTATGAAGGCAAGTTACATTAGAATAAAACTTCACAGTGGGAAATGGAATACAGCCATCAGTGGGGGTATGACTTTCACACTGTTAAGAACAATTTGTTCTTGTTCGTGTAAGTGGCATTGATGGTGGGAATGATGTCATTAGGGTGTCTGACATTGGATCTTACTTTTAAATGCCTGCAGTATACTACAAATGACATCTTTTAAAGCTATTCAAAATCGGAGCCAGGCACTCAGGAGGCAGAGGCAGGCAGATCTGAGTTCAAGGCCAGCCTAGGCTACATAGTGAGTTCTGAAACAGCCAATGCCACAGTGAAACCCTGTCTTAAAAAAAACCGCAAAGAAAGAGGGAGACAAAAAGATTTAGATATATCCATTATTTTAAATGTGTCCACAGTTTTTCAGAGTTAGAGTATGGAACACTTGCCACAAAAAACATGGGAAGGCATTTATTTTAATGAAAATTTAAACCACTAGGGAGGGGCATAAGGGGAGAAGAGGGAGGGAGGGTAGAACTGGGAGGAGATGAGGGAGGGGGCTACAGCCAGATACAAAGTGAATAAATTGTAATAAATAATAAAATTTCTAAAAATTTAATCCTCTACTGCAGATAAACATCTTTTGGTCTTCAGCTAGTTTCCTATGTCCAGATTTGATCCTCCTGCCTCAGCATCCTGAGTACTAGGATTACAGGAATATACCACCATGCCTGGCTCTAGACTTACTCCCCCCCGCCCCCCGCCTGGTATTTTGAGACAGGGTTGGTCTTTACCCCAGGGTAGCCTAGAATTCATTATGTGGCCATGGCTGACCTCAAATCTGGGTCAATCCTCTGCCTCAGCTTCTTGAGTACAGGGATTACAGGTGTGGACTACCGTGCCCAGCCTTGTTCAATACAAGTGATTTTTACCTCCAGTGTAGATGTCAAACCGTACCCTTAAAAAATAAAAATTAAAAATAAACAGATAGATCCAGGTGGTGGAGGTGCACACCTTTAATCCTAGCACTCTGGAGGCAGAGGCAGGTGGATCTCTGTGAGTCTGAGTCGTCTTGTTTCTAGAACCGAGTTCCAGGACAGCCAGCACTACACACAGAGAAGCCCTGTTTTGAAAGAAAACCAATAAACAAACAAACAAGACAGATGGAGGGCTAGTGAGGTGGCTCAGCAGGTAGAGGTACTTGCCATGTGAAGCCACAGAAAAGTGGAAGGAGAACCAACACCAAAGTTGTTCTCTAACCCCCATATCTGCACAATTGCATGTGTACCTCCTTAATGCACAGACACATACAGTATCTTTTTAAAGAACTGATGGAGGACTGCGCATGGTGGTGCATATCTTTTATGACATCACTGGGATGGGGAGGCAGAGTCTAGAGGGTGCCTGGAACTCAACAGCCAGCCTCCAGGTTCAGTGAGAGACTTTTGATTCAAAATTAAGGTAGAAATCTGTAGAGAAAGATGCCCAGTGTCAGTATCTGGCCTTGTGCCCACTCACACGTGCGCGCGCACGCATACACACACACACACACACACACGAAGCATGTGCATGCATGCAAGAACACACATATATACACCACACACAAACAGCTGCTGGAAAGCTGCTGATGTGATATGGTAGTGAGAGTGAGTACCACATAGGAGGCCTAGAATTCAATCCTGGTCCTCCAAAAATCAATGGAAAAATACTCTCTCCTTACTCCAAACCAAAAATCACACTCTGCTGATTGGTTGCACTTCCCTCAAATGATGACTAAGTTGCTGGAAACAGAGAGCTATTTATTATACTTTGGCTTACAACAGCTAAGTGATGGCTTAAAATTATGTAGTAAGACTTGTACACAAAATACAAAATCCACTACATCAGAACCAAATGCATGCCCACCTCAGTGTCTCAATGCCTCTTCATCTTCTAGTTCAAAATGTGGCTTTTCTTACTCAAGATTTCCCTCTTGTCTGAAACAGGGGGATGTGGTGGCTAACCAAGTCATGTGGCTACAAGTTCAAGAGACACAAACTACAAGAACTCAAACCAAGGTTTGGCCATGCAGGATCTATTGGCCATGCAGGATCCTGGTGTAGAAGGCACCATGCCCCTTCCTTACCCAACCACCCAGCTGGACATATCTTTCCACATACTGGGGGTGGAGGGGTGGCAGTTCAGCTCAAGACAGTGAGACCTAGTCTGCACAATGACTCCCAGGCCTGGGCTTGAAGGAGGCAAGGAAGCTAAGCTACGGATCAAAACCGTAACTGGACAGTGGTGGCAAATGTCTTTAATCCAGCACTCTGGAGGCAGAGGCAGGCAGAGCTCTAAATTTGAGGCCTGCCTGGTTTACAGAGTGAGTTCCAGGACAGCCAGAACTACACAAAGAAACCCTGTTTCAAAAAAAAAAGAAAAAAGAAAAAAACCCAAACCACAACAAAACATTGTAAAGCAGATTCTAGGGCACATGAGGGTTCTGGGTTCCACTTGCAGGCAGCCTAGCACCCTCAGACCCCTGAACAAGGAGGCCACGCCTAGCACAAAATAAGGATGAACAAGATAATGAGAGGGTCAGCCCCCTTTAAAAGAAACCCAAGCCTCGGGTGGCAGTTCATACTGGGAATCGAAAGAGTTGTTGGGTAGAGTAGGATCAGAGTTCAAGATCATCCTTGGCTACATAGTGAATTCAAGGCCAGCAAGGGCTACATGAGACCCTGTCTCAAAAAAAGCAACAACAATAAAAATGGACTTTTCTGGGGAGCAGACTCAGTGGTTAGAGCATTTGTTGTTCTTGCAGAGCATCTGGGTTCAATTCCCGGCACCCACATGGTGGCTCAGAGCCCTCTGTAACTCCAGCTCCAGGAAATCCTCTTCTAACCTCTTTGGACACCCGGCACACATGTAGTACACACAAATACATGCAGGCAAAACATCCACACACATAAAATAGTAAAATAAATAAATCTAAACAAAACAAACAAATGACAACCACACCTAAGCAGTAGCTGAAGCACAGGGAACTTGAAACTGTCCTTTCTCCAGCCTCAGGTTCGGTGTCCTTCCTATAGCTCCCCAAATCCCAGCAACTGCATTACTGGAGACAGATATACTCTGCCATCCACACTGTCTGCCTTAAATTCTTAGCCACTAACACACCAACAGAGTGGCCCCTTGAGAAAGGGCCAGAGGAAAGCGAACAGTGATAAAACAAACAACAACAGAAACACAAATGGGCTATGCCTATTAGTCTGCCAAGTTTAATCTTTTTTTTTTTTTAATAAAGTCTCAGGCTAAAAAGATGGCTCAGTAGTTAAGAGCATGTATTGCTCTTCCAGAGGACTCAAGTTTGATTCTCTGCATCCATATCAGATAGTTCACAACTACCTGAAACTCCAGCTCCAGGAGGGTGGGGGTCTAATACCTCTGACCTCTGTAGGCACCTACACTCTCACGTACATACAAAGACACACATATGCACACAGCTTAAAATTATAAATTTTAAAAATTAAAAAAGGTGGGTCCTCCTTTCATATGCCAGGCTGGCCTTGAACTTTCAATCCTGCTGCATCAGCCTTCCTAACGCCAGTGTTTTATTCTTAAAGCCACCTCACAGAGCCAGGCACTGTGGTACACAACTGTAATTCCACCACCTGTCAGGAGAAGGCACTCTAGAGGTGGAGGCAGGAGGATCAGGAGCCCAAGGCTTGGACCCAGTCTTAAAAAAAAAAAAATCCCAAACATACACAAAGAATAACAAACCCCAGGCACACTCCAGCCTTCACATAACAGACAGGAAAATGCCTGACCAGGTTCCTCAGGCTGGGAAAAGGGCTGTTCTTTCCACCAGCATGGAGGATGCCTCAAGTTTCTCTCACAGGCCTCAGAACTTGATAGTGAGGAGGGGGAGCACTCAAGGCACATTTTGAAAGTTCCCATTTAAAAAGATCCTTGTTCATTGACTTTGGTGGAGCAGTTACGCTAATGCAAACAAGGAGAGCTTGTCTAGGAGCTGGTGGGGGAGGTGCTTCAGCTGAGCCCTCTGTAGACTCTGGCTTATGGGGTCTTCCACCCCCACGATGGCTCATCATTCATGAGGTTGTTCCCACTGCAGAATCTTTACTGGACACCACTGAACATTCATATCACCTGGCCTGCAGGCTCCTAATGGCATATCACTAAGTGCACCCTTGTTGACATAATTACATTATGATTAAAAAAAAATTCAGGGAACCACAGGAGGCAAACATAGAGTAGCAACTTCACCCACCCTTAACAAGAACACAGCTTTTAGCACATTCTGGTTCCACAAATTACAGGCACGGTTCTGCCAGGGGTGTTCCCCAGGAGGGCACTAGCAATTTGGGGTTGCCTGCCACCTACAATGATCGCCAGTCACTCTTATTCAATGCCAGGCCACAAATCTGTCAGAAACCACCCCATGCTGGCTACCCAAAGCTGGGGCACCAGGGTCCTCAGAACAATGAGAGGGCATAAGGCAGGTGGCCGAGCCATCCTAAACCCTAACAGCAGCCTTGTTCAATCCTCCCATCTGCCTTCTGCATAAAACAGATGATATCAATCCAGTACCCTCTAAACACCAGCTCAAATACCTTCTGAAGCTCCTTTCCTACACAAGACCAGGAGCTGCAGCATCAGAGCCCCCTCCACCCGGCAGATCTGCAGGGCAGACAGAGAAGGGTAAGGACCGTTTCCAGCTCCCTCAGCCCCTCCCGACTCCCTCCTCTCCAATAAGCAAAGTTGGGTGTTAAAGGCAAGCTACCTTGGAGATCACCCAGTCCAATCTCTGATCTGCTTTCACGATTCGACAAGGGCCAAAGCTGTAGCACACAACAGCTCTGCAAGGGAAGCCAGTGAATCCTCCACAGCATGGGGTGCTGGCTCTGGGCAGCCTCCCTCTGCAGTCCCTGGTTTGAGACAGGATGTCTCCCAAATAAATCACCCCCACATATAAATAACATGCATTTCAAACCTTTCAAAGGAACAACTTCTTTTCAGCAGCAGTCATAAAACAACCAGACCCAATGCTACTCAAGTGTAGGATTTTTCAGATGATCTACTTCCCCCCACCCCAAAGCATTTGATTTCTTCATTATGCTGGAGTCTCTTCCCACCTGGAGCCCACACAGCTTCAGGCCACGGCCACTGCCTCTCCCCCTTCTCTGAAGCTTCTGCAAAATCTCTGCAGAGCCTTAATCAACTTGCTCTTCTAAGGTGGGATTTGGATCTAAGCAGCAAGAGGGTATTGTTCCCATTTGTTTCAAGGCTGGTGGAGGGTCCCAGTTCCAACGACCAGCCATTTGTCACTCTTAATCTGTGAGGCAACCCTCCAGCTTCACTTACATTTTCTTTACAAGAGGAAAAGATTTCCACCACACCCTTCCTGTCAGGAGGACAGTAGAGGCAGCTGAAGGGAATTTGCTTAGAACACACTTTCACCTTTCAGTGCGGTGACCCAGGTGTCCTGTGGTCCACCCTCTGAGTTGCTGGGTCTAGAAGACCACTAGAAACAATTGCTTCAATCACTCATCTGGCAAATCCTGTTTGTCAGGCACTCGTCTTTGAACACCCTAGTCACAAGGAGCTGCAAGACCCTGTGTGTGGTCAGCTAGGGGACCAGAAGGGGAGACTGAGGCAGAAGTTGAAGTCACACTCCATCAGTATCCCACTGGGAAAGTGCAAGACCCAGACTCCCCAGGAGACGTGGTGCCTCTTCCCTCCCATGTCTGGGCTCACCTTATAGAATGATTACGAATAACTAACCGCAGGCTGTGCTCCCCAACTTGGACATACCTCCCCTGGAAAAGCCCTCCGCAGGAGTGTGCGCTCCCGGTGCCCATCTAGCGCAGCACACCTTGGAAAGGAATGGGTTAAGCTCAAGGAACTGGAGAAAGATGGGTTACAGGGAGAGGGACGGGGCTTCTCCAAATCCGAAGCTGTGCACCTAGAACTCAGTGCTCCTGTCTTCTCCAGGGACGAGGTGGGCTTCGGGAAATAAAAGGTGCCCAGGAAAGGTCAGGCCACCAGCTAGCAGCGCTGCAAGCAATGTTTGTTGGGGGACAAGGATAGAGAGCGGTGACCCATAGGAGCATTTCAAGGTGGTGGGCCGGTGAACTCCAGAAGTTAGCAAGGGCTGGAGAGAGGAGGGTGAGCACCCAACGCCAGAGGCGGGAGGCGAGCTCTGGGGTGGCCCCGGGCCGGTGCGCAAGGAGGCACACACCGCGGCCGCGGGGCCCGGGATGCGGACGAGCAAGGGCAGGTGCGGGCTGCAGCGCAGCAGCTGGGTGGGGGCGGGGAGAGACGCCGGGTCGGTCGGGCCGCCGGTTCGAGGCCCGGGCCGCGCGGAGGGGGCGGGGCGGCAGGTGCGGCCGCTCACCTGTCTCCTCCGGCCGGGGCCGCGGGGCTGGCGGGGGTGGCTAGCGGCTGCGGTGCGGGGCCCCGGGCGCACCGGGGCGGCGGCGGGGCGTCCGGGCAGCGGCTGCGCCCTCGGCGGCGGCCGGCCGGGCGGGTCCGTCAGTCAGCGACTCGGACGCGGAGCGAGCGCTGCGAAGCTGCGGCCAGCGCTCGGGGACAACGCCGCTTTATCAGGTCGGAAACAGCCGCTGCGCGCCGCTTCCGCTGACGCAGCGCCGGCCTGCGCCTCATGACTATGCAGCGGGATCTAGGGGCGGGGCCTTAGCCGCGAGCGTCCATTGGGTGGTAGTGGCGTGTGGCCCCGCCCCCAGGAAGGTCCCGCCCCTCTTGCCGCGCCCCGCCCTGGGCCTGCTGGTGGGCTCTAGAGGCGGCAGTGCGTTTGGCCGTCCTTGCCTGGTTTTCCTGTCAGACACCCTCAGGCTCTGCAGGCCGCAGCTGTGTAGCGCCCCTCTGCTAACAGAGTTGCAACCCCTTGAGAGCAAACCGGCTGCCTGTTACTCCCCCATCCACCTCCTTCCCAACCATCGCTTTCCTTGGGCATCTTCCCTTTCCGAAGCACTTTGAAGATCCTCTCAAGTCTGTGAACCCTCTTTAGAGTTGGGCAAGATGTGACCCGTGCATGTCCAGGACACCTACGCCTGGGCCACAGGACCATTGCTGAAAGGCCGAACAAGACTAGGTCCGGAAGGGGGCTGGAGAGATACAATATATATCATGGCTGATGTCAGACAGTCCTTTTGGCATCCCAGCCCGAAGTCCGGGCATCCCAGTCTTAAGTCCATGCCAAGGTTTAAGTGGTTTTGGACGAATAACTGCACCTCTCAGGGCCCTGATGTCCTCATCTGCAAAACAGAAATCCTAAGATCTATGTGAGAAGCTTGGGAGGAATTTATAAATAAAGTGCCCCGGTTAGCCTCCAGAGCAGCTAAAATGGGAAAATCTGACAATGCCAAGTGTTGACAAGAAAGGGAGCAACTGGAAGGCTTGTACACTGCTGTTGCAGGGCTGTAAGACTCACCTCCATGTGGATATCTGCTTTCTTATTTGTTTCTGGTTTGGTTGGTTGTATTTGAGACAGGGTCTCACTGGCTGGCCTTGTATTCACTGTGTAGACCAGGCTAGCTTCAAACTCACAGGGATCTGCCTGTCTCTGCTTTCTGAATGCTGCCACTCCATGCTCAGCCTGGAAATTTGCCTTAAAGGACTCAGTGCCCAGTACTTTTACTAAAGAGGCTTACCTAATTTCCTTTTTCTGTTCTTAGCAGTGCTGTTTATAGTAGCTTTAAATAGAAACTGTCCTTATATGTGTTGATCACTAAAGGCTTACATAAATTATGGCATATCCACTCATTGAATTGAGAGTGAATAATTTACAACTGCATACAATGAGTATGGGTGAGCCTTACAAAGGATTTTGAGCAACAAAAGTCAGATAAGAGTCAGGCACTCATCAATGGAGAAAACTCAATCAGTATTCTCAAAAGTTCAAAGCCAGCTTGAACTACTTAGTCACAGCTTGTGCTACTTGCATCACAAAACAACAAAAACAACAACAAATGAATTGAGTACAGTATTTTGCTTCTGTTTTCCCAGTGCTTGAGAGGTCTATGTGACATTGAGGGTTCCAGGCTAGCTATGACTCCATGAAAATCTGACTGGGGTAGAGGGAGTAGATGCTTAAGATCTGTGCCTCATGCTTATGGAGTTGTAGATGTGTGTGGCAGGGGTTAGGAGTCAGGTCAATAGCTAAGCTTGAGGGGAAGTGAGGGGACCAGGACGCTGGTATGGCGGCTGAGTCCACGGACCAGTAGTGCTTCTAGCTCCTGTGCGCTTCTGTGTGTGACTCATGGGTAACCGTCAATAAGGGCGTGCCTCCCCTGTTGACAAGGTGTTGTTGTTTGGGTTGTTTGTTTGTTTATTTATTTATTTATTTATTTATTTATTTATTTATTTATTTATTTATTTTAAGTATTGGTTTGGTTTGGTTTTGGTTTTTCAAGACAGGGCCTGTCTGTGTATCCCTGGATGTCCTAGAACTTTCTCTGTTGACCAGGCTGGCCTTGAACTCACAGATTTCCTCCTGACTCTGCCTCCCAAGGGCATCACCACTGCTTTTTGAGGATTTCCTTTTTAAATTGGGGGTTGGGGCTGGGGGGGGGGTGTAAGTACAGTGCCCACAGAGGCTACAAGAGGCGGAATCGGAGTTGCACGTGGATTCAAGCTGCTGACATGGGGGCAAGATCACAGTATGTGCTTTTTTTTTTTTTTTTTTTTTTTTTTTTTTTTTTTTTATGAACCATCTTTCTAGCCCCTTGAGGGTCTCAGGGAACAAACTCGGGTTGTCAGGCTTAGCAGCTAGTACCTCTACCCATTAAGTCATCCCACCAGCCCCTCCCTGGTTGATTTTATACTTGCAGTTCCAGCTGAGCGGTGTGTCAACTGTGTGACCATGCACTTTATTGAGTCCTCATCTGGAAATGAGCATGTCAGCAAGACATACTTATAAGGACTGGAGAGATAGCTTGGCGGTTAGGAGTGCAGACTGCTCTTGCAGAGGACTCCAGTTTGGTTCTGAACAACCCATCAGGGGCTCACAACTCTCTGTAACTACAGTACCAAGGAGATTCAACACCTCTGGCTTTCCCAGACACCTTCACTCATATACATACACACACACCTATGCAGAATTTAAAGGAATAAATCTTTATTTGAAATACAATTCTCTGTTGACATTGAGGATTAAATAAAATAACAAAATGAGAACTTTCATTTGCTTGACATAGAGTTTCGTGTACAGCAGGATGGCCTGCGGGTTACTGCGTAGCCAAGAATGACTGTGAACTCCTGACCCTCATGCCTCCGCTTCTCAGGTTGTGGGTTGCAGGCAGTCACTGCTATAACAACTTTTGTTTTGTTTTGTTTTGTTTTGTTGAGACAGGGTTTCTCTGCGTAGCCTTGGCTGACCTGGACTCACTTTGTAGACCAGGCTGGCCTTGAACTCACAGAGATCCTCCTGCTTCTACCTCCTTGAGTGCTGGGATTACAGGTGTGTGCCACTGCACCAGGCTCTACAACATCTTCTTGAAAGACATCTTTTATTTTGTGGCTGTTGTTGTTTAAAACACGGTCTCATTAGCCCAGGCTGGCCTCAAACTCTGCCTGTACCCAAGGATGATCTTATTCTCCTGGTGTATACCATAACATCCAGCTCATAAGAAAGAAAGAGAGAGAGAGAGAGAGAGAGAGAGAGAGAGAGAGAGAGGCCTTTGAAAAAAGATAGTAAAGGACGGTGTACCAAGGACAGCTTAATAACTTGTTTAATTATTCACTAACTGATGATATTTATTGATCTCTTTTTCACCTTCATTCATGAGTAAGCAGACGGGGAGTGCATGGGAACCGCGTCCTCAAGCCACTTCGGACTCTGCTACTTACAGCTGGGAATGCCTCTTCCTAAGGAAGCCACAGTGGAGTGGGAAGCACATACAGTGAGTATTAGCAAACACTGCTGCGAGCCCAGCAGATCTGAGCTGCTGCAGGCACTCAGTAAATATTTCTCTGCTGGCTGAGCCATCTCGCCAACCCTCAGTAAACACCTTTTAAAGATTCAATAAACGCATGCATGAAAGTATATGCTTAAGCCAGCTGTGGCGGTACATGTCCTAGCACTTGGGACCCAGAGGCAGGAGCATTGCCACAAATCTGAGGCCAACTTGGGCTTTGTGGCAAGCTTCTGTCTGAAGAAAGTTACAGAAAGCAAAGTAGTGCCTGCTTAAATGGAGTTTGGAAGGCAAATTCTAAGCCTGAGGTGTGGAAATAGCTCAGGAGTTTAGTTCCGTAGTCTAGAACTAGATGAAGAGATCAGGTAAAAGGCTAGAGAGGGACTGGGGAGATGGTTCGGCTGATAAGGGTACTTGCTCTGCAAGCAGAGGGTGTGAGTTTGAGTCCCTAGCACCCACATTTTAGAGAGCTTGACACATAGGACTGAAGAGATGGAAGTTAAGAGTCTTGGCAGCTCTTCCAGGGGACCTGGGTTCAAATTTTAAGTGTGTGTGTGTTTAAGAGAAACACAGCTATACATGGGGAGCAGAGACAAGCAGATCCCCAGAGTTCTCCAGTCTTCCAACCTTGCTGACAGGACAAGCTGCTGATTGAGAGATCCTGTCTCGGGGCAATAAGGTAGAAAAAGATGCAGGGATATGCCTCAAGTCCTGCTTTGGCCCCCTGTATGCACCTTCATAGTCACATGGATGCATTGTAACACAACACACACACATACATCACAACACATTCACACACACACACATAAACCACAGCACACTGACACATATATATACATCACAACACATTCATACACACACCATAGCACACTGATATGCACACATGCACCTATCACACATTCATACATATACACCCACAACACATTCACATATACACACCACACCACGTTCATACACACATCACATCCATATACATACTAGACTACACACACAACATGCATACACACAGACCACACCAAATCACACTACATTTACACACACCACAGTATATTCACACACACACACACACACTACCACCACCACAAACATACCATACCACACATACCATGCACACAAGACACATATCACAACACACACACAAGGTTAAGGAAAAGCATGTCTTCACTCTGTGTATGTTTCATCACTGTGTGTGCCCATGTGTGTGTGTACATTTGGGTGTGCATGAGTGTGCCAGAGATCCAGTGTTGGGTCACCCTGACTGTATTCTGTCCCAGCCACGCCAGGCCAGGCCTGATACCCATGCTGCTTCCAAGGAGGTAAGATGTGTGTAGCTTTTGGCTCTGCTATCATGTTGTAATTCACAGCTAAGGAGTCCTCAGGTGCCTTCTCCAAGCTCTCCATGAATGAGAAGGTCTTGAATAGCTGCCCCCTCCATCCTGTCCCAAGAGAGCTTGACATTAGATGGCCCTCTTGCACTAGGATCAGAAAGCCCTGTGCCCACACCTGTCTTCCTAGCGCTCGGGAGGCTGAAGCAGGAGAATCAGGGGCACAGGGCTATTCTCTGATATACAGTAACCTTGGGATCAGCCTGGGCCACACAAAGCCCCATCTCAAAACAAAAATGAACGAACAGAGCTCTGTTCCAGCGGCAGTGATTCTTGCACCCTTACCTGTCTTTGGGGGTGAGCCTGTGGAGCCCTGCTGGCTTTCTAGACAGTAGAGTGCCATATTAGGTTTATCGTCCATCGCCATCTTCAGGTGCTTAGCGGTCGCTCTTTAAAAATTTAATTTTATTACCTTTAACTCTGTGTGTATATATTTATTTATGCACATAACATGTGTAGGTAGGTGTACGTGAGTGCAGGTGCCCACAGAAGCTAGAGGAGTTGGATCCCATTGGAGCTGGAGTTAGAGGTGATCGTGAGCAAACCTCCTAATTTTGTAGGTACAGGGAATTGAAACTCAATTTACCAAGCCCCAGATGCTCAGCAATTTTTGTTGTTGCTTTGGTTGGTTGGCTGGTTGGTTTTGGTTTTTCAAGACAGGGTTTTGTGTTTTTGTTTTTTTTGTTTTTTGTCTGTGTAGCCCTGGCTGTCCTGAAACTCACTCTGTAGATCAGGCTGGCCCTGAACTCAAAGATCTGCCTGCCTCTGCCCACCAAGTGCTGGGATTAAAGGCTTGCACCTCCACCACCCTGCTGCTCGCCAGTTTTTAAAACAAGGGCACCACAAACTACATAGCAAATCCTGAGTCCTTGTTTGTAAAGCACACTGACCTCCCAGCTGCTTCGGAGCCTGGAATGCCACAATGGCTTCATTGCTGCCTGAATGTCACCCCATCTCACCTGTGGTGGCCTGTTGCATTCCTTTCATTTTTGGCCCCATGTGTATATGCTCCCTGTGAGGCAAGGAGGTTGGGGCAAAAGGGGTTGTACCTGCCACTGTGTGGCAGTAGGTGACATGGCCAAGACTCACCCCTCAGGCACATCTGGTTGGGTGTCAGGTAAGCAGGGCGGCAGATGAAGGGAGGGAGGATTCTGTTTATCGTTTTTAGGCATCTTTCCTTTCCTGCCCATCCCTGTGCCTTCCACAGGAGGGAAGTCTGCACCCCATCCTGCGTCAATCAAGACTGCTACAAATTGGTGGTCCTCCCCAAACTGCTCCTCACTCTGTGCTGAGAAAAGTGAGACTCCCGCCCCTGGAATGCGTAGCAAACCTGCTGGACCACAGCAGAGCAGGTAGACGATGCTCAATGTGACCCAAGAAGTGCACAGCAGAAAAGGAGGTGGGCTTGACCCACTCATACCTACCCACACCCTGCCCTTAGTCCTCCATACTTTGGGCACTAGTGTGGCAGAAAAATCCTGAAGTGGGGAGGGAGCATGTCTAACCTGAGCATCCTCTCTGCTTGCAGGATGAGCTGAGAACTGAGGGCAAGAAAGTGACCCCAAGGGAAATGATGGAGGGCTTTTGAGAGGTAAAGATGCCTATATGTATCTAGGAGACACTCCTGAGGGCCTGCCCCATCTCCCCTCCCATGGACCCTCCTCTGACTACTCAGGCAGCTGACTGTCTTGCTACCCTCTGAACCCACCTTTGAACTCTTCTGGGAGAGTTCTTGCCTCTCTGCAACCATGGAAGTGTCAGGGTGATAATCTATAACCTTGGACTTCTGGGTCCCTTGGAAGGGAGGGAGGTGATGAGCACTGAAGCTCTGTATAAATTGGGGTGGTTTAGATTGTACTATGATTAAAATTCAACTCGGAACTGGGTGTGGAGGTACACACCTGTAATCCCAGCACCCGGAGGCTGAAGCTGAGGCTGCAGGACAGAGAGAGTAGGAGGCCAGTCTGGGCCACATAGTGAGACTCTGTCACGAAACAGACAACTAAACAAAACAACAACAACAACAAGAACAACAGTAGAAACAAACACACCCGCTTATTATTTGAGGCCCCGTCCTACCTTGCCAGATCCCTTTAATCCCAGGGCTGGTTTACTCTGGGGACTGTAGCCGGCATGCTGAGCATGGGGCAGGTAGCTCTGAAGAGGAAAGAGAGAGAAGGCATAGGCTGTGGTCCAGCTGAACAGTCCCTGGGTAAGCACCTGTGCAGATCCAAACCTTTGCTTTTGGTTGTTTTGAGGCAGGGATTCTTGCAAGCCAGAATGGCCTCAAATTTACTATGTAACTCAGGATGGCACTGAATTCCTGATACTCCAGACTGTGTTTCCAGAACGCCAAGATCATAAAAGACATGTACTACCATGCCCAATCCACATTAAAACAACAACAACAATGAACACTTAAAAAAATTTCCTATTTTCCACTTCCTCATTGTCTCAATTAGCATGCATATTTAACTGCCAAAGATTCTGAGCAACTGCTTTCAGCCATACCCCTTTCTCTGCTCTGGGACTAATAGTCTAGTTGTGTCTTGTGTGTCCCAAACCTGTCTCCCCAGCTAGCTGGGTTTAAGGGTCCTTCAAGCCATGTACCCTGAGGAAGCCCTCCTCTGCTATAAAGTCCACCAGGAATGAAGTGGATAGGAGCCCCCCTCCCCGCAGAGTAGGGCAACTCCCTAGAATGAGAGTGAGCCTATACTCTTGAGGCCAAGATCTCCCTCCAGCAAGGTAAAGACCCTATCCTCCCAAACTGGCCCTGAAATCTTATAGGTCAGCAATCCAGGGGTCTGGGCAATGAGGAAGCTCGAAAAGCCTCAGGCTTGGGCACAGGTCCATGTCAGTACTTTAGATTCCAGAATTAGCCACCAAGCAGAGACTCCTGGAGTCCTTAGGAGTCCACATATTCTTCCAAGGTCATGGGGGGGGGTCACATGGGGTACAGTCACAGCATTTCCAGGGTGATCCAGGTCATATGAACACCTGCGGTCACATGGCTTCCCATGGAAGTTCAAGTTTCTTCCACTGTCTCTGGATATCAGGTGAGTTCTTCCCTAAGCCTGTGTCCTCATCTGTAAAGGGAGTAGAATCTGTCCCCAGAGCTCCAGCTCTGTGGTGGGGACACAGGGGAGTTATTGTGAAGGACCCATGGAGGCACAGGCTCGTTCAGGACAGAATCAGCATTGGAAGGTGCCTCAGATAAACCAGAAAAGAGAGTGTGCATCTGTAATCCCACCACTTGGAAGGGATGCTGAGGCAAGAGACTCCATGAAAGTTAGAGGCTAGTTCAGGCCACATAGTAAAAAAATAAAATAAAATAAAAAATAAAAAGATGGGTATGGTGCTGTATAATTGTAATCCCATTACTGGGGAGGTAGAAGCAGGAAAATTAAGAGTTCAGGGTCACTGGGTATGGTGGCACGTGTTTGTATTCACAGCACTTGGGGAGATAGAGGCAAGTAGATCACTGTGAGTCTGAGGCTAGCCTGGTCTACCATGTGAGTCCAGGATAGCCAAGGCTACACAGAGAAACCCTATCTTGAGAACCAGAAAAAAAAAGTCCAAGGTCAGCTAGACAGTTGGGGTACAGGCCTTTAATCCCAATACTTAGGAGGCAGGAGCAGGCAGATTGAGGCTAGCCTGATCTACAGAGTGAGGTCCAGGATAGTCAGGAGTACACAGAAAAACCCTGTCTCGAAAAACCAACCAATCAAACAACAAAACAGCTCAGGCACTGTGTGATCAAAGCCACCTCACAAGCCAGGCATGGTAGCACAGGTCTGTCATCCCAGCCCTCAGCAGCGGGAGCAGGAGGACCATGGCTTGGAGGCTAAGACACTGTCTCAAAAAAGCCAAAACAAGCTGCCTCATGCACATGGCAATCCTGTCTGTAGAAGAGGAAAACAGAAGCAGAGACATCTGGGATATCAGGCCTGGGATCATACAGTAGGCAAGTCGCTGAGCAAGGATCTTGAGCCATGAAGGCTGTCTAGGTTTAACAAGCAGCTTCCAGACCTGTGGAGGGGGAAGGGGGCCACAGCTCCGCAGAGCTAGACCACCCTATCTAGATGAGCAGGGGCAAGGGAAGAATCACTTCAGTTCAGCTGGACTCCGGAGCCACAGCCGTGAACCAAATGACCAGGTTGACCTGGAGAGGAGGCAGGGAGCCAACCACCCACAGCAAGTGGCAGGGTGAGGCACCTGGCACAGTTCTAAGAATGAAGGGTGAAGGCAGGTTACATATGGGACCGCCCCGCTGGCTGGCATCAACACGGTGCTGCAGTCTCTAGTGTGCTCCTCCCTGTTGGGCCACTGTCCCCAGGCAGGCCTCCGTCTCTTAGAAGCCCCCACCTCGACTGGGGCCGTCTCCCCTCCCTCTCACCTTTCCAGTCAAAATCCTCTGGCCCTTGCTCTCCTTGGGCCAGCCTGTTCTGTGTGTGACTCTTCCAGATAGCCTTCTCAGGTCACTGTGGCAGATAGTAACTCCTGCCTCTCTCAACATTCAGCAAGCAGAAAGCTGAGGACCAGTGAGGTGGCTCAGTGGGTAAAGGCGCTTCCCACCAAGCCTGACAACCTGAGTTTGATCTCTGGGACCCACGTGGTGGGAGATAACTGACTCCTGAAAGTTGTCCTCTGTGTGTTTGTGTTGTGTGTGCACACACACAGAGCAAATGGATACATAGATACATACATAGACAGATAGACAGACAGACAGACAGATAGATGATAGGTAGATAGATAGGTAGATAAATGTAATTTAAAAATAAAAATAATTTAAGAGCCAGACATGGTGTAGCATATGCTTATACTCCCGGCATTTGAGAAGCACTAGAAAAAGGATCTTGAATTTGAGGCCAACCTGGGCTACACTGCATGTTTGAGGCCAGCCTAATCTGCATAGTAAGACACTTTCTCAAAAGGGGATAGGAGGAATGAGGGGGTAGCTGGCAGTTGCCTTGTGTGGATGAAGTCTGGAGCTTTGGGTCAGTCCCCACAACTGTATAACACTAAGTGTGGTTACATGAACCTCTAATCCCAATATGGAAGAATAGGCAGGAGGATTCCAAGTTCAGGCTCATCCTTAGCTACACGGTGAGGT
This sequence comes from Pachyuromys duprasi, assembly GCA_028658305.1. Lineage (NCBI taxonomy): Eukaryota > Metazoa > Chordata > Mammalia > Rodentia > Muridae > Pachyuromys > Pachyuromys duprasi. The sequence continues at coordinate 25,677,708 of CM053752.1, read as the reverse complement.
CTAGGTCAGCCTATGCTGCATGAGACCTTGTCTTAAAAAGGTAGGTAGATAAAGCAAGGTAGATAAAGGTAGGTAGATGAACCCTAATTCAGAACCCTAGAACCCATGTTGTATGGCGTCTGCAATTCCAGCATTCTGGCATCAAGATGGGTGAGAAAGACAAGAGACTCCCTAGAAGTCCATGAACCAGATAAACAAGAAAGGACCCTGTCTCAAACAAGGTGGAAGGTGAGGGCTGGCACCAGAGGTTGTCTACACACACACACACACACACACACACACACACACACACACACACACACACAGGGGAACCTAAACACACATACACAGGAAGCTCTAGGGATAGTGAGCCTCTCCCCAAGGGTGCTTTTAAAGAGCAACCTGAAGAAGGAAGAGGCCAGAGAGAGAGTGCGTGTCCATCCCAGAACTAAGCTTAGCAATTACTGAATAGACTGTATTCCATTCTCGCCTCCTTCCATCTGAAGGCTGCCGCCTGGCCCCTCTCCCTCTCCTGCCCACCTGCCCTGGACTCACCTGTGGCTGCAGAAGGTGGGTTCCAGTTAGCCCATCTGCCTCAGTCTCTGATGCCCAGACTATACCCGGCACACAGTTCATCGCTAAGAAAGGAACAAGTAGATGAGAGCCTGTGGGCTGTCAGATCCCGAACGCAAAACATCTCAAGGAGCTCACCTTTAAGTGGGTGACAAGTGAATAGAAGGCCTCAAATGGCTGGAATGCCTGGAAGAGGAGAGCTTAGGGAAAGGTGGCCAGCCAAGCCTCTAAGCTGTTAAGCAGAAGAGTGTTGGGGATGTCTGAGTTCAGGAGGGCCACAGACCCTCGCGCTTCCTTTCAAAATGTTTTTCAGGAGCAGGGCATGCTGTGATCCCCATCCATGGGAGGACGAGTCTGGAGGGTCAGGAGTTCAAGGTTATCCAAATCCTAAGTTACACAGCAAGTTTTGAATTAAAAAGGAAACGAGGCTATGAGTGTTCCAAGGCATGGTTTGGGAGGTTTATTGTAGCTATGAGGGAGAAAACAGCCAGAGGCATCTGGAAGGGTCCAGGCTGAACTGGGCCAGCAGACTCTCCATGAGAGGAGAGAAGGGAGGTAGTGGTGAGAGAGGAAGGAAAAAGAGAGGGGCCAAGGACTGAGAGGCAAAGAGCAAGCCAAGAGGACACGTAGTCAAAAATGGCTGAGTTATACAGGGAAGGGAAGTCGGGCTGGAGAGGTTTAGCTGGGTTTGGGGTGGCCAGGATAATTCTGTAGCAGTTACTAGCTAAGCCTGCCAGCGCCTGCTTTGATACGTTAAATAGGCTCCTCAGCCATTTGTCCTGAGTGTGAGACCTAACACGTTTGAAGCTAGCCTGGGATACATGAGGTTCTGTCTCAAAAATAAAAATTAAAGTCTGGGGATATAGGTTAGTTGGCAGAGTGCTTGCCCAGCGTGCATAAGGCCCTGGGTTCAATTCCCAGGGTCACATAAATTGGGCTTGGTGGCACACAGTTGTCACCTTGGGTGATGTAATCCCAGAAGTAGAGGCAGAAAGATCAGAAGTTCAAGGCTGTCCTTGGCTACCTAGCAAGTTTGAGGGCAGCTGTAGATCCTGTCTCAAGAAAAATAATTGCCTTAGTCAGTTTTCTATTGCTGTGAAGACCACAGCAAGTCTTATAAAGGAAAACATTTAATCAGATTTTTCTTACATTCAGAGGTTTAGTCCATTATCATCAGGGTGTAAAGCATGGCAGCATAAAGGCAGACATAGTACTAGAGAGGTAGCTGAAAGTTCTACATCAGAATTGTCAGGTAGCAGGAAGAAAGAGACACTGGGCCTGTCTAGTACATTTGAAACCTCAGCACTCCCAGGGACACACTTTCTCCAGTAAGGTCATACCTCCTAATCAGTGGTTCCCAAGATGTGGGTCTTGACCCCGTTGGATGTCAAATAACCCTTGCACAGGAATCATCTAAGGCCATTGGAAAACGTAGATATTTACATTGCAATTCATAACAGTAGCAGAATTACAGTTAAGTAGCAATGAAGCCAGGCACACTGGCGCACACCTGTAATCCCAGCGCTCAGGGAGGCAAGAGGCAAGCAGACCTCTATGAGTTCAAGGCCAGTCTGGTCTACAAAGCAGGTCCTGGACAGCCAAGGCTATACAAAGAAACACTGTCTCAAAAACAAACAAACAAAAAAGAAGTAGCAATGAAAATAATTGTATGGTTGGTGGTCACCGCAACATGAGGAACTGTATTGCAGCATTAGGGAGGCTGAGAGCCACTGTCCTAATCCCTGTCAAGCAATGCCACTCCCTAATGACCAAGTATTCAAATATACAAGCTTACTGGGGGCCATTCCTATTCAAACCACCACAGTAATAAATTAAATTAAAATATAGGGACTGGGTAGAAGGCTCAACAGTTAAAATACTTACTGTTCTTGCAGAAGACCTGGGTTTGCTTCTCAGGACCCACATCAAACAGCTCAAAGCCACCTGTAACTACAGTTCCAGGGGATCTGATTCCTCCACAGACATCTGCACACATGGGGTGCACATAAAACGATGTAGGCATACACACATGAAAGAAAAAAATTTTTATATTTAAAGATTTAAATATATTTAAAACGTATTTTTAAAATATATTTATTGAAATAAAATATTTGTTTTATTTATAAGTAAATAAATATAGATATTTCATTCATTTATTTGAATGAAATATCTAAAAACAAAAACAAACAGTCCTTTGGGCTAGGGAGTGGAGAATGGGGGGGCGGGGGGCTCATGGAGCGAACAGTAGCTCTGTCTCAGTGAGCCCTTATGAGCCTACTGCAGACTCAGTTTCCTCACCAAGGCAAGTCTGGAGTGAAACGAGCCTCGTTCCGTGCCGGGCACTGCTAGAATGAGTGGAACATAGTATACACCAAGAACATAGAAAATGGTGGTTTCTTTAAAAACAAAAACAAAAAGCCACGAATTTGTGAGCTGGCAAGATGGCTTAGGGGGATAAGGCACTTGCCACCAAGACTGAAATCCTGAGTTCTGTTTCTGGGACCCACATGGTAGGAGGGAAAAAACTGACTCCTGTAAGTTGTCCTCTGACCTCCAACACACCGTGTGTGGCGTACACACACACAAACTAAATAAGATGTAACAAAGAAGGGTGTGGGAAACCAGGTATGGTGGTATAGAGCTATAATTCCAGCTTTGAGGAGGCTGAGGCAGGAGGATTGCTGAGTTCAAAGCCAGCCCAGGTTACAGAGAGAATTTCAAGTTACCCTGTGTTATAAAGTGAGACCTTTCCAAAACAAATAAAATAAAAAACGGAGTTGGGAGAGGGCAAGGCTAAACTCAGAGGCCACCTGTCACAAAGACTAGGTGGGGCCAGCTGTTGGGGGGGAAGCTGGGCTTCCAGGGTGGTCGCTCTGCTAGGTGGTTGCCAGTGGCAGGGTCAGTACTGTCTAAGCCCAAGGCTGGGGAGCCAGAGAAGTTGTCAGGAGTGCCTGAAGTCTAGGACCAAAAATGGTGGTTGCAGAAGGGCGGCCCTGTCCAGGCTGGCTGTCCAGTTCTGTTTTCCATGTTGTCTCTGGAGCTACTTTAGCTCCAAGGAGCTTTGAATGTTTGGTCTCGTTCCCAGGGACACCCCTTGGATACCATGCTGGAGGTGGAAAGGAACTTTGAGGCCTCCTGGGCTGTGGGCTGCCAGTGAGTGGGATGGTTCAGCCCTCCCTTGTCTGTAGTCTGGGAAACAACTCCCAAGCACCTCTGGTTTGGGCAGGGCTAGGGCCTGGAGCAGAACTGAGCAGTGTCCTTCCTCCAGGGGAGTGCAGGGCAGCCAGCAAAGCAACCCAGTAAACAGGGCAAGAACCAGGCCAATGCTCAGTCAGGCCTGAGCAGGCGCTGATTCAGCAAAGCATCAGGGTTTGATGTATGCCAGGTTTGGGGCAAATGTCTGACAAAGGACAGCTCTCAGAATGTGACAAGAATCAGGGCTCTGAGAGGAAGGCAGGGCTCAGAGCAGATCAGCATCAGAGTACTTAGGATATGAGTGTGGCCAGGATCAGGGATTAACATGTGACCAGGGTCAGGGTTCAGTACAGAACTGGGCATTGTGGTACAATCTCAGCATTTGGGAGGGAAAGGAAGGAGGATCAGGAATTCAAGCTCATCATTGGCTATGTAACAAGTTTGAGGCCAAACTGAGCTATGTTGTGACCCATATTTAAAGGAAGGAAGGAAGGAAGGAAGGAAGGAAGGAAGGAAGGAAGGAAGGAAGGAAGGAAGGAAGGAAGGAAGGAAACCCAAACCAAACAAATACAAAAAGCAAAAAATTCCCTAGAGGCTGGAGAGGTGACCCAGAGGTTAAGAACACTGGCTGCTCTTGAAGAAGGCCTGGGTTCAGTTCCCGGCACCCACAGAGCAACTCACAACTACCTGTAACTCCAGTTTAAGAGCATCCAAAGCCTTCTTCTGGCCTCCTTGGTCACCAGACAGGCATGTGATACACAGACACACATAAGGCACTCACTTATACATATAAAATACAACTTAAAAAATGTAAAAAAAAAAAAAAACCAACAAACAACCCCAAACCAACAAACTCATAACAACAAAACAAAGCAAAAAAGAGAGAGCAAGAGCATATAAATCAAAACTCAGCCTAGTACAGTATGGGCTCAGGGCTCAGTGTGCGACCAGGTCCAGGCTGTGACTAGTGTTCAAAGTCCCAGGTTAATTAGAGCTTGCTCTGTTCCTGGAATTCTGACTAGTTTATGCGTGGGAACATGGCCTAGTCTATGACTAACTACAGGGCTCAGCATGGAGCTGATGCTACAGTTAAACCCTAAGGCCTCAGTTTAGAGTGGCCTCCTTTATTCGAACAGATGGACTTCATTTTGCTTCACCTTATCCTGCCCTTCCCTGAGATGTGTTTTTTTTTTTCTTTGTAGCCCAGGCTAGCCTCAAACTCCTTTCAAGAGCTAGGGTTACATATATGCACCAGGGCACACAGCCTCCATCTTTCTTTCTCTTTCACTTGAGAGTCATCTGCTCTGCCAGGCTCTATTCCAGGCACCATGTAGCTAAAGCCCAGGCTGAGGTGGCCTCTCAGCTGCAGGGTGGGTCACCACTGTGAACCACAGAGAGAGAGCTGAGTTGCTCAGGGAGGCTGGATCCGGGAAGGTTCTGCAGGAGGCTCTGTAGGAGCCCTGCCCCGTGGGTCAGAGGGTGTCCAGCACGGGCTACCCCAGCATGGCACAGAATTCAGAAGAGCACAGCTCAGTGAGGTGATCTGTGATGAGGCTCTGTCCTCGGAGAGGTTCCCGCTGGCTGCATTAGCGTAAGCACCTTGCTTTCCTCAGTCAGGTTCTGTCAGTTGACAGTGGTTCCTTTAGCAGCTGGTGGGCACTTCCTGTCCCAGAGACTGTCCACTGTGGGTGAGACAGAAGCAGTAGACAATAGGAAGGAAAGAGGGGCGGAGAGCAATAGTGCACGCCTATAATCCCAGCACTCTGGGAGGCCGAGGCAGGTGTATCTCTGTGAGTTTAAGGCCAGCCTGGTCTACAAAGCGAGGCGGGAACAGCGAAGGCTACACAGAGAAATCTGTCTCGAAAAACCAAAAAATTAAAAAAAAAAAAAAAAGGTGCAAGAAGCTGGTAGTGTAGGAGTGAGTAAAGATGTGAGGCAAAAACAAACAAACAAACAAACAACCTGGAAGGAAAAAAGGCATGCGACATGCTGCATGAGGACCACTCTCAGCTGGCCGCCATCCTTGAGCACTTGACTAAGCCCTAGTAGCCCTGCAATCCTAGCTCCACATTTCTAGTTTGAAGGCTCCATCTGGGGCCCTTGCTGGCCTTTGGTCCTCTGCAGAGTATACAGAGTCAAAGACTAGATGCTTAGGCACCCCAAAGGACGTTGTGGCATGACCTTGGCCTACTGTCATTACAATCTAACCTGACCACCTCCAGGACTGCCTTTGCAGAATTTTTGGATGGATTGTTTCGTTTGTTTTGAGACAGGGTCTTCTGTAGCCCAGGCTGGCCTGGAACTCATTATATAATGAGGCTGGACTTAAATGCCTGATTTTTTTTCCAAGTGTACCTCCATGCCAGGCTGGAATCATCTTTTTCAAACGCAGTGGACAAGGTCCTGTCCCTGCTGGAAACCTTTCCTCCCGATGCTGAATCCTGGACTTCCTGGTCAGCTCCCTTGTGTTCTTCCACACAGTGCCCATGAACGACTGGCCCATCCCATGATCCCTGCTGGCCGCCCATAAGGGCACACAAAACTCTGATCTCTCTGTTCATTGCCCTAGGCTGTCCTCAAGGCCAGGAATAAGGTCACCCTCACCCTACAGGGTGGGGTACAGAGACGGAAGGAGGCCCACCTAGTTCTCACCCAACCTGTTGGGTTGGTTCAGCACCCCACGCCTGAAGAGCCCGCAGCTACGCCCTCTTCACCACTCTGTCTAACAGCAAAAAACTTTGGCTGCTGGGCTGACAGTCCCACCGTAGGGGATCAGGACTTTGGGACACCATCCTTAATCTCCAGAGAGCACTGGGGTGAAAGAGGAAGGCCTCCCTCTCTCTGGAAAAGCTCAGGGCTTCAAGGCATGAGAAGGAGTGTGCGGGCACCTCTGGCTTCGAGGCAGCCAGAAGTGTGCCACAGGGAAGGGGTATTTCCAGGAGTCAGGGCAAATCACAGGAAGCCAGGACCCTGGGGTCCACACCACCAGCATCAGGCAACACATATTCCTCACAGAAGCCGGGGGGGGGGTGTAGGGGGAATCCTCAATTATTTTCTGAGCTCAGGCCCACATGACAGCTCACATCCCAGGCCCACATTAAGGCTGCCTCCCAGATACCCTTTCCTTCACTGTAGGAGGGGATCAAACGGCATAGGATACAATCAGTCGCTTTCCTTATCTGAGCTGTGAGGTCTGTTTCCTTACTCCCTGCCTCAGTTTCCCCGTGACTATGGCTGTAGCATTGACGTAGGCAACTGTAATATCTGATTCTCTGATGTCAAAGGGAGACTTACCGTTTATGAAGTGAGGGGCCCCCAGGGTGTGAGACTAGGATTTGCAAGCTCATCCGGACCTGCCCTGCCTTTAGGCCTGCAGGTGAACATGCATGCACAAGTGTGCACACGCTTTTGTGGACCCCACTCTGCTCACTATGTTGGCTCTGGGCTTTCCCCACCCAGCGGCTGGGATACTGTGAGAGCTGGCACAGGTGTTCTTCTTTGCTCTTCCCACCCCTGTTCTCTGATGCACCTTCTGTTGCTCAAGTCTTTCTGAGAAGTCGCTCTGGGCCACAGAGTGTCATGGGAGCTACCAAGCACAGGGCCTGGGAATCCTCTTTCCTCCTGCATGGGCGGCAGTGAGGGGGCCTCAAGAGCCAAGGTTATCTTTTTTCCTTTAATTTATTTTCTATTATGTGCACTATGTGAGTGTCCTTTGGCCTGCACGCGTGTCGCTGTGAGCGTGTCAGACCTACTGGACTTGAGTTACAAACAGTTGTGAGCTGCCACGTGGGTGTTGGGAATTAAATCCCTGCTCTCTGGAAGGGCAGCCAGTGCTCTTAACCGCCGAGTCAACTCTCCACACCCGCCCCCAACCTGGGTTAGCTTCTCTAAATGCCTTCTACCCTGGGTAGCTCTGTACATCACTGTCAGCCTTTTGGCTATCGGGCTCAGCTGCCCTAAGGTGAGGAGGCTTCTTGTCTCTCATTCAGAGATCCCAAAACATTCGTCTGACTCCAGAGCTGTTAACTCTGCTGGAGCTGTTAACATCTGATGAAGCTTCTGCCTGCTGACTGAGGTTACCCATGATCCCCTGTGACTCTTGGTCTTCTGCCAACAAGAGACAGAGGAGCTGTGACTACACATCTATCCTGGCTATGGCCCTTTAGGGGCCTGAGCCTGTTTCCTTACCTGTCAAATGGGACAACATTCCCACTGAAGGGCTTATGGAGAAGAGGTAGGGAGTTTATTTCCCTGGAACTCCCTGGTAAAGAAAAGCACTTGAAAGAGACAGCAGGGTTGGAACAAACTGTTTATCCCAAAGGCCACAGCTCCCCAAGGCCATAATCCTTTCTGAAGCGTCTTACACTCTGAAGCAGAGTGTTAGCACTCTGGTCAACTGGTGTGACACCCTTGGTGACCAAAAACAAAAACAAAACAAAAACAAACAAACAAACAAACAAACAAAACAGTAGAACACAGCAACACACCTGGCTCTACTGCTATGGCACAGTTGCTGGCAGGGGACATGACAGAGAGGATTCTGCTCCTGAGAGTGCCACACTCTGCAATGGCCCCAGAGTAAGGGTAGCACGGGCAAGATTTTCTCCAGTGCATGCACAAAGAGGCAGGGGCCCAGGGGACGGAAGGACACGCAGGGCCCCACTCAACCGTGGCTCTTGCCTGCTGCAAAGAGTGACCTTGTTTATTTTGTGCCTCAGTTTCCTTACCTGGGAATTGAGGCGGCTTGCTGAAAGGCCAAGCACGCTGCTGCCTGGGCAGTGGAGTTCAGGAGGCTGATGGGGTTCCCTTTTCCTCCTGGCCAAACTTCCCACTCCATGTAATCTCGTTTCTAAAGGCTTTCTCTGCCACTAGCATGATTCCAGGGCAGCAGAGAACTCGTTTGCAGCGGGCCTCATTGGAGATACTTCCCTGGCTGATGTGACTCTACAGCTAGGACCTAGGAGGGAAGAGATGGGGCCAAACTTTGCTCAGGCCAGCTCTGCCCAGCCACACCCTCTCTGAGCCTGCTGCTCCTCTCCAGTAGAACAGACCCTGCAGAATAGTCCTAAGTGTTTCTTTCTAAAACCATCTGCCCCCTTTGCAGCTCAGCATGCTGTCAAGGGGGTGACAGGGACTCATTATGGGCTCAGTGACTCTTCTTCCTCCTTCCAGGATCACTGCTGAGATGAGAAAGCATTGAGAAAAAGCAAACTTGCCTTGGGCAGCGTAGCTGGAAGATGCCAGGGCTACAGCGGGGCCAGGTAGGGCCTGGAGAAGAAACACTGATACACGTATGGGTGTCTATGGCCAGTAACTGGGGGAGGAGGAAGAGGACAAGGAGCCTGTTGCAAGGGCCCAGGTTTTGAAATTTGGCTCTGACAAGCACCTTCGTGAACTTGATTCACCTCACCGGGCTGGGCTCCACCTCCCTCTGAACTGCTGTCTTCCCAAGTAAAAGCAGCCCTCCTGTGTCTTGATAGGCACTTGGTCTTCTCACAGGTTTTCTAGGAGAAGGCCTTAGGCCATTCTACTGGAACGTTAGGTGCATAGATGGGTCTCCTCCTACTGGGAATCGTGGATTGAATTGTGACCCAATGGGCATATGTGGGAACCCTAACCCCCAGGATCAGAAGATGATCTGATCTAAGACAGAGTCAGGTGACATGAGTTTGTTAAGCTGAGACCTGATTCTAGTGGGCTGAGTCCTCATAAGAAGGGAAAGTCTGGGGCTGGAAAGATCAGTCAGTGGTTAAGAGCAATGGATGATCTTTCAAAGGACCCGGGCTCAATTCTAAGCACCCATTTGGCAGCCTACAATTGTCTGAATTGTCTGTAACTCGATTCCAGGGAACCCGACACCCTCACCCAAACACACATGCAGGCAAAACTGTACAGGACCAGTATGGGCTCAGGATACCCCAAGACCAAGTTGTCAGTACAAAGGAAATTTATTTGCCCCAGAGAGGCAAAGAACAGGGAATACAAGACAAAGCAGGGGACAGAGGACAAGGGAGAAGGGGAAGGGAACAAGGGAGAGGGGGAAGGGATATTTGTCCTGTGGGAGGTGGGGGATGACTACAAAGGACTGCCTCAGGATAGAGAGGAGAAGGGGAAACCTCGTGTTAGGATGATATGTTTAATTTTAATTGGGCGTGTTAATTAGATGAGCCAAAGGGAGCTTTTAATTGCTAGCCTTCAATGTAGTGAGAATTTTGATGTCTTAAAAAAACAAACAGTTATATTATGTAAACATGTTTTTGTTTTAATCCCAGGTGTGGGATATGGGGCTGTTAAAAATTATACACAGCGGCAGACTATTTGCCTCATGTGTGTGTGTGGGGGGGTGTGTGTTTGTGTGGGGGTGTGCGTGCGGGCTCTGGCAGCGTTGTGATTCTGCCGGCTGAAGATAGTTTAATTTGGGGACTCTAGAGAGAGTATAAAAAGACCAGAGTCCGAAGATGGGGGCAGCTGCTCTGCCTGCTGGTTTGTCAAGTGGTGGTGAGAAAAGAGACTAGAAGTTGGGATATCCTGACAGAAGGAAGACTGAACTTGCCCCAAGGAACTCAATGCCCCTAGTCAGCAGGAAGTAGTCTATAGAGGCCTATGGCCCCTTTCCCCTCTAATGCTCTTTCTCTCCTACCTAGTGTTGGGGTGTTGGAAGGGATAAGGGATGAAAGGGTGGTGAATATAAGAACCCAAATAAAATAGATTAAAAAAAATATGCCAACACTTCAATACTTTGATCGCTAGACCTTGGTCAGCCTCAGGAGGAGGAAGTGGCCAGAAAAGGGAATAGACCTTGGTGGCTAACTGTAGGAATGTGTCTAGCAGTTTTTAGCAAGGCAGAGGGGATGGGGAGAAGGGCGAGCCCTACCAGAGCCGTGCATGCCATGCTTGCGCTGGCTAGAGTCCCTTCAAAAACACCGATGCATAGAAAATAAAAAGAAATGAATAATTAAAAGCGAGGGAGTTTGGCGGGGTGAGTGGTACATGTCTAAAATCTCAGCATTTAGGAAGCTGAGGCAGGAGGATTACCACGAGTCTGAGGCCTTCCTGGGCTACATAGTGAGTTCCAGGCCAGCCTGGTCACAGAAGATGACCCTGGAGCTTGGAGAGGAGCATCATAGTACTTACAGATTAGTAGCACAGGACACTGTCCAGGTCCCTCTGGTGACTTTTCTTATTCTCTGTGCCTCGGGTTTCCACCCACTGATATCAGCTCTTTGGGGACCTGTGAGGACCCACCTGTGGCTGGGATCGGTAAACACCTAGACAGAGCCAGCGAGTGTTTTCTTTTGTGGTTTAGGAGCTCTCTGTTGTAGGACCTTGGCTTGCAGGTTTAACCTGAGTACAGCCCAAGATGATGGGAGTTTCGGGTGCACACCTGTATGCTAGCATTTGTAAGGCAGAGGCAGAGGGTAGACAAAAGTCAGAGGCAAGCCTGGGCTATGTATAAAAGGTAGACCTTTCTCAAAAGAAAGATTTGGGAGGGCGCATGATTGTAAAACCTGTAGGAAGAATGAGGCTATTTTACAGAGACACTTGTGCCCTCCCTTTGGTTTTTGAAACAATCTACCCCCAGAAACTGGAATTTTCCTGGGTGTTTCAGGCTGGAGAAGGAAAAGAGTGGAGCCTGATGCTAGCCAGAGGGGAAGTTTGTTACCTGGAATGAGATTTATAGCTTATCAGACCAACTTGCAGCAAAGACAGACGCCCAGAGAAGGATGTTGGGCAGGACCACACCCTGACTAGGACTGCTTACCTATGCACACCTCTTGCCTCTATCTAAGCCTAATCTCATGACCAGACCCTGGAGTCTGGATTTGGGAGTGCTATGTAACTGGACCTCTTCCTTCCTCATCTCAGTGTAGCCACATTGAATAAATCTCCTTTGCTTTTCACTTATGAAAAAGGCAGGGAGGGGGGAGGCTGGGCATGGTGATGCACATTTTTAATCCCAGGACTCAGTAGGCAGAGGCAGGTAGAGCTCTGGGAGTTCGAGGCCAACCTGGTCTGCAAAGCAAGTTCTAGGGCAGCCAGCACTATGCAGGTTTGTTGGAGTCCAGAAGAAGTTATTGGATCCCTGGAACTGAGTGGTTGTCAGCTTCCCAGTCTGTGGGAGAGCAATAGACAAAGGTCTATTGCAAGACAAAGGTCTGTGCAAGAGCAATAGACCTTCTTGACCTCAGAGCCATCTCTTGCCCTGGCTTTTCACTTTCAGTGGTCTATTCACCCCGGCTTACTAGGGCTTCCAGGGCCCAGGCTCTGACCTTAATGACTCCAGTAACAGTTTTGTTCTAATAAAGTTTTATTTGTGAACATTAAATGTTAAATTTCACATAATTTTCACTGTCCATGAACTAGTCCCCTCCTTTGAATTTTTCAGCCACTTAAAATGTAGAAGTTATTCTTCATCCGTGTATGTAAATATATGATGTGTGTGCATGTATATGTGTGAGTGTGGGCACGTATGTGCCAATGTGTATGTGTAGGTCAGATGACAACCTTAGGTTTCAGTTCTTACCCTCCACCTTGAGGCGGAGTCTCTTGTTTGCTGCTGCATATGTCAAAGCTATCTGGCCTGTAAGCCTGTAGGGCAGTGGTTCTCAACCTGTGGGTCACGACCCCCTTGGTGGTGGAACAAACCTTTCACAGGGGTCTCGTATCATGTATATCCTGCATATCAGATATTTATACTATGATTCGTAACAGTAGCAAAACTATAGTTATGAAGTAGCAATGAAAATGACTATACGGTTGGGGTTCACCCCAACACGAGGAACTGTGTTAAGGGCTGCAGCACTAGGAAGGTTGGGAATCACTGCTCGTGGGGTCTCTTCTCTCTACCTTCCGTATTGCAGTGGGAACAGCGGGATTACAGATGTGCGTGGCTATGCCAGGCTTTCTGTGGTCCAGACAAGTGCCTTACTTACCTAGCCAGCTCCCTGGGCCCTCATTTTTACTTCACGACTTAGTCTGTGTATAAACAGGCGCTGGCCAGGTTTGGCCCGTGGCTGAGGTTTGCCAGCCCGGCCTGGTGAGAAGGGATATCTCAGCACCAGGGGTGGGCATCAGCAGGAACTGCTCCAGCCTTTTCGGGCTGTGTTCAAGAAGCTACTGGAATTCAGCAGCTCCTTCAGCTGACTTGCTGAGCTTCTCGCTGCGTATCCCTCCGGCCAAAGTTTTTCTAGTATCTACTGTGCCACTAGCTTAATCATTGCAGGGGTCCTAGAAAGAGTAGCACAGCATTTGGCTGAGTGGAGGAAGCCTTGTTAGCATCTCTCCCTTTTGACAGATAAGCAAACAGAATCTCACATGCAAGTTATTCAACCCTTTAACTCACTATGTAGCCGAGTCTGCCCTTGAACTCTTGATCCTTATGACTCTGGGATTGCTCCTTATGCTGGGATTGCAGGCATGCATCATTACACCTGCCTGGTAATTAAAAAAATTAATATTCATGTTTTTTTAAGAAGAAAAATGGGTGCTATAATCCCAGCACTTAGGAAGCTGAGGCAGGAGAATTGCTGAGTTGAGGCCAGACGGGGCTACACGGTATCCTAGTTTTGATATGTTGCTGGCTGTGAAAAGTGCCATGACCTATCTAAAGCAAACTTGGGGAGAAAAGGGTTTGTCCCATCCCTTCAGCTCTCAATTTATCGTCAAGGGAAGCCAGGGCAGGAACTCAAGGCAGGTGCTCAAAGTAGAAACCATAGCAGAGCACTGCCTTTTAGGCGCTGGCTGGGATGAGACACATAGGCAGGATCCATAGGAGGGACGCAGGACAACCTCTCCCACCTTGCACAAGAAGGGAGGACTGAGCCGGCTGCTCTGTTTCTGGTAGGAACATTATGGAGTGGCAGACCCCCATGGGATCAGGCCAAGTGGCTATCCTCCCTGCTGGATCTGCTTTTGTTTTTCATTTTTAATGTTTTGCATTGTATGTGTGTTTATGTGAGAGAGATAGAGTTGGAGACAGAAGCAGAGAGACAACTTTGGGAGTTGTTTTTCTCTCTCTAATGTGTGAGATCTGGAGATGGAACTCCAGTTGTCAGGCTTGGAGCCATGTGCCTTAGACCAGCTCCCGGCTTCCAGCCCCCAATCTGGACTAATGGGCTTCCTGTCCCATCTGGAGGGTGACCCGAAGCCTGACCCTGGAGGCCCAGGCGGATCAGCCGGAAGGAAGGCCTCCCAAACACACTTCACTTCGAAGCAGGCGTCTGCCAGGGGTTTCCCCAGGGACTCCCTCGGGAAGCATTTCACACTCTGGTGGGCAGCCAGCCAGCCAGCATGGCCCCCAGCAGCTGCAGGAGGCCAGAGCCTCTGGGGCATTGAGGACCAGAGCCCTGAGTCCAAAGTCCTGGAGGTACCCTCCCAAATCTGTGTTTGGGCAATGCCAGTGTGCCCCTTAACATAGCAGAATTCTCAGAGAACACACGCTCATGCACATGCATGCACACGCCAGCTCCCTGTATCTCATCCAAGTTCTGTGTGGGAACTTTCACTTCCCAAGCCTTAAAGTCCACCTCTGTAAAATGAGACCCTAGATGCCTCCCTTGTGGACCTAGATGAGAATGCAATGAGCCTGTGTGTGCAGGTAGGCCAGAGCAGAGCATGGCTTCTGGGAGGAAAGCTGCAGGTGAGGCCTACCTCTGAGCCTAAGCTTGCTCCTGCTGAAGCTGCATTCTGTTCTTAAGGCCCAAACCCAGCCTGGCTCTGGGAGTGAACTCCCTGGGTACCTTGTTCACATCCCTTCAGAGTGAGAGCAAGTTGGAGTGAGCCTCCAACTTGCTCACAGTGGCTTGTTCTGGGGTGACCTCTCTCTCCTTCCATTTTTTATCATGGTATTTTTTGTTTGTTTGTTTTGTTTTTTTTTTTTTGAGTACCTACTCTGTGACTGACCCTGTGTTAAGCACTAGAGTCTGTCTGAGAGTGAGAGGTCAGTTTTGTCCTCTTGAGGCTCATGCTCTGTGGACAGGCTCAAGCAGATAAGCTTGCACCATCTCCATCCACGTGTGCCTGTGACCACTGACATGCAAAATGTGCAGCTATGAACAGGATCTTAAGGAGTAGGGAAAAGTAGTTAGTGACTGGTGTCCTGGGGCCAGGCTCTGCTTCAGAGCAGTTGCCGTGAGTGCAAGTCTCCCAAGGGAGCTGAGTGCTTCAGCTTGTCAATGAAGTGCCATGGGAACTGGACAACATAACTACCTAGAGACCTCACAGGTGGGTTTGCAGCCACAGGGTAAAGGTGGGAGATGGGTGGACCAGGCATGATTAAGTGGTAAGAACTGCCTGCCTTTGGAGGGTTGGGGGTACAGTTTGTTTCTGTGGAGGTAAACTCAGGCGCAGTTTTCTACACATGTTGGGGTCTCCTTGCGCGTGGAGCAGGGAACCAGTATACCTAGGTTACACTCCTGTTCCCCCTGCCCCTCCTCTTCCGATGATTGCTTCAGATCCAATTCTAAAAAAGGACCAAGAAGGATCCAATGTAGGTCATACCTGCCCACCCCTTCAGTGTCTGATGATCCAGGAATAAGGATGGCTGTCTTAGTTTCTTTTCTATTGCTGTGATAAGATTCAATGACCAAGACAGCTTCTAGAAGAGTTTGGGCTTTAAGTTCCAGAGGGTTAGAGTCCACAACTGTCATGGTGGGGAGCCTGGCAGACGGCAGGAAGGCCTGGTTCTGGAGCAGTAGCTGAGCGCTTACCTCCTTATCCACAAGGACGAGGCAGAGAACTAACTTGGAATGGTGTGGGGTTTGAGGTCAAATCCAACCCTTAGCGACACACCTCCTACAAGGCCACACCTCCTAATCCTTCCCAAATAGTTCCACCAACTGGGAACCAATGATTGAAACACATAAACCTATGGGTGTCGTTCTTACTCAAACTATGATGGTGGGTTTGGGGGTACTGAGGTGTCTTTGAATCTGTAGGTGAGGCTGGGGGTACGGGACCTATGGGAATAGCTGCAGAATCCACTGGCAGCCTGGCACAGCGCTGGCCCTGCATCTCAGTACAGAGGTTGCATGTGTCTGTAGGAGCATAGTGAGGTGACATCTGAGGATGTTCATAGCTGATGTCTGGGTAGAAACACAGGGACTGTCAGGATGTGGGTTGCTGGGCCAGTCAGGAACAGAAATGGTGTGTGTATGTGTGTGTGTGTGTGCAAAGCTCAGGCTGCCCTAGATCTTAAGATAATCTCTCTGCCTCATCTTCCCAAGTATTGGAATTACAAGTGTGGGCCACCATGCCTGCCTTGTCAGGGGTAAATGAAAACTCCTTATGCATTCCCTGAGTAGAAGAAAGCACTGATCTTGCTATAACCAGTCAGTGGCAGATCTATCCTAGCGACTGGAAGGGGGTCATAATCCCTTGAGCCAGCTTCCTGCCGATCTTCAGGCATGACTCCTCTCAGGACCAAAATCAGACTTCCTTGCTCTGCATTCAATCACAAGTACTGTGATTCTATCACCCTGGGCTTTCTTTTCCCATTGCTGAAATAATGCTTGTGGCTAGCAGTGGACAAGGGCAGTTGGCCGTTCTGAGTGCTTTGTTTTTTTCAATCTTGTTATGTAAGAAGTAAATCCTAATAGCAGCCCAGATACAAACAAGAAACTGAGATCAGATAACCTGTCTCCAAGTGCATGAGATGATAGGGTATGCCCTGAGCTAGGTGGAAGCAGCCCCTTCCCCCATGTCAGGCTGAGCGGGACCGAAGGGGACAGACAATGAAGCTGGAGGGCCAAGGACTTGAACTCTGATCTGCCTTGGGCGAGCTGTGTGCCCTTGAGCAACTTACTTCCTGCTCCAAGCCCCTCTTACCGGCTGGGACATTAAATGTAAATTAAAGGTACTAAAAAGAAGGCTCTTTTCATCACTGTCTTTCCCCGATTTTGGAGCTGTTTATCTAGGTGACAAGGTGGAGACAGAGGCGTGGGCTGCTGAGTCAGGTGAGATGTGATTTCAGTTCCCTCTGTCATCTACGCAACTGTACATGTGACCATGGCTCTCTGGGCCCCCAAGAATCTGGAGATAGTAAGGGTCAGAGTTTAGGAAGAAATTAGCCTAAGCAAATTGTGCCGACTATCTTGTCTGTAATGCCTCTCTAGGCTCTACAGAAGAGGGCAGGAATTGTTTGGGTCCTGCAGTTGGGATGGTGAGTTCCATTCCAAGATAGTGAGATGCAGAAGCTGGTTTGGCCTTCTCTCAGTTCTCAGTACCCTTAACCTGCCCCTGCCTCACTGTGAGCTTGGCATTCTGTGTGGAGACTCTCAATTTGTCCTTTCCTTGACTGTGCCTTCCTTCACAGGGAGAGCAGGGAGGGGTGGTGAGCTCTGAGCCCATTGTACCTTCTGCTGGCTGCCACACAACACTCACCAGATCAAACCTGTTCACTCACTGGCTCACGCAGCCCATT
Organism: Pachyuromys duprasi; assembly: GCA_028658305.1. Taxonomy (NCBI): domain Eukaryota; kingdom Metazoa; phylum Chordata; class Mammalia; order Rodentia; family Muridae; genus Pachyuromys; species Pachyuromys duprasi. Next base: position 25,660,541 of record CM053752.1, on the reverse strand, counting down.
ATGTGTTTGGGCAGTTGCTCAGCGTAATTGTTTCCATTGGCATGATGGTTGCGTGTCCTGGGCCAACACAGGTCCAAGGTTCTGAGAGGGACTCTAGGTTGGAACAGGTGACCGGGCAGTACTTACAGAGAGCAGGGAGAGACCAGGCACAGGAGAAGATGGAATGCCTCTGTTAGGGGCAGGCAGGGTCCTGGCTGGGAGATAGAAAGGAGCCCAGGCCAGCAAGGGGGCTGGAAGTAGAGAGTGGGAACAGGATGAGAGGGATAAAGAGGGAAAGCATAATGGGTGGGTGGGGCCAGAACACTGGGCATGGTGCCTCAGGTATGAATAGTTGTTTGTCAGTCTTAGCAACTGTTTTAGCTCTGCAAAGATGAGGTGTGACAGCATGGGGCAGTAGGAGAAAGGAATCCATGCTGAGGCCCTGGCCTCCAGGACATGCTGAGAGGCCTAGAGGGGAGCTGGTGGGAATAGGGGTTGGGGAATCAGCCCCTGTACTTGCACTCCTGATGGACAGGAGGGTGGGGCTGGAGAGGAAGCCAGGGAGCAAGGAGAGGAAGTCCAGAGGGAAGTCTGTTGGTGTGAGTGGGTCTGGAGACCACTCAGGCAGTGTTCCCAGATTAGGAACATCTTCTCTAGTGCCTTCCTGAACCATCAGAAGCTGGAAGTGTCAAGGGAACTCGTAACATAAAGCAGAATTCAGGAAGAGGGTTGTAGACCTTGAAGGCAAAGCCGGCAAACTGGGGAAAAAGCAAAGAGCTGATGGCCTGGGGTGTGTCTACCAAGACATTCATCTAGATAGGTGTAAAAGGTGCTTTCTGCTCAGGATGATGAGAACCCTGGCTATAAAGAATGTGCTCTATCTCTGCTGGCCAAAGGACGCAGAAACAGCTAACTTTATTCTAGCCCTGTGGTTAACCACAGTTAGCTAAAGCCTTGTCTGTGGGACCCCCCGAGCTCAGGATGGTGCCTGAGACAGGAGACAGCTGACTGAATTTCTGTGACTTTATTTCTGTTTGTTTTTCAAGACAGGGTTTCTCTGTGTAGCCGTCCTCCCCCTTCCCCCTACTCTCTTTGTAGACCAGGCTGGACCAGGCTGGCCTCAAACTCACAGAGAATCACATGTCTCTGCCTCCCAAGTGCTGGGATTAAAGGCATGTGCCACCATGCCTGGCCTGTGAGTTTATTTCTAGCTTGTGTTAGCTTTGGGTCAGAGAAGCCCAGCTAATGGTATTTACAGTCCCACAGTTTACTCTTTAACATTGCGTCCTACTTAGGGCCGCCAGAGCCCTTCTGTTTTACTTTTCAAACAGAGTCTCTCATAGCCTATGCTCCTTTCAAAGTCACGATGCACTCCTGCTCCTCCTGCTTCCCACCTGGTCCGACAGGCGAGCGTTACCACACCTTATTTTTCAGGTTCCTTTTAAACTAAGCAGTGACCGTCTGAGGGTTGCTTGCATCTGAGTTATAAGCTGTCTTTTGGGAACTGACCTCCTCCCTCATTCTCTGTCTCCAAAAGGCAAGGAATGACATCCCCAAAGAGCCACAGACACTCAGATTCTAAGGCAGAGGCAACTGCCCCCCCTCTTCATAAAAGTCTGCAGAAACTGCTTCCCTGGGGGGATTTCTCATCACCTGCTCAGTCTCTTCACTGCCCTTCCCCAATCACTTGTGCCCGTGCCCAGGGTAGGCCTGGCTGCAGTGACTGCTTGGCAGATGTGTAGAGGACAGGGCTAAACACTTTTGCTGAAACAGGGGTAGGGGCATGGGGAGGGGGCATAGAGAGGGGAGAGAAAAGGCCTGAAGGAGGCCCTGGCAGGGGGACAGTCAGGGAGGGCAGAGGGTAGTGTCAGTAGGGGAGTCTTCCCTCCAAAAGGACATGGTGCGAATGCAGAATGTGTTCATGCCTAGATGTGTATACCGTATGCTCGGCACACACAGCGTTGGGTTCGACATTGCACTATCTTTCTGGCCTCTTGAGCTCAGGCCCTCTGTCCAGCCCTGCACAGTTCCAGGGCTCACAATAAGCTTACTATGTCTGTTCCTGGCTTGCTGCCCACCCAGACCTGGGGTCCATCCCCTCCATGTGCTGATGTGCCAGCCACCAACAGACCTTGGGGTCCCAGTTCTCACCATGTCAGTTCCAGAGGAAATGCCCCCCCCCCCAATTCCAAAAGGCAGAAGAGACAAATGGCTATTTCTGGTGCCAATTAGCATACCACAGTGCATGCTGGCCTCCAGGCTCCCTCAGTACCATAAGGACCTGTTACACATTTCAAAGTTCATGCTAACATCCCAGCCCTTCTCACATCCTCCCCTACCTTAAACTCCTTCCAGCTCATGGGCTTCCTTCCCACCCCCAAGCTGCTCATTTCTCCATATAAGCATATTTGAGCTATGTACTCTCTTTGTGCATCTCCCTCCCTTCACCCCACCCTTCTCCCTCTGTTCTGCCAGGTACAGTCTTCTGGCCACGCCCAGTCCACTACTTTTTATCTTTGCTCTGGACTCTTTGAGATGCCTCTGGCTGTTTTTTCTCTCTCTCCCTTTCTCTCTCATATTTACAATAAAGGGCTTCCCTTAACCATACCATGGAGTGGTCATGCCATCAGTTTATATAGCCAGTATGACTGTCCTTAATATCTGATACCATGGTCACCTGAGGCATACCCAGCTGGTCCCTGATCTAGGCACCCCAGGCTACAGGGGGAGAGTTAGGGCCAAGGCTGGCTCTCTATGCCATTTCTCTTACAGGCTGGTGGCCCTTTAATATAGCAGTCCACGGCAAGCACATAGTATTAGGCTGTCCCACTAGCCCTCTTACAGGCTGCTTAGCAGCCTCTGATGTCATCACCTGCTGTTCCCAGATGATAAAAGGCACCCCCCCCCCCCTTCTTGGTTTCTCTCCCTCTATCTTTCTGGAGTGTCTCTCTCCCTTCTCTCTTTCCTCTCCCCCCTTCCACAATAAAATTTCTTTCTTATACAGAATATGTTGTGGTGGTTTCTTATTATATATTATAACACATAGGAACCCTGACTGGGGCACAGACGTAGGTCACATACTCTTGCACGCCGTCCTCTACCCGCCTTTGTCAGGTTCTGTCTAGAACACAAGTCAGGCCCATGAAAATCCAAACTTTTATGGAGCCTTCTGAACTCTCTCTCTGATCTGTAGGATCAGGCCCCAGAACTGTGACAGCTCCCTGAAGGGACACAGTGCAGTCATGCTCAAGGGTAGGAGTTGGGCCATGAGGTCACAGAGATAGAACCCTGGCTCAGAGGCTGCTTGACGCTGGAATTCCTCTGCATTATGGGTAAAGTCAGAGTTCAGCCTGTGACTGATCAGGTTCAGGGGTCAGTGTGTAACCAAAAACATTGTTCAGTCTATAAACCAGAGTGAAAGCTGACAGTATGATCTGAGTCAACTTTTAGATTGTGTGAAAGGTCAATACATGAAAATGAGGACAGGACCACTTGTAGGCATGGTTGAGGAGGTTTATTTTTTATTTTTATTTTTTTATTATAGATATGAGGGAGACAGACAACAGAATCATCTCTCTGGAAGAGTCCAGACTGAACATGGCTAGTGGAATAGATCAAGTTATGGGGAGGAAGGGGCAAAGGGAGGGGATCACACCAGAAGTGGGGTCAAGAGCCAAGTGAGTCAGTGGCTGAGGTGGCTGGGTTATACAGGAATCAAGCTGGGAGAGAGGTAGTGAAGCCCAGACCCCAGGGTAGAGAGGTTGGGGGTGGGGGAGGGTAAAAGTGCTGCTAGGAGCCACAGCTACTGAGTGAGACTTTCCCAGGTTTCTTTAGAACCTGACAGTCAGGGGTCCAGGGTATTGCTAGGACAAGATCTAGGCATGTGAACAGGATCAGGGTTCAGGGTGTGACCAGCATAATCAAGGCTTAGAGTGACAAGGATCAGCACTCAGTGAGATCAGGATACAGGCTCAGTGTGTGACCAGGATCCAGACTCAGGTCATAGGTATACATGCATATGCCAGGTTCCCATGGTAGTTTCTAAGCAAGGAGACCAGAGCCTACAGATCGGGTGGAGGGTGTGTTAAAAATGATGTGCACAACAGATATTATATGAAAGAGGTTTATTGGATGGAGATGGAGAGAGAGAGAGGGAAGAAGAGAGAGAGACATGATAGGGAAAGGGGAGGGGGCGTCCCAACATAGAAAGAAGAGAGTAGGATAGAGGGCAGAGCAAGAGAGAGAGAGGTAAGAGGCAGGGGTCCATTTATAGCTCCTGCACAGCTGAACCGCACCTGCCAGGTGCGTCTTCCTGGCCAGGGACACATGGTGACATCATAGGTTACTAGGCAACAGAGAAGCAGGCTGCCTACATGCCAACAGGGTGGGGGTGGGAACAGCCCTTGGTCTTAATGTGAGCTTGGTGCTGGGCGTTGGGGTCAGAAGATCTGTGGAGCATCCTGAAGTTCTCAGAGGGCTTAGCTTCTGATGCCTTGGATCACTTTGGCATTTCCTAGCCCCCGTTTTCCTCCATCTGTGTTTCTTCTCAGTGGTCATGTGTGGATGACTGAGGTCAGCGTGAACAGTGCTCTCATGGGACACACCCTGACCTCATGACCCTGTCTGCCTTACTTCTTCCCATCAACCATGCTGCTGACTGCCACAGTGGCTCAGCAAGCCTTCCCAGAGTTGCCCTTGTGGGGCTGGACCAGATATAAGAAAAGAACAAGGGAGACACAGAAGGCACAGTCCCTCCCTGCCCTGACAGAGTTCACCCAGCCCTAGGAAAGATGAGTGTGAATGGGTGTGATGACCACCTAGCAGACATGTGTTTTGATGACAGTAAAAACAGGGGACCTCAGGAGTACAGGGCTCTGTTGAAGCCTAGGCTTAGAGGCGGCTTCAGATAAGGTGGCCCAGCTGTAGTAATGAGAAACAGCCCTCTACAGAAAAGTCACACTGCAGAGGGAGGGGCACCAGGCACAAAGGCTCTGGGCAGAAGAGGGACAAGCCTGGTGTAACTTGAGAGCGAGGATTAGGGATATAAGCACCAGACAGGCAGCCTCCGGCCCTCTTAGGCTAAGTCTAGAGAAGACACCAGCTCACTGCAAGTCCATCATACAGCAGAGGGAGCCCCCATGCCATGGGCAAAAGCCACATTTGACATCTAGCTCAGCAGCTCTGGCTGCTGGGAAATTCAACCTGGGTACATTCATCCCCCAGGCCTTGGGCTTCCCATACATCCTGGTGACATGACTGGGGGTTTTGGAGGTCGCTGGTCACACTCCAAGAAGAGTCTTTTTTTTTTTTTAAGGAGAGTGTGTTGCTTTTGCTTTGCTTAGAGCAGGAATGCTCCAGATGAGACATCCCACCTGCTCCTTGGCTTGGCTGAGCTGTTTACATTCTCCGGTTCAGGGCCCCCAGCCCTTCCCGGCAGGCTTGCCTGGGCAGGGCAGAGGGAGCAGAAATTAGAGATAAAGAGCACCCTCAGAGCCGCAAACAATGGCCAGGTGTGTAATTAACATTTCAACGCTGATAGCATCGCCTCTGTGTGGACTCTCCCTCTCTAGTTAGTCCACTGGCTGTGTAATCCTGTGGGTCTGCCTTAGTCATGCCCCCTGTTGACAGGAGACTTCTCTGCCTTCTCCGAGTCTGTGTCCCACCTCTTCTTGTGCCCAGTGTTCACAACTTACTTTATTATTTGGGTTTTTGAAACTGGGTCTTGCATAGCCAAGCTAGCCTTGAACTCTTGTCCATCTGCCCCCACCTCCCAACCACCAGGATTACAGGCCTTTATTATTATTCATTCTTTTAAAGAAAGGGTCTCAGGTAGCCCAGGCTGGCCTCAGACTTGCTATGTTGCTGAGGCTGGCCTTGAATTCCTGATCAATCTGCCTCTATTTCCCAAGTTCTGGGCTCACAAGCATGGGCTAAAATGCTCAATCTACATATATATGTATTTGGTTTTAAGAGTCTCTCACTAAGTAGCCAGGGTGGCCTTGAACTCGCGGGCTTTCTGTCTCAGCTTCTGAGTGTTGGAATTATAGACATGAACTTCCTAGGTGTGGCTCATTCAGGAGCTTTTAATTCAAAAGAGAACATTACAAAATATTTGCTGAACTGGGTACAGTGGCTCACACCTGTTCATCTGGAAGATTGCTGAGCGTTTTGAAGCCAGTCTAAGTCTAAGGGCAACCTGGGTTACAGAGTACATGAGTGCCTGGTTTCAGCACCAGATGAAAAAAAAAAAAAAAGAAATAAAAGGAGGACATGACTGTTCCCAAGGGCTTGAGGTTTTTATTATAGATAAAAGGGACAAAACAAGCAGAGGCAGAGACATCTGGGAGAGTCCAGAGTGAACATGGCCAGACTGAAATAGCCACGTGAGGAGATAGGGGGAGGAAGAACAAGAGAGGGGCTGCCAACCAAGAGGGGTGGCCTGGGCCAAGAGACTGACCAAGAAGCCGAAAGGTGAAAGGTCGGGTGTAACCAAAATGGCTGGATTATGTAGAGATGAGCAGCCAAGCCTCTGGCTGGAGAAGCTTAAGGAATATGTATGTGTGTGTGTGGGGGTGGTGGTGGTGGTGGTGGTGGTAATGCCAGCCAGGAGAACCCTGTAACAGGTAGGGACTGAGGGATGCTGGGAGAATCTATCAGCCAGAGCGAGCTTTGATATATTACTAGGCACCTCAATTAGTTGTTTGTCTAGGTTTGGGGTTTGAGGCCTAACACAGACTGAGACCCTGTTTCAAACAAAACAAAACAAAATTTCAAACCAAACAAACCCGTCTAGTTTTTATTCTGTCAAATGTTCTGGAAGACCCAGAGGTGGCTTTCTGGCAGGTCTTACTATGTAGCCTAGGCTGTGCAGCAGCCTAGGCACTGAGTCCTTCCTTTCACTCCTGTCTCAGGGAGATTCTGCCTGCAAGCTGAGGGAGGGAGCTTGGCTGTGGGAGGTGTCCAGCCTGGAGCAGTGATGATCTATCCCCTGTCCCTGCCTCACCCTTTCAGTCCTATGTAGAGAGCCAGGAATCTTTAATTCCTTGGTTTTACAGCAGACACTGATGGCAGCTGAGGCTACAGGGTAGTGTGGGAGCTGCAGGCTGGCTGCCTCTGGCCCAGGCTTACTGGAGGCCAAACCCAGCTCTGAGCCCTCTGTGTCCTTGCTATAAGACATCCAGGACCTCCTCCTCCTTCTTCTTGAGACAGGGTTTCTCTGTGTAGTCCTGTCCTGGACTCACTTTGTGTACCAGGCTGGCCTTGAACTCACAGAGTTCCACCTGCCTCTGCCTCCCGACTGCTGGGATTAAAGGTGTGTGCCACCACCCCTGGCTTCACCCAGGACCTTCTACCCACAAGGCTCATGAGGAGGGAGAAGAAGGAGCCAAGGGGTCCAGTGCTGGGAGAGTTTGGCTCTATTCCTTCCTTTCCCTCTGTGGCCTTTCCAATCTCACAATGACCCATTTGGCCAATCTGGAAGACTCAGTGGGTGGTTGCTTTTTACAAAGCTCCATGACCCGAGCTTAATTTGCAGGACTCACATGGAAGAACAAATGAACTGACTTCTGCAATTGTCCCTTCACTTCTATTTGTGTGCCCTGGCATATATGCACCTACACACACGTACAAATACACAGAATAAATAAAGAAAATGTTATTTTTTTTTAAAAGGACAGTAGTGTGGCCCATACCTTTAATCCCAGCACTGGGGAGGCGGAGGCTGGGGATCTCTGAGTTCTGTGGTCTACAGAGTGGGTTCCAGGACAGCCAGGACGGTTACACAAAGAAACCCTGTCTTGACTGCCCAACCCCCCTCCAAAAAAAAAGGATAGAAATTATATGTTTGGAATTTAAAGGAAAGGAGCAGAGTGGGGGAGGCTGCAAAGGCCTTGCTCTCCTTAGTGTGCTCCAGATGAGTCTTCAGGACTGTGAGGTCCCTTAGGCCCAGGAGTCTGCACTAAAATCTTCCCACAGGCTCTCTGTGGAGTGGGGTAGAGGATAGCCTGGACATCAGTGTGGGGCCAGGGTCATCATAAGCTACACAGAGAGTTTGAGGGTAGCCTGAACCACGTGGTACCATCTCAAAACAGAGAACACGCTGCCAGAGAACACGCTCCAGGGAGCATCTTCTGAAGGCCATCTACATTCCAGCTCCTTCAGCGTCAGAGCCTTTTCCCTCCCCAGCCTCAGTTTCCCTACCGGTAATTAAGCCAGGTACAGGGGTCTCCTTGTAGGGTTCAAACCAGATCACAGACTACACAGACCTGGAGACTCCAACTGTACGGAAAGAGTATCAACCCAGGAACACCCACACTGGGTGTAGGGAGGACACTAAGGGCCTGTCACCGTGTCCCGGCTGGGTTGGGCACAGGCCTGTCTGTTCTCTGGTGGCCAGGGCTGGCAGCCACTGGCAGAAGCTGATGTTCTCAAGTGAGTCAGCAGGAACGGGAACATTAATTCGTTTGAGTGGCTGACTCTGCTAAGGGTTCAGATAGAGAAAAAAAAATATTCGAAGGCTGGGCCAAAAGTGTTAAGGTGGGGACAGTTGCTACCTAGGGACATGCCTTTCAGAGCACCTGGTTAGCAACTCAGATGTTGCTGCATGCCAGGCCTGTACCTAGCATTGGGCTCTGGAGAAGTTGTTTTATGAGCCACCCTCAGGGAGTACCAGTCTGATGAGGGAGGAGGGAGAGGAAGCACCACAGTGGATCCAGGGCCTTGTGGTGGAGCACGATTGGCAGAGGGGGAAATAAGTCAATGGAGGGACCAAGGCACAGGGGTCCCATGCAGGAGTCCCGAGGAGCAAGGAGGTAAATTACTGAGCAGAGCTGTCCAAAATCTCCAAGGGGGCTTGACTGGCCTTCTCTGGCTTACTGGGGAGACTATATTAGGATGAGAGGTAGGGTCTTGTTATTGAAGGGAAGCCCTGAAGCATAGAAGACCTCAAGGACTTGACTGAATGGGTCTGGGTCGGGACCTACAGGGTGGGATTAGCTCTGCTCAGCATGGGACTGGGTGAGAGAAGGCGGCCACCAGGTGGCCCCAGAAGCCTGCTCACGGCTGCTGAGGAATGAGCATGTGTTCTCCACACATAACCTAGGACCATTGATTGCCCTGCCAGCTCTGCACAATGCGAGGCCAAGGTAGGTGCACCCAAAACATGCTTGGGAGCTCTTAGGTGAGTTGTTGATGCCTGCCCTTTCTCAACGGGGGCACCCAGGCCGATGGGTAGAGCCAGGTGCCACACCCTCTAGCCTAAGGGGAGCTGAGCACACGCAAGCTGCCTGGAAGAGCAAAGGGTCACTTTACTCCCAGGCTTCTAGAAGGAAGCAGCCTCCCTGTACCTTGACCTTGATTGTGACCTCTGGAGTGATAACTGAATTCATTACTCTTGTTGACAGTAGAGGGAAACAGGCATTTCGGGGGCCCATGGCTAGCTGAGCCCCAGGCTCTTGCTACCCAGTAGCCACTGTGGGCTGGAGAGGGCCAGGCTAATTCTAAAGCAGGGAACCTGATTCTAGAGCAGGGGACAGTCATGAGGACCGCCTCTAGGCACAGTCCACTCACTGGGCTGGCACAAAACTACTAAGTGACCAACAGGACATTGTGTCACCCAGACTCGCATATAAGCTCTGTGTGTGTGTGTGTGTGTGTGTGTGTGTGTGTGTGTGTGTGTGTGAACTGTCATATATTCACTGGGTAGGGGGTGTGCTGGTGGAACTCGTCTAGGTCTAATACGGCTTAGGTGTCATTGGAGGAGTCAGGGTGAAAAGAAGTGCATGGGTCACTTTTTTTCTTTTTGTTTTGAGATGGTGCTACGTGGTTCAGGCTACCCTCAAACTCTCTGTGTAGCTTATGATGACCTTGAATTTCTGATCCTCCTGTCTCTACCTTCTAAATGCTGGAATTACAGGCATGTGTGCCACACCCAGTTTACAATGTGTTAGGGTTAAATCCTGGGCTTTGTGTTAGTTAAACACTCTACCAAGAGAACGGTATCCCCAGCCTCTGGGTTTCTGTTTCGTTAAGACAGGTTCTTGCTATGCGTCCCAGGCTAGCCCTGGACTCACCCTGTCAGTCACCCAGACTGGCGTCAAACTAGCAGCAATCCTCTGTCTCAGTTTCCTGAGTTCTGGGATTACAGATGTCTGTCCCCACTTCCAAAGCACTTTTCCTGGTGAGGACTCATGTCCTCCACGCTTGGCTTGGCCTCAGACTCAGTGCTGGGCCGGGCCTGGAGCATCCTGAGCCCATTTCAAACACAAGCAGCACCTGTGCTGTGTGCTCACACCTCCTCAGGGTGTTGTCCCTCTTGTTAGTAGATAAGGCTGCTTAGTAATACATTTCCACTCATAGCACCACGACCTTTTCTGGCACTCAGTGGATGGACATGGTTGTGCAAGCGTCATCACGATGCATTTTAAAACATCTCCCATGCAAAAAGCCAGGACCCTTGAGGCAGCTGTTCCCAGCATGCCCCCAGCCCTAGCCACCAGGCCCCTGTTCTGCTCCAGGCTCTGGTCTTCCATAGTCCTCCAGATAAGCAGAGCCACCCATTAAAAAAAATTATTTATTTAATTTTATTTTATGGGCATTGGTGTGAGGGTGTCGGACACTTGGAACTGGAGTTACAGACAGTTGTGAGCTGCCGTGTGGGTGCTGGGGATTGAACCCCAGTCTTTTGGAAGAGCAGTCAGTGCTCTTAACCACTGAACCATCTCTCCAGAGCCACCTTTGAATTTGGCTATTTCCACTTAGCCTCTCTCTCTCTCTCTCTCTCCCTCCCTTCCTTTTTTCCTTTTCTTTAGGGGGGTTGGGTGAATAAATTTTTGAGACAGAATTTCTTTGTGTAGCTCTGGATGCCCTGAAACTCGATCTGTAGACCAGATTAGCCTTGAACTCAGAGATACTTGTCTCTGCCTGAGTGCTGGGATTAAAGGCACATACCACCATCACCTGGCCTGACCCTCTTTCTTTCTCTTTCTTTCTTTCTTTCTTTCTTTCTTTCTTTCTTTCTTTCTTTCTTTCTTTCTTTCTTTCTTTCTTTCTTTCTTTCTCTCTTTCTCTCTTTCTCTCTTTCTCTCTTTCTCTCTTTCTTTCTCTCTTCCTTTCTTAAAAATTTATTCATTTTCATGTGTATGGATGTTTTGCATCTATCTATCTATCTATCTATCTATCTATCTATCTATCTATCTATGAATCACTTGTGTGGCTGGTGTCCTCACAGGCCATAGGACATTAGCTCACCCGAAACTGCAGTGAACCACCATGTGGGTGCTGGGATAAGAACCTGGGTCCTCTGGAAAAAGCCAGTGCTCTTAACCATTAAGCCATCCCTCAAGTCTCATCCACATTGTAACCCATGTCAGAGTGCTCCCTTTTTGTGAACAAGTAACAGCCATTGCAGAATGTCTATATGATCATCCTTTGGTGCCTACTGTATTGTCTCTGCCTTCTGGCTGTAAGAGTGGTCCAGTGGTCAGGGAAGGCCACTGATTAGGACAACCCTCTACCTAGCCCCTGGGCTTGGGGATAGGGTCATGGCTACACCCTTACATTTCTTACCTTCCAGGTCCTCATTCCCCCAGCCTACCCCAGGAGAGCGGCAGCTTCTGGAGAATTGGGCTGGAAGCCTGGAAGAAGGCAGGCTTCCTGGAGGAGGTGGCTGCTGTAGCCTGGAATCTTACCAGACCTGGTAAATGGGAAGAGGTGTTGAAGGTCGAAGGTTGGATAGCAAATGACTCGGCTGGAAGGGAGAGGTGGTTCAGGCTGCTTTACTCTCTGGGAATGGGCCAGTTGGAACTGCTGTCCCTCTTAGACATCTTTGATGTACCCATAGGTCTCAGCCCTCAGGCCAGAGGGTCAGGAGGTTCTTAATGTGAATATTCTTGTGTCCTGGGAGAATGGGAGGGTGAGGCTCACAGTATTGAATGGAATGAGCAAAAGTTTTTATTGATGGTTGCTCCTTCCTGATCCCCCACCCCATCCTATCCCCACCCCAAGGCAGACTTCAGCCTCTGACTGACTCTCTGACTGGGGCATTGACCTCTGTGGCTTGGGCCAGCCTTGCTGTGAGGTTGGTTTCCGCTGAGCTGTCTTTGGCTGTTCCTGGTCCTTTTACCCTTTGATACTATGCCTTACCCAAGGGCACAGTAGCCTTCCTTCACCTAGGTCTGTAGCTCCACGGATGACTTTCCCTTCCTGCCTGCACTTCTGTGTCTCACCACACAGGAGCAGAGCCTATTGTGCCTGCCAGGAAAGGCCAGTCCTCCTAAGCAGGGCTTTGCGGTGCCAGGGAGACAGTAGGGGCCAGGAGCTTTGCAGAAAGCTGCCCAAAGTGTCTGGGTTTCTCAGTCAGAGGTAAGGGAGCTGACTGGAAGGCAGTGACCCACTGCTCCTTCCCTGGGCTGTTCATCTGGGGTTACAGGGAAGACAGTTTGGCTTATGGAGAATCTAGATTCTCCCCTCACCAGTTTTCTTCCAAGATTCGATACCCCTGGGCCAATATTCTGGACAGAAAAGTAAGTGGGGAAGTTGCTGGACAACCAGTAGGGGCCTCTGCCAGCCAGGCAATACATAATTCTTCAGCTGATGATAAGGGAGGAGCACGTTAAGCTGGGAAAGGTGCCTGACCTCCTTCCCAGGCACCTGTAAGAGGAGGCGCATCTGTAAAAGGAGGCTTTCCAGGCACGCTTGTGCACAGAAGTTTGAGGCCAGCCTGGTTTATACAGAGAGCTCCAGGCAAGCCAGGGCTATAGAGTGAGGCTCTACTTAAAACAAACAAATAAATAAATAAACAAAAATCCAAAACAACAACAACAACAAAAACCTAGGGGCTGGAGAGATGGCTCAGTAATTAAGAGCACTGGCTGCTCTTCCAGAGGACCTGAGTTCAATTCCCAGCAGCCACATGGCAGCTCTGTAACTTCAGTTCTGGGGGATCCGATGCTCTTACACAGACACACATGCAGGCAAAGCACCAATGCACATAAGATAATAAATAAATAAATAAAATTTAAAAATAACTATGAGCTGGAGTCAGTGTGGCACTGGCTGCTCTTTCAGAAGGCTTGGGTTCAATTTCCCACATATGATACTAGGGGATCTAATGTCCTCTTCTGGTTTCTGTGAACACTAGGCACACACAGGGCACACAGAGACATACAGGTAAAACACCCATACTCATAAAATATAACTAACTAGCTAACTAGCTAACTAACTAACTAACTAACTAACTAGGCTTGGACTAGTTGGTCTGCCCCAGGGGTTCTCAAATTGTGTTCCCAGAGGAGCCTTGGACTCCCTAGAGTGGCAGTTCAGTTTCTCCCTCATCTGCGCCTCATGACTGAGTTCCTGCTCCGTTTGCCTTCCCTCCCGCCATAGCCTGGGAGTGGGCAATGTGGCTGTGGCAGCTCAGCTCTGTCCTCTGTGGGAAAGGACAGGCTCTGACCCACAAATAGTCAAGTGTGGACAAAAATAGCCATGGCTTTCACAACACACATGCAAAGTTAAATGGGAAGTCTGCGTACAGGCCGGGCGTCATCCACAGTCCAGAGCTCTAAAGGGTGATGGGCTTTTCTAGTCTCATTTATAGACGAGGCCCCCGAGGCCCAGAGATGGGAGCTTATTCAACTAGCTGGTCACCTGTGTGTCCTATGACATGGCTCCAGTTCTATATCCACCCCCAGAGTGCTTGTGGCTACAGATATCTTCATTAATTTCTCCCATAGAAAAGCTCCTATATGCTGGGGCGTGGGGGTGCATGCCTTTAATCCCAGCACTCAGGAGGCAAAGGCAGGCAGATCTTTGTGTTCAAGGCCAGTCTGCTCTACAGAGAAAGTTCCAGGACAGCCAGGGATACAGAGAGAAACCCTGTCTCAAAAAAGAAAATAAGACAGGAAGGAAAGAAGGAAGGAAGAAAGGAAAAGGAAAAAAAAAAACCAACCTTCTATACATCCTTCAGAGCCCAACCAAGCCAGGTATAGTGGTTTATACTTGTAATACTAGGAGTTGGGAGGCTGAGGCAGGAGGATTGCCAAGAGTGAGTTTGAGTTGAGTATGGTCTATAACATGTGACCCTATCTCAAGAAAATGAAAAGAAAGAAGGAAGGAAGGAAGGAAAAAAATATAACAAAGTCTGCTTGGATGTCACTTCTCTGGAGAGCCTTCCTCAGATCTCTGGCATGCAGATGAGTGGATTGGGGCTGGGGGTTCCTTGAGGACAGGGAGAGTACCTCGCTCATTGCTACACACCCCAGCACCCCACCCTGTGTTATGCCAAAGCTGATAGCAGGTGCTCATAAGTGAGCGAGGAATGATGGAGTGGTGGGCTGTGCGTAGTGAATTATGTCTTGCTCCCTTGCATAGTAACCTGAGGAATGAGTGTCATTCCATGTTGACAACTAGAAAACAGCAGATCAGAGAGACAAAAATCACGCAACAAAAGACCACATCAGCCAAGGGCCGGACCTTGCTTCCATCGCAGCCCTCCAGCCACATAGATTTCTTGGGGGAACCTTGAAGCCAGACCCGGGCTTAGGTGGGACCCGCAGCTTCCTTTCCTCCATCACCTCCCACAGCTTTCATTGTGAGGTCCTCTTATCCCACTCTCCCTCTGCAGGACTGGCCTGTTCTTGCAACGGTCCTATAAGAACTCGGTGAGGGTCACAGGCTCCAGGGGGTGAGGAGCTGAGCCATCTCAGCAGGGATCCCCGAAGCTGCTGTCTAAAGCTGCCAGGAGGGAGCAGGAGAGGGAAAGGCTTTATACTCCCAGCTAACTCAGGTGGGACCTGCATGGCTGTCTAGCTTGGAAATGACCTGTGACCACACTTCTTTTCTCGGGCCATTCCCACTTCTCATGCCCTGTGAGCGTCTGTGGCAAGCACAACGGCTCAGAGGTTTCCACGTGAGGGACTTGGGTGGGCATGGCCAGAAGCCATAGTCATGGGTAGGAGGTGTGTGGAAGTCTTTGGAGCAGGAAGAAAAAATATTTCTGATTCATCTGTGAAGAGTCAAAGCTTTGAGCGGCTCCCTCTCTATCTTTATGGCTTCCTTTGATCCAACAAAGAGCCCCCAGGGGATAGGCAGGTGACGGGCATGCTCTGTGAATGGTGACAGCCTGTGGGCAATAGAAGAGAGAGGGTGAGGAACTCCAATCTGGTATGAGGGGTGGTGGAAACCTTGCCTGGCACAAGCTCTTGCTGTGACTGGGTCCCACATGGTCCTGGAACCCAGAAGCCTTGTGGCAGGCCAGAAACCCTGAAGGAGCCAGCCGATTGGCTTACGATGGTCTCTCCTGACATGCTATCCTCCGTGGCCAAGCAGGTTAAGGCAGTATGACTCCCATGGCTGTTGGGACAGGGCCTACTGGTGCCTAAGGCCTGTATCCTTTCTGCTTGAGGGCAGAGGCCTGGGACTGCTGCTTTCTCCCTGGCGTCTTCCCAACAGTCTGCCTGCTGCTTCTTTACTGCCTGGCTTAGGGCAGTTGCCAGGACTCTGTGGTTGGATATTCGAGATGATGTTTGTTGGTATACTCTTATTCTCAGACCTGTTTCTTCTGCCCACACAGTGGGTTCAGCAGCCAGCTAGGCTCTGTGACTCAGGGAAGGTACCTCTCTGGGCTCTCAGATAGCAGATAAAGTGAATTATGTTTATTCATTTGTTTGTTTTGTTTGTTTATTCACTTAGAGGCGGAGACTCTCTATGGAGCCCAGGAGAGCCTGGAACTTTTGATCTTCCTACCTCAACCTCCAGACTGCTAGGATTATGGGCACACATCTCCGTGCATGGCTTGTGAATAAAAGAAAAATTGTTTTCCCTAAGATTTATTTATTTTGACTTTCTGTGTTTGCTTGCATGTATGTATGTGCATCACCTATGTGCCTGGTGCCCATGGAGGTCAGAAGAAGGTGATGGACACCTAGGAACAGGAGTTACAAATACCTGTGAGATGCCCTGTGCATGCTGGGCACTAAACCCAAGTCCTCTGCAAGAGCAGCCAGTGCTCTTGACCACTGAGCCATCTCTTCAGCTCCGAGTAAAATACTTCAACAGGTGACCATGGGTGACCTTGGGGTGATTTCTGCTCCCACAAGTCACTGGCAATGGCAGTTTGGCATCTGGAAGGAGGATGGCGACTCTTCACAGAGCCCACCCACCTATGGCTATAGAGGTAGGAGGCCTGGAGGCCTGGAGGCATAGCCCAAGGGAGAGACGAGAGTTGCTTCCTGTCCAGCCCCACCACTGCTCCTGGGGTGACTCCAGGCCAAGTCACTTGCTGTCCCTTCCTCTTTATCTCCTCATTGCCATATAGAGAAGGCAATACTTGCTTGTCAGGGTGGCCGGGAGAGAGGCTCTGCGGTGTGCTAGCTTCCTGCCGGGCAGAGCAGGACTCTGCTTCGGGAATAAGGCACAGCTTGCACACTGTGGAGTTGGGCCTTCAGGCTCTGAGGCCAGGGTCAGCTGATCTCTTTGGTTCCTGGCTGGCGCCAGGGTTTAAGTGCTTACAGGCAACTGGTGTCTTGGCTGACACTGTACACAGTTTTACAGGCAGGGACTCCTCTGAGCTCAGAGCATGCTTTATTCTTGTACTGATTCAGGAGAAACGAAGGTCAAGGTTGCAGGCCTGCCCAGCCACCAGGCCTGAGCACTGATGGCTTCCCTGACAGAAGGACTGGTCTGTTCCCCTCCTCTCTCAGGCACTGCACATCTAGATGTCAGGCAACAGGCTGGTGAGAGCATGAGGATGAGGGAAACTCAGGCTAGGGCCAGAGGTCAGGCTCATTATCACCGAGCCAGACATCCTGTTCAATCCTCACTTCCCACCCCCAGGCAGCCCCCAGCCCTTCATCAAAAGCCAAACTGTCCCTCTTCCTCTGTGTCTCTATGCATCTTCTTGCTGTGCTGGTTCTCTTGCTTTTTAAGGGGTAACCTTTAGATGCACCTCCAAGACAGCCTTGATGGCTGCCTCCTGATGGAAGCCCTTTTGGAGGATCCTTCTTCCTGTGCTGAGCTCAGCCTTGGCTTCCTTCCCCAGGGAAGGGCACCTTCAGAGATGAATGCTCATCGACTCCCCATGAGCACAGATGGGGACATGGTGTGGGTGCTCGGCAGTCAGGTTGTGTGGCTGAGGAAGTGGTGAGGGTGTGTGACCACTGTGCTGCCCTCAGTGGAGTCCTTCAAGGGGACAGGCATGTGGTGAGGACTTTCTCCCACGACCCCAGCAAAAAATGGTGAAGGGTCTGCCCTTTGCCTGACCTCGTCTCCTGCTGGGGAGGTCTTGCCCTGCAGTTGGCTGAGTGCAAGGATCTCTGTCTTCTTGATTTGGTGCTCCTGGTCACCCAGGTGGTGGGAAGCCGTGGTTCCTTCAAATGGCTGTCAGGTCTTCTGACAGCCACCTGTTCCCAGCCAGCAAGCGCCACCTGGTGGCCTCAGGTTCCAGACATCCTGATGCAAATGACATCACCAAGGCTACAAGCTAGTTGGCCTCATTCAAGGTCTATTTCAAGTCAGGATGAAAACTCAGCAATCGTGAACTCAGGCTGGGGCCCAGGAAGTGCTCTCTTTTATCTGTGACTACTGCTGATGTGTAAGATGAGTGCCTGTGTGTGTGTGTGTGTGTGTACATGTCCTGTTGGGAAAGAGACCTCATATTACACAAGGCATAGGGTAGGAGTAGGGACTGAGTGAAGGAGTAAATGTCCTGGGCTTTCCTGGAGACAGTCCTGTCCTCTTAGGCATTTCAAATGAACCAATAATTATTATTAAGTGCTGAATACCAGGGAGTGACACACAGACTCACATGGATGTACACATGTAAACATATACTCCCTGGTATATGCTGACACACACATGCAACCATATCCACAGACTCATACATACACACGTACCACATACAGGACATACTTACACATGGGCACTGTGTGACTAGCCACCTCATGCTCATGCCACCATGCCTCACCCACCCACCCCACCTCCTCCATGACAGACAGAACCCTTCTTCAAATGTAGCCTTAAACAAACCCTTTAGTCGTTTCTTTGAAAATATTCTTATTTATTATTTATTGTGTGTATGAGAGTGTTGGTGTAAGCATGAGCTGACATGCATGTGGAGGTCAGAGCACAACCCATGAGATTCTCTCCTGTCACCTTGTAGGATATGGAGCTGGACCTCTGGTCTATTAGGCTGGCATGCAAGTACCTGCACCTGCTGAGCTACCTCACCAGCCATTTAAAGTTGTTTCTTGTCAGGTATTAAGTTATGGCAACAAGGAAAGTACCCAACACAGAAAACTGCTGCCAGAGTGGAATCTGGCCCTCAAGAGACCAGCGACAGTGTAGACAAGTTTCTTTCTATTGGTGCTACTTTACCTCAGAAGGACGAGAAGGTGAGCATCTCTGCCTTTTCCTCAGACCTCTTTGCCACTCACTCTGAGAATGGGCTTTTCTTCCTCAAGTAACATTTTTGGGAATGGTGGCTCCCAGGTGACTCCATATCCTTTCAGGTCAACAGCCATGTCACCATCACATGCACACACATGCACACAGACACATGGACACATATGCAAAGATTTACACCCACATGCACACAGACCTACACATATCCATCCATCCATATCTATACATGCATATACACGTATATAGACTGACACCTGTGTACATGCAGACTCATACATATACATACATACATATGCATGCACACAGACTTAAAACTATGCACGCACAGACCCACACATATACACATATACTTGCACATGCATGCATATACAGGCGTAGGCGTGCAGACTCATATCTATGTGTCCATAAGCACAGACTCATACATACACTCTCACATGTATATACATACATATGTCCAGCTTCACATGCACACACACATTCAGATGAACAGAAGCATGTGTTTACATACATGTACCCACATGTACCTACATATGCATAGTCACTCGTTTGTCTTCCAAGACGGGATTTTATCATGTGGCTTACAGTGGCCTCAAACTTGAGGTAATCCTCCTGCCTTGGTCACATGCTCTCACTTATTCTTGGACCCTCACCTTAAGGCAGAGTGAGTCCACTAAAGGTCAGAAGAAGAAAATGGGGCTTGAGAGAACATGAGTAATTGGCAGGAGGGTAAAATGCCCTGTCCCCTTGGTTTGGACCTTCCCTGGGTGCCTGTCCTCACGAGGCTGTGAATTCCCTAGCAGGATTCTGGAAGCTTCCCTGATATAACTAACCCCTTGGCTTTGCACGAAGAAGGATGAGGTAGGAAACTCATAGCTCTGGAGCTTCCTACCATAGACAGAAGCTTGGATCATGGGCCAGTGAGGTGCGGGTGCTCTCCACACCCTGTCACTGTGAGTGTGGATGCCTTTGCTATGCAGGAGTGGAAGGTGGCAGCCCACATCTTGTCAGAAAGTGGACCCCACAGGGACTTGGTCTCTGCTTCCCAACCTGAGGTGCCTCCTTTGCTGAGGAAAGCAACAAGAGGTTGAAGCTGTCAGGCTCACGGTCTTCTTAGAAGCTTGGGCACTGCCACCAAGAAATGATGGACTTTGTGTGGGTAATAGATGAGGAGCAGGAAAGTGGTGTCCCTGGTCGTAGCTCTTCAGAGTACCATCCCGGCTCAGCAGGCTGATAAGGAAACTGATGGGAGAGGCTAAGGTAGAGGCACCTTCTTTGCCATGAAGCCCTCCTATGACCAGGATCACTCACTGCTGTCAGAGGCTGATCTGAGTCTGGTTCCAGTTGTGCCAGCAGGCTACCAGTACCAGGGTACAGGAGGATATCACACTGTGGGACAATATGCTCAACTGGAGAATCAGATGGTCTTAGTTAGGGTGGTGGTGGTTAGTGATAGACACCCTATCTTGCAGTTGCCTGGGAAGGAGTGAGTCTTGGCACAAGTGGCCTCAGGGCGCAAGGCAGAGGACGTAGGTGGTGGCACAGGAGAGTAGGTACTGGGGTACTAGAAATATAATGAGTAGAGCTGCCCTGAGATGGGACAGACACAAGGAGGGCTACAGGCAGGAGAGTGCTGAGGGCTGAGGAATCTGGAGATCTTTCTGGGGCCATGAGGTCCTATAGGACACTGGAGTGACTAAGAGAGTTTGATTTGGGGATAGGGAGAACCTTTCCATCTTTTATGCTCTGACCCCCATACCTTGCTCTGAGACCAAGTGACCCTTGCTGGCATTCAGAAGGTACTTCTTTGACTTTTTGGCCAGGTCCACATTTTCAGTGGCTCCTGTGTATGTGGGTCCTGGCTGGGACATAGTCTGTGTGGGGAGTTCCAGTCCTGTCTTTGGGTGACACAAGTGGACCGTTGCTTCATCTCGTGTTTTTCCAGCCTCACTTTTCTCCTTTGAGAACTGGGAGCCAAACACAGAGGATATGTGAGTTGGCTGCCATAATCCAATCAGGGTCTCCTTCCCTTGTGTTTGCACCCCTGCTTCCAGGATCTCCCTAAGAGGTAAGAGTGAAAGTCAGGGGGCTGTAGCAGGCAGAGTCTTCTCATGCCTGTAGGTGGCCTTGAGTTTGGGAGCACGGGTGTGGAGGGCCTGAGCCTGGAATTAATTTGAGCAATTCTCTGCAGGCCATCAGTTTGAGCCGGACTAGCCCCGCCTCAGGATTACAGGAAGCCAGGGCAGGCACCAGAGGTGACATTTCCTGCTATTAATGGAAGTTAATCTAAACAGTTCCTAATATTTACCTCTAGACGCCTCCGGCTGCTCGAGGCTGCCAGACAGGAAGAATGATGAGCCTTGTAACAGCCAAAGTCCCTCATTGCACCCCTGTCTCCTTTGAGCCTCCCTGGGCCAAGGCCAGACAGGCTCTTTGAGAGACAAAAGCTGGGTACCAGAGGATCAAACAGAACCTTCCCAAGCTAACTCTCAGATACAGTGTCCCCCATTAATGAAGTGAGGTGGATACCTCCACCTTTCAGGGCAGAGAGAATGATTCCCAGGCACTCAGTAGGCCCACAGATGGGCCAATGCTCCCCCGTCTCTAGGTTTCACCTTGAGTATCTGATGAGTCTCAGTGGGCCTCTAGCTGCTCACCTGTCTCTGCATTCCCTCGTTGGGTGTTCCACACCAGCCCCCACATACCAGCTCGGAGCCAAGCTGAGCACAGAGAAAATAAACAGTGTTGATTTGGGGCGAGGACTTCCAGTGAAGGATGCTGTTTACATCGGATATAAATACACATTTCACGTCACTTGGTGTTTTGAAAACCCGGGAGGGAAGACAGACTGGTCATGGAGACCTCATAGCCTGGGCACCAGGGGCCAGAGAAGAGCCTTTCTGGACATACCCTTAGCTGCAATATCTCTGTGATATTCTGGCCTGCTAGGACCAGGGAGACCTGTCAAGATGCCTTGCCCTGAAAATCTGCTCTCCATCTCCAAGGAGAGGAAAAGGGGGCGTGATGTGGGGAAGCTGAGGCCCCACAGCAATTCAAGAGAGGTTGTCGGAGTTCTCAGAGGTGGGAGGATGGTCCCAAGCCCTGGCTCTTGACCCCTGAGATGGCAGTCAGTCCTCTTGGCTTGAATGGTGGCAAGGTTCTGCTTAGGCTCTCAAAATCCTTCACTAAAGGCTCTTATGGTCCGAGAAGCTTCCAAGGCCCTGAGGAAGTCAGGTTGATGGCATTATTTTGGATGTGGGGATAGGAGGGAAATCTGCTCATCCACTTTAGAGATCCTTTCTAGAAAGGACTGCCCCAGGATAACTGTGACTTCCTTACCACCAAGCCTACTTACTCGCTCTTTAGTGTGAATTAGAAAAACAACAAGGAACCAGGATGGAGGGGCTTTGATGGGGATGAAAAAGGGCGAAGGTAACAGACTGGTTGGTGCGGCACAATCAGTTGTGCCGGGGCAGGAGACTGGGGCATGTGCTAGAAAAGGTTAGAGTGATGTTTATGTGAAGCTAAAGGGGCTAGTGCCCCCCTGTCTGCCTCTGGCTCCCAGAGGCACAGGCTTGGACACATTTCTAAGCAGGCCTTTGCTCTGCCTCAGCCTTGCTTTCCACTGCAGCCCCCACCTCTGTGGATCTCATAGCACAGAAGGGAATCATGTTTAGAGGCTCATCATGTCTCAGGTTATAAGGACATAGGCTTGGGGCACAGGGGAGGGCTGTGGGTAGCCTATAGGAACTTGAGAGACCCTTTGGGATGGAGTCTGGGGGTCTCTGACCCTGTTTAACCTAGTGTTTGGGGAGGGACCCCAGTATGAGGCACAACAGAAGCCTCTACTGAGAGTCAGGGACATGGTGGTTCAGGAGTACAAGAGTGCCATGATCTTGCACCTCCCCTCAGGTATACAGACAGAAGGAAGCCCCAGGAAGGACTCTGCCCCCATTGCCTTTCTTGGTGCGTCTGGGATGTAGGTCATCCCAGACAAGAAATGAAAGCTGATGCCATCTAACCTTAGTGGTCTCATGATGTCCTGAAGACCTAATTGGGATTGGGATTGGGGGACAAGACTGGCTTCTGAATATCAAAGTATGCTCTTCTCCTCCATGGACCTCTACAAAGCCTTTCCTCCAAACCTCAGGTCCTTGTAATTTTTTTTTTCATTTGTTGTTGTACTACTAGGAATTGAATCCAGGGCACCATGTATGATGAGCTAGCCATTTAGCACTGAGCTATACCCCAAGCCCAGACTCCTAACTGTTTTGTTCTTACACAGTCCCTTGAACTTGGATATGGGTACCCTGTCCAGAGCAGTATGAATCTTTGTATCCTGCCCCTTCACCAACTACCTCCTGTTCCCAGTCACTCAGGTTCCAGGTTCCTAGAACACAGGAGACTTCTCAGTAGATCAGTGTACATTCTGTGCTCACATTCCATCTCATCTGCATCAGGGACCATGACACAGAGCCTGATCCTCCACTCAGACCATTCCCCCCAAACACCAGGGACCTAGAACTAGAACGGGGCAAGGATGAGACCCCCTAGAGTCCAGCTTGGAGCTGGTGATCAGAGGATCATCCCCGTGGGAGCACTGGCCCTCAGAGAGGACAGCCTAGGAGACACAGAGGCCTTGGGTTGGTGGCCCTAGGTTTGAGGTGATTTGTATCTTTATTCCTAGTGTCTTTGTCCACTGGATAGGGCTGCAGCCTCAGAGTCTGGGGCAGCAGTCAGTGGGTTCAGGACCATCCCTGGGCAGGGTCTGTGGAGTCTGGGAGACTAAGTCTTAGCTTTGAGCCCACCATTGTCCAATGGTGGTATCTGTGTCACTTCTCCCTCTTTGCACATGCATGCGCGCGCATAAACACACACACACACACACACACACACACAGAGAATAAAACTAAAACTAGCCTCTTCTTTTGGGGTTGCAGTGGCTCAAGTGTCAACCAGATATCCAAGTCCTGGAACGCAGAGGGCCACCTTGTATTGCTATGTTGGCCTGTGTGTGTAGTTCACAGAGGCCTGGGGTGTCTCCACTCCCTCTAGATAACACTCTTGTCCCCAAAACGTTGACCTTCTACTCTTGTTTCTCCATCTGCCTGTGGTGGAGACTCTTCTGGTTGTGTTTAAGCCTTCTGGGAGTCCTCAGAACATTAATCTTCAGGGAACAAAATAACGGTGGTTAGGAGCAGCTCCTGACTACCTTTTTGAGTGGTCAGTGGATACTACAGAGCCATAGGAAAGGCAAGTATCCAGCATTCACACCATTATACTCTATCTGGAGCCCTTTGCAGACATTGCTAATCAATCACAGTATAGTGGGCTCAGTTTATCAACACATATTGGGCAGCCATATCCAATGGATCAATGGGAAACCAACTTGCTGGCCAGGCCCAGGATGTGCCTGGTTGGTAACATCCCAGAGCCTTGACTTTGACCCTTGGCAGAGCACTTCTTATGGCTCAGGCCCTTATGGCTCTAGTCAGAGGCTGGGTGAGGGTGTGAGAGCCAGCGCTGAGGATGTGATGGGGGCCTGAGCCCTTGGTACTCTTGTGCATGCTGACCACATCCATACTGCTGGGCTTGAACTCTTCTCCACGCTGGTGGAAGAGGCCTCGGACAGTGGCCTGGAAGCCACTGGTGATGAAACAGTAGACGATGGGGTCCATGCAGCTGTTGAGGCTGCTGAGGGTGACGGCTACATGGTAAGCCACGAGGCTTGTGTGGTGAGGCATATTAGGCCACAGTGCCACAGCCACCTGGCGGGCATGGAAGGGTGTGAAGCAGACCAGGAAGATCACTAGCACCGTGAGCAGCAGCTGCATGGCCCTCATGCGGCGCTGGCGGCCCTGGCGTAGCAGGCCTGGCCGAGACAGGGCACACATGATGCGGCCTGTGAACACGCTGATGACCAGCAGCGGCAGCAGGAACTCCAGCACAGTCAGAGCAAAGACACTGCAGCATGATCGTCCACCAGACTTCACACCCAGGACAGACAGGGTCACGACTCCTGCTGCCAGCCACACGAAGATGCACACAGCCTTGGCGCAGGCTGGTTGGCGCCAGCGGCGGGAACCCTCCGGTTGCACAATGGCCAGGTAGCGGTCCACGCAGATGCAGGTGAGGAAGAGGATGGAACAATGCATGTTGAGGAAGTAGCCCAGGACATGAGGGAAGGCACAGCGCAGGCAGCCTCGGGCACTGTAGAAGACAGCAAAGCGTGTGGGCAAGGACAGGCCGACTAACAGGTCAGTCACCACCAGATTGATGGTATAGGTGACCGAAGGTGTCTTGGCCCGCGTGCGGCAGCAGAAGACGTACAGTGCCAGTCCATTGAGCACCAGCCCAGCAAGGAAGATGGTGCCATGCACTACCATTAGTGCCAGCCACAGGCTGGGGAAGTCTGTGTGCAGATCCTCATCCAGTTGGGCAAAGAGGTGGAACAGGGGTGTCTCTGGCGTGCTTCCGTTGGTCCATGCTGCCACAGTGGCATTGGGGAGCGCAGCATCCCAGGGCCTCGTGGAGGATGCAGAGGGCATGGCAGTGGTCAATGCACCCCCAGCCTAGAAGCAAGCAGACGAGTCATCCCAGGTGTCTGGGATTCCCCAACCCAAGTGTTTGCTTGGCCCAGTTCTCTCCATTCCACCCAGACACTGTACTGATATAAGGAGCGAGGTGCTGATGTCCCTGGCATTGATCTTGCTGGACAGACAAAACCTTGCACGGAGGACTGTCCTCAGACTCCGGAGGGCTGCGCTGTGAGTTCAGGGCTAGCTCTTACACGTCCTAGCTGTGTCTCCTCAAGCAAGTCCTTTAACTACTGTGCTTTCCTTTTCTACTCTGTGCCACTGGAATCCCATTGCCTCTGGGAGCATTGCAGACATAGCTGGTGGATGATGAACCAGTTCTACTGGGACAAAGACTAGCTAGGCCGCATGGAGACTAGCAGCTGCTTGCTCCACACCCTTTGTCAGGGCCCCAGCCTCTGGGCCCTGGTCTGTTCTTACCTCCCCTCAGGCCAGCTCCAGATCACCACTCTGGACCTTCCCTGGAGAATGGGTGCTCAGTGGGCTGTCTGGGTGCCAGACAGGAGCTGGAGCCAGGAGGCAGGTTGCAGCAGAAGCTGCCTAGCTGCCTGGCCTCCGGTGTGAGTCAAATAAACACCGGACTCCCGAGCAGGGTGGCGTGGGGCAGGCAGGGGGCTGGGCTGGAACCACCCGCTGTTTATGTTCCTGCTGTAGTGTTTAACTCTGCTCTGATTTATCCCTTTATTTAAAGAGGAAGGGTTAACAGGATCCCACCCCCATCCCAGCTGGCTGACCCTCCAAATATGGACATTTTTGGGGTTTTTCAGGAGAAAAGAACCTCCGGGAAAAGGCAAGGAAGAGAGCGGTGCATGAAGCATTGCTGGTTCCCATTGTCCCTCTCCCTCCCGCTGCTTCGGGACACAAAATGACCCTCCCCACCCATAGGCTGGCTCCTTGTGTTCTTCTTGTTGGCTGGCTGCTGTAGACAGCCCAAGCACTGTCCACTCCCAGGACCTGGCCATGTGGCCTCAGGCCACTGCAACCTACAACAAGCCACCAAGTCTTGCCTCCCAGGAAATGGGAGATGAGAGTCCATTATCTTTTCTAGTAGGGTAGATTCCGCCTTGGTTTTGAAAGGTGGGGTCTGGCAAGGCTGATGGCTACCTCTGTCTCTAGTCTCAGAGAGGTTAGTGTCTGCTGAGGTCATCCAGAATACCTTCTGTCCCAGAGACACGTACCCTTAACGTCTACCATCCTGAGGCTTCTAGGAGGAGCTCTGTGCTGCCCAGGACACAGGGTCTTTACCCTCAGGCCCTTTAGGAGGAGTGTTTGCTGAGTAAACTGTATGGCCTTCCTATGTCCTTATGGTTCCAACATACCAAGCAGGAAGCAGGAAAGGTATTCTATGGTTGAGAGGAAACTTGGGGTAGGACCTGGCATCTCAGGGCTAAGGACACAGAGGCTCCCAGGAAGGAGCAGGGTGCCACTTGATGGATTTTTGCTTTACCACTAAGAACGTGCTGGAAGAAAAGACCCCAGGGATGGCAACACAGACTATTCTCTATGGATTCTTCCCAGGCTCTGTCTGCTCTGAATTTGGGTGGGTGTCACAATCAGAGACCTGCAATAAACATTATGGCATTTCCTCTGGAAGTGAATCCCAGGGTGACACCAGACGTCAGGATCCTGCCTCTCCGGAAACTCCCCAGGGCCCTCTGTGGTCACCAGGAATGCTACTGAGGTACTGGGGACACAAAAGCACAGTGGTGGGGCTCTGGGGTATCCTGAGCCTTGTGAGGGCCAGGCGCCATGTTCAGAATATCCCAGAGTCCAGTCAGGTGAGGAAGGAGGGAGGCACACAAACCGATGCTCTGTTCCAAGAATCTGAGCCCTCGCTTTGAATAAAACTCTGCCTTGATCTGAATCTCACATCACATTCTAAAACGTGTTCACTGAGCCATGATGTCAGTAAATCAAAGAGCCTTGGTTTCCTGTCACACTCTGAGACTGGAGCCTGTCAAGACACTGAGCCCTGATCTCGGTAACACAAGAAGCCTCCATTCACGTAACACTGTAAGCCCAACCTTAGTCAAACATTGAACTCTACTGGGTGTGGTGGTGCACACCTTTATTCCAGTGCTCAGGAGGTAAAGGCAGGCATATCTCTGTGAGATGGAGGCCAGCCTGGTCTACATAGTGAGTTCCAAGCCAGCCAGAGCTACATAAAGAGACCCTGACTTTTTGTTCGTTTGTTTTGTTGTAAGGGCTCTGATCCCTCTCTAAGCCTGGACCCTGATTACATGCTGAGTCTTGATTCCAGAGATAGGATGAGCCCTGATTCTAATTATAGACTGTGTAAACTGAGGATTTCCACAGCACCAGATGTATAAAATAAGGGCATGACTGCTCCGAAGCATGGTTGAGGATAAGATTTTTATTGTGGCTATGAAGGACAGTACAGCCAGAGGCAACTGGAAAAGTCCAGAGCAAAGAGAGGAAGTAGTAAACAGACATGGCCAGCAGACCAGACCCAGCTGTGAAAGGAGATGGGAGAAGAGTAAGAGATGAAGGTAAAGAGAACATGAATGAGCAAAGGAGACCAAGAGAGAGGAGATGAAGAAGTGAAGACAAAAGAGAGAAAGAATAGCTGGAACAGCAGGGTTATTAGTGAATGAGAAGTTGGGGGGAGGAAAGTCCAAGGGCTGAAGGCTGGAGAAGTTTAGGGTGGGCAGGTGGAGTGAGAAGAGCTAAGAAGAAATCAGAATGCCAGCATGGATTCTGTAACAGGTACTTGTGATTCTGAGAGAGCCCGGAGGCCAGCATGTACTTTGGTATGCCAATAGGCACCAGAGATTGCCATTTGTCCCAAGTTTCTTCTGGACCTGATAGGTACAGATCCCCAAGGCCATAAACACAATAAGTCCAATCCCTTTCACACCCTGACCTAGTTACATCTTGAACCCTGAGTGTTATGGTCCCTTCATCCTAGAGATTCATCTCTGTTGGGCTCAGATGCACAGACAGAATCCTCATCACTTGGATCCTGGTCCAGAACAGAGTTAGATACTGGCCCCTGATCCCTGATTTCAGTTACATAGTGATCCTGCCCCCTGCCCCCCTAAGATCTGCTCTTGTCCATGAAGCTCTGGGTTTGTTCACAGCTCTGGTGTCACACTGGGTATGCGATCTCCGCCACCTTCTTTTTCCCTCTGTGGTATCAGCTGCCTCTGTACCCATAATGATTTCCTCCCCTGATACTCCCTCAAGTACTCCCCTACTTCCAACTTGCCCTCGCAGTGAAGTCATCACGGCATCATTAGTGACTGATCTCAGACTCTCCAATCCCAGTGGAGAGGGTGTGTATCCTGGGGAAGCCTGGAAGGGGAGGCACAAGCCTGAGCCCTTACGGAAGAGGGAATCTTCAAGCAGCTTGCAATGTTAGGGAGACTTGTCTGGGTCTGACAGTCACAACTTCCCCCAGGAAGGAGAAGCCTTCTGTTGGGACCACTATGCCTCTTTACCTCCTTCCCAGCCTGCACTGCTTTGGGGCAGAAAAGTCTGCTGTGGACTTCTGCGAAGAGTGAGTATGTGTGGTGGAGGGTGCTTGGTCCTACCAACTTCTCTTCTTCCTCCCAGCGGTCACAGCTCACATGTAATAGGCTAGTTGAGGCTTTGCTGGGGACAGGCTGTGATGGCTCAGGTCCCTCAGATCACACTCAAACAGCTTCAGAGGGGCCTGTGCAACCCCCTTTCCCCAGGGCCTTGAGGTTGGGTCTTAAACAGGGTTTGGGGTGTTCCTCTGCTATCAGGGCTCTTGCCTGCTAGAGAGACACCCTCCCTCTTGAAGGCATGACCCTTGCCCAGCTTCTGTGCATCCCTTCAGCTTGGCATTCTGCTCCTCACTCAATGGCTCAGCTACACCTAAAATCCTGTATTCTGTACCTTCCCACAGTCTGAGCATTTTAGGGGCCGAGGGCTGTCAGAGTCCAGAATAGAACAGCCATCCCGCCAAAGCCTGCAGGGGAAGGCTGGCTTCTTGCTCTAGCTTCATTGCTTTGCCCACTTCTCACCTTCCCGGACCCCTCAGTGTTCCACTAAGGGTGGAGCTGGGGGCCTGTTAACTGGGTTTTGCCCCGACCTGTCCGCTCCCTATCTACCAGTTGGCACCTCTGACAGGAATCCTTTCACAGTCACCCACATTGCTGGGTTTGTCCCCACCCCACCACATCACCGTACTACATGGAATTCTCTGCTTTAAGCTTGCTCTGCCTCCACTCAAACCCTTGCAAGTCACTCCATCCAGTACAGTCAAGACTCTGGGGGCCTACATAAATGAAAGGAATCCCGCCGAGAGGCCCGGAGGTGTTGTGTGGCTCAGAGGTGGCATTGGGGGACACAACATCCCCAATGTGCTGTGCTGCCCACAGCACCCACAAGAGAGCTGTATAGTTACAGTGAGCATCCTAAAGGGTCCTGAGTGGCCGTGTCAGCCAGCCCAGGATTTCTTAGAGATTTCAGGGACAGAATGGATCTCTTCTCAAACCACCTGACTTCGTTCCCTCCCTTTAGGCCATGTTGATGTACCCAGCCCAGAACACTGATGGGAGTGGCTGCTTCTGTCCCTCACAGCTCTGAGTACATGGCCATGGAACGCTCTAGGGTAGAATTCCCTATTGAGCACCAGGGGCCATGGCTGCTTTTCTCCTCAGCCTGGGGGGGGGGGGGGTATTGTCTTGGCTTTTCCTTAGGCTCTGCCCAAACCCATCCTGATGTACACAGGTGGCCTCTTGGCTGCCTAGTGGCCCCACAGTTGCTCTTCTGAAGGCTGGCTGCCCTGCCTAGCTCCACATGGGACCAGGAAGTTAAAGGGTGGCTCCGGATCCTGCTCCACCTGACTTCCTGTGCCAGGCCTGGGAGGGGCAGGCACTGAGGTGCCCCAGGCATCAGGGGGGAATGAGTATGAATACTCCACAGCCACAAGGCAGCAGCAGCTTTTATAGGAGAGGCAAGCCATCTGCCCAGGGTCACACAGCCTAGAAATCGAGGTCCTGAGGACCCAATCTGTGTTGGGTGGAACCAAGAGCCATGCATAAAGCAGGGCGGGTAGTTGCAGCAACTGAGAGGTTCTTGGGGCTATGGGGGGCGGTGCCCTGAAGTCACAGGTGTATGTTCAAGTCTAGGAAGGCTCAGACAGCAACTCTAATAAAGACCCACATGTCCTAAGGCCAAGAGAGCCAAGACTGGGGAAACACCTTCCTGCTTATTTTTAATACTATGCATGGTTTTTGAGACAGAGTCCAGGCTGAACTGGAACCTACTGTGTAAGCATAGGCTAGCCCCGAACTCACAGCATCTTCCTGTCTTAGCTACCCAAGTGCTGAGGTTACATGCGTGCACGATGCTGGGCTCAGCAGCGTCCCCTTTAGATGCAGGATCAACTGTGTTCAGTTGGCCTGAGCTGCCCTTCGGTTTCCCCTCATTCAGTCCTGCAAAAAGATTAGGTTTTCCCTGAGTCACCTGGCGGCTCTCTGAGCCACTGTTAGGATATTAAGACCCCCTTAACCTAGCCTTCCTTGGGGTGGACTGAGCATTATTGACAATAGGATGCTGGTTGCACCCTGTGACTTCCCCCAAAGTCATCATCTGAGAGTCTTTAGCTGAGATCTTGGGAATGAGACTAAAGGGAACACCACATGTTTCGGGGGGAATCAAGCTTAGCCATACTTGGGGACCCTGACGTCCTAGGCATGTCTCCCTGCCATTCTGGTTCCTTGCTCATCTCTAGCCTGGGTAAGTACAGCGCCACCAGCTCATGATGCCCTGTTTACCAACCCAGCCTTTCTAAGGGCTGTTGAAATGTGCCAGTGGGTTATCTATGTGGTTCTTCTGAGTACAGACCTTTAGCCTGGTGCACATGGCCTCTGTACCTGCTGTTCTCCATCTCAGCCGTGCTGGTCTTTACTCCTGGGTTACCCGGTAGAGTCTTTGCACATTCCACTCCCTGTGCCTAGGTAATCACTATCTCACACAACTCAGCCTGAGCCCCCTTAAATCCCTGGTACCTGGACACTCCTCCCTTCGGAAAGAGCTGTGAGGACACTTCCAAGGATCTCACTAAGGGAGATCCTCACTAACCTCCCAAGGGAACCCCAAGTAGGTGCTGCTGACCCCATTTTGGTTGTGAGGAGCCTGGGACCTAGAGAGCTATGTTCTGACTCTCAGCGTCACACTACAGGGGTGGAAGCAGTAGGTTTGAACTCTGTGTTGTCCAGTCTTCAGGTGCATGCTCTGTTCAGGCTGTGTGCACAGCAGCCCAGGCCTGTCGCCTGCTGTGGGTTCACTGGTCCTCCTCCACTGTGCAGAGGACTGGCTCAGCTGTCTCTTATCCCCTGCAGGCTGCAGCAGAGCTGGGAGCACTGGGGTCTTAAGGGATTGGCTGAAGTGGTTCCTCCTCATACAGCTCACAGCTGGGGTGGAAGCAGGCCCAGGGAATAGCGTAAGGGAAGGCTGGACGGACACAGTCAAGGTGGCTCGATGCTCTGAGGGAAGTTGGGGCACTTCCCTAGGTACACGGTGGCCTTGGTTTTGACTAAACCTATGGAAGGACTAAACCTTCTTCTTCTTCTTCTTCTTCTTCTTCTTCTTCTTCTTCTTCTTCTTCTTCTCTCTTTTCTTTGGAGCCAGGGTTTTTCCATGTATCCCTGGCTGTCTTGGACTCACTTTGTAGACTAAGCTAGCCAAGAATTCACAGAGATCCGCTTGCCCCTGGGATTACAGGCATGCATCACCTCACCTGGCTTATGGAAGGAGTCTTATTCAGACACCTTTGGGCCTACTTCACCTCCTCAAGGGGCATGGCTGAAAGACACCCCCCCCCTCTCCGAGCCGTTCCCCTTTTCCATGCACTGTGCATCAGTCAGACACAGGCTGAGCAGTGTCATTTTTGCCTGCCTCCCTGTTTTTATTTGCGTGGTCTCTGGCTGAACTGGAACTAACAAGGGTGTGGCCTAGGTGGCCTCCACATTGTGTCAGGACAGCTGTGGACATTGCAAATGAATGCTTCTGAAACACAGACCCCTCTGGAGTTGGGAGTGGAGGCACATACCTGCAATCCCAGAATCTGGGAGGCTGAAGCAGGGCGATCACTGCGAGCCTGAGGTCTGAGCAACACAATGAGCCTGGGCTACATAAGATCCTGTCTCAAAACCCAACCAAAACAAACTAACCAACCAACCAAGAACTACACACCAAACCAACCCAACCCACCTGCTTCACCCCTGAAAAAACAACAACAAAACCAAACATGCTGGAACTGCACCTGATGTACACATCTCTAAAGCTAGCACTAAATGCTGAGGCAGGAGGATCACTACAACTTTGAGGTCAACCTAAGCTATATGAAGGTTTCAGGGCAGCCCAGGATATAGAATGAGGCCTTGTCTCAAAACAACAAACAGGAAAGACCCCTCTGGCCCTCTGGGGTTACTGATAGCTAACCCCGTCTCACATGAGCTTGAAGAAGTCTCCCGGAGGCTCCTTACAGAAAGCACAGCTCCTTTCGCTCTGACTGTGCTGGCAGAGTGGCCTGCTCTCAGGCAGGTCCTCGGGGAGGGAAGCCCCTGGCAGCATGTTGCTGAGGGCAGCACACAGAGGCAGGCAGGGGCAGGTACCCCTCCAGGCTATGCATTTCCCTCCACCAGCCTCTGTCTCTGTCCTGCCTAAGGCTACCCAGCTGCTCCACGTCTGCCCCGCCAGGCACTCTGGCCACCAGCCAGTTCCCATCCAGCCAGCCCCCTCGGGACCCTGCTCTACTGCCTTCTCACAGGGCAGCTACACCAGGGCAAGCCCGGCCAGGAAACATCAGCTCTGAAGTCCTGTTGTGGGCTGAGTAGAAAATCCAGCAATGGGCCTCAGTTTCCCCATTCCTAAAAAGGAAGGCCCTGGGCTAGAGCACAGGCCTTGAGCTAGGGGTGGACAGAAGTGATCCCCTGCAGAGTAGATGCTGCCCTAAACCTTGTCACCTCCTGGCGTTAGTGGCTAGGGACCCAGAGCTCACCCAGTGCTTTATTTCCTAACCCCGATTGAGGGACCATCCTACTGCCTTGACAAAAGAGACAACAAGCCTTGGCTTTGGACTCAACAGCGGATGCAAAGCAAGTGTTGACCAAATGAGTGATCAGTTTCGTTAATGAAAATCAGAGTGGGTAATGCGGGTGAGGGTCGCTGGGAGAGTAGAAAGCAAGCCAGGGGGTGGGGGGTAAGGAGGGTGCCTCTTCTGCTCCCTCTCCCTCCGGAACTCAATCTTCCCATCTATTCGATTGCCTCTGTGGCAGAGGGCTATGAACTGGGCTTGCTTCCTGGCACTGTTTCCCTTCCCTTCCTCTCTCTTCTTCCTAAATCACCTGACTGGGCAATGAGAATACCCTGATCTGAGCTGCCTGCCCCGGGGTGTAGAAGGCAGTAGTGCCTGGGAACTCACCGGCTCTTGCCGTGCCTTCCTCTGCGCTGAGCCTGGACTCTGAAGCTCTAGGTCTGTGACCAACTGACAGTGCCTTCCCAGAGCCTGACGTCAGGCTAGCCAGCTGCTTTTGGACACAGCAGAGGGGTGGGTGGGGTGGGGGCGGAGCGGTCTCCCTCCCCACCCCTACTGGCTGCCTGGAGGAGCTGGGGCCAGAGGGAGCCTGGGGGGTCAGAGATACCACAACTCCCCTAGACAGAGGGGTGAGCTGCAGCTGTTCAGACCAGGAAGAGTGGACGGGGGCAGGGTTGGCTTCTGGCCCAAGGCTGTGGGTTGTCTTAGAACTGTTTGACCAGTTCCTGAGAGAACAGAGATCTTTTAGGGTGGGTCCTGCCTGCCCCAGCAGCCAGGGGCTTAGGGCATCTAGGCAGGTGCAGCCACAGACTGTTGGCTGAGGGTGGATCTGGGCAGGCCAAGGGTTGACTCGCTCTGGGGTCGAGGCTGTTGGAGAGCTATTTGCCTGGTCAGGAGTTCTGTTTAGTCCTCTGCTCCTCATGTCTATCATCCATTTCAATCATATCACAGTGCTTCCCTGAGCACTTAGCAGCCGGTCCAACACTGCTGCCTCAGGAAAGTTGTGCCCAGGACGCCCTGGGCCCCTAGAGCTCACATTGGGTGTGATAGAGACTACTGGAAGAAGTGAGTGCCTAGTGGCAGATCCAGCAGGCCCAGAAGAGGAGTGAGAGCAGGGATCCAGAGTGGCTGGAGGGAGATGGAAGAGGAGGGCTCTGCCTGGTTGGACAGAGGGAAGGGAAGCCATCCAGGTAGGGGGAGCCGCACAGTCACGGTCTGTAGAGCAGAGCCTGGAGAGCGTGATGAAGCTGGGAGAAAGCAGGCGCTTTCACATTGAGTCTCAGCAGCCTCTGTGGGCTCCAGTGGTGGCTTTGATCCTATGGGAACAAAAGGTTCTAGAAGAGGGATATAATCCGCCAGCCTTAGTCCACACCCATCATAATATCTCTAGAATTTCACTGTATCTGACCCACATGGTTCAACGGAGACCCGAGAAGTACCTGAGAAGCCCATCCATGGCTTGCCAGACTGCCTCCCCTGGATTTAGCACTGACTTCTGGTCCTTGGGGGAAGGTTTTAGACTTCTGCAGGGCTGAGGGGTGAGGATTCAATGTCACTTCTGTGGACTGGCAGGCAAGGAAAGGGCTGGAGGCTGGAGGAGCTCGCATTTCACAAGCTGGCCAGAGGTGAGCCCGGAAAGCCAGGATGCTTTCTTAGGAGTCAGTGCCCACCTGTTCCTTCTACACTTGGGTATCCCGGCCAGTGGTTGGGACGTTCTGGGCCTGGGACACCCAGCTATAGCCTGGCCCCAGAGTTCTCCCTGCCCAGTCTCCAGGTCGGGACAACACAGGAAGGGGTGTGCTGTCCTTTCCTCCTTAGTGCCCTTCCACGACCAGGAAGCACCTGGGCGGGTCCTGTCCTATCACTTGGCAGGTTCCACAGAGCTGAGGAAAAGGGGGTGCTGAGGCCTGAGGCCAGGGCAGCCCTGAGGCGGAGGTCTACAGCCTCAGTGGAGTTGTTGGCTGCTGCTGTGCTTCCCGGGCCTTGTCTGAGGGGTTGACATAGGTGTATGGGTCATAGGTGACAGACCAAGTGCATGGGTGGGTGAGTGCAGTGAGAGACAGGAGCCGGAGGTGGCACTCTGAGGTGTGATGGAACTCTAGGACATAGCTGGGTATCTGAGGCAACATAGCCGTTAGAGAAGGGGGAGAGGAGAGGAGACCCCTGAGGGCTGAGTGGGCCTCTGAAGGACTAAGAAGACTCCAAGGGGGTCTCACAATGATCGGGTCCTGAGCCAGGTGATCTGAGTGAGAGACAGCAGCTCAAGCTCTGCCCCTGCCTTTATCCAGGTGCAGTGATACCAGCACGGGCAGCTGAGAGACTGCTCTCAATTGATCCACGCCGGGTCATGACTGGCCATCTAGAAACATAATCTTGGGTTACATCATTCATCGAGAAATGCAGAATGAAGCTGGGCGGTGGTGGCACACCCCTTTAATCCCAGCTCTCGGAAGGCAGAGGCAGGCAGAACTTTGAGTTTGAGGCCAGCCTGTTCTACAGAGTGAGTTCCAGGACAGCCAGGGCTACACAGAGAAACCACGACTCACAAAACAAACAAACAAAAGCAAATGGGGCAAACAAACAGAGCACCCACAGTGTTGGCTCAGGCATGGGCTAGGTGCTGGGCTTCAACCCTCTATGGAGCTGCTAGGTTCCAACCTCAGGGGGGGCAAATCAGAGAGGCAAAGGCACCTGTCCAAGGGTACATAGTTACAATGAGGGGAGCCAGACCTGGAGTCTGTCCCTTCTGTCAAGCTGCCAGTCACACATGGGACCAAAGCCCAGCCTGCTTTCTTCATGGAAGCTTCAGAAACAGCTCCAGCCTACTACCTGGGCAAAATGTGGGCTTCTGGCTCTTCCAGCAGCTTGGTCCTGGGGACCATGCACCATCCTGAGTTGGCTGGGCTTCAGCTCCCTTGGTAGAGCTAGATGTTGGCCAGAACCCCTGCAGGGCCTGGACTTGCTTTCTATTTCAGACCTGTCTGGCCTCCGATGGACCAGGGAAGCTGAGTCTGCTTGGGACTGCACAGTGGGCCCCCGTGGTACAGATGAAGCTGCTCTCTGGACCTCACTATCTTTATTGATGCGCAGAGCAGGGCCTGTGCAATGCCCTGGTGCCACGCTTGTGGGGAACTGGGGTAGTGGTGTGAATGGGAGGAGAGATGCTGTTGCCCAAGACGGTTACTCTCTGGAAGGCTGGTGACAAATCCCTGGGGTTGACTGGTAGGCAAGACTCAAAGTGGAGTGACTGGGCACAGGCACCAGTTGATGAGCCAGGCAAGCTGAGCCTGGTAGGGATTGCAGGACAGAACCCATGTGCCCTCCCCCCTCCAGGATCCTGAATCTAAACTGTGCTGGAGCAGAGAAGTCTTGAAGCTGGATTGACACCTTTCCTAGCCACTAACCTGCCATAGCTAAGGGTGCCCAGAGCTGTTATCTTACTTTATTATGGCCGCAGCTTGCTGAGGACCGTGTGTGTGTGTGCGCGCTGTGTGTCTGTCTGTCTGTCTGTCTGTCTGTCTATGGGGGAAGTTTGTGCAGGTAAGTGCAGGTGTCCTCAGAGGCCAGAGGAAGGTTTTGGATGTTTCATGCAGTTGTGAGCTGCCCGATACGGATGCTAGGAACTGAGGGTGGGCCCTTTGAGAGGACAGTGGATGCTCTTCACTGCTGAGCCATCTTTAATTCACAGTCTACAGATGAGCGAAACTAGTCCTGGAGAAGTGGCTCTCCAGAACGGCTGATGTGTCTTTTTCACCTTGGTGACCAAGACACAAAGCCTTGCATACAGGGTATGCTATGGGTTGCCTCACACTAAAGCCTCGAATTGAGGGTGCCCAGAGCTACTTACCTCTCTGCGTGTCTCTTGGAGTTTGGTCCTATCAGCAGCCTCGGCTCTATCTAGTCTCCTCACAGCTTCCAGCCATGACCTTCTCTGTTGCTAGCTTCATGGGCAGAAGCCCCAGAAGGGCCAGCCTGTGTGTCCCCAGGGGGTCCTTATTCTCTTTCCAGGTGAGCCAGTCTCTTTTCCTTCCTTCTTCCTCCTCCTCCCCTTCTCTTCCACAAGGCTCTGACAGAAGAAGATCTAAGACCAGGGCTGAAGTCCCAGCTGTAGGCTCAGCTTGCTCACTGGAAAAGAGGTTAAGGACACTCTCTGCCCAGGTGACCTCCGGGGGAAGGTCATGGCTTAACCTGTGACAGATGTTCATTGAAAGACCAGGGTCATGACTCAGGATGGGATAGGGATTAAGGCTCAGTATACAATCAGAGATGAGTGTTTGAACAGAGTCAGATGCAGAGCATAATCAAGATCAGGGCTTAGGATACTATCCAGACAGTAACTCAGTGTGTGGCCAGGACCAAGGCTTGGTATATGAGCGTAGCTAAGGCTCAGTGTGTAAATAAGAGCAAGGCTCAGTATGTGAATAGGCTTAGGACTCACAGCATAATCAAGATGGGGGCTCAGAGTATGACCTGGACCTGAGGACAATATGTGATAAAGGTCAGATCTTAACCTGTGTCCAGGAGCATGGTTCATAGTTTAACTGGCTACGGTGTTGTTCATTTACACCCCTAGAGTAGGGTTGTTGCAAGTTCAAGGCCAGCCTGGTGTACAGCAGATTTCCAGGCTAGCTAAGATGATACAGCAAGACCTTGTCTCAGAAATGGGTGGGGGCATAGAAATGGCTCAGCAGGTAAAAGTGAGTGCCACCAAGCCTGACTACCTGAGTTCAAGTCCTGGGACCACCAATCCCTGCAAGTTTTCCTCTAACTTCTACATGTGCACTGTGGTTGTGTGCAGTCATGTACATGCACACACACACACACATTAAAAAAATGAAATTGAAAAGTTTTGTTTTAGAAGGAAAACAGCTAGTATGACCTGTGACAACAGGTGGGCCAGTGTCATCTCTAACTCTGATACCTCTTAAGAAAGGTGTTGGCACATCACCTGTGGCCCAACATGGGGCAATTCCTAGGCCTTCTATGCCTTGCCCTGTTTTTTGTTTGTTTGTTTGTTTTTACTAGTGAGGAATGGGGAGGTCCTGGAGGTTTTCTCCCTGCCCCCCAACAGAGCAGGTGTCTAGATCCCCCATTTTTGCATGTCCAGCACCCGCCCCCCCAGCACTTTCTGCTTTCCAGGCATGTCAGAAGGACAGAGACCAGGCCTAGAAGGTGTTTGGGTGGAGGTAGTGGAGGAGCTGTGGCTGGGAAGGAGTGAGGAGGCAGGGGGTCGTGTGTCCAGGCTATCAGAAAACCTCCCATAGTTGCAGTCCGTTTTAGTAACCAACAGGTGACCTGTGACACCCAGCCAACTTCTGGCTCCCAGGTGACCTAAGGAAAGCAGACCCTGGGCATCTGTTTATGGGGAAGGTCACACGGAATGGTCTGCTGTCCTTTGAGGATGGCTTTGCGCAAGCCCTTCCTCTAGCTGCTTTTGGGAAAGAGTCTGGTATCCCCACACTGAGCATTCATCTTGGACCCTGTGATTCAGGGCCCTCTCTGTGTGGTGTGCACGCCGGCTGTGTGGTGGGAACTGGCCAGCAGACCACAAACACAAGGGGACACCATACTGATGTCAGCCACAGCAGCATGGCTTTCTCAAAGACCCCGCAAGGGGTTAGGAATCCTTTTACTGCAGTAGGAGAAACCCCTATCTAAGATACAATGAAACAAGCAGGGATGTGAGAGGTCTGGAGGCAGGCCTGGCTTAACTCCCTCGGCGTCCAGCCTCCTATTGTGTGACCCGCCACTCCGTCCTCTTCTACCCGTCCTCCTCCAGGACCCTGAAGAGATGCTGTCACTTTGCACTATGGCTTTGTTTGAAGTCACAGATGAACATGCTCCCTCTGTGACAAGATACAGCAAATCCTGTTATTTCCAAAGACCAAGCTGGGAATCTCTGCCTCCCTCCCTCCCTCTCTCTCTCTCAGTTTATGTGCAGTCCTGGCTGTCCTGGAATTTGCTCTGTAGACCAGGCTGGCCTCGAACTCAGGAACATCTGCCTGCCTCTGCCTCCCGAGTGCTGGGATTAAAGGCGTGCACCACCACTGCCCAGCTTTGATGACAATTTCTATTCCCAGCATGTGATGAGGGAAGCAGGGCCTCCCAAGCCCAGGGAAGTTAACATCCCTGCTGGCCCCAGCTAGTATCACTCATTCATTAGGCTCTTGTTTCCGTGCAGTCTGCAGAAATCTCCTGGTGGCCTCAGGTGGCAGGTGGGTAGACCAGTACATCAGGCACAGTAGCCCCAGGATTGGGTGTAGAGTTCTGGCTTCTTCTAATCCAGAGGCATAGCAGTGCAAAGAAAATACAGGGTAAGGGTTCCATGGACCTTTTGCTTCCTGTGGTTCCAGAAGTTGCTGGGCTTTAGGTTTGGAGCTTTCAGTTGGGCCTGTTGGAGTGGGGCTGCTGGTCTGAGCATGGGGGCGGGCAATAGAGACAGGTCCTGGGGGGCATCTGTGGAACCATTGGCCCACTACATCTTCCTGCTTGGGGAGACACCCGAAGCCTGAAGGACCCAGACCTTATACTCGGGAGCCGCAAGACCAACGGTCTCGACTGAAATCCAGGCCCCATGTCCTACGTGTGGCCCCTTTCTCACAGCACACAAAGTACAGCAGCAGCAGAGAGTGAGGCAACCATCCTTGTCACGGCTGTTGGGTTTGACGGTGACAGTCCCTATCCTGACGACTCTGGTCTGATGGAATAGACAATAAGAGAGTGACTGGGTTATAGGCACCTGTGGGGATGGCAGTCAGGAGCAAGTCGCTTAGCCTCAGTTCCCCCTGCATGATGATGTCATCAGCCTTTGAAGGTTGTTTGAGGAGTGTCTGAGATGCTAGGTGGTCTGCACTGGTGTCGCCACAGCTGGAGAGAGATCATATTTCCTCAGGCACCTTAGTCCATCACAGGCCCCTGGGTCCCAAGCGGAGAAACACTGGATTTTAATGTTTTTATAGAAGCTCCAGAGTCTCTCTGATATGCAGCCGGAGGTTGGGGAAGGGCAATCTCTGAGCCCTATGCAGAGATGCTGACTAGGGAGTACCCTGGGTTGGCTGCCCTTACCACCCAGATGCCTAACCGCGAGCATCTTCCGGGTGCATAAACATCATCAGTCTCATTCACTCACTCACTCACTCATTCATCAACAAACATCTTTACAGGTTCTCCATCCTTGTAGATAATTCTTTTTCCCACTGTAAACTCTGCAGGGCCTCAACCCTGTCCAGATATCTTGCCTGTATCTCGTCTCTGTGGCATGTTTGTCTACAGTGCACTGACTCTTCTCCGGCTGCCTTTTGTGTTTACATGGGCACTGCGCTCTGTCATGGGAAATTCAAAGGCAGGAAGGAGGTGGACAAGGCAGCCCCCTCCCAGGATATGAGGATCTTGGGATTTGTCCAGTCCTGTCTCTGGCTCACAAAAAGATCTGGGGTGCGGGTGGAGAACTGAAGGGCAGGAACAGAGTCATGATGTAGCTCCTTAGGTCCCTGTCTGTTAAGGGGCAGGTTTCTTGGAGGAAGGCATGGGACTGGTTGTCTGTAAAGACTGAGGTGTGAGCCAGTGGGTGCGGGGGGGGCATCTGGCGCTTCCCAACTCTGGACAGAAAGCAGATACGCAATGGTTTGGCTCTAGTGGGTGAACATTGCCGTCCTCGCCTTCAGGCTGTGTGGCCTTGGGCACATTACCTAATACCCTGTGTCTCTGCTTCCTCGTCTCTTCAGGAGTGGCCACAACCCACAGGGATGGGTTGCAAGAGAAAATATGCTAAAACAAGAAATTCACACTAGATCTCCTTAGCCAGTCTGGGGGCAAGGGCCGAATAACCCTAAAGAATTCTGTGCCTAAAGACTTTTGATGCTTTAATCTCCAGGAGAGCAAGTCAATCTGGCTTCCAGCAGGGGACTCTTTGGCTTGGGCTACTAAGTCTCTCTGGTGGAGCGTGGTGACATCTCAGGACAGGGTGCTCACTGACTCATCTGGTGCCAAATTCTGGAATCCGATTTCATCTGCTTCCTCTGAGTCTGAGACCACAGTGGCCTAACCTGAGTGCCCTAGGTCTCTGGCCTCTGTTCTGCCATAGCTCTTCTCACAGTGTCATCCAGGGCAAAGGGTAGTGGACTTTGGCGGCACTGATGAGCACAGAGATTGGTTTTGCATAGGTGCTTTCTGTCTTGTCAGGAGAGAGGAAAGATGAGGCAGGACATGTATCTGACCCTGAGCCTGGCACACGATGGACACCCAGCAGATGCCGTCTATAACTCCTGCTCCATGACCAACACACTCCTCAGACAGCTCCTGAAGGTTTGCTCATACTTTCTGGAAAGCCAAGCAAGGCTTGTCAGTGGTAGGTTTCAAACCCGGGGCAAAGGGCTAACTGAGGTGCCTCTTTAACATATCAAAGCAGACCTGGTTGCCAGGTTCTCCTAGCATTCCTCAGTCCCTACCTGTTACAGGGTATGGCTGGCATGCCCACTACCCTAAACTCCTCCTGCCCAGGGTCTGGGCTGCCTTTCCCCCAGCTGCCCTTCTCTATGTAATCCAGACATTTTAAGTATCTGGCCCTTTTTGGCTTACTCTTTACCCTCCTGGTTCTTCCCTCCTCCATCTCCTCACAAGGCCCGGCTCAGGGTCATGTTTACTATAGACTCTTCCAGATGTCTCTGCCTCTGACTATGCTCTCCCTTTTACCTGCAATAGATCTTCTTCTTTACTATAACTCGGAGCCTTCATGTCCTTCCTTCTTTATTTTTATTTTCATTCAATCTGATGACACATGAAGCCCCATGCCATGTAGGTATCTTGCTAGGGTGCCAACTGTGTGATCCCAACCAACTCCCATGCCTAACTGCTAGTACACCTTCTTCATGGCCTCTGTATCCTACAGGTGCTGTTCCTGTGGTCAGCTCTTCCCACCTTCAGTGGCCTGAAGCCTCCTTTGAGTCCCAAGCTAATGTCACCCAGACCCATGAGTCTGTCATTCTTGGGGGACATAGCCAACTCTTGAGAACCATCCTTAGATGATACTGGATGATCAGGGATGTGTTGTGCCCCAGCTCTGATGGTGACTCCTTCTCTAAACCAATGACTGCATGGGGTATTCTTGGTAAACAGTGTTTTATGGTTCAGCCTTGTAAGCTAGCTGAGCAAGGGGGAGGTCAGTTTGAACCTTTTCATTGACAATAGGGCAATCCTAGTTATTAAGAGGTTAAGACAGGAAGAGCATGGAAATGAGGGCTCAGGCACCCCTAAAAAGGCTTGATGGAAGAAGATCAAGCTGCTCTGTAGGAGGACAGTGGTGTGACATGGGAGAGGGCATGGGCGGGGGGGGGGGGGAAGGGGGGGAGGGGGAGGGGATCCCTTTGTGACTCCACAGCTCTAGGGAGCCATGCTGCCCTCTGGTGGCAAGTGCTTACAGGTGCAGAGGGCTCACAGCTTGAGTCTCCACATTGTATATCTGGCCTTAGCTCCTGTCCCTGAGTGCCCACTGCTGGAGGCTCAGGAGTTGGGAACATGGAGTAGAGCTCATGCTTAGGCATGAAGAGAGAGCAGCCTCTTCAAAAGCCAGAGGCTGAGTTTTGTCTTCTTTTGGATTTTTGTAGTCCTGTCCCAGGGATGTCCCAGGGACAGCTTCTTAGCCTGGACCTTCATGTCCTATCCTGGGCAGCATCAGGGCTGAGGTCCCTGATCTCACTGTGGGGTTCACTGCTCCCCGGGGAT
This sequence comes from Pachyuromys duprasi, assembly GCA_028658305.1. NCBI lineage: Eukaryota > Metazoa > Chordata > Mammalia > Rodentia > Muridae > Pachyuromys > Pachyuromys duprasi. The sequence goes on along the minus strand of CM053752.1, from coordinate 25,617,821 downwards.
GACTACTGTTTTCCCACAGGGCTCCTCCAGGGGGCGCCCACACCCAGCAGGCACACATACCAGATAGGCTCCTTTGTTGGTACTACAGGCTTCACTAACATTGGGTCTATGGATTTCTGGCTGTCTGCCCCTCTGCCCTCTGTGGAGTCTGAGATGGATGCCTGAGGCCATTTCAATCCCCACAGCCTCCTGCTCTACTCCCCAGTCTGTCTGAATGTTGCCCAGCAGTTATATCAGCTTCCTGCATCTCGTATGTCCTCTGAGGGATGGAAGGGGACAGAGGACCATGGTCCAGTCACCAGGGAACCCTCCATTGTCCCCTCTCCCCTGTATCTTGCTCCTCCTGGCCATTTCAGAAACCTTAATCTTACACTCGGTGAGAACAAAAAAAACCTACCTAATGACAAGTTCTGCTTTCCATTTTAACCAAATTACAAACTTCCCTTTATCCTCGGTAGAGGACAAGAAAACCCAAGGCAGAAACAGGGCTGTTCTTCAGGTCTGGAGCAGAGTGGTCTTTCTCTGAAGCTTGGCCATGGCTTAGCTATGAACTCAGGCATAGCACCTAGGTCCTACCGCTGCTGAGCCAGCTGGGGAGGGACAGTTAGAGGTGCGGGCTCTCCGTCGGCAAGCCACATGCAGCCTCTGTGGGCTGATGGCAGGTCTGCTTCAGGTTGCCTTCCACTCACCATCAAGTAAGGACAAGTCTATGACACTCATCCCGCGGTGCTGTGCCTGAGAGTGGGGCACATCAGGAAACAAGGACAACTTCTGGGAAGCTGCAGGGACCATATATATATATATTCCCCTTATGTCATTTACATACATGCATCTAAGCCACTTTGTGTCTTGTCTTCCTATCACCTGCATTTGTCCCTCTCCATGGGTCCCCTTCCTATTCTTTAATAGCCTAGCTTCTACTTTCATTACCCCACACCCCCACCTGGCTTATTTCACTTAACAGGATGGCCTTTGCTTCCCTGCAAAGGACATATTTGTTCTTTGTCACAGCCGAATAAAACTCTGCTGTGTATAAATGCCACAGTTCTTTATCCATTCAGCTGCAACTCAGTTATTACAGCCAATAGACAGTAAACATAGATGAACAGGTGCTGAGCAGTGTGCCGACTCAGATTCCTTTGTGTATACACCCAAGAAATGACATTTGTAGAAGAGAAAAACATAGCTCAGGGAGGCAGAGACCTGTCTGAAGTCACTTGGCTGGGACCTAACACTCGGGTAATTTCCATGTGTGCATAGTGGCATGCTCTTGGAGGATTGAAGGATATGACGCAGGGGCTTCTGAACACGCGGTGATAGCAGTGGGCCTGGTAGAAGGCTCTCACCTTAGCCACTGGTCCCTGAGTCTTTAAAGTCCCTCTCTGTGGACCCATTGGAGGATCCTACTGTGGGACACCCTGAGCCTTTCAATCTGCTGGTGTGCCAGACTGAGCTTTCTTGCTCCCACCCTGCACAGACCTGACCCCATTCACTCTCAGAGCCCAGTGCAACTGTCACTTTCCTGTGAGCACCTCCCTCTCCAGCACTGGCTCCAGTTCAGTGTTCACAGTTCTAGCTCATAGTTCAGTGTCCCTACCAATGCCCACCTACGGACAGCATGAGGTGGGGGGTGACAGTACTGTGGCGCCAGTGGTTGGACAGGTTGTGGGCGTCAGTTGAGAACAGGCTGTGCCTGTGATATGTAGAAGGTGAGAGAAGAGAGTCTCTGGCTGACATCTGGAGCACTGACACCTAGGAGCTGCAGATGGGGTTCTGGCTTGGGGTACAGGGCTGGGGCTGACCAGCTCCCTCAGATTTGGCCAGCAGCTAAGACTGACCTGGGGACTGACACAGAGAAATGGGGGTCCTCTCTTAGGGTTTGTGGTCTCCTTCATAAAATAATGTGACAAAAACCTCAAATGGAAGGAAGCTGGAGGACAATCTTATAAGGGTTTAAAACAAAACAAAACAGCCGGGCAGTGGTGGCACATGTCTTTAATCCCAGCCCTTGGGAGGCAGAGGCAGGCAGATCTTTGTGAGTTTTGGGACAGCCAGGGCTACCCAGTGAACCCAAAACCAAACCAAACAAAAACCAGGCCAGGCAAGCTGTGAATCTTAGCAGTCACTCAGAGCAGGGAAACGGAGGAAAGGGCCCATGCAGTTAGAATTTCATGGAGGTCAGACACATGATGGAAGGAAGGGAGGAGAGTTTAGAGAGAGAGAAAGAGCCCAAGATGTTGGGGGAAGCTCAGAGTGTTGGGAAAGCACACTTAGAAAGGAGACAGAAGGGAAGGAGGAACTATGAAGAGCAGCACACTTACAAAGCTAAGTGGCCTGGTGAGTTCTGCCCTGGGGAGAGGATTCTGGGAAGGAGAAGTACATTACCTTGTTAAATGGAGTTGTTCTGTGCCTCTCTTTAGCATTGTGTAGAGTTAGCCTGTCCTCCGAGGGGTAGCCTCCGGGCCAGGTTACTATACTGATTAGGCCCAACTGAAATGTTAGGTCTCTACCCAGGCCAGGGATTCTCTTAACCGTGAGGTTTACTTTATTGGGCTTTTATTGCTTCTCTCACACTGAATCCTAAGACCTCACCGGGCTGCCTTTGTCTTTGTCCCTCTCTGCCACTCGCTCCAGGCTGGGCCTGGACTTGAGAGAGCGCCATGGTGCGTGGGGAGCCCTCAGGAGGGGATGGAGACCCTCGGACACTACAGGCCCTTCTTTTGCCATGTAGGATTCACAGTTCTTGGTTAAGCTCCTTACTGCTCAGCCTTAGAGGACTGGGTAAGGGCTACCCTGAGGTTATGTGGAGGGTCAGTGGGTGGGGTCTCAGTAGGTATTTTGCAGTGGTGGCATGCTCTGAGGCCAAAGCGATCTGTGGATGTACCTCCACGCACCCTGGCTTCCTGTCCCGAGTGAGTGGCCTGTCATTGCCCTCAATGCTAGCCCGGGCAGCAGGCTGCAAGTGGCCCACAAGCAAGACAGCTGAGCAATCTGTGGGTCATGACCCCTTTTGGGGGTTGAATGACCTTTTCACAGGGTCACCTAAGACCATAGGAAAACACAGATATTTACATTATGATCCATAACAGTAGCAAAATTACAGTTATGAAGTAGCAATGAAAATGAATTTATGGTTGGGAGTTACCATAACATGAGGAACGGGGTTAAAGGGTCTCAGCGTCAGGGAGGTTGAGAACCACTGCTCTCCCCTTTCAGGGACCACAAGATTCTGGGTCAGGATCACAGCACTGCTCCCCTCATAGGCAGTGTTACCAAAGGGCAGTAAAGCCAGTGCCGAGCTGATGGGCCACAGGTGAGCAGTCTTGACCAGAACCACCACAAGGGGGTGCTAACTTGTCATGGCTGACACTCAACCCTGGAAGGAGGCATCCCACTGGCCAGCTTGGTGTCTTGTCATCTTCTTGGGCAGCAGCTCTCTTCAAAGGGTACTTCTGGGTGCTGGAGTCACCAAAGACACCGGCAGGTGCCAGGTGAAGCCAAGGGACCAGGAGGTTGGATGTGGGGACATACCTGTTCTCAAGGAGGCTCTCTTGTTCTCAAAGGATAGCCCACTGTTTTGGTTTTCTTTTTTTTTTTTTTTTCCCCTCTCTTTCTTTCTGGGTGCCCTGACCACAGGGACTCTCTCTCTCTCTGGAGACTCCCTGCTCTCTGCCTGCTGAGTGCCAGTCTCCTTCTTGAGAGGCTGGCCTTTGCATTCAGGCACCCTGTCTTGCTTATTTGTTGTGTCTACTAGCCGGCAGGCCTCTGATCTAGACCAGACACATGGAACGGTTCACTCCAAGGCCTATGTACCATATGCCCTGTTAGATGATCCTGATAGATGCACCTGAGCTATCTGAGTGAGCTCTCTCTCCCGCTCAGGCTAACAACAGTTTGGCTGTTTCAGGGTACTTGGAATATGTTAATTTGCCACGGAGAATAACCACTGCACAACTGAGCCACAGAGAACTGCTGCACAGGAGGAGACCCAGGAATGAGCCATACAAAGCTCAGTCTCTGCAGTTCTTTTTTCATGTTGCCCCAAAGCCTTGCCCCCCTCCTTTTCTTGTCAGGGACGCTGACGCTCACTTCAGTCCCCTTCACAGCAGAGCCTGGCTCTGAAGTGAGGAAGCCAACACAGAGGTGTGCTCCTGAGGGTTCACTGGTTATAAAATTCCAGGGCTCATGTTCCAGATACAATAGGGTGGCAGAACAGGAGACTGAGGGAACCCCAGAGTAGCAGGACAAGGCACTGGGGTGTGTTTCTACTTCCGGCGTCTCTCCTGGTGGGGGCTGGCCTGGGGTCACTCTTCTATTTCAGGACTGGATACTGTAAGAGGGGGGTGGGTGATGGGCTCTGTTAGTGAGGCAAGGGCTGTGTTCTCCTGAGGCTAATTAGGATATGTGAGGTAGCTCGGAGCCCCACGGCGGCCCCTCATTCTGTTTGGATGCTCTTTGCACCCTCCTCCTCCTCTTCTTTCTTTCCCCACAAACCCTTTCTGCTCACGCTGTTCTCAGGCAGTATCCTTCTCATGGATTTACATTAAAAGGGTGTGTCGTGGGCTGCTAGACCCGAGCAGGTGTGGCGAGTGCTGTCTCGCTCAGTCCTTTCCATGAGCTTACGATTATAATTGTCACCACCACTCTCTCTATGGATGGGGAAATTGAGACAAGTCAGAGGTTACATCATGCAGCCCAAGGAGGGGGCTCCAAAGCCACTTCTGTGGCATTGGCCTTACACCTCCTCAACCCCCTCCCCTGCATCCTGTAGCTACCTCGGCATTTCCCAGCCAGGGCCCCTCCTTGGTAGACTTGCTGACCTAGGGCCAGGCCTGGTGGCCGGAGGTAGCTTCCTGGAAATCCACTTAGCATTGACCTCATTCCCCATCCTCTGAGCTAATCTGCTGATCCTATTGTCCCCGAGGGCAGGTAGCTCTGGGTCCTCCTGCTCCAGACAGGTCTAATGCAGAGTGGCAGGATGCTTTGGGGCTGTGTGTGTCTACATCTACAGACCCTGAAGGGATGGCTCTGACTCAGCCTCTACCTTCACCTTGCCCAGCCCTCATCTCACCATCTCCTGTATAGACTAAGGCAGCCTGAGGATCCCTTTCCCACGGCCCTCAGCACCCTCCAGCCCACTAGCAATAGGTGGCAGGTTCCGGCTTGCACGGCCTGGGTTTGACCCTCCAATCTGTCTCCTGAGCTCCCACTAGGGAATCTAGAAAACAGGGCTACAGAGCTTCCTCCATGGGAGGAGTTGGACTCTTGGAACTTTGGATTTGATCAAGCACGCAGTCCGGCATCTGCAAGTATCTGAAGCGTTGGCTGGAATCCATCAGGTTGGTGTCTTCTCCCGGCAGCCGGCTGCCAGGGCCTGGATGCGATGGAAATTCTAGGCTTCCAGAGACCAAGTTGAAGGCAAACCCACTGTTCCCAGCAGAAATGCTGGAATAACCTCCTCTCCCCAGGCTTTGGTAGGAGAGGAAGGAAAGAGTAGGGAAAAAGTAAGGAGGAGGGTGCTGTGTAGGTGAGGGTAAGTCAGTTTTAAAAATCACCAACTCAAACAGACACACAGCCCTATGACGAGATGGGTTATGAGCCGCTGGAACAGGTACTGAATTTATAGAATTGTTCGGAGCATGGCCTTTCTCCTAGGACCTCAGACTGGGATGTGCCCCCATTTGCCTTGACCTCTCTGTGAATCTTTGATGAAATACCCTGAGGTGTGAACGCCTAATTGGGGGGGGGGGGGAGAGCTTTTGGAGAGTGCGAGGTGACAGCAGCTAGGGACCCAGTTAGGCGGCCTGGGAACAAAGTGGGGTCTCTGGCCTTCACCAGCTTTGTGATGATGTCCTTGTAAGATGTTGCACAGATAAGCCTCACTTTAGCTTTCTGGTGTTTCTCCTGCCACTGAGGAAGAGCAGATGAATGAGTGTTTTTGGAGGAGGGAAGACAACCACCTGGTGTTTCTCATTTGCTGAGTTGTTGCTGGCACAGGCTGGGTGTGTGTGGCGCTTTGAAGGGCTCATCTTGAAGGTCCTGCAGGGTGGACGGGACATTTAGCACAGAGGCAGGGACAATTAGCCCAGGGGAGCTTAATCTTCGGGCCCATTTTCGGAGGCACAAGCCCCCTCCCCAGAATCTGTTTTAGCACAAAGGGTTTCAAAGTCGACCATAGGTCCCCAGGCCCCACGGCTATTGACCGCTGGCAGCCAACCTTTCCTTGGGCGAGGGACTTTGCTTTATGAGACCTATGGGAAAATAAAGGGCTCTAGAAGCGCCTGGGGTGCCTAGTTGTGGGGTAGAAGCAGTCAACCAGATCGGTCCCTAGTGGGTCTCTTAGGCGTGCGACAACGTGTACAGGCGCGCAACCATTGGGTCGTGCCCCCACGTGACCCGGCGCGCGCCCCGAGGCGGAGACGCCGAGGCCGCGCCCCCCCCGCGCGCGCACGTCCTGACGGCGCCGAGGCCGCGCCCCTGTGCGCGCGCGTGCCGAGCCCTCCGCGTCGTGCCGGCGCCGGCGCCCGGACCGCCAGGTCAGTCTCCACCGCGCCGCTCGGGCGGGGGCGCGCAGGGGGCCGTCGGCGGGGGCGCCGCCTCGGGGCCGCGCAGGCGGGAGCGCGCGCCGGTCTGTGTGTTTGCTCCCGGCGGGGGCCGCACCCCGCTGTAGCCCCTGCGTGAACCCGGCCGGTCGCTGCCACGTGCAGGGCCGGAGCCGCAAGAGGCCAGGCGTGGGGGACTCAGCCAGCTGTTTTCTCGGTGTGGCGACCAGACCTGATGGGTGAAAGGGGTGACTCTGCTCCCATTTCTAGGGGTGCGGAAGATTCCCTCAACATCTGCCCGTTTTTCGTCTTTCCTAAGGTCCCTCCAGGATTTGGCTCGTCTCAGTTTCCTTTTCTGCGTGGCTTAGGGCGTAGGACCCCAAAGTCTTCCCTGCCGCCCGCATGGATTTCAGTGGGTCACCGTTGGAGGCTGGGCACCAGGTCTTGGGCCCCTAGGGAACCGAATGCTGGCTCAGATGGGACAGCGCCTCACTATCCAGGGGTGCTGCTGCAGCCTGTCCACATGCAGCCAGGTTAAGCGGGTGACTCCTGAGGTCTCCTGGCAGGGAGTTGCAGACATGGTTGCACTGGATGTCATTCTTAGACTCAAGGCAGGCAGAGTGACCATCCCTCTGACTCTAACTATGAGGGGCAGATTTTTGACTATGGCTTCAAATCTTCCCACAAGGTTATTAACTCCCGTTTCCAGACAAGAGAGGCATTGGAGAAGTGGAGTGAGGTCTAGTGAGGAGAGGGCCATGTTATTCTATCTGGTGGGCTGCAATGAGGAGAGGTGCACGTGGGGCCCCTTCCATCTGCCCCTCCACTCTTTTTTATTTTATTTTGGTTTTCGAGACAGGGTTTCTCTGTGTAGCCTTGGCTGTCCTAGCCTCACTTTGTAGACCAGGCTGGCTTCGATTTCACAGAGATCCACCTGCCTCTGTCTCCCAGAGTGCTGGGATTACAGGCAAGCACAGTTGTGCCCGGTTGCCCCTGCACTCTTACTGTGGGCCTAAGGATGGGAGGCTGTTCTAATGCCATGGGAATGTTCCCAGATATCCCCTTGAGAAGGAACTGGCCAGCCCCTGATATTTATCTGGTCTCCTCTCTTGGCCAGGCCTGGTTCTTTTCTTGGAGGTGCTGGTGGCAGGCCAAGGCCCTTGGTGACTGATAGATAGGGCAGAGATAAGCAGCCTGGACAGATGATCATTGTGGATGTTGAGGCAGGAGCCCCCCAGGACCTCTTTCCCACCAACTGAGGAGGACTTTCCCCAATGCCTCCTGCTAGCACAGGGCTTGGCTGTGAGTAGGTGGTCTGGCAGAAGTGGAGCTGAAGGAGGGCCTCTTCCTCAGACTAGCAGGCAGCTTGGATGGTGGTGGGCTGAAAAGTGGCAGAAGGACTTCTGGCTGGGGAAGCTGGCACTCACTGACTCAGACTCTTGGCTAGTCTGTGGGGTGTGAGTGGTGCCAAGTTGCCTATCTGTCCTCACTGCCATGGCGTTGGGATACAGTGCACAGAGCTGGCCTCAGGGGTGGCACAGGCTTCCTGATGCCCAGTGGTGACGGTGGCACTCTAGGAGGTACCTCACTAGGAGGGTGAAGTGATGCCCTGTTGCGTTTGTTCAGGGGCAGAGCCAGGAGCTGCTGGGCCTGGAGCTGGCAGGGTGCAGACTATTCCCCAAGCCCCTGGCCATGCTTTGCTCCCAAAGAACTGAACCTGAAGGCTGCGACGGGGTGGTGCACAGCGGTTCTCACTTGCAGCAGCCCATATGCAGGCTTTGCCTGGCCTGCCCTTCTCACCTGTTGCTTCCTACAAGAGGCTTTTCCAGCCCGCTGCCGCCACTGTAGCCACCTTGACTATTTCTATTCCTGGTCCATGTACCTTCCCCGCCCACCGTGGCTTTGTCAGCAACTGAATGTGTAGCTACGTGCCCACCAGAGCTTGCTTTCTTCCCTCCTTCCTTTCTTTCTCTCTCTCTTTCTTTCTTGTGTTGTTGTTGTTGTTGTTGTTGTTGTTTTAGACAGGGTTTTTCTGTGTAGTATTTTGGCTGTCCTGGAATTCACTCTGTAGAAAGACCAGGCTGGCTTCAAGCTCAGAGATTCGCCTGCCTAGGTGTGTGCCACGACCGCCTGTCTTAGGCATCCTAGTTCTGAAGCTTTGGCTTCTGTAAAATTGGGGTGCAATATCATTTCTGGGAAGATGGGGGCTCTGTTATTCAGGTGCCACCAGTTGGGGCTCTGGGATCACGAGAAGGTCTTGCATTTGGGATGGGGCTGTGCTGTGGTGCTGTGGTATGGTGTGCCGTGGACTGGGCTGGTAGCATACACATAAGGAGCCTGCCTAGTCCTCCAGTTGGACAGACTGCAGGGGCTGGAGCACAGAGGGGACTGCTGAGGGTCTTGGGGCCACCAACAATGCAGCCCCAAGCCATGTTATGTCACGGTGAATAAGGTAATGAAGCACAGTTGAGGGGCGAAGGGAGAGGATGGGGCTGTGGGGTTCTGAAGGCCTCATAGGAGTTCATCTGGTAGAGGTTGTATGTCTCCTGTTGAGGAGTGCCCCAGGCCAGCACTCCAAAATCTCGCCATAATCATTTTGAGCTGGGCTGAGGCTGTTGGGCCAGAGACAGTTCAGACAAGGAGCAGGCTGCTAGCCTAGTGAAGGCGATGGCCCTGAGGGGCCCTCTGCTGTCATCATAATGACAGACAGAACCAGACTCAGGAGCTCTGCAGGCCTCCTGATGTCCATGTGCCATGGAGCTCACCCTGGGAGCATTAGCATTCAGGTCTTTTATTTCTAGAACCTTCGAAAAGGACACTAGGGTGAGAGTGTATGTAACACAGTTGTCTTCCCTGGGAAGCTCCACCCTTCCCTGAAGTTCAGAGACCTGGCCCCCACCCCATCCCCCACCTGCCCGACTCCCACAAGAGGACTTAGAGGTGCAGGAATGTGCCTGGGGTGCCCTGCTGGTTGAGGAGGTGCTTCCCAGATGTCTGTCCAGATGTGGAGTCTGCCAGAAGAGTCAGCATGATGCCGTGTGGTCTTTACTGCAGACCACACACCATCCTGACATGGTTGCTATAGATCCCTTCTGCCCTGCTCAGAGCGAGCGGACTTCCCTGGTGTGGGCTCTCATTGTCTGGGTGGGGACTTCAGGATCAGGTGCCTCCAAGGTTACTGGGTGTGCACAGTTGAACTCCCAGCTGTCAGTCTGGTTTTCCTTGCTCATGGCCGTAGCAGAATTTGGATGGCCATGGTGTGGCTGTCCCTGGTGTGCTGGTCACCTATGTTGAAGGTAAAAGTTACATGTGCTAGAGAGTGGCCAGCAGGGTTGGGTCACAGGTCGTGGGGGAGGTGGCCCTAGTTTGGCTGGAACAGTTTGGGCATAAACCTCAGTGTACATGTGATAGCAACAGTACAGCTGGTGGGTTGAGGCAGTGGACTGAACTGGGGCCCTGACACTTGTCTGGAGGTGACTGAGGATCTAGCTGGACACTGTCCTGGGTGGTGTCTGCCACGGAAGGGCTCATCCCCAACCTGCTGCAGAGCTCCTCAGCGTGGTTCAGTGAGGCTGTCATATCCTGAGGTCAAATGGCTCCTCATAGTGATGATGGTTTTTGGAACAGGATCTCTGGGGAGACAGGGCTGAGGCTGTTAGTGTGGGTGAAGTGAGGCTCAGGGTGGGCATTTAGAAAGGGGGATTCTACCGCCAGTTCCAAGCATCACAGTGAGGTGACCTGTCCAGTCTTCCCAGACTGCCATTTACCCTTCTAAAGGAAGTGGCCTTTTTTTTTGCACAGTATCATAGTCAGTGACGTCTATCCAAGGAGGTGTAAGGATTGTTAATTGAAAACTAAAGGTGGTGACCTTTGGTGTGTACTAGAGCTAGACATTGCTGTGTCCTCTGCTGCTGGAGCCTGAAGGAATCTAGGAAAAAATATTCCAGAAATCAGCATGAAGTTAGGCATGGCCCCTCTGGCTGCTATGGCCTTTGTCCTGACTCTGCTCAGCTCCTGCCTTTGTGGCCTTGAGTAGTCCATGCAGACTGGGGAGAGAGAGAAGAGACCTACCTGGTCTTGCTGGGCTGGATCTCCTGGACAGGGCCAGGTTGAGGTACAGGTAGAGGCTGTTGGGTCCTAGTAGGTACAAAGGGCTGAGTGGGCCAGTGACCAGGGTCTGGAAGGTGGAGGAGGGCCCAGGTTCTTTTGTGCATGGCCTTCAGTTAAGGATCAGCGTAATGGTCCCTGTTCTTGCCCAGAAGATCCAAGGCTGGTTCAGATCCATGGCTGTGGACCAGGAAGCATCCCTGATTGATCGGATTGTTTGAGATGCATACTCCCAGGAGCCTAACATCCTCCTACAGGTGGCATCAGATAGGAGGTTGGTTTCCCTGGACCTCAGAGAGCTGTTTCCATGACTCAGTTTCTCCTTGGAATCAGCAAGAGCTACCAAGTACTGTAGCAGTGCCGATGGGCCGAAGCCCAGGGTGTAGGCAGGAGATTTTTTAGGTCCTTGGGAACAAGGCATCTGGAAGAAGGTTCAAATGCCTAAAGGACCGATATGCTGGTATAGGTCTGATCTAAGATATCAGAGTGAGTTTACTTCGGGTTTCGCTGGCCAGCCTACCTCAGTCTCCTTGCCTTCAGGTCTGAGTGGCATGAGAGATGGCCACGTACTAGCTAGAAGGTTCCTGTTAAGCCTCAGTTTCCCCCTCTTCAATGTTGTGTGGAGCTTCTTTCCTTATCTTCTCTATCTTTTCCCTCCTGGGATCTGTGTGTGGGATCTTGTGGAGGCCTGTTCCCAAGGTCTTGGGTTCACCAGACACATCCAAAGCCAGGGCTGGCCCAGAAAAGGAGATAGGCCAACTGCAGCAGGCAGGCAGGCCTGTCCTGTCCCCTTCCCATGGGACCAGGGCTCCCACTGCACTCTGTCTGAGCCTTCCTGTGACTCAGGATTCCCTGAAGAAATTCAGCTGTGTTTGGAGGATCCCCTGGCCCACCCAGGATCATGTCCTCCTGTCCCATCCATCATGGCTTCTGCAGTGGCTCACAGTGTCACTTGCTGGAGCCTGTTGCCTGTGCCCCAGAGAGGATGCCACTTCTTCCTGGCAGCCCTCTCTGGCAAAGCCCACTGGCCCTGAAACCCTGCCAAAGCAAGCAGTTCCCTCTAATCTCCCAGTCAGGGTAGCAATGAGGCCCCTCCTCCAGGGTCAGCTTTCCTTTGGCTGGTTGCCCAGAGGCCCAACATGTGCTGGGAATTGCATCGCGGAGCTTAGAGGTGCCCAAGGATTCCCAGTTGTCCTTCCGCAATGATCTCCCTGCCCCCTCCTCTGGCCTTGGGGAACATAGGCAAGGCTCTGGGTATACCAACCTTGGATGGATCTTGACTTACCCTGCGCTTTCTGGCCTCAGTTTCCTTCTTTCCAGACAGGCACTTGGAGGGGAACACAGGACCCCGCAGCAGACTGGGGGCACATCAGTGCAAAGTTGTGAGCGGGGTCTCTGCACTGAACTGGATGTTAGCAGGCACACCCCTAACGCTGATTTCTCTCAGGCCTGTGACCTGTGGAGGTGCTGTCTGCTGGTGCCTCAGTTTCCCATTCTGTCAGGTGATGAGCTCACACAGAAGAGGGCAACAGTTAAACACTGTTCATTGGTCAGCTTGTAGAGCTGGGTGTGTTTGTTGTGAACAGCCTAGGAAAGCTTCCTTGTATGTTGGCCTTCCATTTTATGCTCAGCTCTACAGGAACAGGATGCCAACATCGTACTTGGATTTTCCCATGGCCTTGACTGTGGGCCTCTGGTCCCTGGGTCTAGAAGGGTTGTTGTTTATTGCCTGACTCTCTACCCCCATTTATAATGGAAGTTCTGGACAGCTAGGGACGTGCGTTTGGGCACTGTGTGGTCTGCTGGCCCTGAGCCCACACCACCCCATTGCCACCCACTGTCCTGGCCCCTGTATGGAGGATGAGGACGTAGGCTACTGCCTTGGCCTTGTTCTGCCTCCCCAGGCCTCCTGGAAGCTGTCCGGGTCTGCATTTGCTTCATGGAAGTAGAAAAGTGGAGGGGTAATCCTGTACTAGAGGAACTCACACAAACTGAACAGAATGACAGGGAACAATGACCCCCCTCCTGGAGCACCTGGCTCTATGACCTAGAGATTGTGTGGAAGGAAGGGGATACTTCCCCACCAGGTAGTCAGGTGGTCTTCTAGAAGGTGGTGGCATCATGGTATAGAGAAAGGATGCAGCCCACATCACCTGGACGGGTTTTTGCAGAGCCCTTTTGGGTTGGTGGTGGACACTGGTCTAGGGTACCTCCTTAATTTTTAAGGTAACCTGGGGTTGACCACACTTACCACCCCATCCTTCCATGTCTCAGGCAGGAAGCCACCATCTGTGGATGGCCTGCTGCAGGTGACACAGTTGAGAAGTGGCAGTGCAAAGTGGAAGGCAGGCTGTGGGTATGCTCTTGCAGAGTGGCCTGACCCAGCTCTTGGTCCCTTTGTTTGTGATGAGCCAAAGAAGGGAGCCTCCAGGTGTGTGTGGGAGGAACTGAGCACAGCTGTGGCTCCTGTTTCCTTAGTGACAGGGATGTGATTAGCTCTCAGGAGGTTCTGCTGCTGACCTCTGCTGTCATTTGACTGTCAGGGCCTCAGTTTCTTCCCCTGTCAGTAGGTGTGAAGCCTGTCTGTCTAGGGACATCAGGAGGCTTCTTCTGCTGATGGGACGCAGGCCTTCTTGTCCCCACGGCCCCTCTGTCTCCTCCCACTAGCCACAGTTCCCACGACTGCCCAGTGCAGGAAGCCATCTGGAGGGCTTATTTACCCTCCCCCAACCTCTCTTGCAGGAAGTCACCGGAAGAGCCGTCCCCAGGGGCCCTTTCAGGCCTGTGAGGACAGCCAGTGGCTTGGGGATCTGTGCTGTGGAGTGCGGGGTGGAGCAAGGAGGTGGGGCCAGGAGAACAGAGCTAGGCTGGGCTGGGAGCTGGGTATGTGGGCTGGAGCAGGGTTGAGACAGTCATTCAGGAGCCATCTGTCCATCTGTCCACTCTCTATCCACCCCACCCCCCACCCAAAGGCCCACTAACCCTACTCTCGATACTTAACAAGACACAGCCAGAGCCACTTGGGCTCCAGCCCAGGGTGGTCTGTATGTGTGGGGGGGGTCTTGGGAACAGGAGGTGACACTTAACATTGTATAGACCACCAGGTGGAGGCTGGATGGGGGAGGAGTGGTTGAGAGGAAGGAAGCCGAAAAGAGGTACAGGAAGAGGATGTGGCCTTGGGAGGGTAGGGGCCCTTGGGAGTGGAAAGTTGACTTCTCAGATGAAGGGCTGGAGGCGGAGGAGAGAGAAGCAGACAAATCATGAGGCACAATGGCACCAGTACTGGTTGTTTGGGCCCTGCAGACCCCTCTTTGGCCCTTCTTCAGGCCAGGTCCTCCTAGCTCTTAACCTGGTTCTTTAGGCCTAGGGGCCTGGGCTTCTGCCCTACAGGGCCATGCACGTCCAGCTGCCCTGGCATTTGTGGCAGTTCTACTGTCCAGTGGCTGTCCTTAAGTGTGACTGACAGGGCCTGGGGACTGTTCCCACGGACACTGCCAGCTGGGCCTGCCCTGCCCCAGGAGGGACCTCGAACCCTCTGGGACCTGTGGCCTGGGTTCTTGGCAGCCTTGTGTCTGTCCTGGCTTCTCTTGTGCCTTGGGGAGTTGGGTGAGCCCTGGGGTCCCGCAGCCCTGCCTCAGCCAGTTATGGGGAGGTCAAGGTATAGCCTTGATCCTCAGTTCCTCCCCTCCCCTTCTTCTCCTCCCCAAGCCCTAAATGTGCTGGGGTTTCCCAGGCAAGTATCTTCCAAGCCTCTGCCCTGTGCTGAAGGAAGTAAACTTGGAGACTGGGCCAGTTTAGGTAGGGTTGGAGGCTGTCCCCGGGCATAGTGGTGGCCATTGACTGTCCCAGGAGTGCCACTGGCAAGTCCCAAGCATTTGCTGTGGACATTGGGGACATGCCGTCCTGTGATCCAGCCTCACGAAGCCCTGGGCTGAGAGCACCCCACCTCAGAGGCTGTGCCAGGATTGGAAGAGGATCAGCTGTCTCCGTGAGGCCAGACTCTCAGAGTGAGGTCAACCCTGGCTTAACCCATTAATCTTGCCTTCCCACGAGATCCTGAGTGAATCTGAGGTGGGGTGGAAGTCCCAGTGGAATGGGCAACTCCAAGTGTGGCCAAGGAGCATGGGCATCAAGCATAGTGGGCTAGGTATTGGCCAGGGTAAGGCTGACTCCACCTTGCCCTCACCTGGCTGTGGCAAGGCCACATGAGCTGTGATGCTTTCATGGGCCCAGTAACACCTCACTGATACTACAGCTTAGGAGGATCTTCTCTCTGCAACTCCCTTTCACTGCCAAGAAGAGGGCAATTGGGTAGACAGAGTCAGCTCAATTTGGGGTCCTTAGGCGTGTGTTCAGGGAAGGGTCCTGGTCCTCCAAGAGGCAGCGATGGAGAACATCAGGCCATACAGGACAGAGAGGTCTGGAGAGTGTGTGTGGTTCCTGGCCAACAGCTCAGGAGGTCTGTGATCAGTGTGCCCCCGCCAGAGAGTCCAGAGACACCATTCAAGAAGTCTTTGCCAGGATGGGGCTATATCCTTAAGGACCCTGGAGGGCTTCCAGAAGGGAGGCAGCCAGAATAGTCATGAACAAGAAGCTCACCTGCCCGTGCCCTTCACCTCCCATCTGCCATGTAGGAACATGCTATGTTCAGAAGTCCTGGTCAGTGTTTAGCCCCCACCAAATACCAGCCGTTACTGAACCCTGACTGGAGTGCAGAGTCTCCAGGCAGTATGAGAAAATGCCAGGAGCCCCCTTCTCCAAGCTTTAGTTGCTAGCACCAGCGATAGGCTGCCTCAGCTGTTACAGACCATGTGAGGAAGAACAGGCCCTCCAGCAGTTAGGGACTGGGGTGGGGGGGGGGAGGGTTGGGGAGTGCCTAGGAAACCTGTATGGTCCTTGCTGTTCCCCCTGTCTGGGGTTGTAGGCTTGTGTTAGTGTCCTGGCACTCCTAGCTGCATGCAGACTGCAGATTGCTCAGTCCTGTGTTTTGTGTTCCCAGACATAGGTGATCCTGGTTCTTTCTTGGCATGTACTGTCTTCTTGGGGGCACCATGGGTGGTCTTGGTGAGGGCATCTCTGGGGTTAGGAGGCTTAATGGGAAGGGACAAGCCCACCAATAGTCCTTCTCTATTTCACTGACCCATGGTCCTGATCAAGGCCTGGTGTACTGGGTATGTCCTCTCCACCCTGGTTAGATCTCATGGGGCATATCTGTTGCACACCTACTGGGCGCAGTGTTCAGAATCAGGTAGATCAGCATAACACCTCAGTAAGGCTCCCGTTCAGTGGGGGGACAGACAGGCAAGAATGGTGATTCAGGTCAGGCCGTGCTGATGGATGGGTGTTAGCCCAGAAGTTCACAGACCTGAGGGCCAAGTGATGAGGAGGAGATTTGGAGGAGAGGGGCCACTGAGCAGTGAGGCCCCTGCAGAGGCCTGAAGGCGGCACTGTGCTTAGTGGGTTGCAGACACAGCTGGGGAGGCAGGCGCAAAGGAGGATTAGAGGAGAGTCAAAGGTTCTGGGGCATTTCTTCTGGGTTGTGGGGGCAGCTGGAGGACTAGTTGTGTTGGGAAGATGGCGGGCCTAGGATACCCAGCTGGGACGGCCAGAATCCAGCCTGCCGCCTTAGATGCGGGTCTCAGCATCTCACCAGTCTTCCTTCCAGGGCTGCCCTCTGTCTGGGGCTGGAGGGACTGTCTGTGTCCTCATCTCATGCTGGACTCTGGGACAGGCCTGGATGAGGACCAGAGAACAGGTGGCCATGCTGACTCTGAGAGCTGAGTGCTGGCCCAGCTGGCTCTCACTGTAGGTGTTCTTAACCCCACAGAGGCCTGTTGTTGTTGCCTTCGCTCCTGCTGGGGCTTCCTGTAGATGTAGGCATCCTACCCTACCCTTCACTCTTCCATTAACAAAAGCATGGATGGCATGGCCCTCATTGTCCTGTGTATCTGACAGTCCCACAATAGGCCTATCTTGGGGATGTCTACCTCGTTACACAGTTGGGTGCACTCCATGAAGGTCTATGTAAACAGACAGTGACCTCCCCATCCTGTATGGTAGTGGTAACAGGCCAAGTCTTTTCCCTCCTAACCCAGTGTTCAGGGTTCTCCAGCCAGAGACACTCAGCTGCCAAATTCCCCCGGGAGCCAGCACTGCCTGCTACTACTTCTGTTCAAATCAAATGAGCTCATTAAACAGCTCCAGGGCTCTTCCTACTCTGCCCCCACCCCCCATCAGAGCCTGTTGCAGCTTTTGAAATGCTTCTCAGGGGAGTGAGCTGGGCTCTCTTGAGGTTTCCATTGCCCAGTGGCCTAGCAGGCCCTCTCCTGCCTCCCTTCCTCTGTTTACCTTGTACTTCTTCAGTGGCAGCTGCCTGCTACAATTCCACCAGACCTAGGACAGGGGTGATCAGGTGCCCCCAGGTGTGGGCTAGATTCCATTATCCTGCCCCACTTACCGTGACCCACACCCCTGCCTGGATTTAGTCCTGGGCTTCCCAGTCCCTCTCAGGTTGTCACAGCACCCTTGGACCCCAGCATCTCACGGAACAACTGGGGACGAGTTCCACCTCCCCTACCCCTGCAATGCTCACCACCGCCCCCAACGTGGGCTCAAAACGATCTAAATGTCCCTCGACTGAAGACTTGCCAAAACATGGCATGTTCCTACAGCGGAATATCACTCAGCTAATAAAAGGAGTGAAGCACTGGCATACTAGAAGAGAGGTCTTTAAAGACAGCTTTGTGTCAGAAAAGACAACACAACCGTTCCACATCATATCCCCCCTCCCCCCCCTTTTTTACAAAAAAAACCCGGACAGGGAACCACAGATGGAGGCCAGGGGAAGAGGTGAATGTGGCTGTTCTTTGTGCCTTTGTGCCGAGTGGAAGTACCTTAGCCTTAAACATGCCGAACCAGCACTTTGCAACTGGGCTACAGCCCCAAGACTTCTAAGTTTCCAATTTAAATACAGTCTTGCTGTGTACCCGAGACTGGCCTTAGACTGGCAACAGACTTCTTGTCTCAGCTAGAGTGCTAGAATGAAAAGAAAAAGTCCCCTTAAATTTTCAGTTAAATTTATTTATCCAATCATTGATTGATTAATTGATCAATTTATTGATTAAAACTTGCAGGAGTTGTTTTTCTTCTTTAGCCATGTGGGTCCCAGGAGTTGAACTCAGGTCATCAGCTTTTGCAGCAAGTACCTTTACCTGCTGAGCCATCTTGGTGGTCCCTTGGGTGCTGGCATTACAGGTGTGTCCACCATACTTGGCTGTGGAGTCTCTGTAGTTATGAAGGTAATTTGGAACCGTTCTGTATTGTAAGTGTGTAGGTATGTAGACATGCTTGTGTTTGTGTAGAGGCCAGAGGGGTCAGCTTTAGGTGTAGTTAGTCTCTCAGGAGGCATCTTTTCTGAGGCAGAATCTCTCGCGGACCTCATCAATTAGGCTAGGCTGGCAGGCTGGCCAAGCATCTACCTACCTCTGTCTTCCAAGTGCTAAGATATAAAAGTAATTTTCATTCTCCTGGTTCAGTTGTTGTCTGGGAGGCCTACTCCTGGGAGCTTCTAGCCTCTGTGCAATCTAACCTAGGCCTAGAATGTTTTCAGCCTCTGAGACTTACTGCTGAATAAGCTTACCCTTTTTTGTTGTTACTGAGTTCTGGGCTAGCTGGTTCAACTCAGCTGTTCTGGCTCAAACTCCTCTTCCAGCTGATTTATTCAATATGGCTTCTCTCTCGGTCCCTGATTGCTCCACTCAGCCTCAAACTAACTCCAGCAATCTGTTCTAATTTCCTGGCTCCTTTTCACTTTTCTGGCTCATTCTATCTTCACCCGAGTTCTCTCGCAGTAGCCTATAACTGTCCTGGTAAAACTGCCTCTCCTCTCTCTCCCATTGCCCCTAAGGTAGCTTCCCTTTTCTCTCTCTCCTTGTGAGAGTTGGGTGTGTCCTGTTCTGTTAAGTCTTTTCTGATTCGTCACTGTTTCTGCCACTCAATTAGGCATCACTTTCAAACATGTGTGCTTCCTTCTACAAACTAACTTTACCTTCATTGTTAGGGATTAAAGGCACATGCCACCACACATGGACCTAAACTTTTCTTTACCTGAAACTTGCTCTATACCAGGCTGGCCTTGAACTCAGAGATCTGCTTGCCTCTGTCTCCTGGGTTAAAGGTGTGTTTGTATTCCAGCCAGATCACACAGAGATATGATCTCTCGCCAGAGCAGCAATATTCTGAATTAACATTCCTCTACACCAAGAACATAAACTCATGCGACCACATTTTTTAATTGGGATTGAATTTAGGTCTTCATGCTTGTGTGGCAAGCACTTTCCTGGCTGAACCATCTTCTCAGCCTCCTCCTCCTTCTCCATCATCATCATCATCATCATCATCTACAGCAACTTGTGCTGTGGATTAGGTTAATTTGAAACTTGCTTTGTAGCGCAGATTTGCTACAAACTCATGAGAATCTCCCTGCCTCAGCTTCCCAACTGCAGAGATTGCAGATGTGCAGCACCATGCCTGGCATAACGAACCTGGGGGAAAGCTATACACGTTAAAATGGTTAGCCTGAGTCGGGTATGGTGGTGCAGTCCTGGAATCCCAGAACTTGTGAGCTGGAGGCAAGAGGAATTTAAGGTCAGCCTCAGCTACATAGGGAGGTAGAGGCCAGCCTGTGCTGGCAAGACCTGCCAATAAACAAACAAACAAACAAACAAATAGAATATGGTGGTGAATTTCATGTTATTGGATTTTATTGGAGAGGAGACATTACTGACCATGTGTTCCTGGATTTGTGAAAGTTCCGAGATACCCTTGGCTTTGCCTAGTGGTTGTGATTGGATTCTGATCACGCAGGTTTGGTGCGAGCTACTGGGGTGCTGGGCCTAGGCTGCTGCCCTCCTTCTACCTGAGGAGCTCTGAGTGAGCACAGTGGGGAGGCTGGGTGGGACCATGAGGGGCACCTGTTCTTTGTCTTTGTGGCCAGTGCAGCAGGTACTTGCTTCTGTATGTCTGCCCTGTGAGTCCCCAGAGCCTAGCCATGACAAGAGCAGCTAGGGCTCTTTTCCCTAGCTTCTGGTCCCCAAGGTGCCAACAATGTTGCTTCTGCAAGTGCTTGCCTGGCTTTGCCCTGGATCCCTGGGAAACTCTGAGTCTGGCCGACTCATGAGTGGCCTAGCCACAGTGATGCCAAATAGAGCAAAGGTCGCGGCTCATCCTGAGAGCCATTCTCAGGGCAATCGGTCCCTCCTGACCTGTGGTCCCCTTCACCCTGGGTTGGGAATCCCCTCTATGCATGGCTCCCTATCTGCCTCATACCTGGTATTGGTGCCTCTTACCCAGCCCTGCTGGGACCTATGGAAGAGAGGGTAGTCCAAAGGGTGTCAGTGCTTCCTGAAGTGCCTTCAGGTCCCTCCCAACCTGTACTTGATCCCCAGACGCGGGGAGGAATTGTGCTTCAATTCTGCAATCTGGGCAGTTGCTTATGCAGGCCTTATAGGCTGTCTGGGCCCAGCATGCTCGGTGTTCATGTCCACTTCCCAGGGCTTGGTTAGTGACCCACTCTTATGTGTATGGGAAGTTGGCCCTTCTGGCTTGGGCAGGGTGACCAGGCATTGACAAGGGCAGCAGCAAGCCATGGTTGGTGCCTTATTGCTGGGTGTCAAATCTGAGGCCTAGAGTGACCTAGTCTGATATTGCTGCAGTGGGCCTCTGTATCATTCCACCTTATTTAAATTGGTATCAGACACATTCTGGAAAGCCTATGGCTGTCTCTCCCTAGAATGAGGTCTCTGGAAAGTCTTGTGGGAAAGAAGTTACTTAAACTGTTTCCAATCTGAGTGTGGGTCCTCAGCCCCAGTGGGGACCTGCCCAGAGTCAAAGCTCCAGAGACAGCTCACAGGGTTCTAGGAAAGGGGCCTATCTTTTAGATCCTGGACACTGAGGGCAACTCTCTCAAGGCCAGGCTTCCAGAGCACACACCTCATAGATGACCAGACAGAGCACAGAGAGGTAGAGGATGTCTTTCAATGTCACACAGCTCATACAAGGGATAGGTAAGCAGGGAACCAGCCAGAGGTCCAAGATGGTGATTTTCTGTAAGGAGTGGGCTCTGAAGCCGGAAGTGGGAGGCTGAGCAAGGGTATGAGGCAGCCAACTGAGTAAGCCCCCTTGTCTGCAACCCCAGGGAGTTTGCTTGCTTTGGGCTTGAGCTGAAGCTTTTTTTTTGGGGGGGGGAGTGACATGCAGCTAGAAGGTGAGTGTCAAGTTTTTCTGAACTGCCTCAATTTCCCCAAGTGTCTCCTGATGTCAGGGGCTTGCAAGGCTAACGAGAGGGAAGTGATTTGGGGATAAGTAGGGACCTGCAGAGGCTGCACACTTAGGGACCAGCACTGGCTTTGGCAGTGTGTGGCCCCTGGGAGTGTGGCTTGTGTGTATGTGTGAGTATACATGTGTCCAGTCTCCTGCTGTGAGCTCAGCTTCACAGCAGCTGGGGATAGCCCACAGAAAGCCATGCTTGTCTCAGGGAGGAGGCCTGCTGCCTTGCCACCCATGTGCCTGGCATAGCCTTGGACTGTGAAGCCAATGGGTGATGGTCTGAGGTCTCGTGGTCAGGAAGGCCTGAGGGAGTGAGGCCCCCAACAGTCTCTTGGCATGTCAAGGACCTGTGGTGACCTGTTCTTTTCCACCTGGGGCTCTTGCTTAGCTGCACCTCTGCTGTCCCTCACATACTAACCCTTTGCGGGGGTGTCAGGGCTGTGTCTTACTGCCAGGCCAGCCCAGGAATAGCCGTGACCTCTGTGACCAGTCTGGCAATGCTAGGGAACAGAGGCCTACGTGCACCAGGCTGAGTCGTCTCACCGTGAAGGCCAGCTATTTTGGACATGGCCTCTTGAGGCCAGGTCAGAGCTCTTTCCCGCGGCTCCTTGGGCCCCTCTGACGTGCATCCCGGGGCCTTGGCATGCATCCCTGGCTCTCTATGTGATCTCCAGCCCCTACCCCCCTCCCTGTCTGGCCCCAGAGTCCTGGGTTTTGGGTGGGATGAAGGAGGAATCCCATGAGGCAGACTGTGGGTGAAGGATGGACTGCCTGAGCTTGCCATGCATTAGTGGGCTTGAGTACTATAAGGAGAAGACACACAGGAAGTGAGACTCTGGGATGGCTCTGTGTGTGCCTCAGTTTTCTCATATAGAAAATGGAGTGATGAGTGCCTTCCAGGACTGTCCTGAGATTCGGTGCGGTGTATATGACCACCACACAGAGAGGCTTTGGGGTTCTCTCATCTCACAGGTCTTGATGGTGGGCCCAGATAGGAGCCAGCATGGGTAGATACAGCTTCTGAGTTGGTCACTGATTAATTCTGTTTTTGAACCATGAGCTGCTCAGATACATGAGTTCCCGCTGGGCCACAGTCTCTTACTCTATGGCCTGGGTACACATATTTGTTGCCTGCCAGAGACTTCTGCTATGCTTCCTGTCGATGTGACCATAGACCCAGGATTCCTTGAGGTCCTGCCATACTGGAAGGCCACAGCTTTCTGGGTAGCCTGCTGATTGATTGGTCCTACTCTAGAAGGCCGGGCTAGTCCAGCTTCCTACTTCCCAAGTGGGGTGGAAGTGGAGATTGGATCCCCACCCAAGAGCAGAACTTTCCAACTGTGTGTGAGGATGCTGAGTGGATTAGAAACAGTTTTCAGTGTTGGGGTTGGACGTGAGGGAAGGACCACACGGCCAGCTGGCTGCTGGCTGCATGTGGATGGTTCTGAGATTTTGATTCCTAGAGGAGGGCCCCAAGAAGAAGCTGTAGCTTGTCCCTTGTGCAGAGGAGCTGTGGGCATGTGGCTTGGCACCTTGCATGCAGGTGCAACATTGGCCACTGTGACAACTCTATTTACCCTACAACGTATAGGCTCATGTCTCATTTGGATGTGGGCCTGATTCCATAGGCATTATGGCTGTGCAGGCGGTCTCAGAGCCTGGTGGACATCAGGCGGAGGCTGTGTTGAGCACTTCTCAGTGCCGGTCTCTGTGTCTCCCTGGGACCTCATCTGGCAGCTAACAAGACTAAGAAGAGGTAGTCTCAGGCCCGGGGACCGACTCAGCTCCCTGAGGCCCCAGCTTGCAGCTCTTGTCCCCTTCTAGGGGTTGTGCCTGTTGAAATCCACAGGACTTGGGCTAGAGAGATGGCTCAGCAGTTAAAAGCACTGGCTGTTCTTTTAGAGGACTTGGGTTCATTTCCCAGCAGCCATACGGCAGCTTACAACTGCCTGTAACTCCAGTTACAGAGGTTCTGACACCCTCACACAGGCATATACGTAGGTAAAACACCAAAAATATGCACATAAAATAAAAACAAACATTAATTGGAAAAGAAGAAAAGAAATCTACTGGATGGTTCCTTGTGTGACATGGAGGTGGCAGGAGTCACCTGAGCTCTGGGCCAGACCTTCTCTGGACCTCTGCTTTTGATGGGGGCTTTTTGTGAGAGTGTGGTTTTACCTCTCCCAGGGGCTGTTAGCACCAAGTGAGTCCAAGAAAGTCTGTGCCCTCTGAGATGCCATTCCCACCCACTGGCCCTGGGCTTTGGAGGCCTTGCAGCTCGGGGGCACTGTGCCAGAAGTTGGTACCAGTCTGGATGATTCTAAGGAGGGAAATGCCAAGACTGAGGGAATGAGTCTTATGCTGAGGCTGCGGTGGGCTTTCAAACCTCACTCCTCCAGCTGGGATCTTGGACCTGCAGAACTCCTGTCCCAGCATCTGGCCCACCAGAATCACAGGCTTATGGTAGCCAGGGTCCCATTGGTAGAACTCTGGGCTTCCCAGATAGGGCAGCATTGGGGTTCCAGAGCTGCAGAACTGAGTTGTCCCCAACCCCTCACCTGCCCACATGCCCTCATGGTCTGCCACAAGTGTGAATGCAGGTAATCCTCATGTGTGACTGGACTTGGAGTCTGTATGCATGGATGGTGTGTGGATACCTCTGGGTCCAGTGTTGCATGCATGAGCTGATCTGGGATGCCCCGGGGATACCAGTAGACATGGACTGCAGCCAGGGTGACATTACATCTCTTTGTGAGGCTCCTGGCCATGCAGAGGCAGGCAGAGTGGAAGAGGGGCTGTCAGCTGAGGGCAGGAGAGCTTGGTAGGCTCTGTACACGCTGGAGACTCTGATGGGTCCAGCTACTGCAGGATACTGGTTCTCTCTCCTGGCACAGCCATCTGGTTGATCACTTTGCCCCCTCCCCACACCCTACCCCCCGCAAAAAAAAAAATGTGCCTGTGTATGTCCTGTGGGTCATGTATGTCACACAGGTCCATGAGTGTGAACATTGCTGCCTGGAGGCATGTGTATACGTACGTACGTATGTACCTGTATGTGTGTGTGTCTGTGGGGCATGTCTCTGTGTGTACATGTTCACGTGTGGAGGTGTGTGTACAGCTCTCCTTACATGACCATGGTTGGAACAGCATCCTGGTTGAGGAGGATCAAGCGGTTGGTCCTGGGAGGCAGAAGCTGCTCCTGCCCTGTTTATGAGGTTTCCATTTCCTGGGGAATAAATGGGGAATGGGGTTAGTGCTGGCCCTGGCTGGGCTGGGTGTGCAGGCCTGGGCCACTTTCCTCTCCTACTTCCAGCTAGAGCAGCAGTCCTCAAATTCTGTGTCAAGACCCCTTTAGGGGGTCGAAGGACCCTTTCACAGAGGTCACCTAAGACCATTGGAAAACATAGATGTTTACATTACAATTCATAATGGCAGCAACATTGCAGTTATGAAGTAGTAATGAAAATGATTTTAATGGTTGGGGAGGTCACCAGGACATGAGGAACTGTATTGAAGGCATTAGGATTTCTGGCCAGTGGTTTTGGTATGGGGCTGCTTACTTGGGGGGTGTGGTGAATTGAGACTCTATTTCTGGCCTGTACCAGGCAGGTCACCCACCCCATTGGGGCTCTGCTGACCTGCCATCCACCTTCCCTTGTTGAGGGTTGCCTGCCCCTTGGCCCCTGCTCAGCAGGGAGGACTGTACCAGTCTGTGACCTTGGACCCTGTGTTGCTACCCTGTTTAGGCTGCTCCTGAGCTCAGTCCTGAGGCTGCTATGTAAATCCTGTCTCCACCTCTGACATGGAGTGAGCTGATGAGATAAAGCTAGCTGCAAGTGAAGGGTAAGCTCTGAGGTCCTAGGTGGTGAGTGTCACTGGCCCTGAGTGGGAGGGTAGAGTAGCAGTTCCCAGAGGGAAAGGTGTCATAGCACTTTCTAGGACAAGTGGGGAAGGGTATCACCCTTGTGGCCAGAGCGGCATCTTCTAGCAGGACCCAAGCTGAGCTTTCCTCTTAGCCCTCTGTCTATTGAGGGGTACCTGGTCCTTCTTATTGTGGTACCCCAGCTTCAGTGTAGACTGATCCCCGTGTCTTCTGTTACGTCTATGCCAGCCAC
This sequence comes from Pachyuromys duprasi, assembly GCA_028658305.1. Classification (NCBI taxonomy): domain Eukaryota; kingdom Metazoa; phylum Chordata; class Mammalia; order Rodentia; family Muridae; genus Pachyuromys; species Pachyuromys duprasi. Next base: position 25,592,728 of record CM053752.1, on the reverse strand, counting down.
CTCATCAGACAGTGGGCCAGGACCACTGTAGGTGGTGATGGGGTAGTGGCCTGGTGTAGCATGGCCACAGGAACCCTCCTAAACCTGCAGCACAGAAGGACCAGTGAGGTCCAGAGCCTCTCCCATCCCCTCAGTCAGCCGAAGGATCTGTCTGGTCATAGCTATATACAAAGTGTCGGTCTCTGAGGGGTAGCTGGAGAGCTCTGGAGGTGTCATGGCTGATTGGAGTGGAAAGGGCCTCCTGCCATTTCCTTTGGCTTCCCAGTGGATGTGAAGCTTCCGAGGCTGTGGAATACACACAATAGGAGACCGGAAGGAGGCCTGGGCTAGAATGAGGCAAGCAGGATGTAGGCAGCTCTGCTCCTCTTTGTTTATCTATCTGGCCACATGTAAAATAGGGATTCTCAGTCTTGGGTCTCAGGTGGGGCTCGTATATGTACTGGGGGAAGACATGGGTCAGATTGTAAGCTGCCAGCCCGGTGGACACCGGTGCCTGAGCTGTTGGATCATGTGGTTGGCTCCTGCCCTGAGAACTGAGTCTGCCTGAGTGCCTCTTTCCCATGGTGGCGCCGTCCTGCCCATGCTCCCTGCCCAGAATCTAGTGCTGTCTGCATCCTTTATCTCTGTGGTCTCTGGGAGTTGATTATGACATTTGCTTCCCCAACCCCAATCCAGTGCAACAACGAGGCATGGAACTCAGAAGTTCTTGGCAGGTAAACATGACTGGGAGCTTGGGGACACGAAGTCTCCTTCCCGGAGGACAAGGCCCTGGCCTTGGGGGTGTCTGAGGCATTCTGTGGGAAAGAACAGATCCTGGAGGTGTGAATCTTATACCCCTTATTTTTTTCCACTGGGGGCAGTGAGTTTTGTAGGCCACAGGAGCCATGGAAGGTGTGTGAGCTGTGGCAGATGGGAGCCACCATTCAGTCTGTAGTTTGAACCAAACTTTGAAGATAGTCATGGTGGCTTAGCTTGACAGATGAACAGGTTCTCAATTCTGGTGCTAATCTGTATTGAGGTGAGACACCAAGCTGCCCTTCCAGATGAACACACACGCCTCTTATCCACTTAACACCTTCCTTGGTGTGGAGGAGTCCCTGATGGAGTGGGGAGGCCTGTGGACACCTGGGGATCTCTCAGGCCCCCTTTGTTGGCAGGGGCAGAAACAATGGCTTGGTGTCCTTTGAGGCAGCTGGGTCTCCAGGCGGAGTCCTAAGCCTCCTGCTGATGCTTAGATGTCGGGAGGGAGGGGCCAGATGACAAGGGTGAGAAGTCCCCAGACCTGGACCTGAACAAAGGATGAGGTTGAGGGCATGTGGCCTTGGGGGACATCCAGGCCCAAGGGCTCCTCTGCTTACTGCATGCAGGTAGAAGTAGGAGAGGAGGCAGTGCTGTGCTCTGCGTGTGGGTACAGCTCAAAGTATGCTTGTTTCAGGTGACCGTGTAAGGAAGTTGAGTTGTTGTCTTCATCCTGATTTTTAGGTGGAGAAGCTGAGGCACAGAGTTCCTGCAAGGAGTTACTCTGTAGGAGAGTTCACCTTGATGGTAGGAGCAGGAAGAAAAGATCCAGGAGCCATGGCTCTGGGGTGGGGGACACTGGTGGGAAAAACAGCAGAGAGGAAGATAGGGTGAGTTGGTCCAGCATGCCTTGGCTGTGAGCAGACAGCTCAGTGAAAGACGGCACTGGGAAAGCACCACCCAACTCTGTATGTGGCAGCCCCGGCAACTGAGGCACCCCTGAGTCAGTAATGATGCCTGCCCACAGCCCTGGCAACCCAGCTGTTCTCTCCCCATCTTCCCTGTCTTCGTCCCACACAACCCTGTGACTGGCACCAGGAGGTGCTCAGTATACTTGTCACACTGAATGAGTGAAATGAACAAATGAATGAATGGATGAATGGATGGATGCTTAGTTTCCCTTGCTCCTGGAAAGGCGTGCCAACGTCTAAGTGTAGGGGAGGTCATAGGCTTCCGGATAAGGCAGAAGACATGTGAACCATGAAGGATAGTGTGAGAGAAGGAAAGGGGTGTTCTGCCAGCCACGACTGAGGCAATTCCTGGGAGGCAGGTCCACCTGATACCCTTAGAAAGCAGAGGGCTCAGGGTGGACGTTTGGGGGTCAGAGGTCCCAGGTTTTGAGACCTATGGTGCCTGGGCCCACTGTGTGCTATCAGCCCATAGAAGTGACAGTTACAGGCAGTAGTGCAGGCAGAGATGGTGTTTAACATGAGGATACCTTCAGAGAGCAAGAGCCTGGGTCAACAGATCACAACTATGCTCCACGGGGCACTGTCCTGGCTGAGCCTTGGTGCCTTCCGTCTGGAAACCCAGGCCTGCTCCTCACAGGTCTGTTTCCAGGTCACTGGGTGCTGGCACCAGCTTGGAAGGTGGCTTGCCTCTCTAGCTATGTGTCCATTTATAGAGGAGGCTTTAGGCTCAGCAGGGGCCAGCACTGGTCCCAGGTGGCACAGGGCAGCAGGGCAGATGGTCAGTGCAGGCACCAGGAATGTGTCCACTTGGGTCATCTGCTCCGGAAACCTTTTCCTGCCCACCGTGCCCTCCAGAGAGCCTGCCACCTGACGCTCTTGTGTGGTCCCCACCCTGTGCATGGTTCCAGGTAGCCCTTGAGGGACTAAGTTGGGGAAGCTCCCCTCCCCCAAGGCAGGAGGCAAAGAGGCAGGTGACAGAGTGGCTCCCTCTGGGAAGGCATGCAGCTGTCGTAAGGTGGCACGGGTGTCCCCTTCTCTGAGGTTCTCCCAGACCTCGAGGGCTGAGGTCTTGTGATAGGTTCTGGATGGTTCCCCAATCTGGACCTCTGCCTAGAACGCTGGGTCATTTGTTCCTTCCATAAACAAGTGGGATCGTCTTGGTGCCAGGCCTGGGTGGGAGGTTTGGGTGTGGGTGGAGCGGAGTGCTAGGTCCCTCCTCCCATTAGGGATGCCTTCCCTGGGCTGGGCACATGGCCAAGGTGGGTGGAGGTGGCATGGGGTTAGGGCACCTGTTTTGTGAGGGGTTGTACCCTCGGAACCATGGGGCACAGGGATGTAAGAGCTTTGGATGGCTTCCTAGGGACTGGTGAGGGTAGAGCCTGCTAGGGTCTCCCCTCCTGGCCCCAGAGATGGGCACTCTGGGAGGGCTCCAAGAAAGCTCTGGATGTGTTATATATAGACTTCTCCGAAAGGCTTGGGGCCCTGCCAGCTGTAGCAGGTGCCCCCAGGCCTAGCTAGAGGCCCCAGCGCACACAGGGAGGGGGCACTTGGAACCCTGTTTGCAGCCCTGGCTGGTGCAGGATCTCAGAAATTGCTCGGCGTGTCACTAACAAACCCTTTTCTAGACAAGAAAACTGGTGGTGGTTTGATGTGCCACCTGGGGATAGGACCAGCAAGATCTCTGGGGGTGGGCAAACCTCCAAGCATGGTCCAGCTTCCTGGCCGGTTGACTTGGACCATCTACTCAGTGTTTCTGAGTTGCTGGATGCTGGTGCTGTGTACAGGGCACAGGGTCTATGGGCAGGACGGAAGCTGGTGGGACAGCTGAGGTCACGGGACTGGGACACAGCATCAGGGCAGGTACTGTGCCACATATAAGGGTGGCATATTCTGGGGGATCTCATGTGGCTGCCTGGCTTTCTGGGGTTAGCCAGGATGGGGCTCCAGTGGACATTAACAACCCTCCTTATCTTGGCCAGGCAAGAGTGGGGGCTAGCAGGCCTCACTGTGCAAGGCTGGCTAATGAGATGGCTCTCTGGGAGTATAAGGTGGGGTATGCCCTCTCCTGGCCCAGGTCCAGCCTTTCAGGGCCCATTCCTCTCCCCCAGCACCAACCATTGATTACAGGGCCAGGCCTCTGTCTGGGAGCCAGGCTTGTAGCTGGGTTCCCAGCAAGGCAAGGCCTCTGGGGATTCTGTGAGCAGGAGCCCAACAAGCCCTGCTCCAAAGGCTCTCAGGGTGATGGAGCAGGTGTAGACAGACTTCTGTCTCCATTCTTGGGCTGGAGAGCTCAGGGTTCCTGCACAGGACTCTGTCCTGGTGGTGGAGGCAGGAGAAGATCCTGCTGGAAGGCTTCAGGAGAGCTGGGTGGGTGTCAGTTGCCTTGGAGATGAGCTCCAGTCTCCTGTGAGACTCGAGTTTGCGTAGCTTCAGGGCCTCAGTGTTCTCAGCTGTAGGCTGGGAGTAGTGGCTCTTAAGGTGAAGTGAGGGCTAGTCGTAGCCAGCACACAATAGCTGCTCAGTAAATGCAAGCTGGAGAGCTGGAAGGGTTCCTCCAGGCCGGTGGCCCCTCTGCAGAGTGAAGTCTCCTGCCCAATAGGATGCAGAGGGAATAGCTGGCCGGTCGGCTCTGGTTCCCCCCCACCCCCCATCCCCTTCCTCCTTCCTCTTCCTCTGCTGGCCGCGCCTTTGTTTGCCAGGCCAGCACGCTATCTTTAGGCAGCAGGTGCGGGAGCCGCTGTGAGTCGGGTCGCCCGCCGGTCACCGCCCCCCACGTGACGCTGGGCGCTATAAATAGCTGGGCCGCGGGCGCCCAGCATCCGCCCGGAGCCGGCGCCGCTGCGGAGGGCGCGCGCGGGTCCCGGCCCGGCCGGCCGGCGCATGGAGGCGGCCGCACGCCTGCGGGCGCGGGTGAGCCGGGCTGCGGGCGGCGGGGACCCGGCCTCGAGGACACTCCCGAACCCTAATCCTACTGGGATGGGCTCTGCACGGGATGGCGGCTCCATGGCGGGCTGGGTGGGAAGCCCCGCTGAGGTCCGGGAGCTGTGTGCCCTCACCACGCCCTACTACGGGCCCTTGGGGATCCCCAGCCCACCCACAGAACAGCCTTACCTGTCTCGACAGCACAGAGTCCTGAACTGCGATCCCCAGACCCCGAGTGTCACACAGGGTCCCATTTTAAGTCCCTCCTGAAACTAGACGCACTCCCACTCCATCACTCGAGGGTGGGGCCTATGTGAACCTCTGTCTTCTTTTTCCCTGGGGTTCAAGTGTTCCCAATTATTAGACTCAATGTTGAGAAAATCCGCGTTGCTGGAAGGCCAGAGCTGGCCAGGGTCCAGAGAAGATCCTTCCACGCCCCTCTGGCCCATGTCCTCATCTGGCAAACAGGGACAAAAATGGGTCTTGAAAAACATGTGGATTCTGGGAGCAGCTGAGGGCTTAGGGTACTGCTAGAGGAGGCTGGGCCGGGATAGAGAAGGGCCAGTCCGAGGAAGGGCCCAGGCCTTATTAGGATCCATAGGCAGGAGGGGCGGTGAGGATGTGGTGGCTTGTTTGAGTTCCTGGGCCCACTGTGGTGAGGCAAGGTGAGACCTGCTTCTGCTCACTCTGCTTCTGCTCACTCGGAGAGCTGCTGGGATAGGGATGTAGGTGGTCGGTGGGTGGGCACGCAAGCCTTGGGTCAGGCTTGCTAGGGTGCAGTAGGTACCTCTGAGGTAGAGCTCTGGATCCACTGTCTCCCTTGTTCTCTGGGCTTCTTAATCCCATAGAAGTAATGTGTCCAGCTGGGCGTAGTGGCTGACTCCTTTAATTGTAGCGCTGAGGAGGCAGAGGCAGAGGCAGAGGCAGGTGTATCTCTGTGGATTCAAGGTGGGGCTGGTCTACAGAGTGAGTTCCAGGAGCCAGGGCTGTTACACAGAGAAACCCTCCTTTTGGGGGCTAGCTACCATGCGGTTGAGCGTGGGTAAAGGTGAGAGAGGCATCTTTTGCCCTCTCTTAGGGGTGTGACCCAGGGGGGCTATGCAAATATTATAAGATGCAGTTCAGCCTGGTGACACCAATGCCTGGATCCCTGGCCTCCATCCTCTTAAGCCTGGGGGGTTGGGGGAGACATTCTAGGTGGTTCAGGGTTCCTTTGCCCAGACAGCCAATCTGTAAAACTATGAGTAGCAGAACCAGGCGGCGGCTGATAGGTGCAGCCAGCTTCACAGGCCTGCTGGTGTTCTCAGGCTTCCTGGGGCCTTCTCTTCTTTTCTTCTACACACACACACACACACACACACACACACACACACACACACACACACACACACACAAGGGCTTTGCAGTGCACACACATGGGATGCCTCCCCAGGAGGCCTGGGTGTTTGTGTCAGAGCATTCGAGAAGGCTTTCCCTGCTTATAGCACAGGGGTTGAGAACCTGGCCTATCAGAACGGGCATAGGACTCCTTTTTCGCACCCTCCTCCAAAGCGCCCCTCTATCTTACCCTGCCAGAACGGTGGCAAGGACTAGCTGCGAACCGAGGCCCTGACTCCGGTGGAGTGCCGAGCTGTTCCCAGGTAGAGAAGGTGGTAAGTCTGTGCTGTCTGGCACAGCTGAGCCTTGGGCAGTGGGGCTTGTGTCCACAGCTTGGGGCCAGAGTCCCAGGGTCCTATGCTGGGGCCTTCCGGCAGCCAGGTTGAGGCTCCAAGGGCCTGGTTTGCTTGGTGGGCAGCTGAAGAAGTGGGTGTTGGGGCAGAGGCAGGGAGGTGAGAGGTTTGGGTAGAACTCTTCCAGATGGGGTCCAGGAGGGGCCTTCCTTTGGAAAGAGGAATGCTGGGTGGGGTATGAGCTGAATCCAGGGGCTCAGGCTCTGCTAACCACTGGGTCATAGCCCAAGGGACTGTGGTGACATTTTGTTCACCCCTTACTGGATAGGTGGGAGCTAGGTCCAGGGAGGCGAGTGACATGCCCAGGGTCTCCCAGTCCCTTCAGGGGGTGGCAGGGAGCTAGCGGCCCTTTTGAACCCTTGTAGCTAGTAGATTTGGAGAGGGGAAGATGGGTGAAAGGGTTAGGCTGATGCCCTCCAGTAGTGTCCTTCCCCGGGGCCCTGTCATGGCATGATCCTCTTCCTGGCCACCTGTGCTGTCACCTCCTTGGCATGAGCCTGGCGGCTGGCCCTTTGGCCTGTGGTCTCTTGCAGGGCAGAATATCTTGTTTACCTCTAGTGCCTGGCAAGTCCCAGTAAGTGGTGGCTGTGGGTGGAGATTTCAGGAAAGCTGAGGGGGCAGCTATTACGGTCACTCGCCCCCCATCCTCTGGCGGTACCCATTGTCCCTGAGACCTGCCTTTGCAAGGCAATCTGAGCTTTATTTTGTGCTGTGGCCAGCAGTCCCAAGAGAAGGACCATTGCTCTCATGGGCTTTGAGATGGGGGACCAGGCTCCGAGACTTGGCGTCTGTTGCTGTAGGTGTACTCTGCTTGTGTGTGTACATGCTTCTGGGGTGAGACTTGATACCCTGTTCACCCTATTTTGGTGGCTGTGTGTAGCTCTCCTGTCACGCCAGGGGCCTGGGACAGCCCCGGCAGTTGCTATCTGTTGTTGTGTTTTCACATGGAGAATCTCAGGCCCAAGGAGGACCCCCCATTTCTTTCTCTCCTCCCATAGACTGTGCCTTCTGAAGACCAGTGTGCGATTGATGGGGGAGCTCCAGGAGGGCAGCTCTGACTACTGCCGTTCCCAACATCGCGGGTGCTGCTGCTGAGGAGGCTTGTGCCCCTCTGGCCCTCACCATTGCCCTTGCCTCCCAATGGCCTCTGCTGTCAGGCCAGAGGCCAGCACTGCTGCCTGAGCCCGCTGCCCCTCTCCAGGACTTGCCGTTCCCTGATGGGGTAACGTGACAGACACCCGGATCAGAGGCTGCCTGCCCACCACGGCCCAGGGCCGCCAGAGTTGGTTGAGTTCAAGTTCATTTTCCCTTTGGTCCTGAGTGCTGGAGTCCAGCTCTGAGCAAAGGGGACTCTCCTCTATCCATCCATGCAGAGAGGGTGTCCCCAGCGAGCGCCCCATAGAGGACACTGCTCCGTGGCCAGAGTCACCAACTTGAAGTTCTCTTTGCTCGGTTTTTTTGGTTGTTGTTTTTATTTTTGTCTCCTTGTAACTACTCCAGTCTGAGAGACAGGACTTTGGAGCTGCCATCTTGCTGGAGGAGGGGGTTGTTTGCCTCTCTCTCTTTTTTAACAATTGGGTTTTTTGGAATTATCTACCACCAGGCAGCTTCCTCTCTGTCTCCCAAGTATTTGCACAATATTTGTGCGGGTTGTGGGGGCGAGGATTTAAGAAGTCTTTTCTTTTTGAACGAGCACGGGGATCTCACTGGACTTGGTGTGGGGGGCTGGGGGACCCCCCGTGCAGCCCTTGCTGGCCAGTCCTCTCTGGGTCCCCGGGGGAGGCATGGCCCGCATGAACAGGCCCGCGCCTGTGGAGGTGAGCTACCGAAACATGCGTTTCCTCATCACGCACAACCCCAGCAACGCCACGCTCAGCACTTTCATTGAGGTGAGTGGGCTTTCAGGGCTGGGTGGGTGTCCTGCCTGGCGGTGGGTGTGATGGGTGCTGATGGTCAATTGGCTTTCCTGGAGGGCTGGCAGCATTCAGGCTTGTGGGCACTGGACATTGCCTAGGCTGCAGTTGTCCAGGTCCTGGGTGACCTTGGCCTGTGCAGAACCTGAGCAAGAGAGAGACTGATGAGGCAAGGGCTGATGGGGAAATGGCTTGGAGACAGGCAGATGGAAGACGGGTTGGGAGGGCTACCTTAAAGCTAGTCCAGCCCACAAGCTCAGGTGCCAGGAAGCCTTAGAGAAAAGGACAGTGGCCACTGCAGCCTGGAGAGGTGACCTGTGAAGAGTCTACAGATGTCTGTTGTCTGTAGCCACCTTTACTCTATCCCCAGATGTGACTAGGTATTTTTTTTCAGAGCCTGTGTGTGTGGAGGGGGGCAGAGTTGGGAGCTGTCAGTGTGGCCTCTCTGGGGACCCTGTGCTGGGCTCCTTGCTGCAGACCTGGAGCTGCTTGTACAGCCTGCAGCTATGTGCTGGACAGTTTGTGGGATGGACTTCTGTGGCTTCTCTGTGGCATGAGCTAAGTCCCATGGGCCTTTGGGCATCGAAACAAGAAAGACTGCATTGAGGAAGGCAATGGGCACCCCAAGTCAGAGAACCTGGGCCCTGGACACATAGCTGGGTGCTCTGCCAGGGAAGTCTGCCCCTCTCTTAGTTGAGAACCTTGAGGTGACAGCAGGGCTTGATGAGGGGCTAGGAAAAAAAGCACTGTAAGTGACCAGGACAAGGGCTCAGTGTGACCAGGGTGAGAGCTTCATGACTAAACTCAAGGCTCAGTATACAACTAGGGTGAGGGATCAGAGTGAAAGCCTGAAGAGAGCTCAGGATGTGTGCACAGCTGGGACTGAGTCCTGAGCTGATGGTGGCTTTCTCCTACAAGGTCCCCATGGTCTTTGAGGTGGGCACTCCCTCATTTTTCTTGCATTCTCAGAATAATGTCTGGTGTTCCCATCACATGGTTAGCAAGACCTAGTCATTCCTCACCGCTCCCAAAATATCCACTGGGAGCAGGTAGGTGGGGGTTGGCCCTGCTTGTGGCTGTGGGTATAAATACTCCATGTTGGCTATTAGCTGGGTGAACTTGTCTGTGTAGGAACAGGGCTTCCCCAGTGGTGTCTGAGTGGTGCCACCCAGCTTTACTCTGAGGTTCCAGTTCCTAGGTCCGCTTGCTTGGGACTCCAGAGGGACTATGTGGGACCCACCCATGCCCAGGAAGGGGGTGGAGGACTGTGCAGATGCAAGGAGGCTCTCTGAGGCCCACGCTACTCTGCTGGGGACTGAGTGGCTTTATCTGGAGATCCAGGCTTTGCTATCAAGACCCTTTGTCCTGGGTGCTGCACAGGTGTGAGGGACAGGAGGGGGTTGAATCACAGAGGTTGAGCTGTGCATTTTAGTGAACACAGGTGGGCGCCTTCGCTTCTCCAGGTGGGATAGGGACAGGTGACCCGGCAGTGCCAGCAGAGGCTACCCTGCTAGTCACTAAGCATCCAAGTCCACCTGCTGATTTATGAAGTCCACTTGTCTCAGGGGAGGCAGCTTGAGGGCACACAGCTCTGTTTAAGAGTTCCAAAGGGACAGGCCTGTGGGGACTCAGCATGGGGAGAGCCCTGGGCTAGAGCCAGCTCTGGGTTCTGAATTTCCCGGCCTTTCCCTCTCTCCACCCCAGGACCTGAAGAAGTACGGGGCTACCACTGTGGTGCGTGTGTGCGAAGTGACCTATGACAAGACCCCTCTGGAGAAGGACGGCATCACTGTTGTGGTGAGGGGCGTGTGTGGCTCTGGGCACTTGTGGTTGCTGCAAGCAGGGGCTGGGCAGTAGATTTGGGGCCCTTCACTGTGAAGCTGGGGCCTCTCTGCCACCGGATACATCCTGGGCTATCTGTGTCTACGCTGGTATGTGGAACAGATGACTCTGAGAAAGTCACCTCCGACTGCGCCCATTTCCTCAACCTAGCCCTGAGGTGAGGTTGCACACACTTGATGCTGTTGGTCGTAGCATCCCAGTGCTTGGCTTGTCTGTATTGGGTCCTGTGGGTCCTACCAGTTGCTCCAAGTCCTTTGGCATCCTGTAGTCTCTTGTGGTTCCTTTTTGGAACAACTGAGCCTTGGAGTCAGACATTCTTGGAGACCACAGCAAAAGGTAGAAGGGCTCACCTGGAGAGTGGCATTCCCCGAGTTGTGTCGATTTCCCACCTGCTGGGTGTATTTGGCAGTATGGCTTGAGGTTTGAGCCCTGACAGCCCTGGAGACCATGACAGCCCATGGAGACCCTTTCGTACAGATGAGGTGGGGCTCAGCAGGTGCCTGCCTGGCTCCTCTATGGCTCCCAGGGGCCCCCCTTCAGCCTCTCATTGCTTGCCGTGTGGGAGCCTGTTTCCTGGCAGCAGTGGGTCCTAGGAGAACCTGTGCAGAGGCTATGGGTAGGGATCCTAGCTGCTGTTTCCTTGGCTTCTCAACCCTGGGGCCTCAGTTAAAGGGAGGAGGGGCATAAAGGAAGTAGGCATGGTGCTTGGAGGGTCAGAGAGGAGCCAGCCATAGAGGCCACCTCTAGTCTGGCCTATTGCAGTTTCCTGGAACAAGGCCTCTCTTCTCAATGCAGAGCCTGGATGAGTCAGGCCTTGTGTGGCAGACCCTGAATGACAGTGCCCTGTCCTCAGCAGCAGAGTGACCCTAGGTTACCTCCCTCATGAGGACCCTGTGTCCATGGGGTCTCATATACATTGCCTGGCAGTTGGTAGAGGAAGGAAGAACTTGGGATCTCACAGGCCTGGGAGGAATCCTGTATGACTCTCCCCTGCTGTGAGATCTCGAAGGCCATTCTGAGCCTCAAGCCACCCATAGTGTAGATGTTTGGGGGAGAGTGAGCTTGAGACGGAGGTGTGTCAGCATCTCTTAGTGCAAGGTTGCCCCAACAGATCTCCCTTCCTCAGCCACAGGAGGGACTTGGGTTAGACTCAGGCCAGCCACATAAACTGGTGGCCTCCAGGAGCTGCTCTGTTTGGAGGTACAGACACCCCAAGAGCCATCTTCCATCATTTAGCTCCTGCAGACCTATGTTAGTTCACCTGTTGGTACCAACAGGTCCCAAGTCTGGGCCAGTAGATGGGTTCCATTTCTCTCTTCCCAACATGCCCCAGTACACTCTGGGCTGGAGCCTTCTCCGTGTGGGCTAGCCTCACCCTCCCACCTAGAACTCTTAATGGGCAGGGGAGGGAAAGCTAACACCTTGAGGGCGGGCCCTCAAGCCTCTTCCTCTTCAGGACTGGCCCTTTGATGATGGAGCGCCCCCTCCTGGAAAGGTGGTGGAGGACTGGCTGACCCTGCTGAAGGCCAAGTTCTACAATGACCCAGGCAGCTGCGTAGCTGTGCACTGTGTGGCGGGTCTGGGAAGGTGAGTGACGGGCAGGGCTCACTGCTTGCTGCTGGGACCTCAGCTTGTGCTTCCGTGGCCCAACTTTATTGCTTTTTGCATTTGGATGTGGGCCACAGCCACCATGTGTAAGGCCCCAGGGGTTCCCAGGCAAGGTCTTCCACACCCTGGCAAGGAGGGCTTCCCGCTGTGATCCAGTCATTGCGCCTCATGCAGAATAGAGCTGCTGGCCATCCAGCCCTGGCCCCTTCTTGAAAGATGAACAACTGCCCACACTAGATGGAAATAAGGCAGTCAGGGAAGCACCCCTCCCGGCCCCATGCACACACCCCTATTGCAGGAGGGATAGAGGCTGGACTCAATAGCCAGTATGCTCATAGCTCATTTTCTAGGTGCTTAGGCACAGAGAGGTTGTCGGTATCCCCTCATGTTGCACAGGAGGGGCAGGAGGAGACAGAGCAGAGCAGACAGCTGGGCTATCTGGAGTTTGCGCCCTCCAGGGGCAGCTGAGGGAATCGGGGGCGGGCAGGGGCGGTGGTCCACCCCTCAGGCCCTGTGTCTCTGTCTGGTGGCATGGGACAGGGGTAAGAAGGGGTGCTGGGTCTCAGCCGACCTGCTGTGCTTGTTCCCGCAGGGCTCCCGTGCTTGTGGCGCTCGCCCTCATCGAGAGTGGGATGAAGTATGAAGATGCGATCCAGTTCATCCGGCAGTGAGTAGTAGCTTGTGTGTGCGGACGGGCAGTGCTTGGGGATCTGTGGTAGGTCCTGATAGCTGGGGGGGAGGGGCGGTCCTGGGCTGTCACCACGGCCTCTTCTTGCCCCTCACCTTTCACTTCTTTGGCTGTTCCTTGTGAAGTCCCTCCCTGCATGTCCCCAGGCCCAGTACTTTCCTTGTGGTGTGGTGGCCTCCCTGGAGGAGCCTCCATCCTCCTGGTCATCTGGGCAGGGACCTCCCAGTTGACGCCGTACCCCTAGCCTGTGGCACATGTGTGCCATGTTTGCAACCACTGTGGATATGTGGACACCTTTGTGCTACCTGAAATAGACACAGCCATGTCTTTTCTCCCTGGGGCAGGCCCTGTAAGGCTGTAGTAACTGTGAGCCCACTGGCCTGCGGGTGTCCTTAGGGGAGCCTGGGACATGAAGACTGGTATACAACCTGAAGAATGAAACCAAACACACACGCGGTTCTCTGTACGTTGGCTCAGCACCGAGGAGGTGCTGGCTGGCTAGGATGAGCTGCACTTTCTAGTCTGCACGAAGCCCAGGCCCAGCTTTCTCCCGGAGCCCCTGTTTAGCCCGCCTCCTGTGAGTCTATTCACCCAAGGCCACACAGATAAGGACAAGAAAGGGTCTGCTTCTTACTGGCCTGCAGAGTCTGGAGGTCCCCGGAGCAGGCAGGGTGTCCAGAGCCAGGCTTTATGACCCTTTCTGCCTGTCCTTGTCTTCAGGAAGCGCCGTGGGGCCATCAACAGCAAGCAGCTCACCTACCTGGAGAAGTACCGGCCTAAGCAGAGACTGCGGTTCAAAGACCCACACACGCACAAGACCAGGTGCTGCGTCATGTAGCTCAGGTCCTGGCACTGTACACCCTTTACTCCTGTGCCTCATTGCATCTGTGTCTGAGGAGTCCAGTGGCCGTGTGCGTTCCTGCTCTGTCCCTGTCTGTGCCCACGGCTGTCCTTTTGAGGCTGTCCCTGAACCTTCTGCCAGTCCTGTCCAACCCCTCCACCGCCCTGCCCAGGCCTTCTCCCTGGCCTGTGTATTGCAGGTGGGTGTTTTTAACCACTGGGCCCAGTGCCTCAGCGGCGCCGCCCTTGCCCAAACCTTTTTTCGGCACCTTTGTTACCGGGTGCTCTGGACTCTCAAGGCAATAAATCAGGAGCTGTGGATATGTGTGAAGAGTGGTGCAAAGCCGAGGAATGGGGTGTGGATCCTGGGAAGCTGTGGTCCCCGGCTCTCTTCTGTCCTGTGTATGTCCTCCTGCTACATGCCTCCCTAGCGCCCTCTGGTGGCTATGTAATGCTCTGCACCCTGCCTTGTTTTTACAAGTTCTGATACATCATCGCTGAGCAGCAGCTTGGACTGGTGACAGTTTGGGGGTTGGAACATTAGAAGGTGAGGCCGAGTAACCTCTGAGGGACAGAGTGGGAGGTCACTTGGAATGTTCAGTGGAGTCCACCTTTTACCCCATGCAACCAGTGAGGGGTGGTGGGCTGAGATTTGGCCACAGAGGCCACTGGCCTAGGAAATGACCTCTACTGCCCAGACAAGGAGGATACGGTCAGGGCAGCAGTGTGGGGTACAGGTAGATCTAAGAGCATGGGTATGCTTGGGTGACATGGGCCTGTTTGGGGCCTCATTGTCCTGCTCACAAGTTCTGAGCAGTGGGCTGGCTCTTCCCTTAGCTGAGGAAAGGGGACCACGAGGGACAGGGCTGGCTGTGGATGTGTGTACCATCTGTCTTACGGTACTGACACCGCTTAGGGATGCGATCCTCAGGCCTTTGCCGACCCTGTTCCTTCTGTGTCCAGGACAGACCCAGGGTATCTCCTACGTGCACTTGCCACACCTTTGGATCTCTCTCTTTTCAAGTTCCACCTGAGTACCCAGTGGCCTCCACCCTACCTAGCTCTGGACTAGGTCCCAGAAACCGTAAGGGCCCGTTTAGGCTCCCAGGGATTCCTGTGCTTCCTGTCCCAGGAAGGCAGGCCTGTGGCAAGGTGGCAGCCTTTTCGGGGAGTTCCTTAGCCAGACTCAGCAGCGGCGACCTTGTGTGTGCTGGAAGCGCACCACATCTGTGGCAAATTTGCACAGTCACTGGTTTAGGCACTGTCCCTGTCCCAAGGGGTACGTAGTCTAGAGACTGGGAGAGACAGGGTGATGGGGATTCACCCAGGGGAGGGCATGCAGGGTCTACCTGGCATAGACTCTGTAAGGCCTGGGGGATAGTTTGGAGGCTGTTAGGTAGTGAGTGCAGAGCCTGGGGGTCTAGTAGGTCCTGAGAAGACAGGCTGTGGTGAGGTCCCCTATGCTCTACCCTCAGGGACTGAGACTGAGGGGGAAGGGTTCTGCCTGAGAAGGGATTGGGGGAGGGTAACCTCAGAAGTCTCAGGCTCCTCTTCTGGACTCTTGCAAACTTGAGGGACCTACTACGGGGCTTTGTCTGGGGCTGGCTGGTGGGCCCTGCTGGAGGAAGAACCTGCCCTGGGGTAAATAGGCCTGCTAGGAGGCCTTTTATGTCCACCTGCTCCACAGCTCCTGCAAACCTCTCACCTAGGGAAGCTGCAGACTTTCAGGCCCCACTCCCACTGAATGGCCTGCTCAGCTGTGCGTATCATGGCCTGGGCTCTGATCATGTGCAGTTGATCCCATCCCTGAACTGTCATTAGCAGAGTCTACCACAGATCTTGCAGTTTGTCTCTGCCCTGCCCCTCCTTGTCTGTCCCCATCTGTGGCCCCAAGTCTTCCTAGTATCTTCTAAGGACTTGTCTTTAGCCACAGGAGAGGGCTCCCAGGTGGCAGGCAGGAAGCTGGCAGCTACTCCAATTTTTTGAGTCTAGATTTTTTCTTTCAAATGGCAAAATGTTATAGAATCAAGCTCTGTGGACAGGGTAGGGACAGGGCTGTTCTCTGGGTAGAGATGGGGAGGATGGCTCCAAGTCACTTCTTGGGTCTGCTTGACACCTCCTGAAGTAATGACAGCTGTCTGGTGGCAAATTCCCGGATGCTGGGTTCTGGGTCTTTTTTGAGGTCTTTAAAAGCTGCAGGAGAGAAAGGACAAGTCAGAGGTTATCCTGGCCTGGGAGCAACCTTCCAACCCCGACTCCAGTTCCATATGGGTAGGAGGCTAAGAGGGCGCTTTCCATCCATTGGCCAGGGTGGAGTGCCCTGGTGGGGTGGGGTCTGCTCAGGAGGCCTGGGTTCCTGTCTGTGCCACCATCTGAGATGGCATGCTTCAGGAAGATGGCAGGTATGGAGACAGGCCGAGGGTGTGGGCTGCTTACTGGAGAAGAGCAGCTCGGTGTCCATGTCATTTATCATCTGTGACATGGCCTGGGGTTGGTAGCAGGTGGTGTACCCTGTGAAAGATGGAAGGAGAGCCATGGCTCCTGGATGGAGGCTGCTCAGCCCCAGGCCCTCCTCCCCACCCGCGTTGTGGGTGGGCAAGGAGAACGAGGACTCCACGCCTGGCCCATGCTGCCCACCTATAAAAAGAGCCGCCCAGGTCTTGATGCGGTGCTGGTGGCTGTGCAGGTAGTTGATGGCCTGCGACACGTGGATGCTGAACTCCTCCTGGCTCTGGGTCATCTGGCCAGAGGAGAGCTTGTCTGTCACTGCCAGGGCCCCCGGAGACTGTTGACCCCTACCCCTGCCAGCTTCACTTCCCTGGTAAGCACAGTCCATGGGGGGGGCAGCTGTCTCAGGCCCCCACTACTGACCCTCCCCCCTGGTCCCTCACCAGGCAGGTCCAGAGGAAGTGGCGGGCGCTGAGGCCGGTCTCCCAGGCCAGCGAGCAGAACAGGGTGTGCCGTGGCTGCCAACGGAGCAACACAGCACAGCGGTAGAAAGTGAACTTGGCCTGCTGCGGAGACAGCCGTAGGAGGGGGTCACCCACTGCGCGGGGTTTTCACTCCCAAGACTGCAGCTGCAGTGAGCATCTCAGCTGCCTGGCATGCCGGTGTCTGGGAAGCTGCTCCAACCCAAGGGTCACAGTGCCCCGTGGAAGGTAGGGAGGTGCCTAGCTCTGTCTTAGTTTGTTAGGGAGCTGGCTGCTTTCGTTCCCTCCCCCTATGACAGGGAGCCCAGAGAGTGGAGGAGCGCAGTAAGGAGGGCGCTGTCTGTGTATCATCAGGTACGCGGTGTGTCCGTGTCCTGTCGTGCTCTGCTCCGGCAGGTAGACCCCACAGGTCTGGCTGGCCACATATTGGGAGTGCATGGGAGAGGACGGCAATCTGGAGAGGCCTGCCACTACCCTCTGTTCCACCCTCAGGCAACCAGACCTGGCTGCTCTGCCCCTTTGCCCAAGATGAAAGGCTTGCAGGTTGACACTGACCGTGACAACAGCTGGACACTGGTCCTTCAGGTGCAGGAGCAAAGGCACCATACTCTGGCATACTTGGGACCGCAGGCCACTCAGCTCCCTGTCTGTCATCGTTGCTACCAGATCCCCAAACAGTGCTATAGCTGCTGCTCGGATACTGTCCTGCTCCTATGAGGCAGGGACTTAGAGAGATTCCAGGGCTTCCCAGTCAGGCTTAGGGACCCAGGGTAAGGTTGTCTCCTCCCTTGGATTCAGAAGAGGGTCAGGCCTTCCTTCAGACAAGGCCTCAGGTCATCCTCTGGTACCCACGGTCACCCTGACAGTCAGGACCATGAAGGCAGCTGGGTGTCTTATTCTCCGTTTCCTAATTGGGAGGGGGCAGTCATTTTGGACACTGCCTATGAGTGATGTGTAATAGGCCAGGACACAGAGGGGTTGAACACGTGAGTCTTGGCACTCTTCAGCCGTGAGGAGGGGCTGAGAACTACCTGGTGGTCACTTGGCCAGATCTGGTGCACCTGAGGACTCACAGCTTGGCAGTTCCCTTGGGTCCGGTGTCAGGTGCAGGAAGAGGGCAGAAGGGGTCTTGAGGCACAGGGAGGTGTGGGGTGGGCCCAGGGGAGCACACCCAGTCATGCCTGTCTCTATGCTCACGTTATCAAAGAAGCAGCGGGCGTTGGTAGCGATGCTGAGGCTCTGGGCACCTGCGCCCTGTGTGCCCAGGCGGTGCAGTACATCCGACACCATGCCCATCATGCCCACCACTACTGCCTCACTGTTTTGGAAGAAGCCATCGAGGAAGGCTGACAGTTGACCCTGGAGAAGGGTTCCCTGTAGGGAAGGCAGTAGACGGTGGGTGGAAGGCACAGTCTGCCCCTTCACCTGGCTTCAGTTTCTGCCCCTGTCTTGCCCTTGAGTCCCAGCTCCTTACCATTCTTGGGCCTGGAGCCACTTTTCCCTTCCTCTGAACCCCACACATGGGCTACCCTCTCATATCTGGCTCCCCTCAGCTCAGGCAGGGTCAGCTGGACCAGGAACGGTCAGCTTGCATTTACTGAGGTGGGACCATTGTGGGCCCATTTTATACTTTTGTTGTTTGTTTTTCCAGCCCATTTTTGCCTGCTCCCCTCCCCCCTTTTTTGGCTGTGTGTCCTGAACTCTAGATGAATGGTCAGAGAGCACCAGGACATCCCTACCTTTGGGACTTTTATCAGAGTGGCTTTCCTCCCAACTTCTAAATAAATTTTAAGCAAACTTTGTCTCTTTGAGATCTGTTTGGTTAGAAATGTTAAATTCACTTTCACAGAGTTGTTTGATGGTGGCATACACCTGGGCACTTTAGGGTGTAGTCAGTGTGCTGGGATCTGGGGTCTAGTCTGGTAGGATGGGGGTTCTGATAGAAAGAGCCAAGAGAGAAACTGGGCACGCACAGCATGGTATGCCCTACTCTGGCCAGTCCTTCCTTCCTTGACTCCAGCAAGCCTGACTGGGAATGTTTGCTGTGACTGCTTCCCACACCATGATTTGGGGCAGGGACCTGCTCCCTTTCCTTGACCCAGTCCTCCTGGTTTAGTAAGTGCCCTTGTCTGACTCTGTCATTCCCTAGTGCAGGGCACAGAGAGGGTCCAGGATGACTACCTGTCTGCTGATTTCCTGTCTGGGAGAACAGCTGGAGCAAGGGAGAAATGACAGACCACTAAATGAATGAATGGAGGCACAAGGGAACGTGTATAACTGAGTGAGTGAGAATAAACAGAATGAGCATGTGAAGGAAGGACAAGTCAGACAAAAGGGCCCTAGGAACAAATGGATGGGTGGGTGGGTGGCTTGGTGCATAGAATGGATGGATGGGTGGATGGATGGGTGGGCAGACAGATGGGCAGATGAGTGTATGGATGGGTTAGGGAATAGATGTAGGAAAGGGTGGATAATGGATGGGGGGGTAGGTGTATAGGTAGATTGATGGATCCAGGCATGGACAAATGAATGGATGGTTGGTTGAGTAGATGGATAGGCACATGGGCAGAAGGGTGGGTAGATGGGCAGGTAGGCAGATAGATGGATGCATGGGCAGATGAGTGTATGGGTGGGTTAGTGAATAGATGGACGGACGGGTGGTTAATGGATGGGGAGAGGTAGGTGTATGGGTAGATTGATGGCTCCATGCATGGATGGATGGATGGATGGAAAGGCAGGTGGCTAGGTGGGTGGGTTAACAGGTCGATGAGTGAGTGCTACATTGCCCCCCCCCATTCCAGTTACTAAGCACCTTCTTGTTACATGCAGTGCCAAAGGGCTTTGCTGCACATGGTGACTCTAATGGTTGGACTATTGGTTAAGGAGGTTTGGGGGCCTCACTAGGATGTAATTTCTGTGGCATTCCCATGACCACACTTTCTCTGAAAGTCCTTAGGTTGACAGCAGTCTCCCACAGCAGCACCAGAATGGGATGCTCATGTCACCCCTTAGGGCAGGTGAGTGGACACTTCTCTGCTACTAAGAATACTTCTGCCTTTCTCATTATCTTTATCAGATGGAGTCCGCTGGCTGGCCCACACCGTCCTGGCCCTAAGAGGGTGCTGCTGCTGCTTGAGATGGCAGTGGCTTGAGGGCTGACCATGACCGGCATGATGACTATGGCTATCACTGGTCTCATGACCTGCCTATCACACAAAGCTAGTCCAATTTCCATTCCATTTTACAGATGTGACTGCTGAGTACTGAACAGGCCTTCTCACTAGAGTTTAGGAAGGGGGTTATCTAGGGTCTCAGGCCTTGCCCATTACATGGTGTAAGGAAGGTGTCAGGAACCCTAGGGCCTGACCTGGGGGGCCAGAGTGAGGGAAGGGCAGGTCTTCCAAAGGCAGCATTGCAGTATTTCTTAACACAACTGTCCATGTGGCATGTGCTATGGTGATGGCATAGGAAACTTAGTTGGGAATGGAGAATTGAAGGGCAAGGGATACATGATTCTCAAGGGAAACTATCTGTGCCAGGCAAAAGGTGCTGGCTCCTCAGTGGGCCTCTGGAGCTGTGCAGGAGAGCTTGTCCCTTCTCACAATAAGGAGCCGTGTTCCTGGGACACAGGAGTGTCCTCTCCTAAAATATGTCCATTTCTGAAGGAGAGGAAGCTGAAGCCCAGAGAGGGAAAGTCACTGTCCCCGGTGACAGAGCTAGGCTTCCAACCCACTGGACCTTGCCCACCCTCGATGCCTGGGGCTATATGGCCCTCTGGTCCTCACCTTCTCTGGGTGGAAGAGTATGTTTCCAAGGCCCTGCAGACTGGCCACACGGATCTCAGAGCTGGTGTCCTGGAGACTTTGAGCCAGTACAGTCAGGGCAGCCTGTTTAGAAAGCACCTCCAACAGGGCAGGGCTATATAGGAACTGGGGGCCCCGGAGAGCAGGTGACTCAGGCTTGGCACCCTCTTGAGCAGCCTATGTCTTTGTTGGGGGCTGTGAGGCTTGGGTCTCTGTGCAGGGCTTGGGAAAGGATGGTTGACCAGCAGCCCCAGGGTACCAGGGTTAGCAAGCATATGCAACTTTTTGATGCTCAAACCCTTCTATGTGTGGCTGGTGAAACAGGCCCAGAGAGGTTATTTAGTCAGTCTGGAGCCAACTTACATCCATGGTGGGCTCGTGGGACATATGGAAACAGGGTCCCCGAAAGAGCAGCTCACAAATCCTTCTGGTGGGATGGGGAGGAAGACCCCTTGTTTGGCTTAGAGACCAGGTTGCTGGTACCAGTTACAGAAATGACCTCTCCTTCAAAGCTCTGCCTCTGCCAGAGCCCTCAGTGGTGAAGTGGCCACATTTCCAACCATTACCCTTGTAGCTTAGGGTTCTAGGGTGGGAGTGGGTAGAGCC
This sequence comes from Pachyuromys duprasi, assembly GCA_028658305.1. Taxonomy (NCBI): domain Eukaryota; kingdom Metazoa; phylum Chordata; class Mammalia; order Rodentia; family Muridae; genus Pachyuromys; species Pachyuromys duprasi. Next base: position 25,572,137 of record CM053752.1, on the reverse strand, counting down.
CCGAGTTACATGTGAGTGGGATGATGCCACACTTGAATATGAGCCACTGAGCCCATATTCTGCTTAACTCCTTGTGGGCAGGGAAGGGTGGAAAGACAGGTCCCTAAGCCTATATAGGCTGACAGTCCTGAGAGGCTGAGACCCTGCATTGCTGGAAGGAGAAGGAGTCAGTTTGGGCAGCTGTCCCCACAAGGTGAGTCAGGTGGGCATCTTGTCTGGGGTTGAGGAGGGTACAGGGTGGGACATAAGCTGTGTGGGGCCCTCTGCCCCCTCCCTGCCCTACCTCAATGAGGAGCAGGATGGCTGTCTTCCTTTCTCGCTCCTGCGGGCTCTGCAGGCTGGGCAGCAAGAAGCCGAGAACCGCCTTGATCTGTGTGCAGTGGTTCTGCACCATGGCCCTGGGGGCAGGGCCTGGTTTTGCAATCACTGCCCAAGAGTATACTTTCTACCACCTCCCAGGCTGGCCAGGTTGGGTAGCCAGGCACATCCCATTGTGATGGAGTAGGCATGTGTCTCTGTGTGTTCCTCTCCCGTGTCCCAGGCCTGGGCTATGCAAGGGGGGAAGGCAGAGGAGGAGCAGCTAGTCCTTGTTCCTGAGGTCCCAGGGGTGGGGGAAGGGGGGAAGAGGGGAGGCTGGAGGAGGAGTCTGCACCTGTACACTCTGAGTGCGGCGTGTGCCTTGGAGTGTGTGTGGCATGTGCCTCTTGTGCTCCAGAGTGCTGTCAGCACACAGTAGGTCCAAGGGGTGCTGCCCTGTGTGGCCCCAAGTGATCCACGAAGCTCATGGTATGGATCACTATGGTCCATATGCTCAGCCTGCCGTTCCCTTGCCCCACTGTTACCTGGCAAGGAGGCCCACACCCTGTGGATAGGTGCGAATGGAGGTGAAGTACTCCCAGGCACTCTGCAGTTCCAGGTGAGCAAAGTCATGCCAGTGTCCTGTGGTCGACAGCAGACTCTTCAGTGCCTCCAGTGATGTGCTGCAACCAAGTAGAGAGGACAGGCTCTATCCAGAGTTGCAAATGCCACCTGAGTTTCCTCCTGCTCTTGGGGTGGGGAGCCGGGCTCTGCCAGCCCTGGAGCCTGCCTCCTGCTAAGGCCCAGGGTGAGGAGAGCTGTGCTGGGCACAAGGGCACGGCAGAGCACAGTCATCGCTAGGTCCTGCTTATAAAAGAAAGCATTTAATTAGGGGGCTCACAGTTCCAGGAAGTCAATAGAGTCCACGGCCATCACGGTAGGAAGCATGGCAGCAGGCAGGCAGGCGTGGTGCTGGAGCAGGAGCTAAGAGCTTACATCTGGGCCACAAGGCTATACCTCCTAAACTTTCCCAAATAGTTCTACCAACTGGGAACCAAGCCTTTAAAATGTCTGAGTGCTGGTGAGGCCGCTCTCATGTAAAGCACCACAGTGAGAGACCAAGCATGCTTTTGGAGCAGGCCAAGTCGGAGACTCTCTGACCTGTGTACAAAAAATGACCTGGTGTTTGCCAGCTGCAGGGTACCTGTGAGGAGCCTCAGTGTCCAGTATGGAAATGAACACAAGTAGAAAGCTGGGTCATGCCTGTCCATGAAGCCCAGGCTGGCCTGGCTCCTTGACCACCTGGCTGCTCCTTGCCGTCCCTGGCCTGGTTGCTGGGAGTGCAGGACCCTGATCTGTGGGTATACTGTGCCCTAGGGCTGTCTGGTAGGTCAGCACTGTTTCAGGGCAGATTTGCAAAACCAAGTGTCAGAGGATAAAACTGCATTCCGAAAGACCCCGGTGGTGCCAACTTAAGAGCCAGCTGGCTGAGCTCTCATCTACAGCTGGCATTAAAAAGAAGCAACATCTTCTCTATCAGTCACTGATCACGCCCACAGAGAGATGATGGCCCCCAGAAGGGAAGGGGGTGAGAGGGTACTTTGTTCATTTTGTGATGCTCTGGGATCTTCCAGTCTTGGGGCACCTTGGGCCCACGGGGACAGCTTAATGGCTGATTTGTCCTGGCCACAGCAGGGATTCAGAAGGATAACCATCGAGCACTGTTGGGAATCTCTGCCTGATTCCGGGAGAAAACCACAGTCTCTGGAGATCCCTACAGCTCTTGCTCCCCAAGTCCAGAGCTCCCCAAATGGCAGTGTGCCATCTGAAGTTCACATGCATCCTCGAAAGCAGTGAAGAGGAGTCCCCAGAGGAGACACCCGCCATAGGGCAGTCCCCCTGACCATGCAGAAACTCACGCTGTCTCTTCCTCAGACTCTCCACATTCCAGCATCCCAGTGATGCCAGCTGTAGTGCCACTCTCTCTCTCTGCTGTGGCCCCCAGTGGACAAAGGCTCCTCAGAAAGAGAAGGCAATGCCTGTGTGCTCTCCAATTCCACAGCCCTGATTGCTTTCTTTTCTGGTTTTACCTTGTTTTATTTATTTGCTTAATAAATAGATAATGCATATGGTGGTGGTGGTAGTGATGGTGTGTGTGTGTGTGTGTGTCTGTGTATCTGTGTGCATGTGGATGTGAGTATGCTACAATGTGTATGTGGTTAGAGACAACCACAGGGTGCCAGGCCTCATCTCTCATCTTCCACCTTGACACAGGTTCATTGCTGTGTGTCAGGCTAGCTGGCCTGTGAGCTCACAGGAATTCTCCTGTTTCAGCCTCTCTTCTCCCTGTAGGAGTGCTTAGAATACAGATCTGTGCTATTGTGTCCAGTAGCAGGGATTCGAACTGAGGTCCCTATGCTTATTCAGCAGGTGCCTTATCTGGTGAGCCTTCCCCCGCCCCAGCTCCTTATTTTAATATATATTTTTAAATTAATGCCAAGTGCAGTTTACATTACATTACAAGTGCAGTTTGCCATTATAGTTAATTTTAATTAAGCACGAGTCAGTGGCAGTAAGCACAGCCATCATAATCTTTACTACCTCCCTTTTCCCAGATGGAAACTCACTCAGGGTAATGTCCTCCAGGTTCATCTGTGATGTTCCACTTCAGTACTAAGTATTGTCTGCAAGGGGTCATCTTGATTAGATTTCTAAGCATCTTAGAAGATTAGAACATGCCTTTTTCTTCTGGTAGACCATCCCTTTCTGCTTGTCCACCAAGATGTGAAAAACAGCCCCAGCCCCACACGCTGCTGCCATGATATTCATGATATTCTGAGTTCATGGGGCTGAGTGCCCATGGACCGAACTCTCAGAAGACATGGACCAAAATGAAGAGTTCCTTCTTTTAAGTTGCCTTTTCAAGTGTTTTATCAAAGCAGTGAGAAAAGTGATTAATATATTATCCCATTGTCTGGATGGATCATATTCCATCCATCCATCCATCCATCCATCCATCCATCCATCCATCCATCCATCCCTGATTCTTGGCACATTTCTAGTCTGAGCCACTATAAATAGCATCCCAGTAAGTTTCCAGAGTCTCTGCTTTCAGTTTTTTTTCAGGTATACATTTAGAGAAGGAGTATGATTGCTCCAAATGAACGTTCTATAGATATTTTTCCTCCTGGAGATACATTCTCTGTACCCAGGCTGGTCTTGTACTCATGGTCCTTCCGTCTCAGCTTCCTAAGTGCTGACATGACAAGCAAGTGCCACGGCACCTCATGCTATAGTTGGCGTTTTTGAAGTCGATACAGCTGCTCCATCTCACACCTCACAGTTCCATCTAGGGCTTCATTTCTTCACATCTTTACCAAGCACCCTGACAAATGTGAGATTCTTCCTCCTCCATTTAACTTCTACTTCGTTTAAAAAAAGATAAGATCTAGCTGTGTAGCTCAGGCTAGCTTCAAACTCTTTTAATGAGGGGCCTCAGACTCAGGGTCCTCCTGGTAAAGGTGTGGAACTAGATGCTGAGATTGGTGTGACGGCACACTTGCTTCTCTTTTTCTCCTGTCACTAGTTCTTGTCTCTTGGCTCAGCGGGGCAAGGGTCAACGCTGAGGCCAGGATGAGAGGGAGTTAGAAAAAGAGAAATGACATATCTCATGAGGCGAGCAGTGAGTAAGTAGAAGTCCTTAAAGAGGCAGGGGATGGACACTGAGATGGACACAGCTGAGAAATGACCTGGGTGGAAGAAGTCTTCTGAGCAAGTGTATTTGGGACTTAGGGTGGTCCCACACCTGCCAAAGGCATGTTCTACCCAAAGCTCCACTCCTGAGTATGGGGCCCAGCCCAGCTGAGCAGGACATCAGGAGCACCCAGTGCCAAGGCTCTGTTATGGAGTACTCTGTGCCCTCCTCCGTGGGACACCTACAGCCAGTGATATACTCAGAAGTGGGTCCATATATCTCCTCCTCAGCACCCCCTTTTTTCTCTTCACAGTGCCAGTCAACCTGGCACAAGGTATCAAGCCCTAAACTGTGATACATCTCACTGATGCCACCTATCCTCTGAGGGCTAAAGAGTGCCACCCAGCTTCTCCGACTCCCCGCTCTCAGCCCTGTTCATATGCCTGCCTATGCTTGGGCTCCTTTGGTTGGTCCCAGCCAGGCTGCTTTCCTCTAGGGAGAGAGGCCCAAGTCTCATTCAGCTAGAGGTGGACATGGGGGCCGCACCTAATCAATCAGAGCCTCGAATGTTTCCATTGGCTCAAGGATGGGAATAAGTCTGAATATGGGCTGATCGGAGTGCATGGACCCTACCCAGGCTATGTTTCAGGACCTTTGGCTGCTGGACCACGCCTAGGACCTGTCTTCAGGGTGGCCAGTGAGGAAAATGGAGCTGAGGCAGAGAGGGGTGCACATTGGGCTTTTTATCCACAGGGAAAGCCACCCACGGGCCCAGAAGTGTGGGACCTTCCTGGAGCATGGAAACAGACATCCCTGCCTTCTAGAATCTTTCATCCACGGGGTGGAGACAACACATCAGGAAAGGAGCAGAGATATTAGTTGCTACATGTTAAGGGCCTGGTGCAGGGTAGGGTAGGGGCTGAGGGGGGTGCTGTGTTCATAGGGGCCTTGATAGGTGACTCTCAGGTGAGGAGTTGGGGGAGGAGTAGGGCGGAGAGGCAGAAGGGAGGAAGCAGGCGGCTTTGGAGTCTCCCCACCGTGCTGAGCTCTGGGAGGAAAATGTTTCATTAGCTTATTAGGGAAGATTCATGCATTTTGCATGGTTGATGTGAATAAAAAAAGAGATTTTGTGCATATTGGAATTCAGAGGCAATCTGAGAAGTGACATTTTTTTCTTCTGTGACGTGCCTCGGGGAGAGCTGTTAAAACTGACAAATTGCGTGAAGCACATCATCACACAAACAAATGAAAAGAGTGAGCCCCAGTGGTTTTTAAAAGACTTGATTATTGGATTTTGGAAAATATGACCAGGTGCAAAGGGAAGCCCGAGGGAAGCCTACTGTGACAGGATGGAATGTCCTTCAAATCCTGGTCAGGTGGTTGAGGGGTGGGGCATTACTGTCCATGACATTGCACAGAGACAAACCACAATCCACTCAGGTAGCCACAGCGTTGGCTATGATGAGCGAGGGCTGGGTGGTCATCTGTGGTCCAGCTCATTGCCTCTTGGCTAGAGAAACATCAGAACCACCTAGACCTCTGCTGTTCCATGTGTGTGATGTGAAGAGGGATGGCTATGTCCTGGACCCACTGCAAGGAGCACATGGATCAAGAAGAGGTGTCCTGTTGGGTGATCATGGTACATGCCTTTAGTCCCAGCACTTGGGAGGCACAGGCAGGTGAGTTTCTGAGTTCAAGGCCAGCTTGGTCTACAGAGTGAGTTCTGGGACAGCCAGGGCTACACTGAGAAACCCTGTCTTGAAAAAACAAAAACAAAGAAAAAGTGTGCTGTGTTATAACTGGATAACTGTGTTCAGGGGCCCCTGCTTGATATGTGTCTGTGAGGCCAGGTACCCTCCTAGGGGGACAGAGAAAGCAGGACAATTTGTGCTGGTTGCTATCCTGGCCATGTGTGACATTTGGGATCGTGACTGTTATGACATAATTTACTGCACTGGCTGGTTTTGTGTGTCAACTTGACACAAACTAGAGTCAACAGAGAGAAATTGAGGAAATGCCTCCATGAGATCCAGCTGTAAAGCATTTTCTCAATTAGTGATTGATGTGGGAGGGCCAAGCCCATTGTGGATGGGGCAACCTTTGGGCTGGTGGGCCTGGGTTCTATAAGAAAGCATGCTGGGCAAGCCACAGGAAGCAGGTCAGTAAGCAGCACTCCTCCATGGCCTCTGCATCAGGTCCTGCCCCCAGGCTCCAGCCCCTCTTGAGTTCCTGTGCTGGCCTCCTCCAATTGATGGTTTATGGATCTGGAAGTGTCAGCTGAATAAACTCTTTCCTTCCCAGCTTGCCTTTTGATCATGGCGGTTTTGTCATAGCAATAGAAACCCTAACTAAGACATTGCCCTCTCGAAAAAGGTGTGCTGGACTGTTGGGAACACTGATATGCTGTATGACTTATAAAGCAAATTATTTTAGTCACCCAGGCAGCTCAAGCCGCCAGCCAGGCTGTGTCTGGTCTACTCAGGATAGTCTATAATGAGTGGAATCATTGTCTCTCTAAAGAACCAGCTCAATCTGTCTTTGAATCTACCCTTTGGATTTTAAGTGTATTACAGGGATTTGGTAAAATTATTTAATTCTCTTGAAATTTAATTTTCTTATCACCAAAAAAGAGTGTGCCATATCTGATTTCACGTGTGAATGTATTATGAAAATTGGCATATGTCAAACAATCGATATCTAACACATGAAAATAAAGCCATTTTGTCTGTCCCTTTTCCCCCAAAAAAGAAGATGTGCTGGAGATACTTCCCACCACTGCCCAACCATTTGCTCAAGAGTAAGTTGTTAGCATAGCCCAAACTCATTGTTTGGGAAGTGGTTAGCCAGGCAGCGGTAGCACATGCCTTTAATCTCAGCACTTGGGAGGCAGAGACAGGCAGATCTCTGTGAGTGTGAGGCCAGCCTGTTTTACAGGGCAAGTTCCAGGACAGCCAGGGCTACACAGAGAAACCCTGTCTCGAAAAACAGAAACAACAACATAAAAAGGTAGGCATTTAGACACAGGCAGGGGACAGTATTATGGGATGGTGAAAACTGAGATTAAAGTCATGCAGCTTTAAGCTACAGACTACCAACATATTGCAGAGACATCAAAGCTAGGGAAGGAATAAAGGACAAGTCTGCAGACCCTCTGACTTTTTACTTCTCACCCCTGAACTAAAATGATAATATCTTGTATCTAAGTTCTCCTACCCACTCTCTTTGCATACTTGTTCCTTGGGCAGGAAGCTAATTTTGTCCTGGGCATTCCTACACACATTAAAGGTGTGTGTAAGGCCCAGCACTTAGTTGCCTATGAGGCCTTGGTCTTACCTTTGGGGACTTGGCGTGACTGCTTCCCGGGGTTTCTGATTCTGCTCAGGCTCTTTGGGTTGGTTCAACTCCAGGATATAGTGCATTTGGACCAGAAGGGCCAGGAACAGCTGGGGGAAAACATCCCTCACGGCTTTCTTGAACTCTCGTGCGAACTGTAGTTCGTGAATCGTGTACATGGCCTGTTGGAGTTGGGTGAGTATGGATGTAAAGTGCTGGGATTCCAGGCCCAGGATGCTTAACTGAAGCCCACACTCTAACACACCTCTCCCCTCTCAAGGCTCAAGGACCAAGTCCAAGTGGCCGGGCAATGTCCCTTGACCTTTGCCAGTTCATGCCACCTGTGCAATCTCCACCAGAGCCTCTGGACCTGCTATACTGATGTTCCCTAAGTGGTGCTCCCTGGCCTGTGCTCTTTTTTAAAAATTTATTTATTATTTATACAACATCCTGCCTGTACACCAGATCTTACTATAGATGGTTATGAGCCACCATGTGGCTGAGAATTGAACTCAGGACCTTTGGAAGAACAGCAAGTGTTCTTAACCTCTGAGCCATCTCTCCAGCCCTGGCCTGTGCTCTTTAGCTGATGTTCTATAGCCAGATGTGCTCCCCCAACCCATGGTCCCCAACCTGTCCAAGCCTAAGGATCTCTTGCCTTCTCTGCATTCTCAGCTCTGCATCTGCAGGTGGCTGGCTGTCTAGGGAAGATTTGGGGAGGCAGCTGTGTGCCTCTCCAAGGGATATCACCACATGGAGTTTGGCACAGCTACTGCCTTGTTGCTAGAGTCCAGCCAAAGGAGACAGATGTAGACATGGCCACCTTAGTAAGCAGGTGTCCTATTCCTGGGTGTGTAAGTATGATGTGGGTTAATGGAGAAGACTGGAGACAGGATCCTATGGGGACAGTGTTGCTGATGACAGTTTGGCTCCTCCAAAATCTATGACCCCAATACGGGGCATGGCTTTGAGCCCCAAACTCTAGGCTTCTGTTCGTACATGGCCAGAGGTTCCTTCCCGCCAAGGCTGCCTCATGCAGCCTCCTTAGCAGTCCTACGGGCAGATCCTCCTGACTTACTTGCCAAGGGCTCAGAGTCCTGAGCCAGGTCATGGGGAACTGAGCCTGGGGACAAGACCTGTGAGGTCAGTCTGTGGGCGGGGCTGCCCTGTACCCTTCTCCTCCAGATAGGAAGGGGCCTGGGTATCAGGCCTCCTCCCTGAAGTCTGGTACACTGACTCATGTGTTCACACAGCTGCCTGCCTGGGATGGGGTCAGAGACTCACAGCCAGTGAACGCATGTAGGGCTTCTCATTGGGACAGGAGACGCTGTCGCTGACATTAGGAGGCAGAGGCCTCTTCTGCAGCCAAGCCAGCAGCACAGTCAGAACCAAGTGGCTCGCAGGCTCTTCAGATCCCAGGGCCCTCCACAGGCGGAAGGCATGGCTGTGGATAGAAAGGAACAGTCGTACTATAGCTGAAGCCTGCTTGGCTTGGCTACTAGGCTCTTGGCCTAGGACCCCAGTGAAGGGCAGGGTGACCTTGTGTTTACTTTGCAGGGAGGTGGACACTGAGGCCTCTAGAGAGTGGCTTGCTCAGACCATGGTTCTGTCCAGTATCTGGGCACTGGCCCTGCAACCATCTGAAGCCCAGGGTAGGGACAGCAGATAAGGGCTATCCTCAGAGGGAGCTATGATGTCATCTGAGCCTTGCCCTAGTGTTCTTTGGGCTTGAGTGTTGGGTGGAAGAGGCTCTAATTTGGCAAGATTAGGAAGGCCATAGTTGAGTGGCCTCATAAATGTCAAGGCAGACCTGAGGGGGGGTTCTTTAAGGCCCTGTGGAAACCACCAAGGCCTGGCTTACACTTGCTAGGTGGGCAGGGAAGAGCTCAGGGATCTTTCACAGTGTGGCCCTGGGATGGCTGCATCAAGAGACCAGAGTGAGAGAGCCCTCCCTCAGTGTGAGAGCCTGGAGCAGTCTGCTCCCTGGGTCTTCTGTCTCTCCACCTGTACCTTTGTGTTAGGCAGCAGCCTTTGAAGGCAAGTTTCAGAAGAGCAAGACATGGAAGAATCGACAAAAATTCTTGATGCCTTAGGAGTGACAGCCTAGTGGCTAACTCGGGTATGTTGGATGCTAAATGCTGAGGGCAAGAATGAAGTAAGGGGTAGAGAAAAGAGGGAAGAAACCTAGAAGCCAATGGGACAAGCATTTGCATGATGAACTGACTGCTGGCAGCTAGCCAAGATGGGGATTGTCCCAGCAGTGTGAAGTTGTTGATATGAACCTTTTCATCTCAGCTGCAGTGGGAAAGCTAGACCTAAGCAGGCTTGGGAGGGATGGGAGCAGTGAGCAAAGGAGAAAGAAAACCTGGCTAGAATTCCCAAAGTGACAGCCCTGAGTCGACAGCTCCCAAAAAGGAGAGATGCATGTCCAACGAAGAAGCACATGGATGACAGGGACCCCAGTGGGGACTATCTCATGTGACTTTACAGCTACCGCATGGCCCCAGGGAGGGAACAGCACAAGCTTTGAGGAAGGTGTGTAGAAACCAGAATCTATACGCTCTTGGTGGAGGGGAAAGAAACAGAACTGCTTTGGAAAGTCAGAGCAGTTCTCTAAGATGTGATACTGCCATGCAGCCTTGTACTCTCACTAAATGCACGCACCCCGGACATCGTAGAACAGATCAGATTAAAGATACGTAGTTGTGCCATGATATCAGCAGGGGGTTAGGTTCAGAGATGCTCTAGCCAGGCCTGGTGGTCTGGGTTTGAGTGTAGCCTCGGATACACAGTGAGTTCTAGACCAGTCTACGCTGCAGTGATACCTTACCTCAAAAATCTAATCTAAGCCAAAACAAGCCCTGCACGAGTCCCTTGTATAACATGGTGCACTCTTTGCATGTACCCTACACAACACCCCTTTCCAGGTGTCCTTTAACCCCCATCCCCGTTATATGGACTATATGAGGCAGAGTCTATGCAAGCAGTCATTAAGCTGCGTTGCTTGGGTAGTAATGGGGAGCCTGTGTGGGGTCAGCGTAGGCATCCGTTTCTGGAGGCATGTGCTGTGACTCCATGGATGTGGGAGCTGCAGGTGTAGAGGGCAGAATTCATGTACGCCAACGCTGACAGCAGATTATTCATGCAGAGTAAAGGTGTCCATCAGCAGGTGAACTGATGAGCAGAATTCAGCTTAGCCAGATGATATATGTACACACATGCCACAGAGTACACACAGCAGAACACTGCCCAGCCAGAAGGATGAAGCTATGACACGTTTCAGTAGAGAGGAACCTGAAAGGTTCAATACACAGGGGTGAGTTCACCTGAGGGCTTTGAAGGTTCTCTTGTTGTTGGAAAAAAGTAAAGATAGCAACGTCAGTCCCAAGCACATTGACAGTTATAGTACATGCAAATATAGCGTGTACTCCAACCAAAGACAAAGACTGGCTATGACAAGTCTGATACAATTCTGTGTACTATAGACAGGTCTGGGTGCTGGAGAGATGGCTCCACAGTTAAGAGCCTTTGCTCTTGCAGAGAACCTGAGTTGTGTTCCTAGCACCTACATGCGGCTGCTCACAACCACCCTTAACTCTAACTTCAGTGATGGAATGCCCCAGGCACCTGTGTGTGCACATATTCACACACACACACACACACACACACACACACACAGAAATACATAAAAACAAAGTAAAATTTAAAAAAGGCAAGTCTGAAACAATAATGTGGAAACTCAAGGCTACAATACCAACAAAGGAACTGGTGTGGCTAGACTAGGGCTAGAATAGTCTAAGTGCTAGGCAGTGTGGACTCTAAAGTTTTGTCCCAGTGTGTGTGTGTGTGTGTGTGTGTGTGTGTGTGAGTATATGTATCTGTGTCTGTCTACATACCATTGAATGCCCAAGGAGGGCCACAAGGAGGTGTCAGATATCTTGGAGCTGGGGTGATAGGTGGTTGTGAGCCGTCCTACACTTGTGCGGGGAGACAAATTGTGGTCCTCCGGAAGAACAGTAAATGCCCGTAGGCACCAAGACATCCCTCTAGCTCTTTGAGCCACGCTTTGGAACACTCAAGTAAAAGCAGCCATCAAAGGCAGAAAAGAAGAAAGGCAGCTCACATAACCGACTCTAAGTGTTATTTTTTATGGACATGCAAAGGGCCGAGAGTAGAGAAGACATCCTTGGAAAGTCGGAGCGGGAGGCTGCTCTGTGTAGGTGAGGTCAGTTGCTATTAGAACTCAGCATGTCGGCCTGGGGATGGAGAAGTAGAGCTCTTTGAGGAAAGCCGAGGGGGGAGAGGGCTGGGTTACTGACGCTGAGACCCTATCTGCCTCAGAGGAATCATTCCAGACGGGCAGGAGATCCTTAGAAGGCAGTGCCGGAGGACAGTGTGGACGGCATCTGCTCACAAAAGGATGTGGTAGGGGCGGGAAAGCTGCCGCTTTATGGGAGAAGATATTCCTAACATTGCAGACAAGAAGGGATTGTGTCAGCTTTCAGGAAAGATTCTTATGTTATGGATTATAACAGAGACAGCAGGCGAAAAGGCAGGCAAGACCTTTGCACAGTCTCACTGCCAAAGGGCAAGTGGAAATGGAGGAGGGGATGTGGCTCAGCTTGCTAGGTAAGTATGAGGACCAGGGTTTTGATCCTCAGAAACCAGAGATGTCGGGTGGGTGTGGTGACCCATCAAGGATTCCTGGCTCCAAAGGCTGAGACAGAGGGTCCCCAGAGTAAGGTGCTAATGAGACTAGTGTCAGTGGCTTTGATCGAGCGATCCCACTTCAATGAATAAGGAGAAAGAGCAATTGAAGATGGTCCCTGACTCCATCCTCTGTCACATTTACACCCATCCACACACACTGTGCCCATGTATATGCAAACACACACACACAGACACACATCTGTACACACATGCACAAAGAAAAATAAAGGGAACGGGAAGATACTAAGTCAAGTTCAATCATGGACATAACAGTGACCTATAGATGACCAGCACCCACCAGATTGGCTAAAACTTGGACGATTGCCTAAAACTCAGCTGCAAAGCAAGAGGGATGCTCAGAGAATAGCAGTCTGCTTCTGGAGTGTGACTTGGCGAGAGCGCATTGGGAAATGCCTTGCGTCCTCCATGGAGGTGGAACACAGCATAGCTTTTTGTCTCCATTAACACACACACACACACACACACACACACACACACAGAGAGAGAGAGAGAGAGAGAGAGAGAGAGAGAGAGAGAGAGAGAGAGAGAGAGAGAGAGAGAGAGAGAGAGAGAGAGGAAATCCAGTTCTTAAGTATGTTAGGACACACACAAGCAAGTTCACAGATGCGCTGTGCATCAAGGTCTCTACTGGGAAATAATGAAATGTTCGTCTACAGGGAAGGGGACCCTTGGCATTCACAACATTAGTGCTACAGAACAACAAAGAAGAGGGAGCTGCGGTAGGACGCAGTAAAATGGAAACATGAAGCCGGAGGGAAACAAAGCCAGGCAAAAAGAAAGACATTGGAAGAGACCAGATAGCGGCGTTCTGTTTACGCTTTCAGCACAGGATGGGTATGTTTTTTTTTGAGACAGGGTCTTTCTTATCTCCCTGGCTGGTCTGGAACTCGCTGTGTAGATCTGGCTGTCATTGAACTTGGAGAGCTCATGTCTTACCACTTCTAGCAACCCCCACCCCCACCCCAGGCAATGTGGCAATTTATGTTTTCTTTCTGAGACTTTTTGCACATAGACTCTCCTTAAAGTTGTAATCTTTCTCTCTCAGCCTCTTGAGTGTTTAGATTCTAGGTGTTCACCACTGTATCTAGCTAGGACATATAGGTTTTTTGTTTTTGTTTTCATTTTTTTAAAAGAAAGATTATCCATGATAAGCATCTAATAAATGATCTCTCTATAGATTTATGTGACTAGTTTAGGGAAGAGAAAAGGGAAGCAACGAACAAACAAGTCTCTGCGCTGTTTAAAAAAAAAAAGAGTGAGGAATCCTCCCTGCTTTGGCACCCTAGGTGGGAGGAGAATGCAGTTCTGGGAATGTGAATCGTAAAGCCTATTTTAATGTCCAAATTTCCATCACAAATGCAGCCCCCAACCGACCCAGCAGGGACTTTTCTGTTTAAAACCATCACAAATGACCATGTCCAGGTGACTGGTAGGAGCCTATATAAATCTAGATAAATCTAGCCATGAGACTCCATCGGTGCACATCACACAGGCTCTGTAAATGTTGTCATGGGGACAGTGTTTGAAACTGAGGAAGAAAGACATAAATTTCAGCAGTGAATGGAACCATAAACTGCTGGGCATCAGAAAAAGTGCTGCTGGCTAAGATCTGCACTTTCCTTGATTGCTTGAAAGACAGCACAGAGCCTAGCAGGAACTGTGCAACTTGGTGGGAACTATGTAACTGTGGCCTCTTCACTGGGAGTAAAGAGAGGAAAAAAACCATCAGCTCTAATGGGGAAGCTCCACCCCCTACCTCAAGCCTCTGTGACAGACAGAGGCAGATGAGAGAAACTTCTGGAAAATGAACACAGGGCAAGGGAGGCTGGGACTAGATCAAAAATCACCTTCAGTAGGATGAATCTACTTGAAGTCTTAAAATACACCAGAGGAGTGAGAAGTCCTGGAGGGCGGAACACTGGGCATGGGGGAGGGAGTGAAACAGTATGCCCTCTTCAAAGGACATGGAGAGAAAGAAGGGGCAAGGAGAGGATGAGGGAGGAGAAGAAAGAAAGATGGAAGAAAAAGAAAAGAGGAGGAAGGATGAAAGGGAGGAGGAAGAAGAGGGAAAGAGACTTGGTGCTGAAAGGGAAAGAGGGAAGAGGAAAGAAGAAAACATTCCTGTCAAAGAAGAGAAAAGGAGCCAAAAGAATTAGAGGACATATGGTGCTGGTGCCTATCCAAAATCTTCTAGATGGCTTAGCCTTTGCTGTACTGACAGAAGATGGAGCCATTGAAATGCCAAGAAACACAAGAGCTCCAACAGTAGGAACGAAATGAACAGGGAGGCGGTTTGAATGAGAATGGCCCCCATAGGCTCATATACTTAAGTGCTTAGGCATCAGGGAGTGGCACTACTTGAGAAGGATTAGGAGGTGTGGCCTTGTTGGAGGGAGTGTGTCACTGGGAGTGGGCTTCGGAATTTCAAAAGTCCAAGCCAGGCCCAGGGTCAGTCTCTCTCTCTTGACCTGTGGATCAGGATGTAGCTCTCAGCTACTTCTCTAGCACCAACCACACTTGCCTGCCACCATACTCCCTGCCAGGCTGACAATGGACTAAACCTCTGCAACTGCATGCAAGACTCCAGTGAAATGCTCTCTTTTATGAAAGTTATTTTGGTCATGGTGTCTCTTCACAGCAATAGAACATTGGCTAAGACAAACAGCTCTATAGTTACTGCAAACACTAGAAGCTATGAGCTGGCAAAGGGAAGATGCCCTAAGAGTGTTAGTACTGCAGAGGAATCCTGGACTCACTGGTCCCACAATGAGTGAGTGCTTAGAGGGTGGACCGCTTGAGTAAGCTCAAGAAAGGATAGATCTTCAGTATGACCTGAGAGGAACTCACTGAACTCAGGAAAGAAATGGCAGGAATAATGCACTGACTTCAGTTAGGTTATCCTAGAACTCTAGGGCTGAGATAGAAGAATGAGTTCAAGGCCAGCCTGGCAAGGTCTGTCTCAAAACAAAGAAAGAAAGAAAGAAAGAAAGAAAGAAAGAAAGAAAGAAAGAAAGAAAGAAAGGAGCAAACAAACATTTAAGCCTGGGAGTTCAAGCTCAGTAGTTCACAGAGGCTGCTTTGTAAGTGAATAGACCTGAGTTCAGACACCCAGAACCCACATGAATGCCAGGTGGGGTGGCAGCCCATTTTTAATTCCAGTACTTGGAAAGCAGAGGTGGGACACCCAAGGCAAACTAGACAGACTAGCCATATCAGCGAGCTCTGGTTTCACCTGTGAGATCCCACCTCAGGATAAGGTGGAGAGAGACTGAGGAAGACTCAGGGTCAAGTGCTGGCCTCCACAGGTACATATACGTCATATATATTTGTGTGTATAACACATATAAAAAATCTTGGGAATGGGGAAAAAAATTAAAGGGCGTTCAAGTGAGGTAGGACTCAAATGAACATTTAATAAGAATTATTGGGATTCAGACCCGGGACAAGAGGCCGAGGTGCCCATTTAACCAAAGCGGTCCTGACCTCCAGGTTCTCCCAGCATCCCTCAGTCCCCACCTGGGCATGGCTGTCATACCCAGCCCTCTACTTTGAACTTTCCAGCCCAAGGGTGGGGCTTCCTTTCCTCCAGAGGCTCTTCACTATATAATCCGGACATTTGCTTCCCTTCTTCTCTCTCCCCCTGTCTTTCTCCTCCCTCTGAATTTTTTCTCTTCTCTTTCTCTCTCCGCCCCTCCCTCCTTTTCTGTCTCCCTCTGCATGGCAACTTCCCTGGCTCCATTCCTTGGGTCTGGTGAACCCACCCGAGAGCTGCCCCCAATACACCTGTAATTATAAACTCTAATTTGGCTCGAATTGGCTCATTTCATCTGTGAAGATAAGCTATCAAGGGGCATCTAGGAAAGGCAGAGGAGTGACATGAAGAAGAACAGTAAATTTAGGGGGAAAGCCAAAAGCATCAGAGGGTGAAGTAGAACTAGAGTCTACGAAGGAGGGGGTGGAAGGGAAACAGCATCAGAACACAGACAGTGACTTGGGCAGACTACATTTGAACGCAGTCAGGCAAACTTCTCAGAAAAAAGAACGGAAAGACTTAATTACATAATCAAAGATGCTCCAGGGACATGGGAAAACTAGTCTGGAGTACCTCACCTAGGAAGACCTAGATTTCAAAGATATAGGAAAAAAATATGGTCCAGGCAACATGACCAAGTAACTTACAAGGTAAAACGTGGGCCATCTTTATGGCTCAGCGTGTAAAGGCGTTTGCCCACAAGCCTGATGAATTCTAGCTGCAGAACTCCTTCAGTAAGGAAGAGAAATGACTCCTACAAGCTGTCCTCTGACTCCCACAAAGTAAAACGTAAATTTTTTTAAACGAGGTGAAACTGATGGATATATTAAACTCCACATTGAAATGATACAATATACTTTTTTCTTGATGACCTGGCGACATTCACAAAAACAGCTAAAAGGATCTGGGAAATCCTGAGATGTAACAACCCATATTTGAATCTGAGCACAATGGAAGTAACAAGTTGCTCATGCTGAGGTGAGAATTCTCTCCAGAGGAGACTGTAAGCTCTGGGAGAGCTCTCTCACAGGGTTCCAGAGTTCCCACAGCAGTACAGAGCAGAGTTAGCACTCCAGGCAAGCACCTGGCTATGTGAGGTGTGACTAATTTGGTAGAGCCCAACCTGGGAAGGAGGAAATCGGTAAGGACAGGGAGAGGGTAAGAAGTCAGGCAGGACAGCAGCATGCTGGTCCCACCAAATAGAAGCTTGCTGGATCCTGGAGGGAGCAGGAGATCCATGCAGAAGTTTGGGTGAGGCACAGAGGGGAATTCTGGTCTGGAAAGGAGAGCTAGCAGTCTATCCTTGAGCAGGTATTACACTATCAAGAAGTGGGGGGTGACTCAGGCCAGGCATGGTGGATGATTGATGGGTGGCACAGAGGTGGGATTTTAGTGGGGAGTGATCGTAAGCAGTGCCAAGAACCCTGCCCCATCCCCAGGAGTCCAGTGGCATGGGAGAAAACCCAGGCCCACCTGTGAGGGCAGATGTGGCTGCAGGGGGTCTGTGGAAGAGTAGGGAGAAGCAAATGAAGGGTAGGGCAAGTATGAGGGCAACACTGATGGATGGTGAGGCTTTGTGATTGGCTGGGGTCCTGCCAGGAGCCCTCTGGAATTAGAGACCGCTTAGGATGGGTTTTGGAGGCCGGGGCAGATATTTTCATATGGAATGCTGACAGGAGGCAAGTGAACAGGGTGCTGCCTCCCTCCCTACACCAAGCATTCTGGGTTTCCTGTGGGCTCTGATGAACAGACAGGAGGGCAGAAGCTGTGACCCTGGCCTCAGGGAGGATGGAAGGTAGTTAATGGGGTCAGTGAGGAGGGTGCAGCTAGGTACCTGTCCAGGGGCATAGAAAAGTCTAGGAAGGCAGCCACCAGCTCTGGGATGTGGTTCCGGGCCAGTAGGGTGATGACACGCAGGGCACTGGCCTTGGCTTGGGGCATTTTGATGGTACAGAGGTGGTGGTGGATGGCCTGGCCCATTTTACCAACCTGTTCAGGGGTAGGGAGTAGTGGAAGGTGTGATGGGGGTCCCACCTACTCTGCACATCTGGCCTGAAGCAGAATGGGGCATCTGGAAAAGTTGGCATCTGTAGTCTCCTGTTGGGGCACCCTTCTCATCCCATAGGCTCATTAATCTTTCTGTACCTACTCTGTCCGTATCCTGTTACCCTGATTTTTCCTCTGTTACCTCATTTCTCTATGGTCCGTAGCTGTACTTAACCAATATACATTTATCCCATGACCCACAGTTGTCGTCTGGGCCACCAGGGATCCTTTGAGTCATCCCTGTATCTACCTATGTACCCACTTATCCATCCACCCATCTACCCACCCACTCTCTCACCCACACACCCATATATCTACCACCCACTCACCTACCCAACCATCTATCCAACCATCCATTCACCCACCCACCCACCATTCCATCTATACATTAATGGGATTGTCTGCTGCTTGCAGTGAGATCCTATCATGGTCCAGAGAAAGTCCCTAGATGCTGCCTGCTGCCTTGTCCCCAACCAAGCCCCTTTCCTCCCTGGTCTGGGTGGAGCCCCAACCCCTCACAGTCTCCAGGTTGTCCCCATGCTCCTGGATGACAAGGAAAAGCAAATCAGCAGCCGCCTGCACCCAGGAAGTGCTGGTAGAGCCCAAGCCATCGATGGCTGTCCAGATGAGGTCGGTCAGTTCTGCCATTGAGAGATGACTCACGATCTCCTGTGAGAATGAAAAGCCTGTCACCTTCTCACTTCAAGCCCATGTGGCTGCCCCCCTTTACCGTTATCCTTTTTCAGGCTCCTTAAATCTCTGGGCATCTACTCCTCTAGGCTCTCTATGTGGGCCCAATACGCAATCTCTTCCACACCTCCCTACCCTAGCCAATGCCTAGGGACAGGAAGGGAGAATATGCTGTCCAGCACTAGGCTCTTTTCCCCACTCAGTGTTGGCTTGTTCTTGGATGCTGGTGGCCCTAGAAGCCTTGTTTCATTCCCCTCCTCCTCCCATCTTGGCCCCAGGAGCACTGCCTGGGGTAG
>CM053752.1:25306789-25553418 GCA_028658305.1 Pachyuromys duprasi | reverse complement strand
TATTTATTACAATTTATTCACTTTGTATCCCAGCTGTAGCCCCACCCTCCCTCCCTCCCTCCCTCTCTCATCTCCTCCCATGCCCCTCCTCCAGTCCACTGATAGGGAGGTCCTCCTCCCCTTCCATCTGACCCTAGCCTATCAGGTCTCATCAGGACTGGCTGCATTGTCTTCCTCTGTGGCCTGGTAAGGCTGCTCCCTCCTCAGGGTGAAGTGATCCAAGAGCTAGCCACTGAGTTCATGACAGAGACAGCCCCTGCTCCTCTTACTAAGGGAGCCCATTTGGAGACTGAGCTGTGACAAGCTACCTCTGTGCAAGGGGTCTAGGTTATCTTCATGAATGGTCCTTGGTTGGATTATCAGTCTCAGAAAGGAGCCCTACGCCCAGATTTTTTTTGGTTCTGTTTTTCTCCTTGTGGAGCTCCAGACCTTTAGGTCTTTCTATGTTCCCCTTCTTGCATAAGATTCCCTGCACTCTGCCCAAAGTTTGGTTATCGGCTTTAATACCCTGCTGGGTACCTTCTGACGGTTTTAATCAAAGAGAATTGAACTTCAGAGCTGTGAAGGATCTTCCAGGCCTTCTAGCCCTAGAGAGGTACCATGGTACAGGGTGGGAATATGTGGGGTCAGGCTGGTGTGGAACCCAGGACTACAGTCCCTTGTAGGGCCTTTTGAGCCTCCAGCTATGCTCGGGGGTGGGTAGTGGTGGAAAGGACACTTGAGCAAATAAATGCACGGTGATACGTCTAAGTCCTCCTCCTCTAGTGCCCTGGAGAGTAGAGTTGGGCTAGATCAACATACAGACAGAACCTCCTAGAAAGAACTGGACTATGACTATTCAACATAACAGCCTCGCCACTCCTAGAAGTTTACATCTATGGATGGACTTAAGTTAAACTTCTCATTTGTTTTTTGGTAGCCCTATATTGGCTTCTTTGATCAGCACAGATGTAGACTGTATTCAACCCTACAAAAAGTTCAAGTTAGAATGGTGGTGGGATGCTCAGAATCCAGAGTACTACAGACCCAGGAGTGGAAAAGAGCCCTGTGACGCTGAGCTTTAAATCGAGGTGAGTGAATGTGAGGTGGTGTGGTAACGATTGTGGTGACGGCAAAAAATGATGTTTAAGGTGATGGTGATTAGGACAGTTGTGGGGTGGTGATGATGGTGGTGGTGAGGATGGTGGTGTTGATGGAGGTACTGGTAATACAGTGGTGGCGGTGATGGCGATGGTGACAGCAGGGCTGGAGATAATGTAGCGATGGTGGTGGAAGTGATGGTGATGAGAGTGGTATCCGTGGTAACAATGAGTGGTGGTAGTGAATGTTGCTGGTTGTGGTGATGCTGAAGGCATCAGTGATGATGATGGTGGTGGTGATGGCAAGGGCAGTGATGACGACAGGATGATAATATGGCAATGGCAATCATGGGGGTACTAGTGATGACAGTGGTGGTGATGACGGTGACGGTGGTAACAGTGGTGGTATCAGGTGGTGGTGATGATGATGACGGTGATGATAAGAATGTAATGTATTTCAATACCTCACGAGATGTCTGGACAAAAACTTGTGACTAGAATTGAGGCCCAGAATATCTCCAGAGCAGGCTGCCTTTCTCCAGGCCCTGGACACTATGCTTCCCAGTGACTCACCTTCCCTGTGGCACTTGCTGGGCTGGCAGCCATTGGAACCCACTCCTCTTTGCTTTGCCTCTGCCCCAAGCCCAGGTTTTCTGGGGCAAAACTATGGCTAAGTGAGATTTTTCTTCATTCTCCACATTGAGGTGCTGTCCCTAGGGGCTCAGAGTTTCTGCACTAAACTTCTAAGGAGCGCCAGCACTTGGACAGCTCACTCCAGCTGCTGAGGCTGGAGTTCATGGGTTCAGACCAAGTCTTTCTAGGACACTCACTAGCCATGTACCGCCTTTCCCCAACATATGCCATGGGTGCTTAACTGAAGTCCAGTTCAACCACCAGACCCTACATGGACTCTGTTGAGATGGGGAAGACTAGGGTCTGACAAAGATGGACAATTTTGGCAACCACAGGGATCATTCTTAGCCAAAGTGCAGCCCAACCTGAGCAAGGAAGAGGTCACAGCTCTCAGACTTCCGGAACTCACGGGCCTTATGCTGCTTTAGCAAGGATCATCCAGCTGAGGCCAGTATCTAGCTCATAGCCTCAGGATGTGGCTTCTGAGGATAACACAATTCACACCCTGGTGTGAAAGGTGTGGGAGAACTGTAAATGAGGAAACGGTCTAGAGAAGGTTGGAAAAACTTGGGAAAGGGATTTGAGAAAACCTTGAAGGCTCCCCTACAAGGTACACATGGTCTAATGCGTGTTGCTGTCCCTCCAACCTGCCTGCATGCCCTTCAAAAGCTTAGAAAAGAACCCATTTATCGCCACCCACAGATGTGGCAGTCTGGTCTGGCTTTGCACCCACCCAGCTGGAAAGACTCTAAAGGCTTTGACCTTGATGGCGTGGTTGCTGTCCATGTAGAAGATGCTGACATGGTTGGATGTCATCTTCTGGGGGATCAGAAGAGTGCCCCTCTGGTCTCCACTGCTCCACAGGGAAGCTCCAACTGCATCAGGCAGGAGGAGTTCCTGAGGGGTCTCCTTCTCCACCTTTGGAATGTCTCCTGCTGGTCAGGGCAGGCAGGGATGTGGGGAGGGGAGAGTTGGCTGGGGTTTTTGGGACAGGGCAGGAGTCCAGCCGAGTATGTGTAACTGGCAGCAGACCTGTGTATATTTGGGCCTGGGAGTTGCATTACTAGAACGTTATGACTGAGGTCAAGGCTGGGCTAAGGGTGCTTGGGGAAAGGTGGAGGTCAGGGGTGCTGGTGTGAGTTCACCCAGGCTGAAGCGGGGAGAGGCCAGGTGTGTGGTGCTGCTGAGAACACTAACCTTTCTGGTGCAACAGGAGCTGGTAGAGATGGCCCATGGCTTCTACACTGAAGCACTGGATGGTCTTGTCTGAGTCCAGGCACAGGATTCCCAGCATGGTTACCAGCTGCCCAATCCTTCTGAAGTTCTCCGTGGTCTATGTGGAGAGCATGGCATTGGTGGTGGGCCTACCTACAGTATCTCACTGGCTACTCATGCTTCCCAGAATGGCATCCACTGGGGGGGGGTCTCTTGAATTGTGTGGTAGGGTTGGGGTTAGACAAAATATAAGGACTTGACTCCAAAACGTGGTAATCAAAAGGAAAGACTGAGGTAGTATAATATATATATATTATAATACACATACAATATAATACATGTATAAATAAAACAACAACAACAAAACCCCAAACCTCAAAACAGATGCAGAAAACTCCCAGATGAATAGAGTGTTGAGGTCTTAGGACAGGATCTAACCACAAACTTGTAGGACACTATCTAAATTCTTATTCTGATTTCAGCTCTAGAGCCAATAAAAATATTTCTAAAGTAAATAGCCACTCTGGACCATAGTCACATTAAAAAAAAAATACCAAAGGGCAGTGGTGGTGTGCATGCCTTTAATCCCAGTACTCGGGAGGCAGAGGCGAGCAGATCTCTGAGGCCAGCCTGGTCTACAGAGTGAGTTCTGGGATAGCCAAAGCCACACAGAGAAACCCTGTCTAAGATTTATCTTTCTTTTTATGTGTATATTTTGTGTATGCATGTATATTTGTATGTCATGTGCATGTCTGGTGCTGGACTGCCTGATCCCGTGGAACTAGAATTACGGATGCTGGGAACTGAACCCAGGTCCTCTGCAAGAACAGCCAGTGACTGCTGTTTTGACTGCTGAGCCATTTCTCCAGACCCCATAGTCACATCTGATCACGCGATTCATCTTCATTAAGGAGGTTTTTCTTTTCTCAATCCCAGAAAATTAAATTTAAAAGGTTATTTACTCTATTAAAAATAAAAGAACAAAGAACAAGGCATATTATTTAGACTCCCCTACCATGGAGCTCAGTCAGATAGCAGGGGTCTACCCTGGCCTGAAGGCAGGGACATGGGTGTTCTTCTGAGGCCCCACCTGGTGAGGAGCTGGACAAGTGAGAAGCGGGGGAGGAGAGGGGCTGGTGCTTACACTTAGGCAGCGTTTATAGTTCAGGAATTTGAAGAGGTTGGTGCATCTGAGTAGAGCCCGTTGCCGTTCATGGGTCTTGTCCGATGTCAGCCAGACGTACAGGTGCTGCAGGGTGGATTTGGTCGGGTATTTTTCCCGACACCCAGAAATGGCCATCCCTGCCTACCCTGAAGCAAGGCTCCTTGCTTTCACCACTTTCAGGCACAGCGTTTCCTGTCCCCTCGTCAGTCTCCGTCCTTAGAGCCACCCTTCAGGTTTGCTTACTTCCTGTGCAGCAGACATGTTTCCTTTCCCATAAGCTCTCAGCCCGCTCTGTGTCAAAATGGCCCTTTCTAGAACCTTATTTGCCACGCACACTGACAGGAACGCAGCCGCCTCTGGCAGAGGGTGTCACCACTCTTTAGACCACCACATAGCCAAGGGGCGGTGTGGTGAGCTGATCTAGACACAGGGCATTTGGAGGTAGAGTGGCCTGGGGAATGGTTGGGGAAACCATTGTGACTTGGACTGGTAGAAACCAGTGCCACTTGGGCACATTCCTAGCGTGGTATGCTACCTTGTTGCTTGGGAGTTCCTTTGCCTGTGTTCTCCCTTCTGACTTCCACCTGTGAACCTCTCTGCTTGGATCTCCTGCTTCCCTTGGCTTCTTGATGAGGCCCTGGCCCTGCTGGGGTGAGCCTCACCATAACCCTTTACCCTCCAGGTTCTAGCAGGCAGAGTAACCTCTACGCTGACCTGCTGAGATCACTCCTGACTCTTCCTGGCCCCAGGCTACTCTTGTGGTCCTTTCATCCCAGGGATGGCTATGGTTTTCATTCAGGGATCTTTAGTGAACTTCCGTTGGTCCTGACCTCTGGCTTGGATGGAGCTGGCATGTTCTCTGGGCCTAGGCCCTACTCCCAGGCCTTTACTATCTGCTGAGTGATAGTAGGTCTCTCTCCTGGGAACACCTAGTGGGCCAATGAGGAGGTTTGTGGGATCCTTGTCCTCGAAAGACACTGTGACATGGGCATAGGTGTTAGGGGAAGCTACTGCCTTAGCAGATTCCTTTCTGGCCAGGCTGGCTATTGCTTCCCTGTCCCCTCAAGATGCCCCAAACCTCTAGACATGGGAGGCCTACTGGTCAGGCCTTGCTTCCTGTGGAGCATCCTCTTTGGGACTCTCGGGCCAGAGCTGTGCATCCCTGCCGTGTCCCCCAGCTGCCAGAAGCCCTCACCGCCAGCAGGAAGTACAGCTCATCGGCCGTGGGGTTCTGCACCATGAAGGACTGCAGCATTTGGTCCATCGCCTCCATGGTCTGGGTGTACAGTCCCTGCAGGAGAGAAGAGCTCAGTCAGATCCTGTGGGGATGAGGCCCGAGACTTCTGCAGTGTCCGGTGGCACTCACTTTCTGCATGTGTCCAGGCCAGGCTCCCACAGCTGACAGAGCTCATCACTGTATTCGAAAAGGGGCTTTCCATACAGATATGGATATTGGCCAGAAAGGCCTTGGGAAACCACCCACGGGTGTAGCAAGTTCAGTCCCAGCGGGGTTGTCTCCACAGACATGTAAACATGTGACCAGGGCTGCCTTGCCCCCGGACCCTCAAGGCAAAAGGGATGTAATTACTGAAATTACTTTTCTGCATTTTTTTCACCTCAAAGGTCTAGGCAATTTTTATTTTTAAAGATTTATTTATTTGTTATTTATACAGTGTTCTGCCTGCATGTGTGCCTGCATGCCAGAAGAGGGCACCAGATCTTACTACAGATGGTGATGATAAGCCACCATGTGGTTGCTGGGAATTGAACTCAGGACCTTTGGAAGAACAACCAGTGCTCTTAACCTCTGAGCCATCTCTCCAGCCTACAAATTTTAATTTCATTATTTACTTAGCATGTGTATATGTGTGTACATGCATACATGTTTAAGCACGTGTGTGGAAATCAGAGGACAGCTTTCAGGAATTTGTTCTTTCTTACTATGGATTCTGCGGTCAAACTCGGGGCTTGAGTGGCAAGTGCTTTTACACAATAGCTATCTCCTTGGTCCTCTTAAAAGTTTTAAAAATAGGCTCGGACACACACCTTTCCCCTGCCCCGAGGAGGATCTAGCTTATGGGATTTCTGGGATTCATGTAAGGATCCTCAGCAATGCGTGCTTCTAGCATGTTTGGGGAAGGGGGAGTCACAGAAATGCCCAGCCAGACTCTCAAGAGCCAGGAGCCGTTAGGAGCTCTGGCCATGTGCTATCTGGTGACCTGAAGAGATGGCTTCATTTCTTAGGCCAGTGTACCTCCACAGGGGTAACAGGCAGCCGGTCCCATGTGACAGGACAGGAGAGATAAGGAGCAGTATCAAACAGGAGCCTGGACCAATGCCACTGACTCCCAGTGTGGACACCGGTCCTAGGCTGCATTTTCTGCAGGGCCGAGGAGTCTTCTAGACACCAGGTGCTTTGTAAGATGTGGTCGACACCACGCCCCCTGTCACCGCCTGTCCCACAGTGCTCACCTGTCCAGATCTAGCCTGGACACAGCTTCACGGCTGTATAACACAAGTGGCACCCGAGGGTAGGATTCAGATATTGGGATCCTCACTGTTGACCTTATTCTTCTGAGCTGCGTACCCCTTGTCCCCAGGTCATGGTGGGAAGGGGGGAAGGGTCTGCAGACGGCCTGGTGCCTGTGGAGTTCTCTTTAAAGCTGTCCCGCCCGCCCTTTGCTACTGACAGGCAGGGCTAGGACCATGCCTGGAAATCTCATGCG
Organism: Pachyuromys duprasi; assembly: GCA_028658305.1. Lineage (NCBI taxonomy): Eukaryota > Metazoa > Chordata > Mammalia > Rodentia > Muridae > Pachyuromys > Pachyuromys duprasi. Next base: position 25,546,600 of record CM053752.1, on the reverse strand, counting down.
CCATCTCGTGGTATCCATGAGACATGGCAGGCTTTTTTTTTTTTTTTTTCCCCCTGCAGGGCCTGCTAGTATTGAACAGGGTGGACCCGGGGAAACCTGAAAAGTAGTGACCCAGGCAGGCAGATGTGGTAAAATGGAGCCCACCCTCCCTAAGTCACCCTAGTGTGATGGGACCATTCCCTGCGACATTAGGGAACTCATTTCTTTGAGAGAGCCATCCCCCATCTCCTGTGGATTCCTTGCGTTGCCATGGGGCTTAGAGGGAGGGAAACACAGTGGTGACTCTGCCTATTTTACACGGGATGGATCAGCGAGGAGACCGTGCATACCATTAGTAATCATGGCCCAAATGATGTTCATGGGCCATGTCCCAGACAGGCAAATGGAGTCCCAGAGCCTTTAGGCAACTAGCCAGGGTCTCCGCCATGCCTGTGGTGGGGCCAGCCCATGCTCCCCGCCCTACCACACGCAGCAGACTGAGCCTGCGGTTCCCTGGGCTTAAGTGCAGGCTGCACCTGGATGTTGGGTGGTTCCAGGAAGAGGCAGGTGTGTTTCTCTAGGACATCCATCAGTGGCAGGGTAAAGACGCTGCGGAAGCAGGTGGAGAGGAACCGGGATTTCCTGTCCATATCCATGGGTGGCCTCAGCGCACTGTTGGGAAGGTAAAGGAGCCTCAGGGCCTGGGGCTGTGAGGGCAGTGGTCAGGGCTCAGAAAGCCCCTTGCCGTCTGTTTCCGACCATGCAGACCTTACAGCCCTTTGTTCGAGCACACATCAGCCTCCCCAGTCTCCTACCGGTCTCTCGGCTCAAGCACATGCTAGCTAAGGGCTTCTGAAGGTGCCGTTCCTACGGCCAACTACCTGCAGGGTTCACTGACTCATCCACGCAAGGCCGTGCTTTCACAGTCCCATTTCAGCCAACCTAAGTCAGCCTCGGGCCATGCCCCGGACTCTAGCAGAGCACCAGGCTTAGAGGAGCATTAGCTGTCAATCAGCTTCCTTGACCCAGTGCTTGAGGCTCCTACGCTTCTCTGCCCATGAAGGTGTTTCATTCCTCCGTGTCTCACTTTTTGCCCCAGTCTTTTATAGCACCGTTTCTAGCCTTGTGTATTGTATATATCCCATCTCCAGGGACCCGTGTGGAGAACAGGGGTGCTCGCTGCTGGCCTCCAGATGTGTTCCCCAGAGACCAGACAGTTTCCAGCGCCTAGAGATCAACAGTGACTGCGCAATGGGTGAAGAGGAAGTGAGGCCTGGCAGAGGCAAAGGCCCTGGGAAATGCAATTGGAGTGGATGCCCATCCGGTTCCATCTGGCACCCTGCCAAGAGCCATGTGGACTGTCTGCTTTGGTCTGAGAGCAGGCAGCTCTGAGCTCTGGTCTAACCTCCTCCCTGATCTGTGGGTGGAGAGATAAACGGGGTCCTGGATTCCTGGCTCTGGGGCTCCTGAGCTCCCTGTACCCAGCTTCACTCCCTTTTCCCCGGGCCTTGGCTGGCTCTAGATGCAGCTTCCCTTTTCCCTTCTAGATATCTTCCCTACTTGAATACCTGGGGTTGGGAAGACAGCTCACTGTGTGGAGTGGTTCTGCCCAGGCTTAAAAGGTTCAGACCCCTCACCGCCCCCTGCGGCCTTCAGTGGCTCAGCATCAAGCTCTCTTGCTCAGCAGGGCCTTGATGTCTGGCTTCCCTGCTAGCAGCCTGGGCTGAGAGCAGGTTGTTGGGCCGAGGCAGCCCTCATAGACTGTAACCTACCAGAGTCTGGAGGCAATGTAGATGACCTGCTGGCGAATGTTGGTGAGCAGTGTGTCTTGTGGCTCTTTCTCCATCAGTATCTGTAAGTCCATGGAGTAGGGCCAGAGGTTCAGGCCTAGCTGACCCCACTTCTGACACCAAGTCTTAGCTCCACCCCCTGCAACCTGCGTGATGCAGCTGCCTTCTTTGTCCACCCTTAGAGAGCCAGCCTGGCCTCTGGGGTGAGACGGGCTAGGTCTGAGTCCTGGGTACAGAGTCCTAGCTGCTTGCCTTTGGACTAGGTTGCTCTGGTTGGTCCAGGTTGCTCTGATGCTTGCTTCCTTAGAAATGAGACCACTTTGCTGTTGGGTCCCAGGCAGGGGATAGGAGGCACCCTGTCTTGATCATCGCCCTTTGCTCCTGATACTACTGCCCAGTTTCCTGTGCATTTCCCACTATCCCAAAGAATCTACCTAGGAAATCAAAATCCAAAGTGATTGGTCTGGGACCTGAGGTGCTGGCCTTTCCGGTCCTCAGCAGCATTGTCTGTAATGTGGACATACCTGGTCCACTCAGGGTCCCAGTAAGACCCAAGTAACCTTAGGGGTATTTCCAGACGGGGCTGGGATGGTCCTTGCCCTTTCCCGGGTCTGAGGGAAAGCTGCTGCTCTGAGGGAGGGTTAGGGCTTCCTGTACCCAGAGCCTGGCACGTACTGTCAGACACTCCAGGAGCTCTGAAGTCTGGGAGAACTCGTAGCTGTGGGCACCCTCACTCCGGCTGATGGACTCTACCAGCATCATGGTGGCCGTCAGGAAGCTTTGTTTCAGGGTCTCGTCCTGCGTAGGTCAGGCCCCAGGGCACAGATCAGGCTGAGAGCCCAGGAACTTGTGGGAGAGAGCAAGAAGCCAGACCAAGGCCACCATCTCCAGGCCCAGTTGGGTCAGGGTGAGACCATTGGGCTGGAGTTCATGGGTGGGGTTTTCTTTCAGAAGGGGCACATGGGTTCTGTAAGCCTGGGGCTTGAGGGGCCTTCTGGGGTGTGGTGGCTGCAGCCTTGATGGGTAAGACTTATTGCCGGCCCTTAAAACAACCCAGGCTATGGTGCTCCTCAGAGTCAGCCACCACCCTGGCCTCTCAGGATCAACCCCTCCCCAAGTGAAAACCCCAGCATTTGCTTTGTAAGAAGTGGGGGATGGGGTCCTCATGAAAGACCAGAGAACTTACCAGGGATAATAAAGGTACCAGGGCAATGCAGGGGAGGGTGAGCCTTCTCATCCCCTCCATTTTGATTCAGGAGGGGAGGGCGGTGGGGAGTTGGGCACAGGCCAGTGATGTCCCTGGGCCTCCCTGACACTCCAGAGCTGGAGTCCCTGCTCTGTTCTGGGGGAAGTGCAGGGCTGGGCAGGGTGGGGGATGGTGAGCAAGGGGCCCTGTACCCAGGAGCTGAATCGGAAGTAGAAGATCATCCTGGACAAGATGTTGTCCACCCACGGCAGGATTTGGCTCTTGGCCTTGGCTGCCATCTGGCCGTAGGAGAGGAGGATGGTGCTGCCAGCCCACTTCCACCGAAGGTTCTCGAGGCTCTGGCCATGGGGCTGGGTAGGAGCGGATTTGGTCTCAGGGCTTGTCCACAGTCTAGTTGGGGAGTTGTGAGAAGGGTACCCTGATCCCAGCAAGGTGGGGGGTAGGGGGGTCTAGAGGGTCTTTGTTCATCATATGAGAACAGCAGAAGTGGAATTGGAGTTTTAGGGGGTTAGGTTGATTACACTGGGACACCGAGGGCTATGTGCAGGGTGCTTGTTTGTATTGGAACTTTAAGAGTGGGACCTCTCCTCTGATAGCTCTTCCCCCGTAGCCCAACACCCCCTATCTTCCTGGATGATCAGAGTTGGGTACACCAGACACTTGTGGGCTGCTAGGGGCATGGAAAGAACACGAATCTGTCCAGACAGACAGGAATGGGCAAAGTGGAACCTCCGGCTTGGGTATGGCCCGGAGTCACCTCTCTTCTCAGATGTCACCAGGGTACATGGTGACATCATGTAACAGCGCCAAGTACCCACTGAGAGTCTGAGGCATACACCAAAATTCTGCTACTTGCCGGATGTGAAGACCCATCGGAGGCCACTGGACTTCTCTAGGTTGCAGGATTAGCCATGAGCAGACCTGCAGGAGCATTGCGAGGCCTCCCCAACCAAGGAATCCCCTCGGAGGGGACCCCAGTCACTATCTTCCAGGGGGAGTCATGTGGGGTGCAGTAAGGTGCCTCACTTTTCAGATAAACCCTTGCCTCAGTGACGGCCATAATCCTACAGCACTTGCTATCCGTCCCTTCATGCAGTGTGGTATTTGGTGTCCTCTTATTTACCCCCGTACCCCTATCCCCAGGAGCCCTGAGTCGATACCTTCAGGGAAAGGTTCTGGAGGCTCCATTTGATGGGTGTGCTCCGCCCAAACTGCTCTAGGATGGCCCAGGTATCATCCAAGTGGCGCACCGCAGCCAGCCCCACTGTGAGAGCAATGCCCTGTGGGCAGAGTGCCCTGAGTCTGTGACCTGGACTCAATGCCTTCCCAGTCCATCAGCAGGGGCCAGGAACTCACACATACTTTAGGACCTGCAGTTCAGAGACACTCACGAGGTGTCTCTTGTGGAGTCTGGTGGGTAGAGTTGGGGGAGGAAAGAGGTAGAGAGGGAGCTTTTGGGGTTGGTTGTCTCTCGTGGCAGCTCCAAGCAGACATGCACAGGAGTGGCAGTGAAAAGATACATATGAGAAGAGAGAGATGAGCTTACTACAGCTTAGATTGTGCCTGAGTGAGGGTTTATGCTGTGATCAGGGCTCAGGACATGAGCAGGACCAGGGTTTAGCATAAGGATCAGGCCTCGGTATGTGTTCATGGTCAGGTCTCAGTTTGTGAGCAGCCACCGGGCTCATTGTGTGACCGGGATCAGCACTCAGCATGGAGCCAGGATGAGAGCTCAGATTATGACTGGTACAAGAGCCCATTGTATGAGAATTATATAAGGGTTCAGTGTGTAACCAGGATAGGGACTCAGTAAGTGACTAGACTCAGGAGATCTCAGTGTACTACCAGGATCAAGACATATGTGTGACAGGAGCAAGGTTCAGTGTGCGTGACCTTCAGGTGTCACTGTGGGAGTAGGATTAACAAGCAGTGTGTGGCGACTAGGTAGAGGACTCATTTTGTGACTAAGGACAAGGCTAAACATGAACAGGGTCTGGGCTCAGTGTGCAATGAGGACCAGGGCTCTGCATGATGGAAATCAGGGATTGGTAGGGGGCCAGCACAATTCAGTTTATGACCAGGATTAGGGCTTAGTATGTGACCATGACCAAAACTGGTTTGGGCTGGACAGAGGATCAAAGGAGACTGTACCCTCACCTCCCTCTGCTTGGATCTTCATCTCCCCTGACTGGGTCCTCACCTCCCTCTGCTTGGGCCACTGGTGAGATGTTTCCAAGAGGGTTTTGAGGTGCATCCTTATGGTGGTGCTGTTCTCCTCAGCTTGAAGGATTAACCCGTAGTAGGTGAACAGGAAGTCCTGGTAGAGTTCAACATCCTGTCCTGAGCAGGACCTACCTGACTTGAGCTCCTATGACCAACTTCCCTGGATTCCCTCACCCTGAGGCCACCCTTCCTGTGTTGCCCAGGATAGCCTAAACTCCAGCCTGTGGTGAAGAAGGGAGACAGTTCTAGTTCAGCTGCCCAGGCCGAGTTCCTGTTCCCTTTAGACCCGCCAAAGGCCCTGTTGCTCAAGGGCCTTGTTTGTCCTATGACAGAGCCTGTGGGTCTGTGTGGTGAACAGGTTGGGGCCCTCGGGGGCAGTGGGGCTTACCTTCTCTGGGGTGTGATCTTGCTGCATCCAGCCAGACTTGGTGAGGGTCCACAGCAATTCCTTGGACCACACATCTGTGTTCAGGAACGGCACCGACTTCCTGGCCATCTGTGAGCAGGTGGGGCGAGCAGGGCTGGAGTCATTTCCCCCCCAGCCCAAGAGTCCTGGCTCCACCCCCCCCCCCCGTCCCTGCCTCCCTTAGGTTTCCAGGACTCAGCACTTTTGCTTGTCGGATGGATCTCAGAGATGGGAACACATTTCTCAAGGTACCCCTAGATGTGTTCGGGATATCCGCAAGCCTGGGCGGAGGGTGGCTGCAGTGTGGCATCTAGCCACAGACCCAGCATGAGCTGAGGGCTCAGTCCAGACCTGTTCAGTGCCAGTGAAAGTGGCTCTGAGACAGGGTTGGCACCATAGGCAGGGCTCAGTCTGTTTCCCAGTGTGTTTCCAGTGCCTGGCATGGTGCCAGCCTGTGGTAGGTGCTCCACCATTTTCTAATGAAATGAGTGATCAAGCGAATGAATGCAACAGCCTTTCTAAACACATGATTCTGGAACTTCCCACCTTAGCTCAACAGGATGGCTGTAATAACAGCTATGAGAGCTTCATTTCTAATGTTCCCAGACGCCACAAGTCGACAGCCGGAGGTTTTGTTCCTAACATTCTTCTGGTGTTAGGGACACCCTTTGTTACCCCAAGATCTTAGAAAATATTGATGAATGTTCAAAAAATTTGTCCAAAAATGCAAATTAAGTTGAAAGATCCAGTTGCGAATAAGATGTCTCCTTTCCTCTCTTTTGGAATGGTAATGTATATTCTGTGCCATTGCATCTTGGAAGTATGCAATTTGCTTTTTGATTTTACAGGTTACAATTAAGAGGTTGCCTTAAGCCCCAAAAGAGACTTTGAACTTTGGACTTTTCAAGAGTGTTGAGTCTGTGCAAGGCTATGGAGATTCTTGGAGTTGGAGTAAATGCGTTTTGCGTGGTGATATGGCTACAAGCCTGCGAGGACCAGGAATAGAATGTGGAGGTTTGAAGGAAAATGGCCCCCACTGGTCATATATGTGAATGCTTGGCCCCTAGTTGGTGGACCTATTTAGGAAGGATTAGGAGGTGCACCTTTTTTTTGCCAGAGGTATGTCCCTGAGGGTGGGCTTTGATGTTTCAAAAGCCCACAACTTTTCCAGTTTGCTTTCTCTCTGTCTCCTGTTTGTGGACCAGATGAAAGCTCTCACCTAGTACTTTAGCACCATGCCTGCCTGCCCGCTGCCACTGCCCTGCCATGATGGTCATGGACCTTCTGAAACTGCAAGCAAACCCCTATTTACATGCTTTCTTTTACAAGTTGCCTTGGTCGTAGTGTCCCTTCTCATCAGTGGAAAAATAACTATAATAATCCATTTGAAAATGATAAAAGGGGACATATGAAGATGGCATAAGCTCAAGCTTGCTAATGTTTAAGAAGTGGAAACTAGAGGCTGAAGCAATGGCTAAGGGACCTTGCTGGGCAAACTTGAGGACCTGAGTTTGAATTCTCATCATTCACATAAACAACAACAACAACAACAACAAAACAACCCAACTCAACTCAACCCAGCCCAACCCAACCCAACCCAACAACAACAACAATAACAACAAATAAACAAGGCAGGCATTGTTGCATGTGTCTGGAACGTAGCATGGGTGGCAGCTTGTGAATTCAGGTGGATTCTGGGAGCTTACTAGTCAGCCAGCCTTGTTCAGATGGGTGTGCACACAGACACACCCACGTAACGCTCCACAATCTACCCCAAATAGATAGATGATGAATACTGAAAAAGAAATAGAAATTAAAGTAATACGTAGCTTGGGCCAAGACTGCCTAAAGACTGGGTGCACAATGTCATTTCCATCAGCTGCGGGCCATAGGCAACGTCCCGTTGAGTTAAAATGGAGCTGGGAGATTTCTATTACCGCTGTCGTGGCGTCTTTGCTCATGTGTTTTGTTGTGGTGATGCGGTGATGAACAGGCTTATGTAGCATCAGTCCTGTCAAAGCTGACACACACAACTACGGTGTGGTGTGTGCTCCTTGATCATGATAAATGACTCCTGCTGGCTTATGCATCCATTCCTCCTTTGATCATTATTTGAGTATACTTCCTGCTTATATATTAAAAAAAAAAAAACAAAAAACAAAAAACCAAAACCGCTCTGTACAACAGTGTCAGAAGGCAGCAGCCCCACACAGCTGCTGTAAGTACTGTCCCTTTCAAGGCCTCGTTTGCACAGCGCTGAAAAATGCCCAACAGATCTGTAACTGAAAAGTATTCTTTGGTGGCAGGGTGATTGAACTGACAGCTTTTTGTGTGTGCGTGTGTGAATGTTTTGGAAACCGAAATTAAAACAAAACAAAACAAAACAATATTGACATCAATTAAAACCCAAAATATGTTTGTCTAAGCAACTAAACATTTAAGGATTTATCCTAAAGAAGTCCTAAATTAGAGACACTGTGAACCAAAGGGGGGGGGGGCTGTCTGGCGGGGCAGAAGGCCCTCTTAGAGCGCCCCCTGTAGGGAAGACTGTGTTATCCTTAGCTTCATTCTTCCATCCCTGACATAGAAATTGCTCTCCAGATGGCAGAGCCTAATAAAATCTTGCTTGTCTGGCTTGGACCCTGCTCTTAGTCCTCTCTCTGCATTCTAGGATACAGAACAGATTCCAGTTTGATCCCAGAGTGCTATGGTCCCTGGGAAGCCTCTGGGTTACCCAGAAGCAGGTGTGTGTGTGTGTTCTGGTCTTCTTGCCCACGCCCTTCTGTCTGCTCACTGCGCTAGGCACCAGAGCCTCTTGCGTGCAATGCAACTTTCAAAACTCATAAAATCCAACATTTCCCTCCCTGTAGCTCTGTAGCCTCCCCAGTGTGAGGCCCAAGGTGACGTGGCATAGATTATAGGACGTGTGTATACCTGACTGTCTCTGCAACTGAGGCATTGCTAGTGTTTCTGTCTGTGTGTGCACTGTACACTCTCTTCAGAGCTTCTAGGGTTTATATAGGGCAGGAACCATTTCACCTAGAAAAATCTAAATATTTGAAACTTCAAAGCCCATTTAGTCCCAATCAATAATATAGACTATATTATATATATTATATATGTGTATATGTCATACATACATATATATTATATATGTGTATATAATACATACACAACACACACACACACACATGGGTTTGGGAGACAGCTTAGTGGTTAAGAGCCCTGGATGCTCTTCTAGAGGAACCAAGTTCAGTTCCCAGCACCCACATGGTGGTTCCCAACCATCTGTAACTCCAGTTTCAGAGGAGCCATTGTCCTTTTCTGCAGGGACTGCACATACATGGTGCACAGACAAACATGAAGGTAGAAAGCCCATAGACATAAAATTAAAATGAATTAAAAATGCATTTAACTTATTATCAGTTATTACTACTATTACATTATTACCTCTCTCTGTATGTGTACATGTACTACTGCAAGTGAGGTCAGATGACAACGTAAGGGAGTCAGTTCTCTCCCTCAAGTGAGTCTTAGAGATCGAACTCGGGCCATGAGGGCTGCAAGCACCTTCACTCACAGAGCTTTCTCATTCTTTTAAACATTCAGGCATAGTTAACTTACAGTGAGGGTCACAGTGTAGAGTGCAAGAGATTGAAACATACATTAGAACTGTGAGATTCACATGTCTTCCAGCTTGGCACAGAGCTGCCAAGACTCACCTCTAGCACGACCCTTTCTGATGATAAATTAGTGTCAACTTTTCTGTAGTTGTATGTATTTAGAGTCCATCAGGGCTGAAGAGATGGCTCGGAGGTTAAGAACACGGACTATTCTTCGGAAGTTCCCGAGTTCAATTCCTAGCAACCACATGGTGGCTCCTATTTATCTATAATGAGATCTGGTGCCCTCTCCTGGCTTGCAGGCAGAATACTGTATAAATAATAAATAAATCAATCTAGAGTCCTTCAGAGTGTGTTTTTGTGTGTGATATTTTTTTTTTTTCACTAAGAGAGTATTTCTGGGATGCATCCATGCTGCTGCTTGCATCAAACTTGATTTTTTTTAATCTTAAAACTTGGTTGTTCTTAATTGCTTTGAGCTCAGGAGGCTTCCCCTTGTCTGGCTTCCTAAGGTGGACACTGGGTCATGGCTTCAGATCTCCAGTTGTAGACATTGCTCTGCTCAGCCCTATGTGTCTCCAGTTTGAGGCTAGAGTAAGTATGGCTGCTGTGCACTTTTTGTAGGAGTGTGCAGGGTCCACAGAACAACTCTGCCAGATTCCCCCAGGTAAAACTGGGAGTTTTCTTCCCTGGAAGCAAAAGTCAGGGGAAAACCTGAACAAGGCAGCTGGAGTCCTGAAGAGACCTCAGGGGTCCCTCCAGACCTCACGTGCTCTTAGTCACCATCAGCTGACTGGGGTGACATTGCCAGTCGCCTCTCCCCAGGCTTGGAGGTGGGTTTCAGACCTACTTGGGTGTGTCCATTTGCTAGGCAGCTAAGGAATAAATTCTTTGCTCTTGCAAGCCTGTCAGCAACTGGCGTGCTGGTCGTGTAGCTGGCAAAATGGGCATGGCTTGGAATAGGAAGATTCCACATTGTTATTCTCTTTTCTTTGTAGACACAGGACTATGGAGACCTTCTGCTTCTTCTTGTGTCAGTTCTAATAATCTGTGTTTTGCAGAGAATCCTTTAATCCCTAAAGTGTTTGTGCAGTTTTTAATTATTCTGTGTTGAAAGTGACATTTTTTCTCCTCTTTATAAGTATGGTGATTTTTTTTAAATTAACTTGCTTTTCTTTCTTTGTACTTGCTATGTAGACCAGGCTGGCCTCAAACTTAGGGCACGCCTCCTGCCTCTGCATTCTGAGTGCATTTTTTTTTTTCTTTCCTTCTGTTCATTTTGGGTTTAGTTTGTTCTCCCTTGGTAGCTTCTAACAGTGAAGATTTATACCCTTTCTACTATAAAAAGCTTTTTGTATCATAGGATGTTCAAATATGTTTTCATTAATACTCACTTAAAATATTTTCTAATTCGCCTTCAGATGTCTTTCCCTTACATTTTACTGAGAAGTGAGTGGTTTGATCTCCAAGGATTTGGAATGCTTTCAGATATATTTTAACACTGACCTCTAGTTTAAATTTTGGTCATAGAAGTCTTCTGTTTGGTTTTAGTCCCTTTAAATGTATTGGACTGTTGATATATAGCCAGTGTGTGCTGGAGAGAAGCAAGTCCTATTCATAGTAGCAAGGATGACCAGTCAGATGAATGTGTTTGACAATATCTCTGGTCTTCTAGTCCTCAGTAACTTATTTCTTGATGCTCTGTTTCATTTCTCCACTCCTACTGCTCTGCCTGTCACACTGCCGACAACCAGCCTCCCCCAATCCCCACCATCCCTATTTCCCTTCCTCCTTCCCACTCCTTCCACACCTCCCCCTTTCCCTCTTCCTCCAAGGCCACAACAGTGGTTCCCATGTGAGCTTGCTGACTCTCACTTGCTGCTGTCCCTCAGAAGGCCTGGGGTGATGGGCTCCCTCTGTACCTGGGAAATCAGATCTTTCCAGCTCTCTCTGTCTTCTTTCTTGAGAAGATCCTCTGTGGGAAAAGGGGTTGTGCTAAAGGCCGGGTCTTTCATATCCCTCAGATACCAGCCTGCTCCTTCCTGTTTGATCCACAGAAAATCGGGGAGAGTAGGACAGTCTCCAGTAGGAAGAACATGAGCTGGAATGGGGATCAGGGTCCAGAGAGCTGGGCTGGAATTTTGGCACTGCCTGCATGCTGTGTCCAGGCAAGCTGTTTGCCTTCTCTGGACCTTGTTTTTGACTGGTAAATGGAGGGGTCTTTTGGGATGTGCTGTGGTCCGTTCAAGTATGGAAGAGTAAGGTTGGGAAGGGACACTTTATGGGGCTGGAAAACCTTTTAGGAAGTTTGGAAGTTCTACCATGTAGGGAGGGCTTCCTTTGGGGATCCCCACCCAGCCTGCCAATTTGGAGAAGGACAGGCCAAGCTAAACTGTATCCTGCCTGGTCCCAGGCTTGAGCACAAACTCTCCAGAATTGTCTTTGGAGCCTCTGCTTCTCCTCCCTGCTTGAACTTACTGGCTGCTGACCTGCTGCTCCCAGGGCCTGACTAGATGTGGCTCACACTGGCTGTCTCCTACTGGAAGCCCTCTCTAGTGGTCTTCTGGGCAGATAGCCCGGTCACAGCCAGCACCTTCCCAACTGGCATTTTTAAGGATAACACATGCTTGTGAAAAGAGTGAATGACTGAAGTAGGCAGAAGCCCGGGGTCTGAGGTGAGGCAACATGGGTGACCCTGGCCATCAAAACTACTTCTTTGATCTGGGATTCTCATCTGCCTTATGTAACCAAGGGAAACCATGAAATAGCCAGTATATGGAGGTGTTTGGGCAGAGTGACAATCTCACAGGGTCTGGGCCAACTCTTGTCCTGTCACGACCAACAACGTGAATCTATCAGAAGTGATATGGAGTTCTTTCCCCCTCCATGGGAAGGTCCCTAGAATGGTCGGGGCTGCTGAGGGTTTGTGGGGACATGAAGCTCAGAGTCGCTGAGAGGGTTGGTTGGACTGCAGGGCCTTAGGGCTTCAGCCTGCATGAACCATGTCATAGCCACAAGGAGAGGGTGGTGTCATAGGCCCTTCCGGGTCTCCTATTGCAGAGCCCTTGATCCAGCCTATGGCGGCACAAACCTTGGGAGGACAGGATGCCCATCACATACAATAGGCTGCGGTGTGGGAAGACGCCCGTCAGGAACTCCATCTCCAAGTGCTTGGCCACTGTTGGCCACGAATGCCAACAGAGGGCCAGTAACACATTGCTAGCTGCATCTTGATATATGTCATCCAGTTCCTGGGCGGGAGAGGAGGAATGATGGTCAGGGGGGAGTGGGAACAGATGGAACAGGGTGACAGTGGTCTGTACCAAGCGTGGTAATTCCACATGTATCGCCTTCACCACGCCATCTTCTGAATGGAGCACAGGCTAAGGTAGCCTGAGATGGTCTGTCTCCTGCCCCTGGGCTTGCTAGAGTCCCAGAACACAGGCACTGTTTTTTTTTGCTCCCTAGCCTTTGCTACTCTACTACTCCTACCCTGCCTGGAACTCCAATTCCACTTGCTCTGTTCAAATCTATGTTGATTTGTAAGTCCACTCCCAAGACTGTTTTCAGGACACCCATTCATAGGCCTTCTGGCTGAAGCCACCTTTCCCATGGAGCCCAGGCAGCTTAGGATATCAATCACCCCCACTAACCCTCTGTCACCATGGGTCTTCACCGGTGGCCATATTTCCGCCTTACGACCTCAGCCTGGACAGCCAGTGTTTGTAGAGCTTCACTTATGCCAACCAGTTACCTGTCTGTGGCATGGGGGTCATTCCCAGACAGCTAGGAGCCCAGTGCCTGCAGCTCAGCTAGGTGCCACACACGGCTCTTCTCAGCAAGCATGCTGCGTTTTGCCAAACCCGCTCCCACCCACTCAGGGTGCCCTTGGGTGGGGTTACAGAGAGGTGGTTCCCACAGGGTACAGCTGCCTGCCTACATTTGGATGGTTTGGCAGCATCTGTGGGGATAGATGTCTGAGCTGACCCCTCCCCCACCCTGCCTCCTGCTCTCCCCGAGATGCAGGAAATTGTTGCATGAAATCAATATACCACTTACAGCTTATTATAGGCACGGCTGTGAGGGCCTCTTGTTAGCACACTGGATTGAATCTGATTTTGTGATTGAAAAAGAAAAAAAAAACCAAAAACAAAAACAGAAGTCCCTCATCTAAAACTATATTTAGGAGATTAAAAAGAGGGAGCAACAGCAATCATGTTCTGAAAGGCAGGAACTGAAGGACAATGGAACTGAAAACCTAGAGCTCTGCCAGCAGCAGGGAGCAATGGGATCTGGTCCTTCTCACTGGGCACCATACCCTCCAGCTGGAGGCAAGGGCAGTCTTGGCTCCTTAACCTTTGGAAGTGGGGTTGCAGTGAAGGGGCTGGAAAACATGCCATACTGGGCAGAGCTCTGGGCATGACCGGGAGGAAACCATACAACCTGTACCCAGTACAACCCAGAAACAGCTGAATGGAGAAGCCAGAGGCTGAATATAGACAAAAACATCGGGTAAAACTCTCTGAGGGCAAGAGAGTCCTCTCAGGTGGTAATGCACGCCCTGTGCTAAGTGCAAGGACCTGAGTTCAACTCACGGTACCCCACGTAAAAAGCAGGGCATGGTGATGCATGCTAGCGATGGGGAGACAGGGATGTGTGGACCCCTAGGGTTGGCTGGTCAGCCAGCCTTGCCTAACCAGTGAGAGACAGTGTTCTCAAGAAACAATGGCCTCCAGTAAGTTGACCTGTGGCTTCCATGCGCGCACGGGAGCATGTACTCAGGCTAAACAAAAAGCGAAAACTGATTGATGTCATCAGAACAAGAAGAAGAGGTGACACCTCTGAATGCCACAAAGCAGCTCATGGTGTGACAAGAGGCACCTTTTGTTTTTACCCATGGTTCGTTGCTCACAGGCCTCTCCCTAAGGTAGGGCACAAAATTATCTTCCATGCCCTAGTTTGCTTCCTGTTGCAATGGTAAACACCAGGACCAAAGCACTTGGGGAGGGAAGGGTTTATTTCACCTTATAGGTTACAGTCTGCCATGTTTGGAAGCCAAAGCAGGAACTCAAGGCAGGACCTTGAAGCAGAAACTATGGAGGGATACTACTTGGTTCTCTCCTAGGTTCACAGCCAGCTACCTTATTTATACAGCCCAGTCTCACCTGCCTAGGTATGGTACTGTCCAAAGGGAGCTAGGCCTCCTACATCAATTAGCAATCAAGAGAATACCCCACAGACTGCAGGGTGGGCCAGTCTGATGGAAGCAGTTCCTCAGTTAGGTTCCCTGTTCCTAGGTGTATCAAGCGAGGGTGAACTATCACATTCACCAAGGCAGGCTACAGAAACCCTTTTTTTTTTTTTCTGCCTTTTTTGTCTCGGAGTGGGTCATAGAGGCCCTCAGATCTGCCTTGTCCCATGGTGGGTCATATGATCTCCTTATTCCAGAGAGTTCCTACCCAATGCCCTGGAAAAAGTGGCAGGAAGCACCTGAGCAGACAGCCCTTGATTGGCACCTCCCCCTTCCCTCCGGCTACCACTGCACATGAAATAGAATCTGCACAGGAACCAAAAGGCCAGAGTTCACAGATTCCTTGACAACTCAACCCAAAGACGTTTCTGGAAATTGAGAGTACCTGGAGAGGGCAGGGGCGCTTCTGCCCTTCCCCACACCTCACCACACACATCTTTTCCTCTGTGTGCTTTGCAGTTTCTCTCTCGTAACAAATGAACGGGCTCAAGAGAGTCGCCTCCTCCCTCCCCCCCCCCCCCCAGTTCCCTTAGCTGCTAGAGAAAATTAAGTGAAGACGTGGAGGTGGGGTTGTGGGAGTCTCCATCCGATACTGTTGGTCAGGGGATCTGCCATGACAGCTGGGGCTGAGACAGTATCTAAAGGGGCCAGGCAGCCTGGGAACTGAGCCCAGCCTGTGGGAACAGAGGCAGCCGCCATCCGGTAGAGAGCGTCAGTGCCTCCTAGGTTTGGGGGGAGCCCTGCTGGTGCCCACAGCCTCAGAGCTGCTTGATGTTGGAGCCACCCCCATGCCTCCAAGGTCACAGGCTTCTGCAGTGATTGAAGTGGGAAAGTGAAGACAAGATGTTGGTTTTCCCTAGCACCCAGGGGGACATGAAAGAGGACGACGATCCTGTGAACAAAATCGAGATCTCTTGAAAATTAGACTTCTGAATAAGGTGTCATGTTAGAAGCCGCCTATGTGTGACTGTGAGGGAGAAATGTCACAGTAACGGAGGGCGGATTTTATTCCAAAGAGGAAGGCGGAAGAGCAGCGGGACTCCTGAAATGAGATGACAGAGAAAGACAAGCAGCAGAGGGAACAGGAATGAGCCTAAGCTCGAGCCCAGGCCCCCCCCCCCCCCCACTGGGGTGGTGTGAGGTGAGGGCAAAGCCTCATTTACATATGTTACAAAATTAAAAAAAAAAAGGTCAGGCTGTTGGAGGCTGGGGAGGTGGCTCAGCAGGTCAGAGCACAGACTGCTCTTGCAGAGGACACAAGCTCAGTTCCCAGCATTCCCGTTGGGCAGCTCACAGCCACCTGTAACTCTAGCTCTAGGAATCCAACACTCTCTTCTGGCCTCTTTGGGCAGCTGCGCTCACATACACATCTATACACATAATTACAAAATTAAAACAAATCTTTAAATATGATTAGTGTGTGTGTGGGCACGTATCCCAACCTGGAGGTCAGAGGACAGTTTTGTGGACCTGGCTTTCTATTCCGCCTCTGTGTAGGGTCCAGGAATAAAACTCAGACTTCTAGGTTTACATCAAGCCATCTCACCAGCTCAGGTTTGTTTATTTTATTTTACTTTAAGAAAGCTTTTTATTTTTCATCCCCCCTTTTATCCCTGTCTAATACTATTTACAAATCGTTCTTTCTTGTTCAGATTTTCATCCCTTGTTCCCTCCCTCTTCCTCCCCTTCTTTGTCTTTTTCTTGTCTTCTTTTATTTAAGCTTCCTTCCTTCTTTTTTCCTCCCTGTTCCTGTCTCCTTCCTTTATTTCATTACTACTATATACATGCTTTATTGCTTACCTTAATCATGGTACCTTCGCAGCTTACTCTACCTATATCATTTGCTTGCCACTTTCTCTTCTACAGTTATTGGTGGCATGGCAGTTAGCTTTAACTGAATTTAATTATGTTTCTTTATCTGGTTTGGTTTGCTTTTGTTGCTGTTATAATAGTTTGTTTTCTCTTCTCTCAGTGGTACTTGGGATTAAACCTAAAAAGAGCAAGACTAGGAAGACTCCAAAATAAAATTAGAAGAGAAAATATCTCAACAGACGAACAAGTCACAGCTCAGAAACACAAGACATATGAAAAACAAGGCATTGTCACTCCTCTATAAGATCATGACTCTTCAACTACTAAATCAAAGATATGACATAGTTGATATGCCAAAGTATTAATAGGAAAATTAAGTGATATTGTAGTGGTTTCAAATAAGCAGATAAAGAAGTAGAAAGATACCTCAGAGTCTGGGCAAGAAAGTCAGCTACACTGAGGAGTTCAGTAAGAAAGCAGAAACAATAAACAAAGCAGTTGAACAGAAATACTGGACATGAAAAACTCAGTATATCAAAAAGAGAATACTGGAAAGGAAGAACCACCAATAGAGCAGGCCAAGTAGAAGAAAAAAATATTAGGAATTTACCATGAGGTTGAAGAGGTTTTTTTTTTTTTTTTTTTTTTTGAGACAGTGCTTCTTTGTGTAGAACTGGCTGTCTTGGAACTCACTCTGTAGACCATGCTGGTCTCGGACTCACAGAGATCTGCCTGCCCCTCTCTGCTTTCTGAGTGCTGGGATTAAGGGTGTGAGCTATCACTGCCTGGTGAAGAGATCTTATATTCAGAGACCAGGAAAAGAACAAATAAGCATGGCCATGACTTGCGGGAATTCTTAGGCACAATCACAAAACCAAATATGAGAAGCGATGGGTAGGAAAAGGGGCTAGCATACACATGGAAGGCACAGAAAACCTATTCAGTGAGAAATACATTGGAAAAAAACCCCAAATCCAGGGAAAGAGAGGGTATCCAAGAACAAGAGTAATTTAGAGCCCTGAACAGTCATGATTAGGAAACAATCACTTAATGTAATTGTAGTTAAAAAGCCAGGACTACAGAACAAAGACACAATGCTGAATATTCAAGAGAAAGATAGCAACTGAACGACCAACTGGTCAGACTGATACCAGATTTCTCAGGACAGAAACTTTAAACTCTCTTTAAGCTCTGAGAGTAGGTGCTGTTCCCAATGTGGCCAGAGGTCAGAGGGCTTGGAGAGAGACAAGAAACTAAAGGTGGGAACATGGTTGAGACAAGCTGGAGACCTATGATAGGGTAGGCTCCTGGGAGGATATGGGGTGACTCTAGTAGTGGGAGTCATAGAGACTGAAGAGGCCACCTTCTAGGCAGATGGGACTTCTAGTGGATAGAGGGGAACACCAAACCACTCACAATAACTTCTACCTAAAAGCAGAGATTGAGGGAATGTCCAGCCAATGCTTGGTCCAACCTGAGACCCATCCCATGGGAGAAAGCCAACCCTTGACACAATTAATGATACTCTGCTACGCTTGCAGACAGGAGCCTAGCATAGTTGTCTGTAGAGGAATTTTACTTTAGAACATGGC
The DNA here is from genome assembly GCA_028658305.1 of Pachyuromys duprasi. NCBI lineage: Eukaryota > Metazoa > Chordata > Mammalia > Rodentia > Muridae > Pachyuromys > Pachyuromys duprasi. The sequence continues at coordinate 25,528,717 of CM053752.1, read as the reverse complement.
TGCTCTGGCAAGAGATCACATCCAAAAATCTTCTAGGCCTGCATGATCCAGTTGGAATACAAACATGCTTTTAATCCAGGAGACTACGGCAAGCAGATTTCTGAGTTCAAGGCCAGCCTTATATAGATCAAGTTTCAGATAAAGAAAAGCCTTAGGTCCAGGTGTGGTGGTACACGCCGCCTTTAATTCCAAGCAATGAAGGTAAAGTTAGTTTGTAGAAGGATGCACACAGGTTTGAAAGTGATGTCTAACTGAGTGGCAGAAAAAGTGATGAACCAGAGAAGATTTGATGGAATAGGATATGCTCAACTCTCATGAGAAGAAAGAAAGAGAAAAGGAAAGCTACTTAAGGGACAATACAGAGAGGAGAGAGAGAGAGAGAGAGAGAGAGAGAGAGAGAGAGAGAGAGAGAGAGAGAGAGAGAGAGAGAGAGAGAGAGAGAGGAGGCAGTTTTACTGGGACAGTAATAGAGAGACAGGTTGCAGAGAGAGAGAACAAACTAGACCAAATGAGCCAGAGAATGAGAAGGAACCAGGAGATTAGGACAGATTGCTGGAGTTAGTATGAGGCCAAGCAGAGCAATTCAGGTGCTGAGAGAGAAGGCATATTGAATAAGTCAGCTGGGAGAAGAGTTTGAGCCAGGACAGCTGAGTTGAACCAGCCAGTCCAGAGCTCAAGAGTGAGCTCAAGAGAACAAGAGTGAGCTTATTAAGCAGTAAGTTTGTCTCAGTGGCTGAAAACATTCTAGGCCTAGGTTAGATTATATGGAGGTTAGAAGCTTCCAGGACTAGGCCTAGATTAGCAGACAATAAGGTAGTAAGCCTCCTAGATGACAATTTCCTCAGGAAGGATAAAAGTTCCTTTTACAGTTGTCTCCTGAAAGGCTCCATCCAGCAGCAGATCAAAACAGATGCTGAGACTCACAGCCAAACATTAGGCAGAGTGTGGGCAGCACTGTGGAAAAGTGGAGAGGATAAAAGAACCCAGGAGGGACAGGAGCTCCACAAGAAGACCATCAGAGTCAATTAACCTGAGCTCAGGGGGTCATACAGAGACTGAAGCAACAATCAAGGACCATGCATGGACTAGACCTATGCCCCTCTATACAGATGTAGCCAATGGGCAGCTCAGGCTTCATGTGGGTTTCCTAGTAAGGGGAGTGGGTGCTATCTCTGATGTGGACTCTCTTGCCTGCTGTTTGATCACTTTCCCTCTGGCAGGGCTGCCTTGCCAAGCCTCAGTGAAGGAGTATGCTCTCAGTCCTGATGTGCTGGAGTGGGGTGGGTTGGTTGGTTGAAGGGTAGGGAAGGGAGGATGGGGAAAGAGAGAGGGAGTATGGGACCAGGAGGAGAGGAGGGAGGGGGTTATGATTGGGATGTGAAGTGAATTAAAGAAAAAGAAAAGAAAAAGAGAAAAGCTCTGAGAGTAAATAGCTGCCAACCAAGATTACCATATCCACCAATCTTATCTTTAAAAGTCAATGGGGGAAATAAAGACTTCCCAGCATAAATGCAAACCAGAAGAATCTAGTGACTACTAGGCAGTGTTTTAGAAGATACTTAATGGAAATGAAAGATAGTCACAGATTTAGGAGCTTAGAAAAGAGTGAGTTTCATCAGAGAAATGGATGATCAAATGAGAAGTAGGAAATGATCAAACACGCCCAGTTCAGTAAACAAGCAAAGATGAGATGAATAAGAGAGAAGAAAAGAATACTGTTTAAATAAAATATGAAGACAAAAAACCAACTGTAGAAATAAGCGAATACCTCTCAACAATGAACTAAATAGAAATGATCTCAATTCTCCAATTAAAAGATACAGACTTGCTGATTGGATTTACAACAAGATTGATTTGTTGCCTATTAGATATATAACTCTTCCTAAAGACAATGTAGCCAATTGAAAACTCTGAAGTGTTTAGAGTTCACATTATGGAAAACTCAATCCTGGCAGAAAAGCCTATGAAAGCCAGAGTTATTTGCATCATTTTGCTGACAATTATTTATATATAATATATGTGAATGATACTACTTTAGGAAATAATAAATTCTTCCATTTTTTTTAAGTAAAGCCAGAAAGGGGAGATTTATTCAGTGTGACCACAATGAGAGGAGAAATTCCATTCAGTTTAAAAGTGATTCACTGTTAAAGAGTTCAAAAAACTTAATTTCATAATCAGTGAGGAAAAACAGAAGGCAGGTATATAATACAAACTTGATGATGTTGGATGACCTACACTAGAGCTGTATGTTTTCTCCAATAGATGTGTGTATGCAAAATATGAGCACAACAAACAATTCTACAAATAATGTCAATATTTTATGGTGTAAATCATTCTGACAAAGCTGGTTTATGGTATTTTCAAAAGTTAAATTTAGTAAGCCTGAGATACATAAAACCCAAGCAAGCAACCTAATAAAGAAAGCAGTCCTGTTGGGGGGAAAAAAAAAGAAAAGAAAAAGAAACACACTCACTGGCCAACATACACACAGACTAAAAGTGAAAGGGCAGAGGTTAATATGTCAAGCAGCAGAAATCCAAAGCTAGCAAGAGCAGCTATATCTATGTCTACTCAGCATCCACAGGGGTTCTTTTTTTTCCCCAAAGAAATTCCATTTATAGTTTATAAATCAAGTCAGTATATACATCAAAACCAGAAACAAATGCATTGCACCTTGTCAGATCATAATAGAACAAAACTAGAAAAAAATATCGAGAGAAACTATACAAACATATGGTGGTTAAATGATACATTCTTGACATGAGTTGCTGAAGAAATTGTGGAGGAAATTTTAAAAATTCTTAACAAAAAAATCAAATGAAAACGAAAACACAGCTTTCCATAAATGCAGCAAAGGTGGTTCTAAAAGGGAAGTTCATGGGTGAGTGCTTACGTTAAAACAACAACAAGCAGAAAGAGAAACAATGCTAATAAAAAACTCAACAGCTCTTGAGAGAACAAGAAAAAGCTACAGCAAAGGGATGGAAATGAGTATTAAAGACTGGGGGAGAAATATGTGAAATGGGGATTTATGGAAACAATAAAAAGGATCAGTGAATGGATGGAGAGGTTCTTTGAAAAGATAAACAGTTTTACAAACTTTTGTAGGGGGCACAGAGGTCTCTGTGCTCACAGGCATGCACTAGGGGAACTGGAATGTTAAGCACACAGTGTTGTTCCTTCAAGGGAAAGAATGGAAAACTTGTTGTTGTCCCAGAAGTCTGGAGCAGATATGCTTTCTAGCTTGGTGACCTTTGCACAATCTGTGTAGCAGGAGACTTTCTGGCACCAGACCCTCCTCCAGGCCCATCTTTAAAGTTTGTTTTTCTCAGTCAATCTATAGAACCTATCTTAATGGAAGCTGCAACAGGTACTTTACAAAGAGTTGCCATGTAGTCACATGGATTTGTATTTATCTTATTTTGTTCCTCAAAGAGATTTAGGTAAGCTTTGTTGTTCATGTGGGGTTTAGTTGATTATCACAAAAATAGTTTTCACCAGATTGTGCTGTGCTTGAATACGCCTAAAACAAACTACCTGAGAGTCAGACTCCTCAAGTTGGAATGAACACCAGAGACTGAGTCATGTGGACTGCCTTCTTGTCTCCTACAGCTCATTACTCTGCTTTCCTGAAGGTTGCAGAGACCCTTGCGACTCTTAGCAAAACTAACCAAGAGAAGGAGAGACGGCACAATAAAAAATTTAGAGATGAAATCGGGGCATGAGTGGGCCATTACAACAGCTATCAATGGAATTCAGAGGATCATTAGAGAGTACTTTAGAAGACTTGGACAAATTCCTAGAAACATATGACCTGACAAAATTAAATCAAGTGGCCAGAAACAATCTAAATAGATGTCTAATAAGCAGTGAAGGCGAGGCAGTAGTAAGGAGTCACCTAACAAAGGAATCCCAGAGCTTGATGACCCTTTAAAGAATTAACTCCAGGGCTCCTCAAATTGTACCATTCCGCAGATAGAGAGGAGAGAGAGAGAGAGAGAGAGAGAGAGAGAGAGAGAGAGAGAGAGAGAGAGAGAGAGAGAGAGAGAGAGAGAGAGAGAATACCACCAACCTCATTCTATGAAGCCTATATTATCCTGGTGCCTGAGTTAGTTACTTTTCACATTCCTATGACCAAAAAAATCCGACAAAAATAGCCAACTCAAGGGAAGATAGATTGATTTTGGTTCAATGAGATGGTATCATGGCTCACGGCAGGGAAAGCATGACAGGACATGGATAGGATTCCTTACATCTTGCTGTATTAGACAGCAGAGAGAACTTGGTTAAGTTCTATAATTTTCAAGGCCTGTTCCCCAATGGCCCCTTTTCTATGACAGGGCCCTACCTGATAAAGGCTGCACAACCTCCTAAGAAAACAAGTCTTCAAACGCAACTTGTGAGGGACATTTCATGCTCAAACTGTAGCAATACTTAAATCAGATAAAGGTGGGTGTGTACACACACACCAAACAGACAGACAAACTTCCTGAATGAACATAGAACAACTCTCAGTAAAATAATAGACCAAACTCAAGAACACATTAAGATCATTGTGACGGTTTGAATGAGAATGGCCGCCATAGGTTTATATATTTGAATGCTTGGTTCCCAGTTAGTGGGCTGTTGGGAAGGATTAGGAGGGGTGTCCTTTTTGGAGGTGATGTGTCATTGGGGAAGGGCTTTGAGGTTTTAAATCCAGCACCAGGCCCAGTATCTTTCTCTCTCTTCTCTCTCTCTCTGTACCTGCTGCCTGAGGATCAGGATATTAGAACTCTCAGCTACTTTTCCAGCACCATGTCTGCATTACTGCCACAATGCGCCCTGCCATGGTGACAATGAAATAGCCCTCTGAAACTGTAAGCAAGCCTCCAGTTAAACGCTTCCTTTTCTAAGAGTTGCCTTGGTCGTGGTGTTCTTTATAGCATCAGAACAGTGAACAGGACAAAAGTACCAGGGAGTGGGGTGTTACTGTGACAGGCCTGACCATGCTTTTGTTTGGAGGGATATGGAAGATTTTGGGACTTTGGATTGGAAAAGTGGTTGAATGTGCTAAGTAGAGCTTCCTGGTCCATCCTAGCAGAATCACGGAGACAGTGGTGCTGAGGGTCACATGCAGTATTGGAGTCAAACTCAAGAGGTTTCAGGGTGGCAGAATATTAGAGACCATTTTTTTTTTGTGATATTGGCAAGAAATGTGGCTGCTTTTTGCCCTTGTCCTAAAAACCTGCCAGAGGCGAAATGGAAGACTTTTGGGTTAATGTCACACCAGCAGAGCAGATTTCAAGACTCTGGTATTGACTGTGTCATGTGGTTATTAGTGATCACTTTTATGCAGTCTACAATGAAAAAGAGCAAACAGGGTAAAGAGAAATAGAAAGGGCACAGTTTGGAGAGAAAAGAGGCACAAGGCACAAGGAAACGTAATATTGGAGTGAAATCCTGTGCTGAAAGAGAAAAAGTTTAAAGAAAAGACTGATGCTAAGCAGAATAAAAAGAGCAGTGACCTCAGGGCAAGATCCCACCTCTGTAGACTTCCAGTTTGTGAGAAGGACTTAAAGGAAAGCTTAAGCATCAGAGGGAACCATCAACCAAGGAAAGCTGATGCAGATGTAATTAAAGGAGGGGCTCAGGTTCCAGCCCAGCTCCAAGCAAGCAGAAGAGCTTGGCAACTTTGGCCATGTGGTTCTGGACTTAGAGTAAAGAGTACAGGAAAGAGGTTGTGGAATTTCCCTCTCCAGTTAAGGAGAACTGCTGAAGCCAGGCATGTGTCAGGGGAGGTCCTATGCGGATGCCTGGAGAGGCCATTGTGTGGAGCTGTGAGGGTGAAGTGTTGGAGACATCAAGATGTTGGAGAAGCCAGAGCCCTGAGATACCTGCCGAGGAGAGCTGCTGACTGGCTGTGGAAACAACCCAAGAGAGAAGGGTGTTGAAGCCAACAAAACTGGAAGGAGTTGGCAATCTGACATTGGAGATGCAGAAATGTGGAGTTTTGCCCAGCTGGGTTTTGAATTTGCTTTGGTCCAGTGTTTCCTTACTATCCCTTTCCTCCTTTTGGAATGAAAATGGATATTCTGTGCCATTGTATGTTTGCAGTATGTGGCCTTTAAAATTTTTATTTTTATAGGGAGTTACAGTTAAGAGATTCCTTTGAGCATCAGGAGACACTTTGGACTTTTAAACAGTGTTGAGACTGTGGTAGACTGTGGGGACTTTTGAAGTTGGACTGAATGGATTTTGCATTATGATATGGCCATGAGTCTATGGCAGCCAGGAAGAGGAATGTTGTAGTTTGAATGATATTGTCTTCCATAGGTTCATATAGTTACATGCTTGGGTCAGTTGGGAACTTTCTAGCTGGGAAGGATTAGGAGGTCTCTCTCTTTCTCTCCCTGCTGCCTATGGATAGAATGCAGTGTTCAGCTCCTTCACCAGCTCTCTCTCTCCTCTCTCTCTTCTCTCTCTCTCTCTCTCCTGCCTATGGATAGAATGCAGTGTTCAGCTCCTTCACCAGCTCTCTCTCTCCTCTCTCTCTTCTCTCTCTCTCTCTCTCTCTCTCTCTCTCTCTCTCTCTCTCTCTCTCTCTCTCTCCTGCCTATGGATAGAATGCAGTGTTCAGCTCCATCTCCAGCACCATTCCTGCCTTCCTGCCAACATGTTCCCTGTGATGATGGTCACTGACTAACTCTCTGAAACTGTGAACAGTCTTCCAGTTAAATGCTTTCTTTTATAGGCGTTGCTGTGGTCATGGTGTCAAAGGAATAGAAAGGTAACAAAGAAAATCATACACCATAATCAAGTTGGTTTCACTTAAGGGATGCAAGGATAGTTTTATATATGTAGATTCAATTAAAGGTTTATAGGATCTAAATAGAATCAGGGTTGGAAATTACATGATCATAAGAGCAAATGCAGAAAAAGCAACTGATAACGTTCACATCCCTCCATAATAAAAGCTCTAAAGAAGTTAGGATGAAAAGGAGCATACCTCAACATAATACAGGCCACACACTCAAATCCTATAGCTAACATTCAATAAATGAAGACAATGAGAATATTTCCACTAAAATCAGGAACAAGATAAACATGTCTACTATTTATACTATGTCTACTATATTATACAATCAATATACAGCTTGAATTACTTGTTAGTGTATGAAGACAAAATAAAGAAACAAGTGACACAAAGAGGACATTTAGAACTCAAATTGTCTTCATCCTATTTACAGATGTCATGATCCTCTACACCAGCGGTTCTCAACCTTCCTAATGCTGCGACACTTTAGTACAGTTCCTCATGTTCGGTGACCCACAACTATAAAATTCTTATTGTTGCTACTTCATGACTGTAATTTTGCTACTGTTATGAACTGTAATGTAAATATGTGATATGCAGAATATCTGATATGTGACCCCTGTGAAAGGGTCATTCAACTCCCAATGGGGTTGCAACCCACAGGTTGAGAACCACTGCTCTACACTAAAGACCTTAAAGACTCCACCAGAAAACTCTTAGATCTGAAAAAATTTAATCCTTAAAGTAGCAGGATACAAAAAAATCAACATTCAAAACCAGCAGTTTTATATATCTATATATATCAATATGCTCTTATATCAATAGTGCATATGCCACCAAGAAAAAACCGAATCTTATTTGTAGTAGCCTCAAAAACAGTAACAAAAGCCAAACATAAACTTAACAAAGGAAATGAGAGACTTCTATGATGGAAACTTTAAAATATTGGATAAAGATTTAAAGAAGAAACTCTTAATAGATTAATGGCTATATTGCCAAAAGCAGTCTACAGATTGAGTATGGCCCTTATCATTTTTTGTTTTTGTTTTTGAGAGAGGGCTTCTCCATGTAACCTTGGCTGTCCTGGACTCACTTTGTAGGCTAGGCTAGCCTTGAGCTCAAAGATGCCGCTATCAAAATTTAATGTTGCTCTTCACAGAGAGAGAAAACATCCTTAAATTAATATGGACTCACAAAAGATGCTGAATACCAAAGTGACCCTAAGCAGTGACAACAATGCTGGACGTATTTCAGATTATATTAGAGGGCCACCGTAACAATACCAGCATGGTGCTGATACAAAACCAGAAAAACAAACCAATGGAATAAAACAGAGACTGCAGAAATAAGCTCCCTACAGCTTCTTGATTTACAACAAATATTCCAAAAATATATGTTAGAGAAGAGATAGCTTTCAACAAGCAGTATTGGAAAACAAAACAAAACAAAACAAAACAGGCCATCCACTTGTGTAAATCTGGAACTAGATCACTCTCTCACCCTGTGTACAAGTCGATTTATGGTGAATGAAAGACCTTCATGTAAGATCTGAAAATTTAATAGCTAAAAGGTAAAAATAACAACAACAACAGAAGCCCCAACAACAACAACAAAAAACAGCAAAACAAACAAGAAAAAACTTCAAGATAGAAGTGTTGACACAAAAACAGAGCTCTTATCTCTAAGGGGATAAGCAATTGTTTATTTTGGAGACAAGTATGAGTGACCATGGCTCCACAACATAGATTTAGTTTACTCCAAATTCTATGTGCCAATGAGGTAGCATTTTAATGAACTTCTTACAGTGAGAGAACAAAAGAAAGTCATAGTCAAGGCATTTCCCAAATAGGTTGGTGGGTAGAGCAAGGATATGGACTAAAGCAAGATGGAACTCTGCTTTAAGCTTTGGATGCTTTCCGATAATGCCTTATCCCTTTGATTGGTGGGAAACTAGGGTTTTGATAAGTTAATACATTCCAAAAATATATATTTTTTATCTACTAGTGTATTAGCTCTGGCTTTATCTGTTAGTGATTGAGTATTTGTTTTGATGCCGAGGAGGGCAAGGAAGGGCTATTTTGTAGACTAAAGACAGCTCAAGATAAACTGCAGCCAGGATCTGGGTCTGCAGCACTCCATGCTCTCTAGGTGGCTGAAGTTCTCGTCAGTCCATCAGCCTTTGCAGACACAGCTTCTTTCCAGGAATTCTCATTCACATAGGCACAGGCAAGGACTTTCTGAAAAGGACTCTAATAGCTCAGGCAACAACTGCAGGAATTGACAAATGGGGATTGCATGAAATTAAAAAGCTTTGGCACAGCAAAAGAAACAATTATCAGGGTGAAAAGTCAGCCTACAGGATGGGGGAAAATCGTTGGTAGCTATTCATCTGACAGGGGATTAATATCGGGAGCATTTAAGGAACTAAGGAAATTAAACACCAAAAGACAAATCATCCAATAATGAATTGAGCAGGCAGTTCTCAAAAGAAGTAGCACAAATGGTCGATAAGAGTCTGAAAAAAAAAAAAAGCTCAACATCTTTAGCCACCTGGGAAATCCTAGTCAGAACTACATGGAGACTGCCTATCATCCTGCTAAGAAAGGCTGTGTTATGGCTTGCTTTTCTGCTGCTGTGGTGAAATACTCACGGGCTGAAATCAATTTAGGGTAGAACAGGTTTGTTTGGCTTATACTCCCAGCTCACAATCCATTACTGAGGGAAGTCAGGGCAGGAACTCAAGCAGGAACTGAAGCAGGAGCCACAGAGGAACACTGCTTGCTGCTTCATTCATTGGCTTATGCTCAGCTATCTTTCTGCCTAGGGATGGTTTTGCCCACAGTGGGCTGGACCCTCCTAAGTCAACTCAATGACCCACAGTAGGCTCTCAGGCCAATTCGATGGAATTTTCTTTCCCCAGTTGACTCTAGCTTATGTCAAACTGACAATAAAATCCAAGCAGTACAGGATATCATCAAGAAAACAAGTCCGGGCGGGATGGTGGGAGGAGGCGGGGCTTACACCCTGTTGGTTGGTGCACTTATACTTGTGCAGTACCCGTGGAAATAAGTATGGCCGTTCCTCAAAGAACTAAAAGTAGATGTGCAACATGCTCCACCGTTCCTGGATCTTAAGACAACATACCACAGAGTCTTTTATGCATCCTTGTTTACATGGCACTGTTTTCAATAGCCAAGGCATGGACTTAGTTTCCTTTTCCATCAGAAGGTGAGTGGATAAAGAAAATGCAGCGTGAACAAACCACGGAGTTTTATTCAGACCTGCAAAGGATGAATTTTCCATTTTTGCAGGAAAAATGGATGGAGCAGGACATCAAGTGAAATAAGCCAGATGGAAAAAGATGAATATAGCCTGTCTCATACCTGGGATCTAGATTAAAGGATACATAAAAAGACGTGAAAATGGACAGGAGACTGCTTGGGGAGAGGAAGATGATTAGTGGGAGTTGGGCAGGAAAGAATAACAAGGATGAATAAAGGCAAAATGCGTGTCTTAGCAAAATCCGTTGAATAATGAATATAGCCCAATAAGATAGAACTGTTTCCTCCCCAAAGTTCTAGATGCAACACTACAGTACTTGGAGAAAGGTGTGAAATGTCATGAACTTTCGGTGCAGAGAGATGGGATAGGAGGGGGAAGAGGTGAGAAGCGTGGAGAGGGAGTTCTGTGTATCAGCATTGACATGGAGCAGAGGGACAATGCCATCGATACAGGATGCTGAGCAGTTTCCTGGAATTCAAGGATACTGATGCCAGATTGAGGACACATGGCCATGACTGGTGGCTCTGTGATTAGACTCAGTGTAGAAGTCTGGAGCATGCATGGCAAAGCCCATGCTAGGCTCTTGGAGGAAGAATAGAACATGAAGGACGCAGAATCAGATGGCTCTGGATTTTAAAAATCACACTGAGGGCACAAAGGCTAAGGGCGGTGATTTTCAGTCCATGGTGGGAGAGGATGGAGAGATTCCTAGAAATGGAGAACACAAAACTGCACCTTCCAAATGTTTTTGGTGAGGAAACTGCCAGGAAATGTGAACGTTCTGGGCTTTGGACTGCCTGAAGGCTAGCTCTGCTTGGATAGTATAAGTCACTGTGGCAAGTTCTAAAACTAACTATCTTGGAAAACCCTATGGTGCAGAGGTTGGGGTACATCTGGGAGTGTTCAGAGGCAGAAAGTCTTGAGTGGCCCTGGCCCCTTCACCATGCCCACATTTAGTTTGCCAAACCTCAGCCCCATGTCAGGAAAGACCTTATCCACTCCAGGGAGATGAAGCCAAGATGAAGCCAGACCATGCCCCAGGCTGACCTCCACCAGCTGCCCTCACCTCTAGCCGCCATCCCTGGCTGAAGAGTTACTGCAATAAGTCTGCAAGTGCACCCATTTGCACGCTACTTTTTTGTTTTTGTTGTTTGCTTTTTTTTCTTTCAATTTCTTGAGACAGGGCTTTACTTTGTCACTCAGGCTGGTATGGAAAGCACTATGTGGTTCAGGTTGGCTTCAAATTCATGGTGATCCTCCTGCCTCAGCCTCTCATGTGCTGGTATGACAGGCACTCACTGTCAGGTTCAGCTTTGCTGTGTAGTTCTTCAATGAATCCAATATACTTCCCCATGATGAAATAACAAAAAATACTCGAGAAATAAAAGGAATGGGGTGATCATAGCCTTTGCTCCCTCTCTGAAGACCACATTGAGGCTGTTCAGACTTCCCTGGGAATCAGGCAGCTCATCAAGTCTGCTCTCTGCCACCTGGGCTAACTCTGGGAGCCACCATTCCTTGTTTTGTGAAACTGTGGCATAAGAACCTCTTGACGGGGGCAGATGCACCTCTTTCTGTAATAACAACCACCCAGTAAGCTGGCTGAGCACAGGGCTATGCAAAACACCCAAGGAGCCAAAGTTCTTCACATCCTGATGGGTGTGTGAGTTTTGTATAGGGCCCCAAATGAGCTGTGTCCTGTCAGCAGCCTGGGGGCCATTTCCATCTAGCTACTTATCATACCCATAGTTCTTCAGAGCCGCCATCTGCCTCCTGCCCTTGTGTGGGAATAGCTTCCACAGCCCAGGAAAGCACTGTGCTGGGTATGGTTTTGATGTCAAAAAGAGGATGGCATTACAAAAATTGCTCTTTTGAGCTATTCAGTGTGATAGAGAAATAAGCAAGGTCTCACTTGTAGGAGACCAGAGCTTGGACTTTGGTATACCTTGGTGAAAGTCACTGTTCTCTGAACATTATCTGTGTCTCATGTATACAATAGTTCAACACAGGGCTTCCCAGGGCCAGTGGATCTAAGAAAGCCACCTGCCCCAAGACCCTGGAGGCCATTATGGCCTACAAAATGTTGGTGGCGGGGTATTGATACCTCCCGTTCATACCTGGTTTGGTGGGCTGTGGCAGCTGAGACCCAAGCTTGGGCGTCTCCGACAAGGAGGAACCCAAGAGGCAGGAGCTGCAGCTGGGTTAGGGCCTGAGGAGTGGATGAGACTGGCAATAGGCCTTTCAGATGCTGGTGTATGGGCATCAGAGAAGGGATGGTGAGGAAGAGACATTCTAAGAGAGAGTGGGTAGACATGCAGCCAGATGGTTGGTTTCTGCATATGAGTCTAGACAGTTCCTCTGAAGAGACCATTTCAAGGACACAAATACACAAAACACCCGGGAGAGCTCAAGAACTCTGCACCCACAGGTTTGGACAACTCCCAGTCAACTGACTGAACCCGAAAGCTCTTGGGGAGCCAGCCTGTGTGCTGTGGGAGGGAGACCTACTGTGGACTTGGTCATGTGCTCCAGGGCCAGTTGCATGAAGTACTTCTGCCAGGTCTCCTCCAAGAAGTCACGGGCTCTAATAATGGCCTTCAGGATCTGGAACAGCCGGAATCTGTGCCGGTTGGGGATCTGCGGAAGACAGAGGTTATGTTGAGACCATGGTGTCTGACGGTACAGGGGATGCCAAGGAGAACACTAGTGGGAGGATTTGAAAGGAGGCTGAAGGGAGCACAAGAGGACACATTCATTTGGCAACTCTCAGGAGACACCTGCCACGTGCAGACCTTGAGCCTGGCCTACAGACCCTAGGGGAAGGAAATCTTGCTTCTGTCCCCAGGGAGCTGCTGTGGATTTAAGAACTCCACCTCCAAAGTGATGTCATTTCCTCATCAACACTTAGGCAGGTTTTCCTTATCCATGCATGAATGCACTTATGTATCCAAGCATTCACAAATGAATGCGTCCATCCCCATATTTACTCACCACCCACATATTCCTTCTCTCCTCCCCACATCAACCCCCCTCTCCATCAATTACTATATCCATCTGTCCACCAAACCCTATACCCACCTGTCAATCCATCATCCACCCATTTGTCTACCTCCCACCCACTCATGTATTCACCCGTCAGTTTCTACCATTTACCGATTCTGTGACCTAAGGCAAATCCCTCCTCTTCCCTAAGCCATACTTTCTCATCTTTGAGAGTTATTACCTCTACTTTGCAGGAGTGTTCTGAGCATGGTGAAGGTAAGTGGGGACATTTCCTTCCTCCCTAGCCTATTGGCATGCAAAGAGACTGAGAGTTTGCCAGAATGATGCACCATCTTGTAGGATTCAGGGTTTGAGCCCCCCTTGTGGTTCAATGTTGCTCTATGCTCTATGTCTTCTCTAGGGGACTAAGCTACACTACCTCTGGATTGTCTTTTAAGTAGTCATGGATGGTTTCCATCACTAGGTTGGGGGACCTCTGAGCCATCTTCTTTATCTTCTTGGTGATGTACTTGAGTTGGAGAACGTCTGAGGTGCCTAAGTCCCGGAGCATCTTGAAGCAGATTGCTAAAGTTGACAAGAAGAGTGTGAGGATTAGTAGGCCTCTGGGAGGCCATCTTGTGGCAGAGGGTCAGATGGGGAAGGAGGGACAAGCGTCTAATGAGAGCGAGAGCTGGGCACATTGGGAAGTCATCTGATATTCTGATGGCTGGTTCCTCATGGGGTTAAAGATGAGACAGAAGAGGAATGCATGCTCATCTGCATATTCTTATTCTCATTCCTATTTCCCTCTAGCCACTTATTTATCTACCCATTCATCCTTACCTCTCTGTATCCAGTGATCTAGCTCTTCATTTCCTGTCTGTTCATTTCATATTTATTTAACCACCCATTTACTCAGGCACTCCCAAATCCACCATTCAGTGGATCTGTCCACTCATACACCTCCTGAACTGCTATGTATTAATATATATTTTGATCCATTTAGCAATATATCCACCCATGTAGTCATAAATTCACTCAAAAGAAAACATCCCTTTATCTTTCCATACACTAATTCTTTGATTTCTTTTGATGTCTATATAGTCATCTTACACTCCTTGGCACTGGAATGCTTATTCTAGGAAGAGGGGTCTAGGTCTAAGCTGAAATTCTGAGGTATAAAATGGGTGGAGAGGTTTGGTTAGGGGGAGGAGATGGCATTTTTGATTTATTTGTGGGTGCCTCAGGAGCCAAAAGCAAGCCACGGGGCTCACAGACAACTGTACATGTCCACAGCCTTTGTGATGCCCAACGTCTTAGAGAGAGTCTCCTTCCATTCTTCACCCTCAGGACTGCTTCTGTCGAGGGACCTGGTGGGGCCTGTTGTCCTGTATTCCAGGCCATCCTCACCTGAGTTGTAGGCCTCCTCCACTAACATCTGGTGTTCTTTAGGCGCCACGGAATCCTGACTGCTCTTGCATTCGCACAGCAGGATGGTGGGAGGGTGGGACTCTCTGTCCCAGGAAACATAGTCTTGAGGTTCCTGGGTCCACGAAGACTTCTTCGTAGAAACAGAAATGGGGGAGAAGATTCTGAAATGGAGCAAGTTCTGTGTGTAAACATCACATGCACTTATGTGTGTGTTCAAGTGCAGGAGGCATTGGCACCATTTGGCTCTGGGTCAGGCTCTGCAAGGTTTCTTCCAGGTGTCTGACCTTCTGTTTAGTGGGCTGGTGAGCCTGGAGTGTAGGTACCTTGAGGCTCCAGGACACTGTTGAATAAGCCGAAGCTTCTTAAACTGGGTCTGACCCCGCACAGGGTCATGTGACTGCATATTGGAGCCTCAAAAATTTTTTGGTAACAGTAAAATATTTCTGAACATACAACAACAAAAACAAATTCAAAATCAAACACACCCTGATTTGGAGGTGCTTCTGAAAGTGTTTGCCTGTGCTGCACTGTGTGACTGCAGCCTAGGTTCTGAACACTCCACCTTCACATTCTGCACTGGACACAGTATCATGGAAAACAAAGACACTGAATATTTTCCTGCAAGCATCACTCAGCATTTAGGGATCAAATTAGCGTAACTTTGGATTGTATTGTGTTAGACAAACAAGCACATCCATCTCATTAGTAACCAATTTGCTTTCATCTTTAATAAATGGTTAAGATCCTACATACCAAAAAATTGATTAAGATAAATTGCTTTATGGTTTTATGATCAGCCAGTGTTTGACTTGTATGCCCATTGTATAAACCTATCTTTGCAGATGTTTGGCTTGTATGCTGATTGCATACGTTTTTATCCCTGGAGTCTCATAAAAAGTTTCTTAGGCAAAAGGTTTTTTATGAGTGGAGAAGTTGAAGGCCTGGAGGAGGCAGCTTGGCCCAGCAGGGTGGTAGACAGGCACAGTAGGAGTCCAGAAAGGCTCAGAGCGTCTCATGCCAGCTTTATCTCTGATATTGACTTGGATAGCCAGGCTTTTCAAAGCAGCATAGGTGATATCCTGCCTACCCAGATATCCCTTGAGAAGGTTTTTAATGTGGGCAGTAACGGTAAGGGCACAGTTGATGAAGGTCTTTATGTTTTGTAAAAGGGTGAAAAGTATTTCCCTAGACTGGCAGTTGCCATGAAGGTCCAAAAAAAAAAAAAAAAAGGCACTCTCGCTTTGGATATTGCCAAAGTCTAGTTCTTCTATGACTCCATCTTTGCTTCTGTTCTCTGCATCAAGACCCTATCTGCTTGTTCATGGGTAATTCTCAGTTCCACACACTTCCCATGGAGAGGGCCTGTTCTAGGCTGCTCCTTGGGTCCATAGTTGAGGAGGATAAACATGCCTGCAGACTAAACAAGAAGATCATGAGACGTATTATAAAGCAGCCATCATGGTGTGTACTAGAAGGCAGTCATCACGAGAGTATTAAAAGTCAACCATCATGGTTATACTAGAAGGTAGCAGTCTCTAATGTTTTATTTAATTATGTTTCATATGTGACACTTATCATGCCATGTCTGTCCTTCCTGCACCAGTGCATCTGTGATGGAGCAACCAGGACCAAATTTCTTCCTTGCCTTATGAAATCAGAAACTGCCACCAGATATACAAGATCATGGTCATCAGTAGAGACCATCACACAGGACAATGATCTCTAAGGACTGCATAACCTGTAGGGTGAGCTTCAGGTTGTGAAAGCTCCTTGCTGAGACACAACCCAGTCAGTTCCCCATGGGGACCAGGAAAGCCTGTGACCTTGGTGAGTTGCTGACCTGAAGGTCACAGTGTGAGGAGACCTCAGTGGTCAATGTTTGAGGACAGAAGGCCTAGGAGGAGCTCTGAAGGTCTACAGAGTCCTCATCTATCTTCATCCATCTGCACTTAATGCATGCAGGATCCACTTACTCTCCCTGTCAAAGCTCTAAAAAGCAAGACTCAAAAGGACCTGTGGTTTTAACAGTTCCTATTCCAGACAGACATGAAGAATATTTATGTGTTCGGGAACAGCACCATACCCAGCAAGGTCTAGCTCAGAGTGTCTGGTAGTCACTCAAAACTTACCAGGCATGTAATATAGCAAGAAAGCAATCTATAAAGAAGAGAAAATTAATGGACCATAATCAATACAGAAGGCCAAGTATGGGGTACATCCAGCATTAGAAAGGCTGAGTTGGGGGCGGGGTGGGATCTCAGCAAGTTTGGTCTAGATAGATCAGGCCAGCCAGGGCTACAGTGTGAAATCCTGTAACAGACAAGCAGATACAAACCAATTCAGGAATCATGAAATCACTAGACAAGGACATTAAAACAGTCATGCTCAACATGGTAGAGTGAGACATAGGGTATCCAGGAGGAGACAGGGAAGAAAGAAAAAGGATGGAAGTCATGACTCCAATGGGGTGACTTGAACAGGAGATTGGAAGGAGACACTGGCTAACAGAAAAGGTCTGAAAATGAAAACACAGACTGGAAAAGATGGAACAGAGTTCTCAAGCCATGGGACAACTTACAATATCTCATCACTTTCCAGGTTTGATATAAACTACAGGTCCACACATGTAAGAACATAAGTGAGCCTCAAGCAAAGAAACACAAAGAACCCACCAAAATGATATCAAGAACATGTCACCTAAAGCCAAAGGCAAGAAAAAAAAAACAACAAAAACCTCACAAAGCAAAAAAAAAAAACATGCATTAAAGGAAATGAGGACAACAGTGTCCCTGTTAGAACAATGTAAAACAGAAGACCAGAAAGTAGGGGTGGGTTGGGGGGGGGCGGAATCCCAGATACCTAGAAGGCTCTACCCAAGAAAGTATCTTCAAAACCTTCAGGTGAGATATGGCACTTTTCATAGGTGCACCCCTCCCCCCATGAATTCATCACCAGAAGACCCAGACCACAGATAGTGTTAGAGGAGCCCTCCAAGGCAGGAGACTGATGGATGTACGGAAATACCAGGAAAGAAGAATGCTGAAGAGGCTAAGTATGCAGCAAAGTAGAAAAGGTCTTTGCTAATTCTTAAAATTTAACAATACATTGTGAAATATTACATTGTGCTTTATGACAAACATAGAATTAACATGTGTAACATCAGTGTAAGATGAGGGGCAGCTTGTAATGATGTGCTCACAGTTCTGGCATTGTAAGTGGTATGATGCAACTCAAAGGGAGACAGTACTGACACTGAATTGTGTACTATAAATACCTAAGCGCCGACTAAGCAGGACATCAACACAAAATCGAAACTGCAAAAAGACAATAAAGGACACAGGTCAAGACAAACCAAGTCATATCAACAGTCACGTTAAATGTAAGTGACTCTAACACTGCAGTGTAGCAGCAGAGACTGCTAAAGGGAAGGAAGAAAGCAAGATTCAAGTCTGTGTTTCCTGTATGAACGCTATTTGTGCTGAGCGTGGCAGTGCTCAGCTGAAGTTTGTACTCATGAGACTGAGGCAGGGAAATTGAGTTCAGGGTTAGCCTGGGCTACACTGTGAGATCTTGTCTAAAAATAAAGAAAACAGGTGCTGGAGAGATGGCTCAGATGTTAAGAGTATTTGTTCTTGCAGAAGAGCCAGGTTGGATTGCTAGAGCTGACATGGTAGCTCACAACTGAATATAACTCCATTTTTAGGGGTATCTGACACCCTCTTCCGAACTCTGTGGGTACCAGGCATGTATGCAGTGCAGAGACAAAACACTCACACACATAAAAGAATCTCCAGTGATTAGTATTCTACCTAAAACAAAAACAGAACATATTAAACCCATGGAAAGAAATAATGAGAACTAGAGGGCTGGTGAGGTGGCCAAGCGGGAGGACATTTCTGTCAGGCCAGAGATGACCTGAGATCAACCCTCAAGATCCACATGATGGAAGGAGAGAATGGAAAGCAAATTAGAAACAAATAAAATAAAGAAATAGTGGCAAATCAGGATGGAAAGGATCTGGAATGAATTAAGGCAGGAGAAAGAATATTATCAAAATACGCTGTATGAATAAAAAATCAAAATAAAAAGCAAGCCCCCTCCTCCCACACAAATAAAGAAAACCAACAAGTCCTGATACTGGTTTTTTGAAAAGCCAAATTCATTGACAAATTCCTTGTGAGATTATTGGAGCAGGAAAGCAAAAAGGAGAAGATACAAATAATGAATTCAAAAGACAGGTACATAAGTACAGATCCTACAGTTGTTTGTAGGATGATAAGGAAATAACCACAAATAACTTCACTCAAGCTAGGATGACAATTTACACAGATTGAACAAATCCCTTAAGGCCATAAAATCCTAACACTCATTCAAGAGGCAAATGACAAAGAAAGTTTATGACCAAACTTATTTTATATTGAAATTTCCTGCAGTGAAGATGTCAGGCTTAGTAGCTCCTTGCTTTTTACAAAGCTTTTGGGAGGAAAATACGGACATTCATCTAGAAAGCAGAAGAAAGGATACAGTCCAAGTCATTCTGTGAGATACTCAAGTCTCCTCCTCCATCTCCTCTTCCTGACAGGGTCTCACTGTGTAGCCCTGGCTGGTCTGTGGCCTGGAACTCTGCTTCTTGAGTGCTGGGATTAAAGGAATGTGCCACCACAGCTGGCCATCAATGAACTCGCAAAAAAGGGAAAGAATAGGCTCATACACTTCATCTTACAGATACAAGCTTTCTTAAAAGTAGAGAGAACTCCTCACTAGGCATCTCCAAGTGGGGCTTCTCCTGAGAATGAAAGAAAATCAATGTAACTTTCCCTGTCAACTGACTAAAGAAGAAAATCACAATCAACAGAGAACGTGTTTGAAGAATGCAACCCCTAAATTACAATAGAAATGAAAATTAGAAAAGCCTCCTCAAGTGAATATAGAGAATGTAACCCCAACCCCAGCTCATATCACACTTAACAATGAAAGACAGGCTCTTTCCTTCCCAATTAAGAATGAGGCAAGGGCATCTGGTCTTGTCATTCCATTAAACATTGCACTGTGGGAACGATGCTTCCTGCAGTGCAAGTGTCAATTAACAAGGAAGATACTTTCCCAACAAAGACATTCCTTCTGAGTCTGGAATTACAGGCAGGCTGCCATGAACACCCAGCATATCCACGGATTTCTCAAGATCCAAGTTCTAGTCCTCATGCTTGCTAGACAAGTGCTCCAATCATTGAGCAACCACCCTCTCCAGACCAGAACAACTGTTTTTTGACAAATATGTGAAAGCAATTCCAATAGGAAAGGAAGGCTGGATTTGCCAGTACATCCTACTGAAACACTCTAACACACACCTACACACACTAAAAATCCCTATCTCTATTTCAAACACATGAAAAAAATAACTCAAAACAGCATGGAGTTAAAAGAAGGCTGAAAAAAATAAAAATAAAGACTGAACTCTTGGAAGTTCTAGAAGAAAACAAGAGAAAAATTTTCATGACCTTGAGCGACAAAGAATTCTTAGATGTGACACCAAAAGCATTACTCACAAAAAGAAACACACACACACACACACACACACACACACACTATTTAATAGAAACAGAACTTATGAAGAGTATCCAGAAGGGAAGGCAAGCTACCGGCCTGGAAACAATCCTTGTAGCTCACACAGGTAACAGAGGGATGCATCCCAGACAGACCAAGAACTCTGAGCCAAAGCCAAGCACAGATAACTGAACGCAACACAGGCAAAAGAGTTGATGGGCTAATCATCTGTGGAGAGAAACAGAGGGCAGAGGAGCTGATGGATGGGGCCATAATGTCCTTCCTGAAGGATAGAAAAAAAATGACCCAAAGCCATAGCAGGGGAGCATGGTGCATCCCTAAAATAATAAAACCAGGAAAACTGAATACATCAAAAGCTGGGGGAGTGTGGAAGCAGGAAGTCCCTGCAATGCTTGAGGGAAAAAGTTGGGTGAAGTTGAACAGAGAGTGGGCATGTGACTTAGGCCCCCATCCCTGTGTGTTCACACAAGTGAATTATAGCCACATACAAATCAAATGTTTAATAGTGCCTGACTTACACCAGCTAAAAATGCAAAGCATGCAGATTTTAGTGTTTAGGTGTTCAGTGCTTTTTAAGCAGGCCATAGCATACCCCCAGAAATCTGGTAAAAAACAGATCAATAACAGAGACATCAGAAGCATGGCATGACACGTGAAAGAAGCCAGGTCCTGAGGCCATACTCCGTTTTTTTTTTTTTATGACATTACGGAAAATATGACATTGATTGGTGACTCCTGGGCTGAGTGTGGTTAGGTGCTCACTCACTGGCAGGCTGTGGGGGTTAGGGGGAAGGGTTTGGAGGCTGAGCTGTTTGTCTCCTTTGTGGTCTAGGACACGTTCAAACCAGTGAATTCTGTCATATGTAAGTTAGACTTTACAGGAAAAGGAAACAGAACCAAACAGAACTTAGGGAGCCCACCCTGGGGGAGTTCATCCTGCTTCCTGCTCACTCCATCCGAGTCCAATGAGCTTGAGCTGTTTTTTTTTTTTTTTTTTTTTTAACCAGCAGGTGAGCTGCAACCTCAGGACATTTGCACTGGCTGGAGATCACCCCCATCCCCTATCACTGCTCTCCTCATCCCTCACTTCTTGTTTTAACATTTTAAATCGCTTAATATATGTGTATGTATACATGTGCCTGCAGAGGCCAGAAAAGGGTGTCAGATCCTCTGGAGCTGGAGTTACAGAAGCCACGAGTCCCCTAATACAGGTACTTGAGAACCAGACTCAGCATCTTTGCAAGAGCAGTGTACACTCTTAAAGACCGAGCCCTCTCTCTAGCTCCCAGCTGCTCCCTTCTTTCAATTCTTGTCACCTTGATGAACTTGTCTGAAACTTCGGCCTGACCCCTCCCTCCACATCTCGCCTCTCCAATTTCTTCCACCACTTCTCAGCTTGTAAGGTGGTGTAACTGACAGTATCCTACCAGTTCTCATCTCCAAGGCAACCCCCAGTCCCTCTGAATCTTTGGATAGAGCCCTGCCATAGCCTTCAGAATGTTAACCCAGGTATCATGCTTGGGCTCGTATGCCTTCTGCTTTTCCCTCTGACCTGGCAGGATGCTCTTGGGTGGGACTGTTCCCCTGGTCCTGAGGACAAGCTGAGGAGAAACTGTTATAAAGTTGGACAGAGAGGGGCCAGGCACCTGGCCAGATGGGAGGCCCTGGCTGCAGAGCAGGCTGCTGCCCTGCTGTGGACTGACTTCTGTTCTTGCTTGGGGCCTTCGGTGGAAACTTCACCACAGGTCCTTGGAGGTTGGGTCATCCAAATTATTGGTGTTTGTTGCACTCATTGTTAAACCCTATTTTATTTGGGGTATTTAGGCCTCTACCTCCCTTCCACTAACCTTTTAACCCTAGGTAAGAGAGAGGTTAGTGGAAAAGGTTAGTGGGGAGAAGGGGCGCAGACTCCAGCTGTTTAGGGTCGATGGGTTCTTTCAGGGCTACATCAATCTCCGTCAATACCAAACTCAGCAGTCTCTCCGTCTGTCTCATCCAAGCTGCCACACCATCAGTTTCTGGTCTCTCCAAACTGCCATATCTTCTCTTTCTGGGCTCTCATATTTATATCCCTTAGAGTCCTAGACCACGCCCCTTTCTGTGCTGCACGAGGCAGGCTGTTACCAGCTGGCACAGACCACAGCCCGGCAGGAGGCAATTATCAGCTGTGGACAAACTAAAGACCAAACTAAAATCCCACACTTGGGATGAAAACAAAAACATTTTATATAACTGAGTTTTAAAAGAAACCCAAACTTCCATTACAGGTGTTAAGATGGGTCCTGAGGATTGGGCCCAAGCACAGGGTTAGTGCCGCCAAAGGAGGAATTTCCAGGAAGCTGTCTCTTTCTCCCATGTGAGCACTCAGCTGAAGGGTGGCTGTCAGTGAGCTAGGAACTGGTACTCACACTTTGAACTACTGCTCTGATGCTATGGCAGATGAGTATGGTTGGAATAAACAGTCTTCACAGAGGTGGTATCTGGGAGCTGCAGACCAAAGTCTGTCTGCAACTATGACTCTCAGCTTCCCCTCCTGGGGATCACATTGCAATGAGGTGGGATGCACAGGGAAGTGACCATACAAGGGAGCCGTGGACACTGTTGGCTGGACCAAGGTAGACCAAGTGACAGAGGAAGAAGTCAACTCAAAACAGCAGGCTTGTGGGCAAATCCACCCTGTGGGGGCCTCATTTGTGTGCACATATGTATGTATGTACTTGTGTGTATATACATGTATTATGCATGTGCATATATACATGTGCACACACATATATGTGTGTATATAGATATATACCAGCATGTATATGTATTTATTTGTGTGTATATGCATGCATATATATGTGTGTGTATGTGTGTCTATGTATGAGTATGTGTATGTATATATGTGTATACATATTTGTGTGTGTATGTGTATGGATATGCATGTACGTGTGTATGTGTGTAAAACAAGTGAACAAAAGTGTCTCTTCCAGGGGTCAAGTGTGTAAGAGCACAGGCTGTGTGCCCTTCCCACCCTGCCCTGAAGTATGCAGCAGCCTGTCCCTGTCTGTCCAGCGGTTCATTCGCTGGCTCACGTGGTGCTGTGACCCTTGCCCATTTTCATCTCTGCTCCTCATGAGCAGTTTCTGTCCTCTCCTCTCTTGATAAGGGTAGAACTTGTGGTCCAGCTCTACTATTCCTTCCACCATGCTGAAGGCAGCAGCATCATGGGACCCATTCCAAGTCTCTCCCGGGCTGCTCTTGGAGGCAAGAGCCCTAGACACTGTGCCAGAACGGACAGCCCACGATGCACCCCATGACATGGTGTGTTGCTGCCCCGGAAGACGAAGCCAGGTGCCTGTGGACTAAGTGGCCCCTGCCTCTCCCATGTCCTCCAAAGCCGAACTGACCTGGGGTTGTGGGACATGGCTGATGACGTAGCATCAGTTGAGTTTCGGCTGAGTGACCTGTCAGGAGGCTGCCCATCCATGTTGAGGTTCAGAGCAGGAGACCCACAGGTCTCAGTTTCCAGCCCTATCCTCACTGACAGGCTAGTTCCATCCTGGGCATTGTCCCTTTCTGGTGCCTTGAGTGGCCCTGACCTCACCCTGAGGTCACAATGGCTTCAGTATCCACAGCACCCTTCCAGGGACAGTGTTGTGGAGCCAGCACTGTCTGAGGATGGTAGGTTGGGGAAGTGTGCTTTGGTCTACACATGCATTGAGGACGTCTGTCCCCATGGAGGCCTCCTGTCCGTCTCTTGGTTCCTTAGATCGCTGACATTCTCTGAGACTTGTGGCTAAGTGGAGCATCTGTTATATGAGTCCTGGACCCTGCGGTGATAGTAGGGCCTAGGCTGGGCTGTGACTGACCTGTGGCTCCAGGTGAGCACATGAGCTGCTATGCTCTCCTGTCTGGGTACTGTTGCATAGATATCTCCCCCAACCAAAATCCTCTCAAGCATACAGCTCTCCGAGTGAGGCCAGCCTGAGGTTCCAAGAACAGGGTGAGTCAAATGGCCCCACACCAAATTCAGCCTTCCCATTTACTGACCCTATGGCTTCGTGTTGGCATTCAACCTCTGTGCCTCAGTATCCCCACCTGTGAAACGGAAGCACATCTATCAAGCTCCCGAGCTGCTTTGAGGCTCAGTGAGGACACAGTACTCAAGCACAGTACCCGGACAGGCTAGGGACATCTTGGTTCTGGAGACAAATGGTGGATACCATCCCAGTCCAACAATAGTATGCAGGAGATGGCAGCAATAGCAGCCTGGCTGATATGACGGCTGCCACAGTGCTCAGCCTTGGGGGTTCCTGGGGCTCACTCTCACCAACAAAATGTGGGATGCAAAGCAGGAAGACAGGCCTCAGGTGGGGGGGGCAGTGCAGCTGCCCTGTAAGTTGGGGGTATTGGGCTGGGGACCTGTGAAGTACTGAGGGACAGCGTGTGTAGACAGCATGAGGGTTTGAGGTCTTCTCTTCTGGAATGGTCAAGACACCAGGTGTGTCTGGCTCACCACAGAGTTGAATCCAACCTCGGCATCATATGAGGCTGCATGTGTGGGTGATGCCTGCAAAGGCCAGTGGTGTGGGCGCAGTCCCTGGAGACTGAGGATTGGTCACCTTTGCTTCAGAGTCTGCCGTAAGAAGCCCTGACTCCGACCTGCAAGACCCCATGACTGCTTTAGCTTAGTTTCCCTGCCTAGGACAAAAAGCTGGAAGTGGTAACCAGATGAATGAGGCCCAAGAGCCCTCGCCATGCAAGGACACCACGAGAAGGTACTGTCTGCAAACAGAAAGAGACCCTTAGCTGACATGGTGTAGGCTGACACCTTGATCTTGTCAGTTCAGGCTTCCTGATGCTCATGAGTCCCCAGGCCATGTGTTTTGCCTCTGGCAGAGTTGGGACCCCAGGTCTGTTTAAGGAGGTTCATACCTCCTTACCTACCCATTCATGAAGGGAGGTCATAGCATAGCTGGTTCTGTGGCTTCTGTGTGTGGTGGATCCTAGGGGCCTGATAACCGTTTCCTGTCTGGAGCCCTTGACCAAGGGTGTGTGGAAGCCAGCTCAACAGGCTTCGTGAGTCCTGAATTTTCAGAAATTTTGTGTGTTGGTTGCTAAATAAAACCACAGGAAGCTTAAACAGAGTATCACAAGTTCCCACACCTGTCCCTTCCTGGGTTTGTGACTGTGTCATCATCCTCTATGCTGAGACCGTTACTGTACGCCATGCCTGTGTGGGTGGGAACTGTAATGGTGACTTTGCATGAGTCATGAGCATCCTTGGTGTTCATGAGGACCTGAATTCAGCCGTGCTCCTGGCTATACCATGCTTGTCTTAGTCGGCCTGTGAGCACCAACCAGCTTCTGTTAGACAGAGGCACCCTGTCTAGTGGCGGTCACTTCTTGCTTATGTCACCCAAAGGTCAGATGTGCCCACAGTCCTGGTCTGGGATGAAATTTAGAGCCGGGCATAAATTGGTCAAGGTCACACAGATGTCAGTGGCAGAAGCAGGGTGCAAACTCAAGCCACTAAACAAGTGCAGATGAGGTGTCATGGCTACCTGGCACCCTCTTTCCAGGGTGCTAGGCTCCCCTTCTTACCTCAGTGTCTCACCTGCTTGGCTCCCCTGTGCAGCCAGTAGGTGGCGCTGTGGTCACAGACAGGACTGATCAAAAGGCTGCGGGGCGAGTATGAGGAGGGGGTGTGAAGGCTGGAACGCCTCGGAGCCTGCTGTCCTGCCCTGGAGCCCCTCCTAAAGCAGCTATAGTGAGCTGCTTCCCTATAGCACCCTCCTCGCGCAGTTACTGGCTGGGAGTCCAGCCTCTTACTTCCTCAGGGTAGACTTGGGGTGGTTTTGTCTTGAGCTCTACTACCAAACCCTTGCCTACTGGCTCCATTAGCAGAGGAACCTGACCCACATTAGGACAGGCCTTGGCTGTTCCCAGGCATACCCTCTGCTTTTCCCAGCCCTCAATGTTCTAGTGATGCATATTTTTCCCCCTTGCAACTCATGTGCCCTGGAATTTGCTCCCTTCATAAGGAAACACTGTACACGTTCCTATGTCTTCTTGTCCTCTGGGAAGCCAGCTCTGGTTTCCCTGAGTTCTTGGGCTGCAGATCCTTGAACTGTGCTGGGCCCAGTGGGAGGAGGAGGGAGGAGCTGCATCGCAGATGGAGGGGCCAGCCATGTGTCTGCACCCCTCTTCTCTGCAGCACAGTGCAGTCCCTTTGACCGGCTTACACCCCAAGAGACATCAGCCTCAGGCTGGGAATTGCAAGACCTTTAGGGGTCAAGTGTCTTGTCATTGGCCTCCTTGGATATGAAACCAAAAACACAGATGAAAAAGGTGGAGATAGATGGGTAAGACAGTGTTCAAGCAAAACACTTTGGTAAAGCACAGAAAACAGCAAAACAAAAAAGCAGCTCCCCCTCCCTCTCCCCTCCAGGGGAAGGTACCAGCAACCATCTTTCTGATAAGGCGCTACAGCCAAACAGCAAAAGAAAATGTTCAAGTCATCAACAGGCAGAGAAAAACCCAATGAAAGGGCAGGGCAGGGTGACATTCTCCAGAGAGGACAGACACCAGCCCAGCAGGTACATGAACAGGTGCCTCCATCACCAGAAACCCAGGCAGTGCCATTAGGCCCATGGTGATTTGTCAGTTCTCACCTATCAGGACAGACTGTCAAGAAGGAAGACTGAGGGATGTGGGGGAGGGGAATGTTCCTGCCTTGTGGGTGAAATGTCACATGGTGCAACCAGTAAAGAAAACAGTACGGAGGATCCTCAAAAAATTAAAAATAGCACTGCCATATGATATAGTAATTGGCCTTCTGGGCACACATCCAAAAACATCAAGATTAGGATCTCATGAGGTATTACTCCTTGCTTGCAGCAGCTGCCACAAGGCCAAGGTGTGGGAGCAGCCTGCGTCCATCTACGACACATGACTAGGCACCCAGAGGAATATCATCTAGCCTTTGACAAGGAAGAAAGCTGATGTCTTGGGTGTGTGGCTGCCACTGAAGAGCTACCGCGGCTGGTCTCATTTCTACAATATATCTGAAGTCACGGGGAGCAGGGGCTGCTAGGGCTGGGGAAGGGTGGGGGCTACTGGCTCATGCCTTTGGAAGATGAACAAGGTGGCACACTGATGTGGCACTGAGGGCATAAGCTTATGTATGTGGGGCTCATGTGCATGGGGCACAGAACCAAAGCTCTGTTGGGGTGGAGAGTCATGGGTGGGAAATCATGGGAGCAAGTTGCATTTTACCTTTTGCTGTGACTGTTTGGGGACTGTGAGGGTATTCAGCCCTCTCACTATCACTGAATGGAGGAGAGGGCACGGTCCTAGTATGGGCTGCCTAGAGCAAGACACACTCCTTACCATGATGCACGAGGCCACAGAAGTCAAGGGAGGAACTAATTCAGACAGGTGACTTTCCCTTGAAGGCTCTGTGGGCTTGGAGATGCAGAAAAGACTAGAAGGGCTTCTTGGAAGGGGCGGAGAATGGTACCTGAAGGACAAGAGTGTGCTTGCCCTGCAGAAGATGGCAAGACACCGCAGGGGGTGTGAAAATGCGGATGTGGTGGTGGGATGATAAATAGGCTACTCTTCCACAAAGCTGGCCCCATTCTCCCACTGCGGTGCTGCCCTATCAGTCAGTTTGGCCATGTAACAAATAGCCCCTGGCGGTGAGCTTGCTCACATTGTGGCTGGAGCTTGGGTCTTCTCTCTTCTAGGTCCCAAGACCCAGCTGCAAACATAGACTTGTCTTGGTTTCTGGGCCTTTCTACAGCCTGCAGGTGTATATGGAGGGAATGATACCTTCCAGCCTCTTTCAGGGACGATGGCTAGTTTCTGGACCATGAGTGCTAAGGGTGATATAGTAGGGAGGCTATACCCCAGTGCCCAGTGCTCCTGAACGCAAGGGAGTCCTGCTGCCCACTCTTCTGCTGGAGAGTCTTATCTTTTCAGCCCTGGCCCCACATCCTTGGTCCCTGTACTGGTACTATGTCCATTGGTGGGGAGGGAGAGGGAAATACAAGTCCGCAGAGGCCTCTTGAAGCAGGAGACTTAGTCTGGTTCAAGTTTGGAGAGAATGATCTGGCTCCTGGGCTCTGGAAACACTCCTGCAGTGCCCATGCCTGGCTAGTGTGGCTGAGGGGAATCAAGTTCTCAGCGTCCCTGTGGGTACAGACTGGGATGTGAATACTAGAGTGATCTGAGACAAGACAAACATGTAGGTGCCTTCTGGCTCTCATGACCCCTGTTCCCCAGACCCCAACCCTTTTCCGGATGGGGCCCCTTTAAATGCAAGGTTCTGTCTTCCAGAAGGCCCTACCCAGTCTCCTGGGAAGCCATGTAAACAGAAGTGGGACCGTGGGACCCTGGCTTCTGACATGGCTTCTCCTTGTTCTGGGGACCTTAGCCCCACTGGTCTGCCTCCGGCCCCTGTCACCACTCCAGGTGAGACACTTGGGGAATATGAGTGATAAGGGGGCGGGTGGGTGTCTGAGAATGTGGGGATGGGGAGCAGAATTCCGGATAGATTCCAGGAAGTGGGGGTGGAGCCCACTTTCTAAAGCTGAGGGCATCAGCCTTGTCCTCTCCGCTCCTTCCTGCTCCCCCTCTGCTTTGCTCTAGGACTCCCTCCTGGGGAAGAGCAGACAGGCCTTCTTTGTTCTAGCCACACCTCTTTAAAACCCTCTAGGACCTCAGGCCCTCAACCCTTCACCCCAGCGGGGACACCACCCTCTCTGTTCACTGACTTTCCCCATCTGTCCTGTTGACTTCTTCCCTTTCCCTGGCTCGGGCCTCTTTCATCTGTTCCAAGCCACCCATTTCCTTCAGCTTGGTCAAGGCCTGGTCAGCATGTACATTACAGATCCCCCATCACATCCATCTTGGGATTCTTCTCTGTTCTACTCCCTTGAGGAAGCTGCCCACTTGGGGGGAACACACCCTTTGTTTTTAGCAGTCTCCCTGCATTCCCAGCTTTGTCTCACTCACCTCCCACCTCTTTCTCCTGTCCTTGCCTGGCAACCCTCTACGCCCTCCCCCCATGCTATGCCACCCTTGTTTGTGTCCATTAATCTGGACTTCACTCTCTTTTCTTAACAACTGCCTGCAGGGTGCCTCCACCAGGCCAGGCCCCTGACTACTTCCTTGGTTGCCTCGTCTCTCTCCTAGCAACAGCCAGATGCCTTCTTTCTGTTTGCCCTTCCTCAGCACAGCTGGCTGTGAGCTTCTCCCCCCCCCCCAAGTCATCATAGTAGGACTTAGGAATTGTCTCCCCCCCCCATCACTGACTCTGGTCACCTGCTCACCCAGCCAATGCCAGCTGCCCACCCTTCTGTCTTACTCAGCCACACCCAAGCCACTCTCTGCCTCAGGCAGAGGCATTGGATTTCCTTTGCCATTACCACAGAGGCGGGTGGTTCTCTGTTCTCTCTCTCCACTCACCTCCCTCGTAGTGACTGCCCCATTTCTCTGCTCATTTATTAACAAAACCCTGACAGAAGGTTACTTATCCTTGCTGCCTCCAAATCTTTCTCTCCCATTTGCTCTTGAACCTACTCTAATCAGGCTTAATTTCTGTACTTCCCTGAAGCGATTCAGGTCAAGGTCACTGATGACCTCCATGATGTTAAATCTGAGGCCAGCTCCGAGGCCTTATTTGATGTGACCCACTGGCAGCATGTGATTCAGCCCCTGTCTGGCTTCCAGAATCTCCCACACTGCTCCTACATCACTGTCTCCTCCTTGGTCACCTCACTGGCTTCTCCTCTCCATGACCTGGCAAGGACAGATGGCCCCAGGTTTGGCTCTGGATCTCCTCTCCTCTGTTCTCTCCTCCCTTCCCCTCCTTTCTCTCCTCCACTTGTCTCTCCTTTCCCTTTCCTACCCTACTTTCCCCCTCTGTCCCTCCCTCTCTCCCCCCCTTGGTGCTTTCATCCACTCTTTTGGCCCTCCATACCACTTCCCCAGGTCTGTCTCCAGCCAATTGTGCTCTCCATCAGCCCATCTGAGGGCTTCAACCCTACCTGTCCCAAATCAAAGTCTCGATTCCCTGTCCTCAGCTGCTTCTCTTTCAGCTTCCCCCTTCTTTAGTGTATGGTACCCT
This sequence comes from Pachyuromys duprasi, assembly GCA_028658305.1. Taxonomy (NCBI): domain Eukaryota; kingdom Metazoa; phylum Chordata; class Mammalia; order Rodentia; family Muridae; genus Pachyuromys; species Pachyuromys duprasi. Next base: position 25,498,544 of record CM053752.1, on the reverse strand, counting down.
GGGCTTTACATTTTCTATAGTGCTCCCACTCTACCTAACTAACTTTAACTCTACCTCCACACTAACTAACTTTAAGACATCTCCAGAAGTAGGGCTCTTCTCACTGCTGTCCTGGCCCCAGCTCCCTTCACCTAGACGAGAGACTGTTGTCTTCCTGGTCTCCCTGCTACTGCACTCCCTAGCCCTACTTCTACAAGCTATACTCACCTGATATACTCATCCTGTCCATGCCCGGGGCTGTGATAGAGTCTCCGTCTTCTCTCCCAGGACCCACCTCTCTTTTCCAAAGCTTCTCTGCACCAGCATCTCAGAGGAATTCTCATGGCCCCTTCTGTGGCTGCACCCCACCTTGGTACTGAGCAGTTGAGACAAGGACTTCAGAAGGCTGCCAGAAAGACAGAATAGGCTTGCAGGGATGGGGGCTGAGACCTCATTGGTCCTGAGCTGTGGATTCAGGGTGTGGCCCTGCAGGTCCCGCCCACTCATCTCAAGCCATCTGCAGGCCTGGCTCTCCTCACTGGGAGATCACCTCCACTCCATCTCTCCTCCTGGCACAACACCCCTTGTGCTGCCCAAGGTTCTGACTCAAGAAGGCATTTGCTTATCTATGAAGGTGGAAGAATGGGTCTTTGTTGTCTGGCTCATGGCTGCAGACAGTATATAGTACAGATCCTGTCTGCACACAGCAGATGCTCAGTAAGTGCACTATGTAAGAATTATAACCAAGAGGCTCCTGGGCATGGTGTGGCACTGTGGGGGAGGGGGAGGGTATTGCATCCACGCCCACATGACTTTCCTGTTCTTAGACCCTTGCAAAAATGGAATGGTGACTCCCATTGCATTGTGGGAACCCACATACTTTCCAGCGTGAGTCCTCCAGCTCCTGGCATCGCTCCCTACCTTGGGGACCTAGCTTCTGCTGTTATGCCAAGTTCCTACACCCCGTGTCTCCAGCTGAGTGCCCCACCATCCTTATCCTTACTTTCGTCCTCATGGGAATGAAGCTCAAGACCCCAGGCCAGGGGACTAGTCCACTGTATCCACAGCAGTTAGAGTGGTTTCTGCGGAGTGACTCAGATACCTCCTGCCCCAACTGCTGCGTGCCACCGCCTGCTGGGTGAATCCTACCATCCCGAGCTTCCTGGCTAAACCAGCCTCCTTCCCACCCTGAACTTTGTGCTCAGGGGCCTGACTTTCTCATACTCTCAGGACCTTTGCAGGCCTCCACAGTCTGTCGATGCTGTCCCCTCAGCAAAGTGGACAACTTCCCCTGTGGAAGGAGAGGTGACCAAAGAGGCAGGAGAGAGGTCAGAGATGGAGGTAGACCCCCTTGGTCCCATTTGGGCTTGAGAGCCCCTTCTCAGTCTCGCAGGCGCTGTCCTTGGTGTTGAGAGGGGCTCAGGTCTCACTCCCGAGTGGCCCTCACCTGGTTCTTGTGTCCCAGTGGCCTTTCTTTCAGTGTCCCGGCACTCCCCAACCCCAAGCCTCCCCGCGCAGGGGACAAGCGTGGGGTCCCCCCCACCGCTGACTGTCGCGCCCGCCGCAGGTCCCGCTGTGCCCCCCGCGCCCCGCTTCCCAGACATCTACGGCGGCGACGCGCAGCTCTGGGAGGCCCATTTCCGCGGCATCGGGCGCGCCTACCGCGCTTTGGGCAAAGAGGACGACTTCGCCATCCGCGTGCTCACTGAGGACTTCACGTTGCCCTTCCCGTTCGCCTGGCCGCCAGGCCCGGACCCGGCTACCGGGCCACTCTTCTACGACCCGCGGGATCGCGCGGGCTTCGATTTCCTGCTGCGCGGCCCCGGAGCGCCGCCCCCGGCTCTGCTGCGACCCCTGCATGCCACGGCGCAGGCGGCCGAGCGCAAGCGGCGCCTGGAGCGCTTGGCGCTGAGTTACGCCGGCGCCGGACGGCCGCCCGGCTTGGTGCTGCTGGCGCCTGCGGCCGCCGCCTTCCCTCCTGAAGCCGGCCGTCCTCCTTGGCGCGGCCTCGCCCGCGACAGCGAATAAAGCCTCTGCCTCTCCAGTCCCCCGCGTCGCGACCGGGCCTCGCCCTGCTCCGTGCGTCGGGAAAGCCGGGGAGGGGGCGCGCAGGACATCATGCCTTGCACGAACTCAACCGCCCAATGAGTCTGAGAGCCAGATGGAAAAGGTGACCCAGGCAGGCTGTGAGGAGGAGAAGATCCGGGGAAGGTGGGAGGTCACGTCTCCGTCCCGGTTGTCCGCTCTCCTGCCCAGCACTAGGATGGGAATTTACGATCTCACCTGGCAGATAGGAAGGAGAGGACAGCCCGGCTTCCAAGGAGTAGCTGGCTGCTGCTGTCCTTGTGCCTCACTCCAAGTGCCACAGCGTCGCTGGTTTCTATGACAGCTGCTAGGGATGTACAGGGGTAGAGTGTAAGCGTGGAAAGTATGTGAGAGGCAGTGTCAGGAAGGAATTCTGACAGCCTGCCTTCCTCTCTGTCCCCTCCCTGAAGGGTGCTGTCTACTTCCCTTGAAAATCGGAGACGATTTCTTGGAATATGGCACATGGGACCTGGGCTTCCAGCTTGTCCCTCTCTAGGTTGCAAATTCCAGGCCGGGGGTTTTTATGTCAATAGGAGGTGGGCTGCAAGGGAGGATTACCTAGCCTTGGTACCTTAGGTCGTGGCATATTATCACGTAGTAAGGTCGAGTGGCCCTTAGTAGAAGGACTCCATTCTGCCTGGGGGCTTTGGGTTCCTGGTGGGCTAGAGGCCCATTCCTACCCAAGAGCAGCTGGACTCAGAGATGTTTGCTTCTGCTTTTGTTTGTTTCTTCTAATCCAGGAGTTATTTATAATTTCCCAGTGCTGGGAAGAAAAAAATTCCCAAGTCCTGGCAGAACAACTTAGATGAAATGTTCACTTTCGGGGGATGTGAGAGAGAAGCAGAGAAAGGATGAGGAAGAGGAAGAGTGGAAGGAGGAGGAGGAGGAGGAGGAGGAGGAGGAAAGAGCATGAGAAGGACACAGAACAGCACCAAAGACAGCTTGGGGCTATTTAGGAAGTGTCTGTTTGTCCCTCTCCTCCACTGCACTGGCCTGAACTCCAGCGTCTGCGTTAGGTGCCTTCTCACCTTTGGGCATCTCTTTAGCTCTACAGAGATCTCCAGCAGCATCATTATAATGCCATCCGGCATTTGATTCCTAACAAGGCAGCATCCATTTTGACTGTGTGCTAGTGTTTGTCTGTCCATATGGTCTATTAGCTGTTTAGGCTCCTTAAAAAGAACCCCTAGATGAGGGTGGAGGTTCTCTTCCAAACACACACAGGCAGGGTATCCAGAAAACCAACCGGGAAGATGGATGGATGCAAAGCAGATCACACTGTGGGCAGCTGGAGGCTGGTCCCCTCAGCCCCCAACAAACAAAACAAAATGAAAACAAACAACCCTTCCAACAACCATGATGGGGCATGTCTCAAAGCTCCCAGGGACAGGAAGCCAAGCTCTTCATCACTGCCTTCTTGTCATCATGAGGAGTCCTCCAGGGCAGTAAGTCCCCCAGGTCAGCTTGCACACGCCTCCACTCACAGCAGCGAAGGAGTCGTTTTATGAGTACAGTATAATAATGAAAATCCAGGGGTTGCACCTTTTATGTTTTTAACCTCACTTTCTAGAAATTTATTTTCAAATGCATGTGGTTGAGAACTCAGAGACAGAGCCTTGGTCCAATCTAAGAATACAGGGCACCAAGACACCCCCTCCACACACACACACACTGCGTTACCAAACAGGAAATTAAACATCACAAGGAAATGCAGGAGTGATGTGAGAAATAATGGTACACACTATTTTAAGCAGGATGTGAAGGCCTCTTGGAGGGGGTGGCACTTTAGCTAAGGATGCAGAGGTGAGGGGGAGCCTGCCTTGTAGGTAGGGAAGGATGCTGGAGGCAGAGGGGACTGTGTAGGTAAAGACGGGGCAATCCCAGAGAGTGGCAGCAAGGGTCAAAGGCCCCAGCAGGAGTCCTGCCAGGCTAAAGAGACTGAGCTCAGGCTAGCCTCAACCACAGAAAGGACTGGAGGATCAGACCATTGGAATGGCCAGTACCACAAGCTTCAGGGAACTTTGCTCCCCAGGCTCAGGGTTGTCACAGAAGTCCTGCCTCCTAGCTGGTTGTGCCCTTAGATTGGCCTTCCCACCAGGCTAGCACAACCGGCATATTATGTATCTTCACCATCTCCCTGGCCACAGGCCACTGGCTTCCATGAGCTGTTTCAGAAAGAACAGCCACATGTTTAGAAGCTGCAGGAACTCAAATGTGCTCCATGGTGAGTGCATTTCCGTGTTCCAGGGAATGCCACACAGCAGTTGACATTGGTCTGTGCCGCCGGAAGTCAGTCCCTTTGGCAGGAAGGTTATATTGGTCATGTCTCAGAGCCAAGCTCCCAGGCACTTAATCACTGCTTCTCCAAAGACCTGTCCACAGTAGGAAACGTTGGAAAGGATGACAGGAGCTGAACCATAGGCGAAGTTCAAGGGTTGTGACCCCATGGCCAGCTCCTGCTACATCTCCCATCTTCCCTTATACTCCCAGGGAGCATTCCATCCCACACAGTTTAGACTGGGGTCTCTTCGTTGTTGTGTAAAGCCTGGCTGGACACCTATGTGTGGTGTCTTGAGTGGTGTTGAGGCTGTGAAGGCAGATTCTGCCCCAAGGAGCTCTCAGATGGGGCCATGGAGGTAGGAAGGCCTGGGCAGCCCTTCCTGACCTCTGAGTACCTCGCTCTCCTCATGACACAGGGGGAGAACTCAAGGTGCTGTTTTTGCTATGGCCACTGGCCATAACTTCCCTTGCGCTTCATCTTCTGGGACTCTTGGCCTCTCCTCTCTACCACTGATGCTGCCTCCAGCTGTCTGCCTTCCAAGTCTCATGATGTCTGGATCATAAATACACGAGGCATGTCGTAGTTTCATTTCTGTAGCTGTGATAAAAAAAAAAAAGCAACTTAGGGGAGAAAGGGTTTATTCGGAGAGCAGTTCTAGGTTACACTTCATCACTGTGGGGAATGAAGGCAGGAACTTAACACAACTAGTCACATCATATCCAAGGGCAGAAAGACTGATTACCTGTGCTCAGCTCAGTCCTCCACTCTTATAAGGTTAGGTCCCACTGCCTAGGGAATGGAGCTACCTACAGTGGGCTGGGTCCTCCCACACCATTGAACTTAATTCTGACAGCCTTTTCCACAGGCCAGAGAGTCACTCTTCCCAGGTGATTTTAGATTGTGTGAAGTTGGCAAAGCTAATCATCGTAAGGCCTCATACAAAGCCAGGTATAGCAGCACATGCCTCTAATTTCAGCAGTTAGAAGACAGAGGTGGCTGAGTACTAAGATTAGCCTGGTTTATATAGTGAGTTCCAGGCTAGCCATGGCTGCCTAGGGATACCCTGTCTCAAGCAGCAGCAGCAGCAGCAGCAGCAGCAGCAGCAGCAGCAGCAGCAGCAGCAGCAAACCCTCAAAAACCAAACAAGCCTTCAAATTATCTTCAGATGTTGAAGGGAAAGCATTTCTTCTAGGATCACCTTGGATTGGTGTTACTTCACCTTTCAAGGGACTGGGGTGCTGAGCCAAGACCCACACTGGAGTTTGTAAGCTGTTCCACGTATGTTACCATATCTTCAGGGCTAGCCAGCCTTCTGCCCCAAGTGTAGCAGTGTCTCCCAGGGCCCCTCAACCTCTTGAGATGCCTGCTGCTTATCTGGCTTAGCCTCAGGATGCATCCACCTAGTGAGGAGACCTGACTCCTGTGGGGTTTCTGTCCTGCTGCATATAAGGCAAAACTGCACACAGCAGGTGCTCAGTGTCCTGAGTAGCCATATAATCTGGGATATCACCTTTCTGGTCCAACGCAGGGCATCCTGGGGCCCTTTCCTTTCAGAGAATGGCAGAAAAGGTTGTGTGTGTGGGGGAAGATACAGATGCAGAATCAAGAAGCCGGATCCCTACCACCTCACAGCTGTTCCAGGTAGCTCTACACCTTGCTAGATTCAAAGGAGACAGACATGCTTTGAGTCCCAGGCTGTTCAGAATAGAGGTAGGACCCATCTCCCCAGGTTTCCCAGGAACAGATTCCGAGGAGCAGTGAGGATGTTTAATTAATTGCAATTACAATCTTCAAAGGAAGCCCTGAGTTGGAAGTTGTTCCTAATTACTGTGTTATGATGTCGGCCTGCTCCCTGAATTGATTGTGTTAGACTTTCCAATGGAGGTATAATTGAGTTGCTGTGAGGACCCACTTTACGTCCCTCCCCTGAAGATAAAGCCTGTGTTCAGCAAAGGCAGGGGAGTTGGGTTGGCAATGAGAGCGGCACAGGGCAAGACACTAACGCCTGGATAAAGACCTCAAGATCAAGGGAGACGGATGGTTGCAGAGATCTTTTGTGAACGGTTAGTTGGGCTCTCTGCGGTCACCTCTGCAGGTTAATGAGCAGCCTGTTTAAATCTACTGGCAGTTCTGGGTGTGGCCGCTGCTCCCGGGCTATAAGGTAGGTAACCATTGACAGCCACTGAGATTCAGGTACCATGACCTTGTCGTTTGTGGGCCAAAGCATCATGGTCAGAGAGAGCACATGGAAATCCCCCTTGTCTTGATTGAGGGTGCTCACACACAGGTTGTCCGTAGTCTGGGTCCTGGGGCTTACTGAGGTTAGAGCTCTGTAGAGAGAACAGGAAACAAACCTCTGAGATGTGAGGTTGTTTCTCAGCAGCATGACATACGGAGCAAGGACACTCTAGCTACAGGGCTCATCAAAGCAGCTGGAGTCCTGGGCCGAGACTCTGTGTGACAGCCAGGCTGCCCTGCCACACCTAGGCTCATTTGGGAAGGTTTTTTTTTTATGTTTTACTTTCTCTGTGCCTCGGTTTCCTCACCTGTAAATCTGGGGTTGGAAGAGTGTGAGCAGGCAGTATATAGCCACATGGAACAGAATCTTAGACTGCTCTTTCCTAACTCCAACTTTCAACCCTTCCTGCTCCTCAGGGAGGACCTAGGATCCCCTGAGAGGAGGCTCTACCTCACTGCAGCCATCCACAGGCTCCAGTGGGTAGGGATCTGAGCAGAGTTGGGAAGAAGGTATGGGCTGGCTGTAGGAGAGGAAACACAGGAAGGAATGGCAAGGTGACAGTGGCTGTCAGTGGGATCTAGAGGTGGTAAGCACAATGTGTGCACTCTCCAAGGACTTTGAGGCTGAGTGAGGGACTCAAGCCTGGGGAATAGGCATGGAACCTAGCAATGACATGAATAGATATGTGTTCCTAAGACTAAGGGTGTCCCACCCCTAAGGGATCACTAAGGTTTTGGGAGCTGAAGATACCCAACTCTGTGTACAATGAACACACACACACACATGTGCATACACACACAGAGACAGACAGATACAGAGACAGACACACAGACACAAACAGCCAAAAAGACAGACAGAGACAGATAGATACACACACACAGTCACACAGAGACATAATAGGCATGCAGACACACAGACATACATAGAGACACACACAGAGACAGATACACACACACAGACTGACACAAAGACACAGACATAAACACATAGAGACATACAGACACACAGATACACACACAGACACACAAAGAAATACACAGACACAGACACAGATACACACACACAAACACACAGACATACACAGATATGCACACACACAGACACAGTGACATCAGATTTTGGTAAGGCAACAAGCTAGAGGGCTTGTTCAGTAGGGCAGTGATGGTGAATGCAAGGTTGGGGTCTGCAGATCTGGAAACCAGAAGGATGTCTAGTTGCTGAGGGCAAGGCCAGACTATGGGACTAGATGGGGGAGTGTGAGGAATTGGGGGAGTCATGTTAGTGAGCTGGTGGGGCAGATGCTGCTCTAGATTTTCACATCAGATGGAGGTGGGATCTGGGGCCAGCAGGAGTCACCTGAAGAACGGTTGGATGTCCTGACGTCCAAAGTTGGTAGCCATTTCCACACTCCGGATGGGGTGGGGAGGAACAGCCCAGGCTCAGAGTTGGAGGCCTTGCAGGGTAAGCTGGATTTCTGAGCCCTAGGATTGAGGACTGTACAGGTGGTTGAGAGCCGAAAGGGCCAGGGTAACTGTCCTCAGATCCCTGCTCTTGACAGGCCCTCGGCTTCTCGTCAGTGAAATGGACGGGTGAACACTAGTTGCTGTGTGGGACTCTTCGCTTCAGGGCTGTTCCTTATGATTTGCCCAGTTGCTGGGGTGATGAGTACTCCCTACTCCCCCTAATTACTGAGCCCTAAAATTCAATTAAGAGAGAGAGCTGACAACCCTGAGTCCTTTCTCTCTGAGCTTTGCTAGAGAAGCAAGAACCTCAGGGTCTGGGGCAGGTGAGATGGGTTTCCAGGTGTTTGGAGTTCAGGTGTGCACAGCTGTGGGCCCCAAGAGACAGAGATGAATGGATTGACATAGAGTGACAGTAGGTCCTGACATGATACCCAGCCCTAGGCCTCACGGTGGCTTCCACTGTTCCAGTTGTGGAAACTGAGGCATACAGCAAAGGCAAGAAGAGTGTCTGGCACAAGCCTGTAATCCCAGCACTTGGGAGGCAGAGGCAGGCAGATCTCTGTGAATTTGAGGCCAACCTGGTCTAGAAAGTGAGTCTAGGACAGCCAAGGCTGCACAGAGAAACCCTGTTTGGAAAAACAAACAAACAAAAAGAGTGTCTGGCACCAACTTTGGGGTGTCAAAGTCCTGGGCAAATGGGTCTCTGAGTCCTGTTCTCCCTGGGAAGTGAAGTGACCACTGTGTAGATCAAAGGACTCTGCCTGACTTATCCTGAGGACTGATGGACTCTCCAGCCACTCAGGGCTTGGATCTGCCTGTGTGTTCAGTATGTGTGTCTGTGACAGGAGGAGCCACGGTGGCCTCTGACCTCATCCTGTCATTTCATCATGCAGTCGGCCCAGTCCCAGGCCCAGAGCACTGAGGAGAGCCGGGGAGTCCCCACATCGCCCCTGCTGGGCCTCAGCACCTGTGCCAAGGCCGTGAATACGCCAGCATTGCCCACCCCTCCTGTAGAGCTTTCTCCAGGCTGCAGTGGACTTCTACATTAATCACTGCTAATTGCTAGTGGGAGTCGTTCCTGTCAAGAGCCATTATTCCTGGGAATAAAGAAAAATAAAAGATGTCCCCTTTCAGGAAGGCAGCTTGGCCTGCGGAGGAACAATGACAGGCCTGAAGGAGGTCCCCTGGCCCAGCCCACTTCCAGGGGTTTCCAAAATGCATGTGACAGACTCAGGTTCCTGGCTTTGGCTGAATGCTCGGAGAAACAGAACATCCATCTTGCTCTCACATTTTCTCAAGTTGTTGTGAGTTTCCTTGAAACCCTGAGGGCTTTTTTTTTTCTTCTTCTTCTTTTCTTTTTTTGGCAACAACAGCTGGGAATAAGTTGACACTTTCTGCTTATTGCGGGGACTGGCTCAGGAAAGGGGGCTACGCTTGCCAGCCCTCGATCCCTTATCCCCCCACCCCCAGCCAAGATCTATTCTGTCTTTGGGGTTTCTAGAGCTGGCGGCCAGGCTCATAGGCTTTCTAAGTGGTCAGTAGGGACAGCGGAGTGGCGTAGGACTGGTTTTACATGTGAGTTTTATCCTGTGGGCTTTGAGGCCTCCTCCCTTTGAAGGACCCCCCAAAACAGATGGGCCAGGGGGATATTTTTCATGTCCTTTAAAAGACCTTTCCTATACTTATGTAGTGTTGGCGCATGTCTTAAATCAGTTTTTTTTAAACTGGAATTTTGACTGTTATTTTCTTATAGAGTATCACACCTCATGTCCGTCAGTACTGACTGAAGCTCTAAACATGGGGAACATGAGATGGGAGTATAACACACATATGGAGCTCAAGCACTCTGCATCCATGTGCATATATAATGCTGCTCTGTGTGTGTGCCTGCATGTGAACGCAGGTGTGCCTGTGTACGCATGCGTGCACGTGCGTGAGTTTTTGCTGACGTGCATGTGCACTGCTGCCTGCTTGCTTGTGTCGTGAACATGCTCACACAGGCACACGTGTGCAAGTATCTTTGCTGACGTGTCTACATCGGGCCATACCGTCAACCCGCCTGTGTGTGTATACCTCTGTGTATACACATTCTTGCTTGTGTAGACATAGCGCATAAGAGTCAGTGCATGTACATGTGTGTAATACATGCATTCATGAGTGTGTTTCTGAGCTCCCACGCTCGCTATTCTCTGTGTGCGTAACAGGAAGGCCTCTGTGGTTTTGGATTCCCCATGCTTTGTGGTTCTGATTCTGTCACTCTAGCTCTGCAAACTTTACGGCTGAGACGGTGTGCAGAGGACTGGCTTGGTCTCTGTACTGAGAACTGGCCCAGGAGAATGTGGGATCCCTGGTCTTTAGTCCTGACCTTCATGTCACACGGAAGCACAGAGCTGGCAGGGTGCAGAGCAGATGATAGGCGGGACACAGCACCCTGAGGCTCCCCCAGGCTCATGAGCTCTCAGGTCCTGTCAGGTCTCTCTTCCCTTGTCGTAGATCCACCTCCAGAGGGACCTTCCCCACTCCTTCCGCTGCTGAGGTCCAGCACTGGAAGTCAGCAGTCGTGGCCAGATCCAGCTCCTCCTGAGACCCCAGCAGGTTATGGCCTCATTTCCAAGGACAGCTCCAGAGTCCCTCTGGCCCAATCTGGAGCCCTTGTGTTTATCACAGAGTTTGAAAAACACTTCCACACGCGCCTGTTCAGCCTTTTGACTGAGGTGTGGGCTTCCACCTTCCACCCCCAAGCCTCAATGACGGTGGTGGACATTCTGAGGGGACAGTGCCATCTTTATTTCTGGCTGAATAGACTGGTGAGGTTTCCATCTCCTTCCTCTTTGCTACATCATATACTTCTGGAGAGAGCTAGAAGTTGATGACCCAATGTCAGAAGGACCCAGGCTCAGCTTTGTACAGCCTCTCCTAGTTGGTGCCTGGAGAGTCTTGCATCCTGACCCATAAAGCAAGGTGTTGTGAGGATGGGGTGGGCAGAAGGTGAGGTTGCCGAGAACTCAGAACAGCTGGTTGGGGTCAGGAGCAGATAAAGTTAGGAATCTCTGCATCTCCAAGCGTGCTGGGCCACCTCCACCAGCTTCGGAGTCTCGGTGAAGGACCAGATGGTGTTTTGAGCATTTTAATAAGAGCTATTTGCAGTGTTGCTGCTGTAGAAAAAAATGCCTGCTTAATGAGCGAGTGCACGTTGGTAGTGAGTTAAAGGCGCTCGGATGTTTTAAATATTATGTATGTTGCGTTCGTGTTAACAAACCTGATTTTTAATTACACCTTCTCCTGCTGCCTGGCTGGGCTGGGCAGGGGAAAGGGAGAGAGACAACCAGACAACAGTGTGGTTGGCCATTAGAAGTGACAGTCGGATCCTTTGGGTCTCCTCAGCCGTCGCACAGGCCCCAGAGCTGAGTGCTGGGCTGGGGTGAGGTGGCTCCCTCTTCTTAAGACTCATTTCCTAGCTACTACATTAGCCCTGATCCTGGCTGCATGTTAAACTCATCTCAGCCATGCACTGAGCCCTAATCTCCGCTTATAGGCTAAGCCTTGATCCCAGTAACCTATTGAGCACTGACCCTGGTCTTAGGCTGAGCTGTGATGTCAGCCATAGGCTGAGAGCAGATATCAGGCACTATCGGAATCTTAGTCTTGGTTACAAACACAGTCTCATTGCTGATCACAGGTCTGTGCTCACATTAGATCCGGACCAAGGCCTCGGATCCCTCTCCTAGTGCCTCTCAGGCAGGTAAACTTGGCTCGGGGGCGGGGGGGGGGTGTACATTGGGCTCTGGAATGGTAATGTGGGGAAGGTGGCTGGGCTGGGATCCGATCCCTGGCGGTGTTATTCAAGCCACTGTGGGAGATGTGTTGATGACCCTCTGTTCAATCCATGGCTACCCACAGCCCCATGGGTTGCTGCCTTACCTAGCGGGTTACCCACGGAGAAGCATGGGACTAGCTGTCACCTGGTCATATGGAAGAAAGCATCAATGCAGGGACCTTGCCTGGTCTGGTGCCAGCAAATGATGACTGCAGACACTCAGTGCCGGAGATGGTCACTGCAGGGACGGTGCCCAGCTGGGTGCCCAGAGGGTCTCCACTGTTGGGATCTGTCACTTTTATTTTGTGGCAATAATGAAAACACTGAATTAATGAAGACATTATGCAAATTACATATTTTTAGTGTCGTATTTATGAGTTTTTTGCCCAAAGAAAAGCTGCTTTAATTGGTGCAATTGACTCTTTAACAAGCCCTCTTTTCACATTTTTCAAAAAGCGACACCTTTCTGAGTAGAGACTCAGCCGGAATCCCATGGGTTTTCCTGAGCTCGAATCCTCTCGGCACCAGCAGGGTATGGCAGAAACAACTCCCAGGTGGCCTGCCTAGCCATGTCCCCTACACTGCTGGCCTGCCAGCAAGTCTCCTGACTTCACAGCCAAAAGATGCTGTTGCACAGAGGTGAAGTTTCTGTGGTTCCCCGTGCATAGGAACCTTCATTGGTTCACATGGTTCAAAGGAGGAAGCTAATGCTGCTATCTGGCCTTCAGAGTTCTTCTTCCAGCCTCCTCAGTGCCCACAAGACTCTTCTTCCTTGCTCCAGAGAGTCTTGCTCGGATGGGGTGCCTGGTAATTGTTGGGCGAGCGAATGGTGGTTTCCTTGGCCATTCCTCTAGTATGCTGCTGGGAGATTCTGGCAGCCTGAAGATTCCTGAAGATCCCAGGGTTCACACAACCACATAGGCAGAGAGGGCTCACCACATCTTTCATGACCCTCCCACTTTATTGTGGAAGGCTTGGCAGATCTCACTTCATTCCAGTCTTTCATACTTCGAGGTGTTTCATTTTACTCTGCCCTCCCCCAGGAACATCCCTCTCCTGAAGGTTCCTGGTGGCTTTTGGGCCTCAAGTCAGACATAGTACTGGGATGATTTTAGCTTTATACCTTGGCAAGAGCTGTCTCTCCTTCTACATAGGGTCCACCTAAGTCTCCCCATCCCAATTTCTGGTTCGCTCCAGCATGCAATGCTCAGACTGTGTAGCCCAAGATCCTTCTGAGGTTATTTCTCTGTGGCTGTGTACATACAACATGGTTGGATTGCCAGCCCTGTTTTTCTGGCAGCTTCTATACACACGCTCTAGGCTTCTCTGCACTTGCCCTTCTCTGTGTCCATGCTGTGTACTACCTGCCCTGTGGTCTAAGCAGGAGCAAGGGCAGGTGAAGTTCCTGAGGCAAGAGGGAGATCAAAGTGGTGGACTGGAGTGGTGCCTCAGGCAGGCAGCACGTCGTTAGCCACTCACACTTGCAAACATCCAACACACCAAAAGTGGACCATTTCACTTACAGCTGCGTTTGAAGATGCATGGGAAAATAATCTATTTTTACAAAATCTTGACCTTGAGCCTGGATCTGTGGGGCAGGTCCTAGCCTTCCTACTCCCTGGGATCCTCCCGTATCTGCTCAAACCAACTAGCTAGACACATTCTAGCCCTGTTCCCAGCTTCCTGAAGCACAAGGACTCTCCACTGCACTCCATGAGGGCAGAGGTCCTCAGAGAGCTCTTGCATCCTTGTTTGAGTGACAAGCACCAATAGTTGTATTTTTCCCGGGAGGACTAGGGATTGTAAAGCATAATGCTCCTTCCACAGCTCTGCCGCTGCCACAAGCTCTCCTGGGTCCAAAAATGATGGACAAAGAGCCTGGTATCACTGTGTTCCGATTCTCAAGAGATGCCATGCTCCTGGCTGCTGTTTGCAGTGCTGAAGCACCACTCCACACTGCTGGAAAGTTTTCTCTGGGCCTAGGTGTATGCAGGGTGCTGGGTACCGGTGTCTGCTAGGAGTGACAGTCTTCCTGCAGACCTTAAGAAAGGAGTCTCCGTTTGTTTTTCAGGGAAATCCGAGGCTATGGAGGGCCTGACTCCTCCAGGGCCACATAGTGAACAACTGGTCCTTTTTCTTGGAGCTGGCAACCTGGCCGCCATGGGACCTGCTTTCTTACTGCTGCATGATGCTAGAGGGAGGACGGGCTGGCTGGCTGGGAATGGCTGTGACTGGGGTATCATGGTAGAATCTGGTGCTCTCTGGGTTCTTGTCCCAGCCCTTCCTGTGACCTGCAGGGTGAGCTTGTAGCCTTGCTTCCTTTGAACTGGGTATTCAAGATGACTCTGGAATGGAAATCTGGCTTTGAGGGTGCCTTTTGCTTCTGCCAGGATGGGACAGAGGAGGACAGGATTCACCCTGTGAGCCTGGAGCTGTCTAGACAAAGCTCTCAGACTCCCTACAGGCACAAAATAGCAGCTGGGTGCCAGCTCCATCCCTGCTGGGAACAGATGCTGCCTCAAGGGGGCGGCAGGTGGCTAGCAGCAGGAGGGGCTTGGCTGTTTGCTGCAGTTCTCTAGCTTCAGGCCTGAGCACTATGGGCCTGGGTACTGCTGGCCATGTCACTGAGTCGGACAGTAGGAGGATGGGCAGGGCCTGAGGCTGGGAGGCTGTGCCAGCTGCCACACCTTTGTTTCTAGGGCATTCCAAAGGCCTAGCCTGGCAGGTGTAATGCTTCCTTCCTTAGGTAAGGAAACCTGGAGAGTGAGATCGAGAGTCCACCAGGTCCCATGGAAGGTGAGACAGAATGGGACTGGGCTGCCGGAAGTCACAGGACGGGGTGGTGGTGGGGACGGAGCACACTGTCCTTGGTAGGGTGGGGAGCAGACACATTCATTTATTTATTCTTTTGTTCACTGGTTACCTTGCTGGGGTTAAATTCTCATCTGTACTTGGCCTGGCTCATTGGGGACTGGGGGCTATGCTGAGTTTACCTCAGAGACTCAAGTTGGTCATGTGTGAAGCAGAGGGATTGCAGTTAGCGGGCCTCTCCCAAAGGCCCTTTTAGAGCTTAGGTGGCTCACACATGTGGCTGCCCAGCTCCTAGCCCTGATGTTTGTCAAACCTGGGGATGCTTGAAGCAAGGCTACCCTCCCTCTTGTTTCTCTCTATTTCTGCCTACTCCCAACACAGGTGGCCTGACATGGAGCCAAAAGGCTCAGATGGCTACTTGACTCCATCAAGCCAACCTCT
This sequence comes from Pachyuromys duprasi, assembly GCA_028658305.1. Lineage (NCBI taxonomy): Eukaryota > Metazoa > Chordata > Mammalia > Rodentia > Muridae > Pachyuromys > Pachyuromys duprasi. The sequence continues at coordinate 25,483,428 of CM053752.1, read as the reverse complement.
TGGTGACTCAGTTTCCCTATCTGCAAAGTAGGAGGTTGATAAGTCTCGTATTAGGAAAGGATTATATGAAAGGGGGCCATGGAGCTGAAGCTCTGGGGACAGGAAAGCCTGGCATATGCAAGTTCCCAGGGATGGGATATCATGGTCAGAATCTTCCGGGTACCAGGCAGGGGTGGATCCAGGGAGCCAGTGATAAATCATCTTTTGAACTTCAGGTCTAGTGGTGTGAGGCCTGTGTCTTGGTTAGTTTAGGGGTTCAGGGATGGATGATCAATGTCTGTGTGACCTGATCAAGGTTTGAGGCACACTCTAGGCTCTAATCAGTCACCCTCTTCTGCTTCCTGGTGTCTCCTCTGGGGACTGGGAAGTCACTCATCCTAGTTACTGCATGCTGTGCTATCCACCAGCCTCCTCTCTGGACCCTGATTGGTTGAGGGGGCTGTAGGAGGTGCTTGCACTCAGTCACCCACTTGGAGAGACAGAGTTCTTGCCTTCTGTTCAGGTGCAGTGCTCAGCTCGGTGGGGGCAACAATTAGCTGGGAACAAGGCTGCCCTTGCCCAGCTCTGCTTTCACCTCTAGAATGAGGTAGGGATACCGGAAATTATTCCCTTCCTTGATGTCTTGTTACAGCTCCAGGAGAGGAAATTGGTGGAATCCAGACACCCCCCTGCCAACAACCCTAGGCTTCCTAGAGCTCCTTGTCCTCAGCCGGGATGCTGGCCTCAGAAGCTTGGATGGCTCTCTCAGGCAGCTCCCGAGGGCTTGACAGACCACTTGAGGGCAGGAGGCTGGATTCTGGAAGCTTCTGGGGCTTAGGAGTCATTGGAAGAAGGGTGGGTTGGGAGCCTGAAGTCAGAGTAACAGCTAGGGGCCTAAAGGAGTCCACACTGCTGAGCAGTGGACTGTTTAACACACAGGCTCTCCAAAGTGCGTTTTACAAATGGGGAAACTGAGGTCAGAAGTAGAGAGGCAGCGTATCTCAGGCACTGGGTTGCTCTGTGTGGGATGTGCCTAGGAAACTCAGAGAGGGGATATGTGGGTCTCAGTATTTTGGGCAGGTAGAAACTCCTTTGACCATGGCTTATGACCTCATCATAGTTCCAGTCCACAAGTCCACAGCCCTTCCCCACTCCATGCCAGGTTCTTAGGGAAATCTTGTTTGTATCACACCCTGAAATCTGGTACAGGACAGGTGGTCCATGGCCAGCCACTGAGGGAGTGGTCTCCCATAGAGCTGCATAAGGGGTGCAGCTGTCAGCTGAGAATTTGGGGTTTTGATGGGCTGGTTTGTAAATGGTGCCTTACTCTGTACATGCTGCCTCTCATGGCCAGATGTGGGGAGCCTGTTACTATCCTACCCAATACCAGGTGTCTTCTCTGAAGGAAGCCATTTCACATACCTGCTGCCTCCTTGCTGGGGTGCGGAGGAGCCATGGAAGGTGTTAGGTGAGGGTATGATGTAGCCTTTTGGGAACACTGGGCGTGTTCTGGTCCCAGCCAGATGATGAGGTTCATGGGCAGATTTCAAGAGTTGAGAGGGGTTATCAGGGAGGGCAGGCAGAAGGCAGCTCATCAAGGGTGGCTGGTCTGAGAGGGCGCCCATCAGAAGTGGTCAACGCTGTCCCTTTGTCTCAAATGACTCTTTGTTCGAGAGCCTTGGACAAGGAGGCTGTGGGTCTCTCGTGGGTTGGCCTCCTCCCATGTGTTCTGATAAGGAAGGAGAGGGCAAAGGGCTCTCAGGCCTGACCAAAGTTGCCTAATTCTGGGTGGAGTGAAGAGAATGGTGTGAACTTAGGCAGCCAGGGACCCACATTCACACACACTACATGCACATCAATTCATGGAGATGCAAACACTCACATATGTACAAAAGGAACATACAACAACACATACAGACATACCCACCTCTCACACCCACTCAGACACGTGTGATACCACACAAAGATACACACAAGTGCACACACCTATGTGAATTCTTGAAAGCCTAAGTATGCCTGGCAATAGGCCCAGGATGTCTTGTCCTTGCCTGTCCAGCTTGTGAGGGACAGTGATCAGAGGGTCTAACTAAGCCCATGAACACATTGGAGTACTTATTAGCTTCATGGTTCCCTGCACAGTTGGAGATTCATTGCTACAGGGCGAGTGTGGAAAGCTCCAGGGCAGACTGAGCATGAATGTCCCTATGGATGCCTGGCTCTTGGCAACTAGTCCTGCTCCAAGGTCAACCCCCTGCTGCCAGCCAGCCTCTGTTCTTCTGCATTGGGGCAGAGTGGCAAGCCCACACTGGGACCCACTTCCTGCCACATGGCACCTTAGTTTTCTTTGGTCTGTGAATGGCAGATTCCCATATGGTTTGACAGGCTGTCACAGATGGAGTCTAATAACCCCATACTGCCTCGGTCACCACCATAAAGCTTAGCTTCAAAATCCAGTTCCAGCCTAAGGGCCCAGCCGCTGCTCAGAGTGGAAATCTGAGGCACACAGTTTAGTGTGCAGTTTTCGTCTCTAGATTTGGGGACCTACTTGCTTAACCTCCCCCTAGGAGGTGATCAGGGGAGAGGCGTTCACTGCCTGACCATCACTGTCCATTGGGTGGTGTCCTTTAACCTTCTGTATAGCTGCAGACTCAAACAGAAGCAAGCCCTATCCATCCCATGCACCCACACACTCTAGGCTCATTGCCCGTTCCTGTTATACCAACACAAAGCCACAGCCCAGCATCCACACCGGCATGGTGCTGCAGACACATGGACTGTAGGAGTCACTTGGTCCCGTCTTTATGTGAGCACAGCACGAGGAGCACAGTAGAGCAAGCCTGACCCCATACCCTCTAGGGCAGGGGTTCTATGTAGTTATCTGTTCCATTATATCCAGTCTTGCCTCATGGCTCCTTCCCATATTGGATGCATTAGAGGCAAATGGCCCCCACCTTATGGTTGGTACCCTTCCACATCCTTGCAGCTCCTCCTTAGGGCATTCTCGTGGCATCACAGGGCTGGCTGCACCTCAGCCCTCTGAGCAACCCAGGGCAGCTGCTGTAGATGGAATGGTGTGGGCAGAACAGGTGAGGAGCTGGCCCTGCCCGGGCTCTGTGGCCCCTCAGACAAGACTGCCTTCATCCCGTCCCTTCCTTTGTCATTGGCCAGCTCTGTGCTGGCAAGGGACGCCATTCAGAAGCAGATGTCCCCCAGTGTCCTTTAGGAAGTCACCACATTTGGAAGGAACCAGAGTTTGTCCCTGGACATGGAGGCCACGCTGCCGAACACATACATTTCTAATTAAAATAGAAATTAATCCTCTCCCCAACTACCTGCTATCTGCAGCTGAGTGAGCACAAGCCTTATTCTGCTAATTAATGTTATCACTGTTAGCATTATTTACATAAGCAGATAGGATTCACGCAGGCGTGTGGGAGCTGATGAGAAACTTAATTTTTTTTTTTAAGTTAAAAACAGTGAATTACCTTGACCATCTGTATTGCATTCTAATCACAGATGTACAGGGCTGTTTATGTCACCCTCCCCAGCACACAGTGACACCTTCTTTGATGCACTGGACACTTGTTTTAAATGAGGGCCATGGAGCGTACAGAGGGGGAGTGGTAGCCAGGGCCTGCAAGGCTCAGTGTACATGATCTACTTTTGCCTGGTGTTGGAGGTTTTTGTTGCCCAGTTAAATAGATTCTAAACACCACATTAAGATCTCAAAAAAGCTCCTGGCAGATTAATGAATCATACTAAGTGCTCTCTCATTTAGCAGTGTGTCGGGAGCTCTGAGCCTCTGTGGGAGGTGAGGTGTGGTGCCTTCAGGGGCTGCCCTGAGTGGTCTGTGCCAAGGTGTCCCTGGGCCTGTCTAAACCCTATCTGCTCTGGAGATCTTTTCCTAGCTTTGTGCCTGGGCCCTGTAGTCCCTGTTCTGGGATGCTACCTCTTCCTGGGGTGTGGCTGTGATTTCTGTTTTCTTCCCCCACCAGACTGTACATTCCTTGAGAGGCTCAGTGACAGTGTTCCCCAGCCTGCTCCCCATATAGTATACCTAAGTGCCTGGTAATTGTTGGACAAACCTTGTGAATGTATGACCTGATCTCCTTTGCCCCATGGTTAGCACCCTGGGTTGGCTGAATGCTGAACGAAGCTCTAAAGTTTCAGTTCCCAGAACCTCTGGTTAAGTCCTCATGTCTCAGAGCTGGGTGGGTGCTGGCTAACTGTGGCCTCCCTGACCCTATTCTCTTCATCTTCTCCCAGAGGAGATGACCCATCCCACCTGCCAGCCTGAAATGGCTACACCGTACCACCTTTGAGTTACACAGCTCTGGGGGCTGTAAGGATGTCTGGGTAGTAGGCTAGAAGCCATGTGGAGAAGGGACAAGGACAGAGAATGGAATTTCTGAGGCATTACCCCCGCCCCACCGCCCCCATGAAGGGAACAGATGCACCATCTCAAAGAGTTTCCTCCTCCAAAGAGACTCTAGTATGCTTTTCCCCTTCTTGAATGAAGGAAAGAATGAGGCTGAGTGGAGAGTAATTACTGAAATTGAGGCGGAAATTTGCCATGAAAAGGAGAGAAATGAGGATCAGGCAGGAAGTCTCCTGGCCCCAGCCTGTTCTGGAGCTTTCTTGCCCAGCCAAGGGCACCCAGGCTTTTGCACCTGGTGTCAGCCCCGAATGGCTGGGGTCTGAAGACTGCAGCAATCAGGCCTGCTTCAGGTGTGCTGACATCCTTTGGCTCCTCTGCCCCAAGCCTCACGGCATGGCACAGTATGTGGAAATCCCTCCAAGCCTTGCGCTGTGTGTGGTCTTTCCATTTGCAGAGCTAGAGATATTGTGAGTGGGAAATTTGACTCCTCTTTGGGTGGTAGGAAGATAGGCATTGGGCACAGGCTTCCTTCCTCCCAGGTCTTTTCTTTCTAGGTGGCAGCATTGCTATGATCCTTGTGTTTACAGGACGACACTGCACACTAGCTGTGTCCTTTGATCCTGCCCTGAACAGAGGCTGCTGCTTGAGCCAAGGGGTAGGGGACTGCCATCCTCACACTGCCCCAAACCTAACCTACCTCAGTGCTCTTGAAGCATTTGGCAGAATTCTGCCCAAGAGATGGGAGGGAAAGGGTCAAGGCTATGCTCTACAGAATCAACCTGTCACAGTTCTAGTCATCTTGATACAAAGATGACTAGATACACCTGGGAAGAGGGACTCTGTTGACTAACTCCCTCCATCAGATTGGCTTGTGTGCAAGTCTGTGGGACGTTTTCTTGATTACCGACTGACGTGGTAGGGACGACCCCTCTGTAGGCAGTCCCATCGCTGAGAAGGTGGGCCTGGATAGCTGAACAAACTGTGGGACAAGGTAGGGCCTCTGCTGTTTCTGCTTCAGTTCCCACCTTCAGATTTCTTTCTGACTTGAGTTCCTTCCATGGCTTCCCTCCAAGGTGGACTGTAACGTATAAGATGAGATGAGTAAACCCTTTCCTCACCAAGTTGCTTTTGGGCATTGCGTTGATCACAGAAACAGAGAAGGCAAAGGAGGACCTTCCCAGCCCATGGCCACAGCCCTCTGACACTACTTTCCCACACAGCTCACTGTACTGTGGGAGCCTGGGAGAGACCAGAGGCCCAAGCTCTGTCACCTATCTCTGAAGTCTCTGGGGGTCAAGGCAGCCTCAGATAGCTGTGTCCTAGGAAGCCTGCCCATTTAGCGTTCCCTGTACCTCGCGAGGGTGAGGCATATATCCCTAAGGTCTTGTCTCTCCACCTGTGGACCAGGCAGGGTGATGGTGTTGATGCCCTCCTTGTGTTGGATGACATGGCTTCCGTGTTCCAGATTCCAGAGCCTCAGAAGCATAGAATGGGGTATTTACTGATGGTGGAGAGGTTCCCCCACCCTGGGACAGATCATCTGGTAGGAACCGCCTGGTTCCCTCAGGCAACAAGAACCTTTTCCTATCATCTTGTAGAACCTCAAAGGTTGACAAAGGACCATACTTGACCTGGACTGCCTAATTGCTCAGACTTCTTGCAATTTTCCTCAGTTCTTCTTCTCTTTAAACCTAAACCTCATGTCAACATCCTGAAAATGGCTGTGTGTTCCCTGAACTGCTTTGTTCCTCTTTCTAGCATTTGACTATTCGCCTTTCACTACCATCCCTCATCTCTTTCATTGACATCATTGGACAAGTGGCCTTTGGGGTCAGTCAGAGCTGGGCTTTGCCCTAATGGTAGGCTGTCACTCAGATATCAGCAGGCTTGAAGGTCACTGAGGACAAACCCCTCCCTCATAATCTGCACACCTAGCACCAGGAGCTGTGTGACTATAATGACAAGGATCTGAGTTGAATATCTGGGCTTGTGTGGAGGCAGGGTATTTTAAACTGTCTAAAAGATTGTAAGATTGCTGTCCAGCAGAGGCTTTCCGATAGGGACCAATGTCCCCCTCCCTGCAGAGTTAATCCAAATGGGCCTGTCAATCACCCGGGTGGGAGAATGCCCCTCCCGTAGCTGCCACAAAGTCTAGAGGCTTCAAGAAAATAGTACAGAGCCTTTGTAAACGCACAAGCTGGTACAGTGGTCCTTCTGGTACCATTCACTATGTCTTTGAGAGTGTTTCTCTCTGCAGGGGTCCCTTTGACCACTGCCCACTCTGATCCTTGAGAATGTTTCACATTACCCTGGAATAGAGACTGTCTGTCTTTTGTATCCCGCTTGCTGTGTCTTATGATAGAGATCATGAGGACCGAATCAGGGAGCCGAGAGAAGCCCAGAGCAAGGTCCTCATAATGTTAAAACTGCTCATAGTTCTACTGTGTGCAGCAGGGCTGCTGAGAGCAGTCCTGGATCACACAGCAGCAAACTAGTCTTGGTCCTACAGCCTCAGTCCCTAATTCTTCCCACAAGGCTCCCAGAAGCTAACAGGACAACCACAGCTTCTGACTGTGCAACTGAGCCAAGGGCCACCCAGGCAGCACTGGACTCGGGAGGAACCTAGGGTTCACAAACAGAGATTTATTTTTCTTTTGTTTAGATAGTATCTTACTGTGCAGCCCAGGCTGGCCTTGAATTTGAAGCCCTTCTATCTCCACCTCCCAGCCGCTGTGATTACAAGGGAATACTCAAACCTAGTATAACTGTAGATGTTTGACAGCATGGGGTCTGTGGTTACTTGTTTGTTACACGTCATAGACAGCTAACACAGCCTCCAGAGGCCTGATCACTTCTTACCTAACGTTGGCTGCTTTTGTGTGTGTGTTCACAAAGAAAAGATTGTGCTCGTAGACTGTCTCTTCACCTACAGTCTAAGCAGACCGATGGTGGTGGGGGTGTCCTCACAGTGGGACAGCTGGCTTAAGCAGGGGGAGGTGAGGAGACTGCCTGAACTTTCGAAGTGTCCCGTGTCCTGCCTCTGACCCCAGCTGTGCCCTCCCTCTATCTCCCTGAGGGAAACCACCACTTTGACCTGCCACTCAAATCCAGAAGGCTTTGAGGTGGTTTAATGGTTACAGAGCTTCTTCACAAACCCAACCATCTATGTAACAGGCATGAAATTAAAACACTGGGTTTACGGAGTTTGTGGGTAGAGAGCTGCCAAAGAGAGGACTTTCAGGATAAGACTCAGCACGGTTTTATGTCGAAGCCTTCCACCCTTTGACCGATGCCTGTGTGTTCATTTAGGAAGGGCCTGGAGCGGTCAACATATGTTTGACTAGTGGGCCAGATGCCTGCCTCTCAACCTAAAGAAAGCCTCTTCTTTTGTGTGAAGGTGATGGGGCCAGGAAGTAAAGATTGGCTTTGGGGCATGGATGAAGTTGGGTCACAGGGTCTGATTCTTCGAATGTGTCTCTGTGGGGTGGGTGAGGCTTCTCTAAAAAAAAAAAAAAAAAAAAAAGGAAAAAGTGAAGCCCTAGTAGAAGTCTCAATTGTCCTGTCTCCCTGCTAGGCTCCTAGCTGGGCTGTTTCTGGCTGCTGTTCTATGCCCAGCCTGAGTTAAAGGTGTAGCAGTCAGCAAGTTGAGGCCTGGTTGCAGAAACAAACATGCCCAGTCCTAGGGACCACACAACACAAGTCTCTTGCTCAAGCAAAGTGTGATACAAGCTGGTATCATGGTCCATTTGGTATTTTGACAAAATATCGCAGACTAAGTGCTCCAAAAACAACAGACATTTGTTCCCCAGTGCTGGGAGCTGGAAGTCCAAGGTCCTCTCATGGCTGCTTTATGACCCTTGGATGGTGCCATGGTCTTTGAAAGAGTAGGTAGGTTCTCCATTCCAGACATGGCATTTTAGGTGCCGAAAATGCCTAGAGGCATTTTCAGCTTCAGAATTGGCCTTCTGCTCCATCTCACCTTGGGCAGTGTCAGGGGCCCACCATAGGACCATGGGCTGCTGAGGACAGATGAGCAGGAGATAGCCAAGAAATGAATCTTACAATCACGCTCCTTCCTGTCGGACCTATGGGTTAGCTGGGGCTTCAGAGCCTGTTCTGACCCAGACTCACCCGATCAGTCTGCAGAGGGTAGCTCAATGCGATGCCAGCCCCCATCTCAGCGCAGACAGTTAGGATCTGCTTCCTGTTCATGCTGTATGCTACAAAGTAGGTTCATGGGGACACAGGAGCTCCACTTTGCAGAGTCTCATGGCTGGGGAACAATGAACAACAGAGATCCTAATTCTATGCCTCAGAAAATAAAGAGGGATGGCGGATTCAGCTACCTCATCTCTGGGGTCTCAGTGGCCTCCACTGAATGTCTCCATCACAATGTGTGGGGAGAATGGGAGCTCATGTTCTGTTGCCCGCCTGTGTCCCAGGGTAAGGAATGTGAGGATAGGCGTGGGTGGGGAGCCCCACGACAGAGCCACCATCATCTTCAGAAAGTGACATTTGAAGGAGGCAGCCTGGAGCACACTTAGCGTTTGAGTGTCACACTGAGTGTTTCCAGGGGCAGTAGTAGCTGCATTTGCAGTGACATGCCAGCCACCTGGCACAGGTTGGTATGGGACATGCAGGCAGGATCTCAGAGCTAAATACAGCTGCTGAGTTAACACTGAGAAGGCCCTGTCCTCTCCTGGTAAGCAGAGGTCCCACCGAGGACACAGGGGGATGAAAGATGAGATAGGGCACATGGGGTGGGGTGAGATAGGGGTGCGGCACCTGGCCCTCCCTCCCCCGTGGTGTCCTGAAGCAGGTTACAGTGTATGGCTCAGGGTTGAGACCCCCAAGTTCTTACTTTGGCAGCGTCGCCCGGTTCTTCCAATGTGACATTCAACTGACTCTTCCACGTGCTGATCATCAGTACTCTACATCCTGCTTTTCACCCAGGCTGCCCCTTTGGAGTCCACAGAAGGGTCCACGCTGAATATCCATAGGAGCAGAGTGAGGAATTAGGACCACAGAAAGACCACACTTTCGTTTTCCCAGCTCTTCCAAGGCTCTGTGGGTCCGGGTTAATGTTGTCTTTTGTGGAGGATGGTACCCATAGCTATTGGAAATTATTCATGTGAGACTGGTGCCTTCCCGATGGGAAGGCCAGGGTGCTTAGTACTTTCTGTTGCTAGGTACAGTGTGGTGAGTGGCAACCCATCCTACAGGGGCCTCAGAGCTGGACATCGGAGCTGGTCTTGCAGTCATTGCTGGGTAGAGCAAGATGCCCCCCCCCCCCAGGCCCAGTAGATCAGGGGTGATATATGGAGAGTTAGTTTTATGCAGCAGTAGCTTCAGCTCTTTTGGAAATAATTCACACCCTATCAGCCCCTCCCCACCCTGGGCCTCTGTATTAGTCAAAGTTCCACTATGATGACTGAATACAGGACAGACACAGGTTAAGGGTGGAAGGATTTACTTTGGCTAATGGTTTAAGCTCATAGCCTTTTGCCTCTGTGTCTTCTGGACCTCAACGAAGAGAGTATGGTGGTGGTAGAGTGTGCTTACTCACAGCAGGAGAGAGAGGAGAGAAACAAGAAGAGAGCAGGGCCTCTCAAAGACGTGCCCTGGTGACTCATCCTCCCCAGGCCCTGCTGTTTACAGTCCTACTACCTCCCCCAAAAGGTCCATTCAAACTTGAATCTACCAACAGATTAAACCAGTGCCTTCGTAAGCACTCAAACACACCCTGGAGTCATGCTTCCTAACCCCCTGGCTTTTCTCACTTTCAGTCAGGACCCAAACTAACCATCACACTAAGCAAGGGCAGAGACCTAGGTATGGCCATGTGGTGTCGAGTATTATTAACCTTGGGACCCCTTTCTGCTGCGGCCGTGTGTGGTGTGAAGCAGGGATCTGTGTGGAAAGATGTAGCTCTTCCCTTGGCCGTAGGAAGAACCCTGCAGGCCATCCTCCAAGGCACAGGCTGAGGAACCAGCCAGGCCTCACCTGCTCTTCTTACCCCTTCTAGTAGATGCAGCTGGGACTGAGGACGCGAATGGGGCAAAGGCCTCCGTTGCTTTCGCTGCACCAGCTCTGAGAGGCAGAACTGGTCCATGCTTTTTTTTTTCTTCATGGGCTGAGTCCCTGCAAGCTGGGGCCCGATTCCACCTTCCTGGGCATTCCCTCCTTATGCCACATTTCCTACCTGCCTTTCTGAGGTCGGGCTGGGATATGGTTCCCTGGGAAGCTTCCTCATCTGGATCCTAGGCTGACTTCTGGTCTGTGCTGGTTACTGCAGCCTCAGCCATAGAATGCAGGTCACAGAACCAGGGGCTCCATGAAGGCACCTTCTCCATAGGTCCAGAGGTCTAGGCAGCCTGTGTTCACGTCGTTATGGCTTCTCATATTGGCTCTTCTGAATAGGCAAAACCTAGCTTCTGGTATCTAAGCAGTGTGAGCGTGTGTGTGTGTGTGTCTGTCTGTCTGTCTGTCTGTCTGTCTGTCTGTCTGTCTGTGTGGCAAGCTCTATGGAGTTTATGTCCTTTGTTCAATCACTGAGTAGTGTCATGAAGCTGGGCCTCTTGTTCTTCCTGGCACTCAATGGGGCACAGCCTTCTTGTCTCAAAGTCTGCACGGCTTAGCTCTAGGTTCTGCAGGGAACATCATAGTTAGCAGGATGAGCTGGGTGAGTCAGTGGTTGGCAAATGGTGTGCATGGCCTGGAGTAGGGCACACCTGGCCAGAAGTGTCTCCACTGCTACCAGGAGAGAGAGCAAAGGTGAGGGCAAGCACTCTGAGCTGAGACATTGCACAGCAGATACTGGGAACTCTGGGGACTCTCTGCTGAAGTCTGAGTAAGGCCACATGCAGTAGGTGTGTAGCACGTACATGTGTATGACATATGCCCTCTTTGTGTGATGAGCACATCCAGTCCAACAGGGGTGCTGCACAGCACCCATTCCACCCCTTTCTGCTTGGACGCAGTCCCCTCCCCTACTGCAGCTCCTGCGTCTCCACGCACACTGGCAAGACTCTCTCTGTCTCTGTTTCCATGTGCATTCTTCTCAATGCCAAAGTGGACTAAGTGGGTTGCCGAGTTGAATTTCCCATGGACTTGGTCTCCTACTTAACCTCATCTCATTTTGATCAGGACACAGAATTGCTTCATGTGTTTGCTTTGCTCCAGGCCAACCCTGCACACAATTACTCAGAGCAAATGGACGGCGGGAGGCAAAGAGCATGGCTAACAAGGCATCTTCTACTCCCACACCCTCCTCCCCACTGCGCACTCCGGGTCTACAGCTTTCCTCCTTGACCACTGCTCCTGTGACAGTTCCTCAGGGACAGAAGGGACACAGGCTCAGACCACAGTTCCAGGAACTATCCACAGGGAGGGATCCTTCGGAAGGCCCTTGGGATTTGGAGGTTTGTACAGTGAGTGGCAGCTCCTCTGGAGACTTAGTCACTCTGGCCATTCAATAAGCACTTTCCTTCCTCTGAGGTACCGTGTCCTTTCAGTGACCTTAAGCTTCCCGTGCTTGCATTTGCTCAGTCTGGCCTGACCTGACCCGGGTTCATGGGCCTAGTCTCTTAGTATCCTTGTTAGAAATTAAATTTAAAAAAATTTACTGTTCCCAGTAGCAACCACACCAATGAGAATGCAGTCCTGTGACCTCCTCACCCTGTCCTAGCTCATTTTCTACTGCTGAGACAAAAATACCTGTACCTGGGTAACTAAGAAGAAAGGAAGTTCATGCAAGGAGCTAGGAAGGTCAAAGCCAGGCTGCTTCATCATGGTGGTATGGGGAGGAGGCACAAGGGTCTGGTGCAGCTGCAACCCAGAGTGGGAAGCAGAAAGGTGGGTGGGCTGGGGGAGAAGAATGGCTTGTTCCCACTCCCATTGCCTCCAGAGCCAAGTCTCTCTCCAGGTCTACCTCCCAACACTGCATACAGAGCAACTGACATTTCAATGCCTGAGCTTCCGGGGTGCACACACTAAGCCCAGCACCTCCAAACAGTGAACAGCATGTGTGTGGATGTGTGTGTGTGAGAGAGAGTTGGCACCCGCAGTTTGGAGCCATGAACCCAGAAGGGTCCTGGGTAAACCCATGGTCAAGGCCAGTGAGCTGTGAAGCCTTGTGGCCGCAGCCAGGTAGTAGAGAACAGGTGACTGGGCAGCAGCTACCTGTCCTCCTGACACCCTGGAGCTCTGTAGGGAGGGGTCAAGTGTCACTGGTCTATGGGTGGGTGGTCCTTTTTGCCTCCTCCAGTCCTGCAAGCCCCCTAGCCTCTGGCATGTGATGCTTCCTCCCACTTTTGGTTCTTCTCACCTGGCCCTCTTCCCTTCATGTCCGTGTCCTTTGAGGACACTTGTCACATTCTCTCCATCTTTGTTAAGCCGGAGAGCTAGCTAGAGCTCTTGACTGTGGTGACGTTCTAGAGGCTCGATGTCTAAGGTCAGCTCTGACCGACACACCTTTTACGCCGGTGCAGGGTGGTGAGGTAGCAGATGCCGTGCACAGAAGCAGGTCTTAAGCCTCCTGGTTCTTTGGGGCCAGTGCAAACCAGAGTAGTACACACAGCTGCTCTGCTGCTGGAGGAAACCTTTCCTGGCACCACCTCCTGTGTGTGGGTAAGAGGCCACGGCAGGCAGGTAGTGGAGAGACAGGGTCCCAGGCCCCTTTTATTTGTTACTAGCACCATCTTGCCTATGAGGGACTCCTTGTCTCATCCGTGGGATCCTGTCATCCTAGAGGGAGAGTTTTTGGTCGAGAACACCCCTACCCAGTCCCTGCTTCTCCCAGACCCTCCGTGGGATTGCCTAAGGTGATCAGCAACCTTGCTGTTTTAGGAGATACTTTTAATGCATGTTCATTTTGGCGTTTATTGTTGGCATTCCAAGAACCATCAAACAAGATAAATGTCCCATCCCCATGCACCTACAGGCTGATAGCTTCTCTTTGCTGCAACTTCAGTCCAAACTCCCAGCCAGCATCTAGGTGACTGCAGAGGGACCATGGGTGGTGCTAAATTCAACCCGTATAGGAACAAGAGCTGTAAGCTGCAGGAGGCAGATAAAATCCTGAAGCCAGATGTGACTGTGCCTTGCCAATGAGCCCTGGGCCCTAGGAGGCTGGGCTTTGGCACTGTATGCTCATAGTGTTCTGACTGGCACTGCCACACGTGGCTATGATACCCTGGGCAGATGATACTCTTAGCCTCAGACTGGAGATAGCTCATGGCATAGAACATGGCTCAGTGGTTCAATGTATTCCCCACATCCCTGTTAGTACTGCTTTGATGTGGTCACTGTCGATCTTGGAACCTCTTCTTGTCATTGGGTTGTGAGTGTTTTAGGTCTCTAGACACCAACAAGATGAATAGGCAAATGGATATATAGCTAGACAGAGAGGGGGGGCATATGACAGGTAGATAGATGGGTAGAAATGGGAGGTGATAGATAGACAGATAGACAGGTAACAATGATAGGGAGGAAGATGACGGATGTCTAGAGATTGATGTTAGATACACACATAGCGAGAAGATGATAGATGGATAAAGAGATAGAAGACAAGGGACAAATGAATGGAGAGACATGAGAGAAAGACAGATAGAGGGCTGGATGACAGGTGGGCATCCAGAGGGATGGGTGTCAGCTGAACAGACAGAGAGATGGACAGCAGGTGGACAGGGATGGAACAAAGGCACTGGCTTCTGCTCTGGCTGCAGCCTCCATATGTGATCAGCAGGAAGGGTGACTCAGGAGGGCAGTCATGGAGATTCTCCTGGGAGTGGCTGCCTCTTAGCTGAGTCTTAAGAAGGTAAAGGGTTGGCTGAGCTGAGAGATGGCAAGAGGCCACTCCTGAGTGGAGAGAACATAAGGGCATGCTCAGATGCCCACAGCTCTACCCTGAGACAGCAGGTTCTCTTAGCAATTCTCCCACATCAGTTTCCATGTGGAAGGATCCCAGGCTCAGAGAGGATCATCAGGGTCATTCAACATGAGGGTGGGGGTGTAGCACTCCACTCCCAAAGTGCTGGCACTCTGTCCTTTCAGCCTTTGCTCCCTGCCACGCCCACTGTCTTGCCTGTAGCTGCCCATGTACGCTTAGCTCATGATGAGTCCAGTGGGTGCTTGGAAAGCTGGGGCTCCCAGGACACATGTCTGTAGTCTCAGTAACCAGGACACTTCCATCTGCGGAGCTGGTTTTCCTGGTCTGCCTGTGAGAGGCCAGCTCTCCTGGGAATGGCAGATCCACTCAACTCCCACTGGGCTCACGCTAGTCACTTTCTGTCACTGAGATGAACAACTTAAAGGAGGAAGTTTGGTTGTGGTCAGGAGGGCTCGCTGTGTGCTTGCCTATGTGGCTGTGCTGCTTTGGGGCCGTGGTGAGGCAGAACACCGCGGCAGGGGCAGGGGGTGCAGAAGCTGCTCACCTCATTGTGGCCAGGGGACAGAGAGAAACAGGGCTAAAGTCCCAATACTTACAGTGCATGTCCCCAGCAACCCCCTCCCCCCCCAGGCCCTCTTTTGAATGCTTCCACCATCTCCTCTTGTCCCACCATCCAGGGACCAAGCCTTTAACACACGACCCTCACAGGCACTCCAGGCCCAACCCCAGCAGCCCTGTTGCCCTCCAGTAGCAGTGTGGTCCACTGTGTGAACAAGCGTCAAATCCCAGACTACTTGGTGACCGACCACTGCTGCTTTGTCCTTACAGGCCTTCCACTGTGCCCTATTTGGAAATGCCATCAGAGGGGTTGGTGGGAAGGCTTTTATGATGCTCGGATATGTACGAAGGTGAGAAGGCTCTTCCAGTCGAGAATCTTATACCAGAACAAGCTGCCTCCGATGGACACAGAAGGCTTTTGCTTTCGTAGCCCGTGTCAGATCCATGTCCTGGGCATAATTCTCTCCCAGATCTTGTTGGTGCTACCTCAGGAGGGAGCCTGAATGCGAATGGGGAGAGGAAAGGGTCTTGGGAGGAGGTCCCTTGTGAGTGACCCATGCTGATGTCAGTTGGATTCTCAAAGTCAATGTTCACACCCAGCTCTGACCAGAGCCCAGTGGAAGTCCATGCGTTGCCTTTCAGTCGAGGATTACCTACTCCATAGGTCATTTCCAAGTGAGGAAATTGAGTTCAGAGAGGTGAGTTGACGAACTTGAAGTGACAGCCACTGCTGTCAAAGATGGTGGGTCTGAAACTGGCAAGGCCCTCAAGGAGAGGGAGGTCCCTGACCCTATGGAAAGCGGTGTGGCTCATAGATTGTACACATATCTACCTGTAGTGAAATAACATGGAGTTGGCTCTGGGGCCTGGAGGATGGGACAGATTATGCTCATGCTTGATCATGATCACATACACACGTGTGTGCATGTATCACTCTGCTCCCAATTTTCTTGGTCTCTTCTTCCTCCAGCTTCCTCTGTGGCCCAGCCCCCACTAGGGAGGAGTCACTTTCTCATCCGAATGGCAGATTCCCAGGAGGGAGAGATTACTTGCTTGCACCCATCCTGGCCCAGGGTACTCAAGAACTCACAGAGGCCCCGCTGACTCCTACACATAGGAGCATGTGTCACAGCTTCTTTTTCGACTGAGCCATGCCACCCTGTACCCCACCGTGGCTCCCTGATGGCTGCCTAGCTTCCCTGTGCCCTCTTTCCTCATGGGGCATCCAGCTTCCTGGTCTCATTCTGGTTGATTGGCTCAGCTGAAAGAAGTCATCCAGGAAGCCCCTGTCATCACCAGCACCTAACTCTATCCACTTATACAGGCCTTGGATGCATGTCCACAGATGCACACATTACACCCTTGCATGGGTATGTGCACACGCAGCACAGCCACACAGGTGCAAGTACATGTCCACACAACACACGAATCACACACACACACAGACCCCAGAACGTACATGGACATAGATGCTTGATGCACGCACATGCAACACACAGAGGAGACACACCCAAGTGTAGGTACACATGTACACACATGGACTCTGATACATATGGACACAGGTATACAAATGTGATACACATATGTGTATACATGCATGTAAGTACATGCACACACAGCACAAGACAAGATCACATACATGGATCCACACACACACAGGTGCATAAACATATATATATGTATAACACTGAAACTTTGGTACGTATGTGCAGTTACATGCAAACACACATGCAAACACACACACACATACACACACACACACACACACACACACATCTCTGTGTGGGCCATGGCTAATGGGCCTAGAATGGCCAGAGATTACTAGTCACTCACATGCAGCCAGTGCTCTACTTCCCAGCAGGGCAGGGAGCCCTTTACAACAAGGTTTTTGGGGACCTCTGGCAATTCCCCATACTTTTGCTTAAACATTAAACATCCCCCTTGGGAAACACACCACCTCCTATACCAGTTGCCTGCCTCATTGGCTGTGAAGAACTTGTGGGGCTGGTCCTCCTGCCTCTGCCTGGGTGCCCTTCCCATGGCCCTGATGCTGGGCCTTCTCCAAGCCCAGGCAAGTGCAGGCTGGCAGCTGATATGTTTATTTGCCTGGCGGCATGGTGGGCGGGAAGGCGCGAAGGTAATTGGTACATTTTGTAAGCAATCATCTCCTGGCACCTTCTGCC
Organism: Pachyuromys duprasi; assembly: GCA_028658305.1. NCBI lineage: Eukaryota > Metazoa > Chordata > Mammalia > Rodentia > Muridae > Pachyuromys > Pachyuromys duprasi. Next base: position 25,466,441 of record CM053752.1, on the reverse strand, counting down.
GCAGCGTGTGGGTCGTCTGATCCCGTTAATCACGCCTGGAGGCCCGGGGCCCCCACCAACTGACAGCCTCATTTCTCTCCACTGGAAGGATGGGCTGCTCCGCTTCCTAATGGTGCTATCCGTTATCCCCGGACAGTCTTTCCCGCTATGCGGGAGCCAGGCTTGAGGAGAGGGCAGCAAGCAGAGTTGGTGGCTGTCCAGAGCCTGTGTCATGCCAGGCCTGGCAGGGTGCCAAGGGTCTGTGGCTAACCCTCCACCAAGAGCTGTGCATATTTCTCCTGTGAAGAAAGGGCAGGAGATGCCGATGGCCCATGAGGTCATAGTGCAGGGCAGGTGGGCTCTGTCTGGGTCCCCCGTATACAGCTGTCATGGTCAGAACCAGCTGTGGAATCTGAAAGCCCATGGTAAAACATGAGTAATTTCAAGAGAGCATTAAATCAACCACTGGCCCCAAGAATTTTGCCTCACAACTGCACAGACCACATATATATGAAGTTGCCTGCCGGTGTTTTCTGACATATATGAACGTACAGACTCATGTAGGATTAGACAGTGACTCAGATATTTCTTACCCAGAAGCCATGCAATTCTCCTCATTTCTGCAAGGGGATCCAGGATATAGTCCAACCCCAAGACTGCAATGAGGCCTGATAGGCTGCTGCTTACAGGGAGACATGCCTATATAATAATGTCTACATAACAATAGTTATTGATGCTGCTGTTAAGTTCAGGAATCATGGCCACATATGGGAAACACAGGAGCAAATCTGCTCTGCAGATGATTCACAAGAGGCTCAAAAGGTGACTAATTCCTGAATTACTCCACTGCATAAACAGAATCACACATATATAACAGATAATATGCACCATGGTATGTCAGGTACCAACTCTACCTACCTGTCACTACCTCAGTCCAATCAGATTCTTTATTCCAAGTATCCATCCATCCATCCATCCATCCATCCATCCATCCATCCATCCACCCACCCACCCACCCACCCATGGACAAACTTATCTTCAGCTGTCCTCCATCCTCAAATACATATGTGCACTCTTCTATCATCCATTCATCCTTCCATCATCTATCCATCATCCATCCACTCACTCATCCATCCTCCCATCCATCCTTGGCTCATTATCTTTCCACCCACCATTCAACACCTCCATCCATTATCTACTCATCTGCTTATCCATTGATTGATCCCACCACCCATTAAAAATCTCTTACCCATCTACCTATCCATCCAATTCCTCCACCATTCCACCTACTATCTACCCATCCATCAATCCACCTGCCCACCTATCACCCATCTATCTCTTGATCATTCACCCACATACAAATTTATCTATCTATCTATCTATCTATCTATCTATCTATCTATCTATCTATTCATTCGTCTTCAAATCCATGCACTCATCCATCTATCATCTGCTTAGTCACACCCATCCACTCATTATTAACCCATACAGCCATCATACATCATTCATCTGTGCATCATCCACCCATCTATCCATTCCTTCATTACCTATGTTCATCATTTTTTCCATTTATTCATCTAAACATCTGTCTCATTTATCCATCTAAACATCTGTCTATTCATTCACTTGCCCCTATACATACCTATATCTACCTACTTCATCCATCTATCCATCTATTCCTCAATCTGTCCATACCGTAATCATTTTACCCAGTCCCCAAATCTCATCCCTTTGGAAAATATACACCAGGTTAACCCTTTATAACAACCCTCAGGTCAGTAATAAACAGTTCCTGTGGCCCTATCCTGAAGGCTATCCTTTCTTCCATTCCATGGCTCTGTGCTGTAACCAGCTGAGGTGTGTGTGTGTGTGTGTGTGTGTATGTTGGGAGGGGGCTGAAAAAGAGGGGACTAGGTTAGTAAGATGACCACTCTCTGGGAAGAGGGAGAGATCTACTGACTGCTTGGGCAAACACCACTCTCTGTGTAACTTGGCTTCCTCAATTACAAGATAGTGCTAGTCACGATACCTTCTCAGGATTGTAGTGGGGCACTGAGAGAGTTAACTCAAGTCAAGTATTTAAAATGGTGCTGGGCATATTGCGAGAGCATGCGATGTTAGCATGAGACACACATGTAATTTCTAAATTTATCTTTTACATTTAAAATCTTCAGTTTGGTTGGAGGGTCTGTATCACCCCAGCCAAATCTAGTTAAGGAAACAAGGTTGGGGGACAGTTGCCATAAAGGATACACTCAGAGATCTTCTGGGGACAGACAATGGGCCAAGCTCTCCTAATCACTGATCCCAAAACATGGAGCCTGCTGTAGTTTTTGGATGTTTTTTTGGAATACCAGATTTGGAATATGTCCTTCCCTTCCTCATGGGCCAACTGGGCTAAATATAAATCCCTGAAGCCCGACACTGATGGAGTGGTGGTGGGGGGCAGGAGACAGTCCCCGGGAAGCTGGAGCGGAAACTGTTCAGGGAGGCCGGCTGAGGAATAGGAAGGCCATTTCTGAAGAGGAGACAGCATGAACAGGAAGTCAAGGATACTAGAGTCTGGACTTATTTTGTACTCAGAGAGGAGGAAAGGCAGCATTTTAGCTATAGCATCACCGCGACAGAATGCCTGACAGCAGTAATTCAAGGGAGGAAAGATTCATTTGGCTCAGCATCTCAGAGCCATCATGGAAGTACACGTGTGTGCGGCAGAGGCTGTTTGTGTCATGAAGATCAGGAACCAGAAAGAGGCCAGAACCAGGGACGATACATACATCTCAAATACTTGCCACCAGTGACTTATTTCTCTCAGCTAGGCTCCACCTCCTCAAATTTCCAGAACCTTCCAAAATAGCACTACTAACTGGCGACCAAATGTTGAAAATATGAGTCTGTGGGAAACATTTTGGGTTCAAATTATAATGGCTGGATTTGGACCCCAGGTGGGTAGACCTACGGAGAGGAGAAAAGCACCAGCCATGGCATACTTCCCCTCTCCAAGACATGGTGTGTAAATGTGCACTCTTCAGCCTAGGAAGCCGTGCAAACATGGACACCAGCAAACTTCCGTTTAGAGCTCTCAGCCGGAAGGAAAATAGATTTCTGAACCAACATTTCTTATAGCACCATGGGGTTCTTGGGACCTCACTGTCCTCAGTTATGGAGTGCTTCTGGGCTTTGAAGGCTAGTGAGGTACCTTTTGGCTTGAGAGAGACCACTGTGCACTAAGACCTCTTGGTATCTCAGCCTGAACTACTATCCTTGAGGGTGCGCATGTGCCTTTGGCGCTGGCTGTGTCACTGGCATGCTGGGCACTGCTGCAGAGCTTGGATTCACAGCTGGTGTTCAGTCTCAGCATATGACAAGAACTTAGGGTCTGGGGCTTGAGGTCAAGTGCTGACTGGCTGTGTGACTTGAGGAGAGTTTTGCCCCGAGCCTCAACTTCCTTCTCCATGCACTGGGGATCTCTATGTCTGATAGGATTGACAGCTCACTCACATGTTAGGAATATTACATCTGCTAAACTCTGGCATTTACCTGGCTGAAGCAGTGGAGGATCTGGCAGCCTCTTTCTGAACATGCTGTGGCTGAGCTCTGAGGCCAGGCCTGGGGTCTGCCTTGTTCTTCTCCTAAAAGCTGGGATCCTGGACTCCTCTTTGGGGATCTGAAAGTAAATGCGACCTGCCTGTCTCTCTGCAGAAGAACAAGGCTTTGTAAGATCAAACAGCGAAACTCTGACACCATCTCAAAAGGATATTGATTTCGGAGCTGCAGACAGGTGTGGGGAGGCTCTCCTCAATCCACACCCCTAGGAGATAAAAGCTGGCCTGGTCATCAGTGTTGTGTTTCAGCTTGTACCTTTAATCCCTGTGAAGGGGCCAGACTCTGGTAAGAGGTCCGCTGATCATGAGAACAACTGGTCCAAGCCTTGAGCTCCAGGAGTGAAGTGGGGCCAGCCTTCTTTCTCGGGACAGCTGTTTGCGGGAGAGGGCTCTGTTGTTTGGTACCACGAACAGCACCCGTATGGAGGGAGCCTCTGTCCCAGCCTCCCTCTCTGCAGAATTAGGAGAGGACAGAGTGGCAGAAGTGAAAGCCAGGGGTGGCCTGAAGATGTCATAAGGATGGCTGAGAGATACGGAGCACCTTGAGGCTTTGCAAAGGTATCCCTTGACCTTGCCATCCAACTCTTTTTTTTTAAATATTTTAATTTTAATTTTTATTAATTACACTTTATTCACTTTGTATCACCCCCATAGCCCCCTCCCTTCTCCCCTCCCAACACCCCCTTATCCACCCATGCCCCTCCCCAAGTCCACTGATAGGGAAGGTCTTCCTCTCCTTCCTTCTGATCCTAGTCTATCAGGCCTCATCAGGAGTGGCTGCATTGTCTTCCTCTGTGGCCTGGTAAGGCTGCTCCCCCATCAGGGGGAGGTGATCAAAGAGCAGGCCAATCAGTTCATGTCAGAGGCAATCCCTGTTCCCATTACTATGGAACCCACTTGGACACTGAACTGCCATGTGCAGGGGTTCTAGGTTATCTCCATCAATGGTCCTTGGTTGGAGTATCAGTCTCAGAAAAGACCCCTGTGCTCAGATTTTTTTGGTTCTGCTGCTCTCCTTGCGGAGCTCCTGTCCTCTCCAGGTCTTACTATTTCCCACTTCTTTCATAAGATTCCTTACACTTTGCCCAAAGGTTGGCCATAAGTCTCAACATCTGCTTTGATACTCTGCAGGGTAGAGCCTTTCAGAGGCCCTCTGTGTCAGGCTCCTATCCTGTTCCCTGTTTTCTTCTTCTTCTGATGTCTATCCTCTTTGCCTTTCTGAATGGGGATTGAGCATTTTAGCCAGAGTCCTCCTTCTTGATTAGTTTCTTTAGGTGCACAGATTTTAGTAGGTTTATCCAATATTATACGTCTAATATCCACTTATGAGTGAGTATATACCGTGTGTGTCTTTCTGCTTCTGGCCACCCAACACTTTTACCATCATGTGAGGCTGGCCCTCACACTTTCACTGTCTCTACCAGACTTGAGTTAGCAATGGAAGATCGATCCATAGTAACATACCTAGGAGTAGAGGGGTAGATGGAGCTTCCCCAGGTTCAAGGGTTTCCTCCATTTCTGTGCAGACACACCTGGTTTGGTCCCGGTTACAGCCCCACAAACAGAGACCCCAGGCTCTGTGTCCTAGTGTACCTCACCTCAACTTGTTCAGTTCTCTCCTCCAGGCAGGTCATGTGGACTCACAGCCTAGGAAGCCCTGATGGAAGCCTTAGTCACCCTTCGCCTCCCTGAGTCCCAGGTCTGCTTCTCTGCACTCTAGAAGTCCTGAATACTGAGCTCTGCTGAAGACCAGGAGAGTTCAGCATGGTTGAAAAATCAGACTCAGTATGGAGAAGGCTGAGCCTGAGGCCAAGGTATTGTTTTGCTCAGTGTGTGATGTTGGGGAGCCCAGCCTGGATTTCCCGGCAACACCAGTAGGACCTGGGTCCCCCTGTTGCCCTCTGCTGTGTGGCTTAGGCCAGGCACACCCTGAATCATGGCTTTCTCCTCTAGTTACTCTCATGGATACGTCCCCCTAAATGCAGTTCTAATCACCACAAAAATGCCCTGCAATAGCCTGCTTATGCAAGCGTTGAGAGTAACTATCAGCGGTTGGAACTGGCAGAGGAGGGGCCTAGTGATCTTGTCTACTTTCCTTTTTCCTGGCCTCCAGCGATGGTCCTGTACTTGCTCCATACTGGAGGTTGGCTGTTTAGAGCATGACTCCCCACAAGCCTGTACAGAGGAGGTGTCTTGGAGGGCAGATTGCCTGGATGACTTGGCAGGTTTGGCAAGATGAGACCCTTGGGAAGACAGAGAAATATAGTTCTTCCTCTTAACAACCATGTGGTGGGAGCTGGGGGCATCAAACACACAGGACGTTTATTCCCACTAATAAAGCAGAGGTTGTAATTCTCTCCCCCACTCCCTGCAGGACCTGGGGATCAGTGTGCCCTCTGTGTCACCTCTGTGAGGAATGATTCTTCTGTGTCCCTGAGGCCCACGGGCACAGCGGTAGTGACTCTCACAGAACTGCTGTGTCAGTGACCTCAAGGGTGGCAGGGCCAACCAGAGTCAGTCCAGGAGGGCATGGCAGTTGACTGGGTGCTGACATAGGGAGGAGTTCTAGAAGGCTGTAGAGAATGAGCAGCATGCCCAATATGGCCTGGTATGGGACAAATCTTGAGAAAAGACAGCAACTCTTCTTCTTGGGCCAGCTGGATCATAGGAGAGGAGACCCAGATTTCTGGGAGCCCCAGGTTCAAAGGAGGCTACGCTGAAGCTACGCTCCACTCTGAGCCTGTTTCTGCCCTGAGCCTGCATATAGACCTTTCCATTCTCTCCGGGCATCTTCCTGGTGGGAGTTGTGGGGTTCCACTGCACAGGTGTTCTGGGAACTGGTGTCACCTGCTGTGTGGGGATCCTGGGAAGCTGCAGCTGCAGTGGAGTAGCGACTGCCATGACATGGCTTTGACATGAGAATGTTGTATGTTCCAAAAGCAGCTGTGGCTGCCAAGGCCACTCCCGTGCTTTTTCTGCTATAGTCTTGTCTCAGAAACATCTAGGGGAGATTCCACTTTCTAGGAGCCTGGAGTTGAAGACTGCCATGCCAGGAAGACAACAGTGAGACTGTGGCTTCCCCAAGGCTGGTGTCTTCTGTCCAGTGTGATGGTTTCTTTGTTACCTTGCGGGTCCAGGAAGGCCTCAGCAAGAGCCAGTATAGGTGTGGGCACAAGACCTTGAACCTAGGCTAAGCCGCTGAAATGCCCAGGCATGGTAAATGGGGAAGTAGAAGGCTACAAGGCCTGGATCCCTTGAGGGACAAAAGAGGGCCTCAAGTAGAACACCCTGAATTCTGCTTGCCAGATGGAGGGAGAAATAAATCAGATGTTTAGATCCTGGCCTGCAAGGAATTGCTGGATCAGGATACCCAGGAAGAAGTGGTCTGCCCAGACCCCATTAGAAGCAAATCAGTGGGGGCCTCAATCCACTTTGCAGGGAGTAGAGGCCGGCAGTCTGGCTACTCCCGGGTTCTTGCCTCTGAGGACATCAGCAGGGCCCCAGTCTTTCTGGGTATGCTCTCTTGAGCACAGCCTTCAGAAAAGATGTGACTGAGTATTGCTGTCTGGCTTTCATCTCTCACTGGCTAGGTTTCCAGCCTACCTGCAATTCTTTCCCAGGCTCAGGCTGGACTACCTGGCTCAGTCCATTCCCAAGAGTGTTCGTGGTAGGGGTGGAGTGGGGCGGGGTGGAGAGATGGTGGTCTTGAGGCTCTCTTGGTCAGAGAAGAAGGGCTATGTTGGTTCATGTTGATGAGGAAACTGGTACCAGACCACTAGGCCAGGATATTGCTAGGGCATCCAGATCACAGCCCAGCAGTGACTCTCAGCAAATCATGCCTCTTTATGTCTGCAGAAAATATGCACAGTGTGGAGACCCAGAAGCAAAATAATACTGTAGCCCCATAGGAGTAGGGAGGTGCTGGGATTGGGGCTGAAACTTACTCCTTGATATACTGCGGTCTAATTTAGAAATCACGGGGTCGGCCTGGTTGTTAATATAAATAAACTACTACTCTCGTGCTCACTGCCCCACAAAGGGCAGGTGCACAGCCTCACCTGTGTTGTGGGACTCATGCTCTGGGAGAGGTCAGGGCCAGGAACAAGAGTGTCTTGTTGAAGCCCTACTGTGCGCTGTGCCATCCCAGAGTTCCATGGACTCCTCTTCTTGGTGGCAGTTGCTGCCTGCTTGGCTGTGGCTCAGCACTGGGGAGCTATGGGACCCTGTCCCAGGGCCAAGAGGGACGTGCCTGACAAAGAGCTACACTGAGAAGAGCTGGGAGTGACGAAGCCATAAGCCAAGGACTGTCTGCAGTCCTTGAACCTGGGGAAGGAGAGGGGAGCAGGGGTTTTCTCTGCTGTCTTCATGTCTAAATCTGCCATGCTGACCTGCTCAGGTCTGCCCACCAGTGCCTGCCAGTGTCTGGTTCAGTTAGTACATGGCTGGGAGCCACAGAGGGAGGGCTTCATTGCCAGAAAGAATGGGTTGCTCAGTGCTCCCTGCTTGGAAGGCCCAGCTTTTCTGACAGGGTCCATACTTCTTCTTCAAATGCCTAGGGAATGGTGGGTGGAGACAACCAGAGTCTCATGGGGGACAGTGATTGAGATCATCACCAATCTCTGGGCTTGGCTTCTGGGAACATCCAGAGCTTCTTTGGTGTTTGGGGGTGGGGTGGGGCAGGAGGTAGGGATGGGGGAAGGCTGGGACCCAGAAGCCTCCTGGCTACGGAGCTGCACTGCTCATAAATTTTAATCAACCGAGAATGTGTTTTTAGTATTAAGCTTTACTAACCATTTAACACTGCAGGACAGACTGAGCATGGGATGTCTGTTAACCACCCCTTCAGCCATGCCTGACAGGAGGCTGCTCAGGACCCCTCGGGACCATCCTGGGCTCAGGGTGGGATGGCAGAATTGGGCTGAGCTCTGACCTAAATCTGACCCACAGAACCTGAGCAAAGAAAGAGAGATGTTTGGTTCCTTAGGACCCCAGAGAAGCCTTACCAGACGTGATGATCAAAGCCAGCAGTTCCAGGGCAGAAGGCCACACCCCCACCTCAGCCTCTGTGGGGCCATGCCTTCTCTCATTTACAGATGGGGAAACTGAGGCCTCACAGACTTATGTAGTAATTGCCAGTCACATAATGGTAAGCATCAGAGACTAGGTCCTCAGTAGGACACATAGTAAGTGGTCGCTGTGCTATCCTTTCTGAGAAAACCCCTCAGGCTTCCCTCCTTTCTTAGTTACTAGCTCCCAGTCCCCTGGCCCAGCTTTTTCTGCTGGCCTTGTTTCTCCATGGACTAGGGATCTTCTGCAAACACAACTGACCAGGGAACTGGACAGCTCTGTGATAAGAAATTCTTGTCCCTTGCAGCCTCTGCAAGGCCGGAACAGCAGGTTCTACACTTTGGTGCTGGCCAGGATCAAGGGAGTAGAACATCACAGGTCCTTCATCTGTACACATAGCGTCTATTTCTACATGCAAGGACTCCCAGGGGACAGTAAGTAGGGGCAGCCTGGAGGTGAGGTTCTGCGATGAGGGTTGTGAGTCCTTTGGGTTCTAGATGGCAGGCTGTATGTGGAGAGCTGACCTTGCAGTAGAGTACTGAAAAGTTTGCTGTGAACAGAAGACTATGGAGGTCATAGCAAACAACCTGTGCTACAGGCTGAACTGACCCAGGAGACACGCTGAGTCCGGGGGAAGGCGGTGTCACCCATTGGAGGGCAGCAAGTGGCCTTGAAATACAGGAAGCTTGGAGGTGTTGGCTCTGCTGCTGTGTGGTCATGCCCCCCCTCCCCCTCCCCCGCTCCATCAGTCCTCCCCAGGTGACACCACGATATTTTCAAGGCCTTGCCTTTGCACCTAGGCAGAAGGTGACACCGGTTCAATAGTGCTGGAGACCTCCTGCATCTGCCCTTGTCCCCTAGACCCTGAAGTCTCCCTTCAAGACCTCAGTTCAGCTCATGGGTTCAGATCTGGGTCTGACTATGAGAGGTGCCAGCCTTATAGGGACACAGGTGGCACCCCTATTTAGATGCACGGTGTGGACCTGCTGGGGCTCAGTTAGGGTCACTGGTACCTGCACCTAGGCAACCCTTATTGCCCAGATGTCCTGCCTGTGAGCGATGCCCCCATGGACCTCATGGTCAAAACCAGTGGCTCAACAGGATCTTAGGACTTAATGAACATGGTGGCTCGGCTCAGCAGTGTCACCGGAGACTTGAACCTCAGTCACTGGCAGCAGGATGCCATGTCACTTTGGGACAGGTGCTAAAGTCCCCATCCAGGAGTACTGTAGGCTCTTACATGGGGTCCGGAGCTTCCAAGACCCTGGCCTAAGCTTTCCTGTTGCAGTGACTAGACATCCTATGTATTCTGTGGGGTCTATGCCAAGCATCGCCAGTCTGTCTTTCCAGCCACAGGCAGCTTTGCCTCTTGGGCTCCATCTCTGTTCCCTGCCAGTGCTGACCTTGTGTGCCTGCAGGAACTGGGCTCCCCTTGGAGGAGAACAGTGGTGCCGGGCTCCCTCCAGGAGGCAGCCCCATGAGAGGGGACTGGTTCATGCTGGCTTCCAAACCCGACACACTTGCCCAGAGTTGTGGGTGGCAGATGGAAGCTGACAAGCTGAATAAATTAGGGTGCGATTACTTTTTAGCAGACGTCATCCAAAACAGCTTGAGGCCCGTTAGTTAAGCACGCTAGGCTGCACGTGAAGAGGGGAGGTTAGCCAGTTCTCCTCATCTGCAGAAGGTTCTGGATGGGGCTGCAGGGTTCAGCCCGCAGGCCTAGACCCTCAAGTTTCTGGGTACCATGGTAAAGAAAGGTACCAGGCAGGGTCCCTTGCTCACAGCAGCTGTCTGGCAGGCTCAGCCTACTGTGTGATAATGGTTTGGCTACTCCAGGATTCTGAGAGCCAGAGCTTGTCTGTTCATTCAGGGAGTTATTTCTGAGAGCTTAGTGAGCCAGGGGCAATAGTGGGCCTGGATTTAGCAGCACAGTAGAGCCGGAAATCTGCATCTTCCACCATATCCAAGCTGAGTGTGGTTCGCACTTCAGGTGATAGGGTTTAGCCATGTGCTTCCCAGATGTACCCCTTAAAGAAGACACTGCAAACATGATCATGCTGGGGACCCCTCTCTGGGTGTGAGGGCACTGGCTTGTAGACACAGAAGCTGGGCATGGGGGAGCACATGGCTCACCCAGGACCATGTAGGACAGGTGTTTGCATAGTGGTGGTTTGGTTCCATCTATCTCCCGGATCCCCAGCCTGGATATAGGAAGCTGGTAAGAAGCACACCCAAGGCCTGGCCTCTGGAGCAATGAGCACCAGATAGGTAGAGCCCTGTGACAGGTAGCACTGGCTTGTGGCTGCCAGGGTGTTCATCTTGGAGGAGGTGGTCTCTGAGCTGACACCACACTAAGGAGGATGTATGTGGTTAGCTGAAGCAGAGGAGTAAGGGGGATGTTAGGAGGGGGTTAGGATGTTAGGAGAACTGGGGACATGTCTAATAAGGAGAGGGGCTAAGGGGGTCTTAAACCCCATTCACCCTTGGCAACAGTGCCTGGATTCTTGGTGGGCATATACTGTTCAGACTCAGAACTTCCAAATATCCCACCACCATGACCTCCACCAGGTCTGACTGCCCCCACCCCCACAGTATTTCTGTGCCTCTGTGGAAGTTCCATCTCTTCGCGTCCTGGTTCCCCGATCACCCAGCCCACAGTTACCTCCTCCAGGAGACTGAGGTTCTAGGGCATGGTTGGTTTCTCTTCTTCTAACATCTTTCCTGGAAAGCCTTCTTCCACTGGAAGTGTCCTTTCAAAACCACACTGTCACTGAGGCTGTGGGAGTCGGGGACTGATCCCTTTAAATCTCTAAGGGCCAAGATTTTCTTGAGTAGGCTGTATAGCTCAGTATGAGATCTAGCATGACCACTAGACAATGGCCACAGTTCTGAAGAGCCCACAGTACACCCAGTGTTTCTTTGGCCACTCTTTAATGTGCCTTACAAAGCACCTCCCCTGGTCCTCGTCTGTCTCTAAGGAAGTGAGCTCAGAAAGTCTATGAGGCTCTCAAGGTCACACAGTGAGAAAGTAGAGAAAAATCAGGTTTTGAGCCCAGGCACCCACCCTGGGCCCAGCCCTTTCTTCTCTTCATCTTGTGACTGAGGCTGGCAGTAAGTTGAGCTAAGTTAGGTAGGTGGGATTCAGTGACTGGACCCTGGCAGAAGGACTTGGGCTGAAGTTGAGAATCCCACAGGCAGAGCCAACAGATCAACCCTGAAGTCCAGAAGAACACGAGGAGGGAGACACATGCCCTTCTCTCTGAGTAATCTGCAAAACCCTATACTGTGTCAAGAACAAGGACCAGAGAACAAGGAGTGAACACCTTCTGGGATCCAGTTGGTACCTCAGTAAACTGCCTGTGTGGTGTGGCCACATGACCTTGCCCCTCCTCCCTTGGTGGGGCAGCATGTGTTGGCTAAGGGTTGTGACAACCATGGTGGGTTTTTGGAAAGTCACAATTATTTGAATTCAACAGGAGAGAAGGACATGGGTCAGAGTGTGAGGGTGGGATATGGCACAAAGGGCAGACAGTGCTGGGAGCATCTCCCCGTCCCCAGGACCTCCACAGATCCACTGTAGGTCGAGTATGGAGAAAATTCATGGGGGCCCTGACGCAGGATGAATTGAAGTTTGGTCCCTAGAGGTACAGCACACAGAGGGTGTTGAGAGCTTCTGTTGATTCTTCCAGCTTTGTGGACGCCTAGCAGGAGGTGTGGGCTCTAAGTTCTAATAGTTATCACACATTGAGCCTTATTCTGGTCACATACTAAACCCTGGTCATAAACCCTGATCTGTGATCATATACTGATCACTTACACTGGACACATGTCGAGCCTTGATCCTATCTATAGGCTGAGGCAACACATTGGCCACTGACCAGTTGCTGTTCCTAATCACATACTGAGCCCTGATCCTGGCACTGATAGAACTCTGACATTATTCATAGACTGGGTCTTGATCTTATTTATCACCCCACTACCCTGAAGAACTCAAAGACATGAAGCTGGGTTCCAGACAATTCTTTAACCCAAGACTGGGCCACAAGTACTCAGGGACTAAGTAGGAAGTCAGTGAGGGCCGTGTATTCAGGGCAATCTGTGATGGCCTCACAGTGCTGAGACCCTCCTTGGGGGGGGGTCAGCAAGAACCCATAGCTTAGTTGGGGTTTCCTGTGTGAGTGTGGGTGCAGTGAGCTTGAGTCTCAGATGACAGTGTGAGAAACCTCTGTGAGCCATCCTCCTCTGCAGGGCGTGTCTGTGCTGAGGCTCTCCATCTCAATATTTGATCAAGAAAGCACCCTAAAGACTTGCCTACAGGCCACTTTTTTCTTAAAAAACTTTCTATTGATTCTTTGTGGATTTCATATCTTGTGCCCCAATCCTACTCACTTTCCCATTTTACTCTATCTGCATGTTGCAATTTCCCCCTAAAGGGAGAAAAAAATAAACAAAAACACAAGAAAAAGCATCTCACGGTAGAAGCTGCGATGTGTTGTGGTGTGTCACACTCTATACCCTTTTGTCCAAACAACTTGACTTACAAATGTTCATTTCAGTCAGTTATTGTTCTGGTTCAAGGCCTCTGACTTCTACTGCACCATCAATACTGGACCCTCACCAGGACTCTTCTCAGATATTCTGCTGTTGCTCTGTGTCATGGAGATCCTGTACTTTGGTTCTGCAGAACCAACCCCTTCATGTGATGCAGCAGTTCACAGATGGGGTAGATGTTAGGATGGGCCAACTCAAGGTCCTGGATCTGGTCTGCACGGTAGCTGAGTTGGTCAACTCTGTCAGGTCTCCTGAACTGTTGCCACCAGGACCAGCTCTCCTGCCTTTGGTAGCCAGCAAGGAGCAGAACTGGTTCTCCCACACTCATGCCTTGTGGTGGGTTCTCCTGTATCTACAGCTACCAAGGCCAGCTCTCTGGCACTGCGCCAGGGGAGGGGTGGGCCCACTCTCCCAAGTTCTACAGCCAGTGAGGGGCAGGGCCTGCTCACCTGCTTTCATGCCCTCAATTGAGATTCTCCTTTTCAGGATATTGTCTAGGTTTAGGTTTGTGTTCAGCTGACAAAAATCATCTAATCTACCAAAGTGTATGTGTGTGTATACATCTGTACGTGTGTGTGCGCGCGCGCGTGTGTTTGCATATATACATGCAGAGGCCAGAGAATGGTGTATTGTGTCTTCCTCTATTGTTTTCCACCTTTGCAGCCAGAATCTTTCACTAAATGAGGAACTTTCAGTGAAGGCCAGGCTGGCCAGTTTGCTCTTCAGATCTGCCTGTCTTTGCCCTCTATTGCTGATGTTACAGTCCATGCCCAGGTTTTTGCCTCATTAAAAAACAATTCTAATTTCACCAGACATAGTTCTGGGGACATGGACAAGGAAGATGTATTGATTTATCACAGTTTTTTTTTTCTGGTGGCTTGATTATGTGTTCTGCTAACTCTTGTTCCTGTTTGAGGCTCTGGGATGCACCTCTCCTGAGGGCAGACTCCAGCCTTGCGGTCTCTCACTACCCTACTTGTGGGCCTATGTCCTCAGGCTGCCCTCTTTCCTATGTAGGCTTCCCAGAACCTGTTTGTTGAGCTGAACTGAGGATGGCTCCAGCAGGCTGGATCCAGTCCTGTGGAAGGCCCTAGGACTGTCCACACTGTGAGATTGGGACTCTGCTTTTTTTTTTAATCCAGAATATGGATATGGGCTGGCCTGGTGGCTCCTGGGTCTCCTCTCACCCCTACCCCTCAGCCTCCTCTGCCTGTTACATGATGGCTTGTGACTCATCTCTGTGCTTAGACGTCAGTGCCACAAAGCTATACTGTGTGGCTTGGATGGGGTTGACTGTGATGTGCTCTGTGATTCCGTTATTTTACTCTACGATCCTGGCACCCTATCCTGCTATTACCTTCCATGGGTCGATGATGATTCTTAGGTTCTTTGGAGAAGGGCTGGGAAGCTGGGGCAGGGAGAATAAAGGAAGGGGTTGGGACAGTCCTTGAGTTCTATGGCTTCCCTGCACTGAAGGTCCTGGGAGAAGGCAGAGTTGGGGATGCTGTCTCTCTACCTCTGCCTCCCCATAGTTTCCCTCCTTTTTGCTAGGAACCCTGCAGGCTTCAGCCATAGGAAAACTATTAGGCCTTTAGGAGGGGAGGTGCGCAGTTCTGGTGGGGCAGAAGGAGGGGCTGAATGTCCTGAGACAGTTGTCAGGAGCTGGTTTTGCTGGAACTCTCTATCAGGAGCTAAAGGTTTTCCCCAGGTGTCTCCGGCTCCCACTGCAGACCTCATCCCCACCACAGCATTGCTTTTTTTTTTTTTTTTTTTTAAATCTCCTGTCATCTTCCCTCTGGCTACTGAAAACAGTACCCAGGAGACCACTGGCTAGAGTTTTCAAAGTGGTTCTGACCCAGATTCTGCAAGCAAAATCCTTACAGACTAAGTCTTGTCCCTCAGAGTTGTAGCCCACCCATCCCCATTACCTCAGGATGCATGGGCAAATGACCCTGGCTTGCCTTCACTTCCTCCAGGGGAGATCTGCCCAGCCTGCCAGCTCACTCCATAGGAGGACATCCCCTGCTCATCAGGACACTCGTGACCTTGACTGCTGGACTCAACGAACCTCTGAGACCCACTCTGGCCTGCGCCTGACTCCTGTGGGCAAGGTGACCGTGGCCCTGCAGCTCTTAGTCCTGTGCATCCTTTGTCCTTACATGTCTTCTCCCCAAGGCCTCCCCATCTCTGTGTAGGAACAGTCACTTTTAGGGAATGGACCTACGACACCGCATGCCACAAATGTCCCCAGGTATTGGAATGAAGGAAAACGACGCTGGGGGTAACGGCTCTGCAGCCTTCCTGGGCCCCTCCCTGGGTCAGGAGGGGTGCTAATGTAACAGCACTACTAACTGGGTAAGCCTGGAGTGGTAGTGATGGGAGAGATTGGGGGGGAGGGCGAGAGGGAGGGAAGCAGATGAGTGACCTGGGGTGTGGCAAGAGAGGGGGAAACAGGTGAGTGACCTGGGGGCCAGGTGAGGTGGAAGCAGGAGACAGGAGTTGATGCCAGTCTCTCTGCTTTGATTCGTCTGGGAGCTCTCGTAGCCTGGAGCACGGTAATCAGGCGGCTGCTACTAAGAGCCATTGATACATGGAGAGAGAAAATGACAGTATCAGACCCATGAGTCATCATTTCAAGCACATCTCCAGGGAATGGACCCCTTGGAGTTCTGGGAGAGAAGTCTATTTTCTGCAGATGAGCAGGACTAAACCAGAGCCGGTGTTGCTGGGAGGCAGGTGAGCAGGGAACGCTCTGTCCACATCACAGGTGGGGCCTGTAGGGAAAGAGTAGGCCCTGTTACTGGAGGCACTGAGAGCCCTAGGTTTCCTCAGATGGGGCTCTGCCATCAGCCAAGGCATCTTCCAGCTGCTCAGCAGACCCAGTGCAGGGCAGAACTCAGAACAGTGGGCCTCAGCTCTGCCTTCTGCTGGGGAAGTGGTGACCTGCCTGGCAGCTACACTGATTGGCACCTGTGGGTGGAAGGTTCGGCCCACAGCCTGGTGGCAGAAGGGTCATCGTGGGATAATGAGGCATTGTCCACTTGGAGGTGTTCTCTCCTGGTGCTGGAGGAACTCCTGCCCATAAACTGGCAGATTGAGCTTCTGGATCCTAGGTCGGCTTCAGAAGTAGGGGAGATGGTGTAACACAAAAAACGACCAGAAGATGGGATCAAGAGGCTGAGGAATGGGCTGGTCATGATGGTGCCATTACCTAGGACCTGACATTCTACTCATTAGGGGTCAGGGATTACCTGGAGGAGCCCTATGGTATGGTGAAGCATGGTAGTTCTGTCACAGGTAGAGGAGGTCACCCGAGACTCAGGGGGAAAGACATCGATGTGTTCCAGAATATAGGGGCTGGGATGGCTCCTCTCTGTGGGAATGAAGTGGGGGTTCTTGTTACAGATGTTCTTGTTACCTAGATGGCTAGGTAGGGTGGTGGTCACACCCAGGATACCACATCCCCAGGGCAGGATAATTGGGCAGCCAACTAGATATTGACTGATTTATATTTTCCAATGGAGTCAGGACATGGGCAAACAAAATGCTGCTGGCAGATGCCTGCTGCCAAATCCCATCAAGTTCTTAGACCCAGAGCCCATCTTGGTAAGATGTGGTAAGGTCCCCAGGGCAGAGGACACTGATTCAAGGCCCTGCCCTCTTCTCAGGGGACAGGATCTATTTAACTGGAGCCCATAGGTATTCCATGTATTATGTACAGAGTTAGACAGTGTAGATTGTTGCGGTGGGTGTCCAAGGCCCCATTCTGGCTACCTGTAGGTTAGGCCTTGCTGGGGTCAGTTTCTAAGTGGGCTCTGGCCTATGTCCACTTGGCAGTGGGCCCAACGGGTGCCCATAGTGCCTGTAGGTGGGCTTTCTCTGTGTTCTGATTACACATGACCGCGGGCTTCTTGTGGAAGGGCTGGGGGAGGGGGGAATCCTTGGGCTTACCAGCTTTGTGGATGCTGCTGTTTGCCTCAGTATTCCTGGTCCCCTCCTTGTCATGATGGTGTCCAGGTCGCTGTATGGTCCCAGCAAGTCTTCAGAGCAAAACCTCAGAAGCCTCCTAGCTACAGTGCCATGGTGCAGTGTGGTGCCAAGGGTCACAGATGTACAATGGACGCTGGAGGCCCTCTCTGCCCTTACCCTCTGTGGTGGTTTGAGGAAGAACAGCCCCCATAGGTTCATATGTTTGAGTGCCTAGTCATGAGGGAGTGGCACTACTTTCGAGGGTTTAGGAGGTGTGGCCTTGTTGGAAAGACTGCATCACTGGGTGTGGGCTTTGGGGTTTCAAAGCTGAAGCCAGTCCCAATGGCTGTCTCTTCCTGCTGCCTGTGGGTCCAGATATAGAACTCTCAGTTACTTCTCCAGCACCGCGTCTGCCTGTGTGCCACTATGCTTCCCACCATAATAATGGACTTAACCTCTGGCACTGTAGGCAATCCTCAGTTAAATGCTTTTATTATTATTATTATTAATTATTTTGGTAACCGTTGCTTTGGTTACAGTACCTCTCCACAGCAATAGAGTACTCACTAAGACAAACCCCAGCCTCATGCGGACGCTCCCACCCCAGCCCTGTACTCCCTCGTCAGATCTCTTCTTCCAGACTCAGACAGGACAGCCTGAGGTCCAGTATGATCGCAATAGCGCGATGGCCTGATACTGCTCTTCTCGCTTTTGGCCACCTGGCTGTACTGACTCAGAGCCTGGGTAAACCGGAACTGTCTTTATCATTCACCTCTCAGAATACTCATTAGTCTAATCCTTACTTGGAGCCTTAGTGTTCTGTGTTTTGAGCTGAACCATGGGATATGTGCAGGCGCCTCGGCCTCCTTTGTCCTGTGAGTCTCTGGTGCTGGCCATCTGAGCTGAGCGGCTTTCATCTCGGAGCCTGCTGAGAGTCTGGGACTCACACCTGGGCAGCCCCTGCTCCAGTGTCTCCTTTCTGGTTTATAAACCCCGATCGCCTCACTATTCCACAGAAGCTTTTGCCCCTGCCCATGGATAGCACCTTCAGAGTCCTGTGCACTGGCTGTGAAGTTAATTGCTCGACCCGGAGGTGCCTTTGTTTTTCCACTGAGCACGGACCAGCCTGACAGTGGCCATGCTTGAAGAACAGCTACCCCTGTGGGTGGGTGTGGGGCATGAATATTATAGCTTATGCCTGTTGCCGTGGGGTAGGCAGGGTGCTTTTGCGTTCAGGCAATGACCCAGGGTCTTTGTTTGTCCAGCCTGGACTTGAAGAACCCACAGTAAGCAGGGTGGCCCAACTGGATTCTAGAAAGACATTAAATGCTGAGGTCCTGGTGAGAAAGGGCATTCCAGTGATGGGCTGCATGCTGAGGACAACACCCTCTTGTCCCAGATGCCTTGCAAGAATTTGCGGGAATTCAGTACAGTGGGAGAGGGTGCTGTGGCCAACAGGCCACTGCACAGTCAAGGGCTTCAGCCACAGGGTACTGGCAGCAGTAAGTGAGGAGCCTGTTTCCTGCTGGAAATGACCCTGGAGACATTAGGGACAGATCGGTAAGAAGCCCTGCCCTGTGGAGCTTACATCCTGAGTGTGTGTGTGTGTTAGTTACTTTTCTACTGCTCTCATTAAAACACCACAACTAAGGCAATTTATAGAAGAAGGGGTTCGTTTGAGCGCTTAGTTTCAACATGGTAGAGAATCAGCAGGCATGTGGGAAGGCGCAGTGGCTGGAATAGCAAGCCAAGATCTCACATCTCAAGCCACAAACATGAAAACAGAAGGAATTAACTGGAAGTAGGGAGAGTCCTTGGACTCTCAGATCCCACCCTGCCCCCCCAGTGACACACTTCCCCAAGAAAGACCACACCTCCTAAGCATCCCCAAATAGCACCACCAACTGGGGACCAAGTAGTCAAGTGCTCAAGATAATGGGGATATCTTATTCAAAACCACCATAGCGAATGGCCATGTACCACAAATTTCTTAACTATCGCCTTCTAGAGAAAGCTAGAAGTGGGAGAGACAGAAAGTGATGAGAGTGTGGGGGATACAGAACTGGGTGTCAAGTGCAAAATTCAGGAGGGGTCCAATGGGAGATTTGTGCAGAAAGAAGAATAAAGTACAAGAGGGACTATGTGGGGACTTGGGCTGCCTCCAGTGGCCTGGGTGTGTGTGGTTCACAGGGCCTCAGGCTGCTGAGTAGAGAGACCACAGCCCCTTACCTCAGCACACAGGTCTCTGGATCGCTCAAGAGGCAGGTTGGGGCTTCTGCATAGTTCTCTGGAGACCTGGGGGCCCAAGACAGGATCTAATATCAGCCTTTACATACAGAATCATCCCCACACCTTAATCTCATGCCTCAGTGTCTTCGCTTAAGCACAGGGGCCAGGCGCTTAGAGCTGTAAGTGGGGCAGGGACTCCCATGGACGTCTGGGCCTGTGGGCAATCCCTCAGGGGCTCCAGCTCCCTCCCCTGGCTCCAATAATCTAGATTCATCATTCTTCCACTCTCTGGTGACATTCAATCCATGGAGGGCTGGCAGAGGCTTTATTTTTGGAGCTGCCTTTGGTTGGGGAGGGACTCATGGGGTCCCCTGAGAGAGGATTTAAGAGTAAATGTCACTGTTTCTTGAGAAGGCATGGGGTGGCCCTGCACAGATGCTCACCCTGTCCAGAAGAGTACTGGGCTTGTGTGCCTGGCTCTTTGCCAGGATGCAGCCTTTCTCTCTCTGTAAGGAGGCGGCTGCTGGCTGCAAGTGTCGTGGTCATAGAATTTCCTGCCCATCTCTGGACACGAGAGGCTCACAGGCAAGTCCATTCATCCATTCTCCCTGTTCCTGCCTCAGTTTCTTCACTTGTACATTGTGCAAGGGCAGGTGACACCAGATCCCTGCCCCAGTGTCTTCTTGGCTGTGTGGGTGGAGCTGACCCTGGAGAGGAAGGACAGGCATCAGCCTTGCCTTCCTGCAGCTGATCTGGGGGAGGTGTTATTTGCATATGATTTGCATGAATATGTATGCAGATTTCACAAGACTCTAGCTCCAGGCATTTAAGAAAATTCCAACAGACAGATCTGGGCATTGTGCCTGTGATTGTCCTGGACCTGAGGGGGCTCTGCCAAGCACTGTCCTGCAAGCTGTGTCCTCTGCATTTTCTGACCTGAGTCCCCTTGTAGCATCACGAAGACAGTGGCCATGGGCCTTTGCTGGGCACGACAGCTGTGTTTCAAAGGGATGCCCAGTATGCCAGGAAGAAGAGGGCTCCTGGACCCCAGATCAAGGTTCTTGGGGTCATCTGTGCAAGCCTCTTCCTGGTTCCTATGAGAGTGAAAGATAGGCCTTTCATGCAGGATAAAACTACCCACTGGATCTTCCTTCCTTCAAGGTGCCAATTAAGCCTGGATCCCAGGAGCTAGCCACATGTACCGCCTCCACCATCTCACCTTAGGTCCTTCAGACAGCTCTGACATTTCATATTGTTAAGCTGACCATCCCCTCTAATACACCTCACGCTCCAAGTGCAGGTCCCTAGTGGCTTCTCCTGGCCTTAGGGAAGACAAACCTTTTCTTGTGCAGTTCTAGGACCCTTTAAATATGGCTGTCTTGCATCCATGTCCCATCTGCAGCCTGGCTCCTCCCTTTGCATGCTCTGTTCTCATTGGCTGGTATGCTGTTCCAGCTGATTCTTCCATTCTTGTGGGTCAGACCCATTAGAGATGTTGTCAGCAATGGATTTCCTCATGCTGCCTGCCCTATGCTGCATGATGACGTCGACCAGAACCCAGCTTTACTTGACCCTCATCTCCCCAAAGGCTGGGTACTTCTCAGGGCACACAGCATATGCTTACTGAGTGAATGATGGATGGCTTTTTTTCTGACTTTTGGGCCCTCAGCCTTCAGGGGTCAGGCTGGTCTCATTTCAGTGTGGTCCTTGTGGGCAGAGGATGTAGAAGAGCCGGCCCCAAATTCCACACTGAGATAGGAAATGACTATAGCAGAGGTACTCTGCCTGCTCAGCATAGGGACAGGTGCTTTCACAGGCTTGGAGGAAGTAAAGGAAGAGGCACAAGAAGGGTCCTGCATCCATCCTGAGAAGAGGGTGACCAGGAGAGAACAAGGAAACCTGGAGGTGTAAGGGCAGCTCACGCTGTCCCCTTCAGGGTATCTGCCACTCTCCAGCCCACCCAGTCATCATTACAGGCTCCTTCCTTAGTGCCGGGAGTCTCCAAGCTGGATCTGAAAGGGAGCCCACATTTTCCTGGGTCAGGGAAGCACTTCCCTAGCAAGGTAGTTAGGTAGAGGCCCCAGGGTCTTCTGAGCAGCTGGTCTCCAGTGTGGGGCTTAGGAGAGACAACTTCAGTTAGGGATAGGCTCAGCTGCTACTATGTGATTTGTGGGAATGTTCACATTGCTGCTTCCTCTGCATGTTGTCCTTGTCTCCTTGGAGTTAGCCTCCAAGGTCAGATGTGCGGGTCCTCCCGGAGGTCACAGGGAGCAGAACAGGGTCTGGAATCCAGTCTCATTCATCAAGACTCAGGACTCATGGCTGTGTGCCCATGAGAGAGTATCTTACTGCACCAGCCAGTAGAAAGAGCATCCACCATAATCTGGAATCCAGGGCACAGGCAGGGTGGCAGGCACAGAGCTTTGTGGTAGTGAGATCCTTGCTGTCATCCTCAGCTCTGCCCTTGTCCTATGTGTTCAAGGTCAGTCAGTTGACAATTGTTCCCCAGTGCACATATGAACAGTGTGACTATCTCAATAAAACTTTATTTATAAAACAAGCTGTGGGCTGGATTCAACTCACAGTCTGTGGGCTGCTGCTTCTTGTGGGAGGCCTCTCTATAGTCCTCTAGCTCTGAAAGATATGAACCTTCTGTCCACCAGGTCATCTTGCCCAGCTAGAGATAGTTTCTTTTCATGTGCAAACTCAACACTTGGCGAGGCAGGTCAGAGCTTCCTGGAGGAGGCTTGTCTGTCTGTAGACTTTAAAACTTGGGTGTTATCTGGAGGCTGGTGGAGGAGGGACCAGTGGAGATTTTTAAACTAAGGGAAGGGTGGGGCAGAGGGGAAGGGCTACCATTTGTAAACTCCATAGCGAATGGCTGTCAAAGTCCCCAAACTGTGATGAATGCCCCCCTTGCTCTCGGCTCTGGCCCACATGCTTCTGAGTGATGGTGATTTATGATGGTTGAGATTTTCCTTAAGCAAGTGGTTTTCAGAGAGAAAGGAAAGGTCACAGCAAGTTAGGCCTAACATATCTTATCTTGTTCTGCGCCAGCTGGCAATTCCCTCTGAATGCGGTGGAGCCCACAGAGGGGTTCAGCACTGGATTGAACATTAATATCAAATAAACAGTCCCTGGTATCAGGGAGACACATACCTGGCTGTGAGGGTACGCTGTCATTCTGAGGGTTTGTGACCAGAGGATAGAACAGAATGCATGGTGATGTGAAAAGGCAGGCTCCCCTGGAGGAAGTAGCTTGGGAAGGCAGGAATGAGGCAGGAGGGGAGAGTGGTGGGCAGTCTGCTTCCTTTTGCCTATGGATGCTGGATGGTGGTCTCAAATACACATGACAGGAGTGATCAAGCCCGCCTTTGCAACCTAGGGCTGTGTGTCTCTTGAGCAGTTTGTTCACTGTCTCTGAACTTTGAAGAATACAGCTCTAATAGGTCTCCTTGGTCACACAAGTACCTTCTGTATTGCTTCTTTTGTCTGCCATTCATCTTACCTCTCTGGATCCCAGATCATCCCTAAGGGCTGTTCACATCTCTGTTAGATGGGAAGGATGGACGTGTGTGTGAGGGTAAAGTGAGGCACACCCAGGGAGCCTGGAGGAGGCAGCTACTTTCCCTACATCCTCTCCCTAGAACACAAGCTGCATCTAGAATGTAGGCCCAGAATGCCAGGCAGGTATGTAGGTGGAGGACTCTGTCATGAACAGGTCCTGTGTCACCGTTAAACAGTCTGAGACAGAAAGGCTGGCATCATCGGGAAGGGACTGTCCCTCATCAGTCACACAAGCCTCCCGAAAGTGCTGGAGCCTTGACATTCCCCTTTCAGGGAGCCCAGGGCACTTGTCTGGGCATCTAGAAGGGCCACGGATTTATCTGGGAAGTGCTTCCTGGCTAGCCATGCTTGTCTCAGTAGCAAGGGAGAGAGTGAGGCTTTGGGCTTGTAGGACCCGTGGACTGACTTCTGCCATGGGATCCTCTGACACTCTTGGGCATGTCCTTCAAGGCAGCAGAGAGCTCTGACACATCTGTCCTGTTTCTTTCAGTATCTCCCCCACACTCAGGAGGCATGCCCACCTGGACTGCACAGCATATGCTAGAGCATAAGTGCGTGCAGCTGCCATTACCTGAGGTTAGACAGACCTGGATTATGGTGACACTGAGTTCAACAGCTGATGGCTTTCTAAGAAAGAAGCACAGACACACAGCAGAGAGGATCTGTGTAGACAGAGCTGAGGTTGAAGTGATGCAGCCATAAACCAAGAACCCGGGGCTGAGGGCAGAAGGAAGGAGCCTCCTCTGGAGCCTTTAGCGTGGCCCTGTGACACTAAGACCTTTGACCTCTAACTCCCATAATGGATTTTAATCTTGATTCTCTCCTTCTGGAGCTGTATGTCCTTGGACAAGCGTATTAACCTCTCTGAACCTCAGATATTTTCTCCACTAGAATCAAGACAGTAAGATATTAAGATAGTTAAAGTTGCAGAGCATACAAAATGTTCCCTAGCAAGTACCTGTACTGGACACACTCCCTCCCCCCCCTTCCTGACTTGCTCTTTTGGGGAACTGGCCAATATTACAACCACCCATTTTCCCATTGGTTGAGGGGTAAGGTCATGTAGGTTTTTAAACTGTAAGAGTTTGTCTGGCTCAGGAAGGATGTTTATGATTATTTCACAATGAGGAGACTCCCAGGTACATCAGTCAGCTTTCTGTGACTGTAGCAAAATACCGGAGACAATCGATTTATAAAACTAGCAGGTTATTTTGGCTCAGTTTCCGATTTTCCATTCCATGATCACATGGACTCATGCATCTGCACTCATGAAGAGGCCACACATCATAGTGGAGCAAAATCACCTACCTCATAGCTTGCTAAGGAACAAAAGACAAAGAATATCAGGCTGTCTACAGTCCCCTTCGTGAGCACACCCCCAGTGGGTCCGTCTCTTAAAACCTTCCACCAGTCCTCCTCTCTCAAAGGACCTACCCCCAACAGCACCAAGCTGGGGACCCAGCCCTCTACACACAGCCTCTGGAGACAGGCCAGATCCAAGCTGGTGTGATGGAGTTTCACTTTTGTGTTAGGCAGAGTTCCATGGCTGTAACAAAGTAACTACATGAGAGAAACACTATCAGAGGATGAGAGGTTCGTTGTGGCTGGCACAACTCCACAGGCTGTGGTTCCGGACAGAATAAGAAGGAGAAGTGAGGTGAGCGCCAGTAAGAATCTCCCTCTGCTCCCCAACTGAACCCCAGGGGATCAGCAATTCAGAATCTTGTTGTCATTTTTTTCCCCCTCATCACGAGGCACCGTACTGTATCCGTGGCTGTGAGCCAGAATAAGTCCTGCCTTCTTTAACTTACTTTTATGGGGCAGAAGGCAGTTAATATACCTCGTTCCTCCCCAGGGCCTTCTCCTGCTAGGTTGGCACTGTGAGGAAGAGACTCTAAGGAGGTCTTTAAAGCTGCTGGTCAGCTTTAAATTCTGACTATGCGCTGTCTCTCCCCCTGGGCACCCACAGCCCACACACCCACTGATCTAAAAAGATTCCTTTACTCTCCACCTGTACAGCCTGCAGCCCAAGGCTTGGCCTGTGTCCCCTAAGCTGCTCCCAGCCCTCCAGGTCTTGCAGTGAGTGGGTGTGGCTGTGGCTGTAGAGATCCAGCCCCCTCAGAACACACAGTACAGAGGGCACCTCTACCTCCTGGCCTTCCCTGGGTCTGACTTGCTTTCCTGCTACCCTCTCTCCTCTCCTCGCCAATCGGTCTATGCTTGACACTAGCACTGATGCCCCCCTGAGGGCTTGCTCTGGCTATTTGCCCACGGGAAGCTGAGTGTGGTCTGATTCTCAGAGTCTCGGCAGAAGCGTTCAGCAGCGGCTGCTCTGAGCGAGGGGTGTACTATGAATGTATACAGAAAGTCCTTCCTGTGGGTGCCTCCGGACCATCCTGGTGCCTGTGGTGGGTTTGGTTTGAAGTGAAAGGGGCTTGAGATGATTCATGGGACCTCAGAGGGGGGCCAGAGCAGGGGCAGCCACACAGGATACTGGGATGATGGATGAGGGGGCAGGCTGGGGAGCTATGCCCATTAGGAATGCCAAGTGAACGGGCCCTGCCCCAGCCTGTGGTACATACACCACAGAGCAGGGTCACTGCTGGTCAGCGTATACTGGCCACAAAGGAAGTGAAGACTCCTGGGAGTTGGGAGCTGAACCAAAACTTTTGGCCAACTCCTGACTCTTCGCTCTGTCTGATGCACAGGACTGGCTGCCTGAGTGACTGGGCCAGGAGGTGTTGGTGTTTGGAGAATGGTCTATTGTGCACTGGCCCTGTGTCTGCAGGCACAGGGTGATTGACGTGCTTTGGATGTCATTTCTTCATGACAAAGATCACTTCTTGGAAGGGAGAGGTGTTGGTTGCTGCAGATGGCCACAGTTAACAAGCCGAAATGAACCCCTCAAGTTCTACCTGAAGCCATAGGCCACTGCATCCCAATGAGCTTTCTCTAGAGGGAGCACAGAACATTTCTTCCCCCCTCTAGAGGCTCCAGGCATTTTGTGATTATGGTTATCCCTTCAGTCTCCATCTCTGTTTTCACATGGCTTCTCCTTTCTCTCAAGTCTCCCTGTTTCTTCCCTCTGGATTGGGATGGGTACCATTGGAAGTGTTCCCCCAGGTAACCCAGCAAGGCCTCCAGTTAACAGCATCTTTAATTAGGCTTCCTGCAGGTTCAGGAACTCAGAGTGTGCTACAGCCTGTCAGAGGTGCTGTCCAGCCCTCAGGCCAAAGAGACACTCACACCTTCCTTCTTTCCTGTGGTGGTGAGTAGTGAGGAAGCCTAGGGGCCAGGGCTTGTGTTCTGAGGTTGTGCAGAGACTCTGGTCTGGGCATGGGCTGGAGAAGAAAGTGTGTGGGCTGCAGCCCAAGAGGGACAATGGGAAGAGTGGCTGGGAAGGGAAGTGACAGAGTAATTGAGTCTTTGAGCAGCTACCACAGGCACACAGTACGCAGCAATGCCTTATGTAAGAGTGATAGGGGCAGTGCTGGCCGTATCCTGTCCATCTTTTTCACTAGTTCTTATTATCTGTTCTGTCTTGTTCCAGGAAGCTGAAGGTGAGTGGCCAAGCACATGGAGTGAGAGAGTGCTGTGGCGATCACCAATGCCACAGCTACTGTGGGACTCTACCGAAAGTGCCTTCCTGTCTTGGTCCCAGAGGAAGAGGGATTAAGACCTTATTGCCATGCATGCTGTCTCCTGTGTGGAAATAGCCTGTGGAGTTCTGTTTGGAAGGGGCAGGCCTGTGGGGACCCTTGGGAGTGTGTGTAGCTGTAGGGGAGGGAAGGATCTCTTTGAGCTATGCCAGACCCATCTCAGGAAGCAGGAAGTAGACTCAGAAGACACAGGGATGCTGGGTCTTGATGGCCTCTTGTGAGTGTGGGGGTGCTATGGTAACAGGGCAGACTGGCGTCGCAGTGTGCAAACAATGAGGAGCAAGGGGTCTCACCATGAGTAAGGCTCAATGGAGGATAAGGATGCTATATTGGCAGAGCCTCTGCCTCTGGAGGACCCAAAGAAGGGAGAAGAAACTCAGGGTAGCCAGAAACCAAGACCCGAGGGAGTCAGCAGACCTGCCCTGGCGGTGAGCGCCTGTGCCCTAGAAACCTGGGTACTGAGGCCAAGGCCCAGGCAGCTGCAGTCTCACATCCAGGCCTCCTGTGCCAAGCCATATTGCCTTAGTAGAGTGTGAGATTAGGCTTCAGAGAAACTTGCACAGGTAGCTTGCCCATCAGTCATCTAGAACACTGTGGTGGAAAAGCAGGGCTCTGTGGGCAAGGCAGTGTTAAGGTAGCTTTGTGGGGGTCAAGGAAGACGCACTGGTTCTGGGATTTTTGAGGAAGGTGTTAACCTAGAGGAGGTGTTTCAGTCCTGCTTCTCTGGGGTGGGGAGTGGGGTGGCCTTTTCCACCCCCATTCCCTCCCTTGCTGCTGAGCCGGAAACTCACCCGGAACACACGTCTGCCCATCTGGCTTCATCGTAGCAGTTGCAGCTGATTCCAAGCCTAGAGATACCCTGCCAGCCTTGGGAGACACTGTCTCTTTGTCCTTTTGTGGTGACAACTGTAACAGGGTGCCAATCTGAGATGGATTACAGATTGGCTTCCAGACCTGCCTTTCTCCATTACCTTGGCACCCTTTTCTGGCACCAGGTGAGTATGGCTAGGAGGCCCAGGATCAGCTCCTGTGCTCGCCCTCATCCCTGGTGGCTGCGACTCATCTGCTGTGCCACCACTGCGAGATGATGCTGGCTGGGCAAAGGTTCCCTTGTTGGTTTTCTAGATGTTTCTTAATTTTAATGTTCATTTGACTTCCTGCTGGGAGGTTGTTGTTATCATGGCAAGAATGGGCAGAGATGACCTCACTGGAGGCTCCCGAATCTTCCAGGATTGTGTTTGTTGATGTTTGTCTCTAAGGGATGTGATCACAAGTGACCTCAAGTGCTTGGCCTTGGGACTCTCTCATGTTGACTGACAGGTGAGCCTCAGATATGAGAGATCCTGGGCCTGTTCTTGACTCTCCCTTCCTCCCTGTCTGGGCTAAATGGCTCCAGGGAAAGCAGAGGCACAGGGAAGTGATGCGGATGCTGAATGCTGGTGAGCATCTGAGCACATCTCCAGTCTCCCGTTACCTGACCACATTCCAGAACTGAAGAGGAGCCTGGGAGACATCTATTCCAACTTCAATACTGCCAAGGAGACGCTTTGGCCCAGTAGGATTGGGGCTCAGAGAGGAGAACGAAGGAGACAGCTTTGTCTTTTAGCCAGGCAGAGACAAGGCTGACATGAACCCATGAACCAGCCCCTTCCTCTCCACTTCTTACCAAATCATCGGTGCATCTACCTGGCGAAGTTATAGCCCCTTTCCAAGGCTGTCACAATATTATGTTTATCTGACCAGTGGACCTTCTCCACATAGCTGCCACCCAAACACTGGGGTTCAGGGACAGTTGTCAAGCTGCCAGTTTTAAAGAAAGTCAGAGGGGAAAGTCTGTAAAATATGGAAGTCATTGGCTCAAGGGATGTGCTTGGAGAGGGGAATACTTTGGCCAGGGATCAGCAGGGTCAGGGCTAGCCTGAGCCTCTTGGCTCTACTCTGTCCTTCCTTGTCTGCTCCTGTTCCCACATGGCCACAGAGTGGTCCAGCTTGCTGAGGAGGACTTGGCTGACCATGTCCTTAAGCACTGCCTCTCTTCCTGAGGAAGTTTAAGCAGTAATGTGTACCCATTTGAGAGGAACCAGGACCTGTGAATGGTGGTCTGCAGGTGGTCAAGGTCTCAGCCTTGGGGGTGGGGAGCAGGAGGTAGCTGTGTGATTCCGGTGGGCTTTTATTTGCCCACCTTAGTTTAGAGCAGAGGAGCGGGATTGCCTCACCCTAACAATCTCTAAGTGAAGCGACTGCATACTGGAGAATTAAGTTAAAAGCTGCAGCTATTGATGTTTTCAAGAAACAGCATTTAGTAGGAGCCATGAGTTGCTTTGCTTAGTGCCCCCCTTTCCCTTTTTCCTTTTCTTTTTTGGTGTATTTTATTGATTTCTGCTCTGAAATAGTGCTTTCAACGTTTTAAAATAGAATTCTAGGCGAAGGCGTCCCAGGCTTGGGATTTAAGTGGAAATTGACATGGCTCTTCATATATTCTCCTTAAAAACAAGGCACTCAGGAGCTGTTCCCCAGGCTGGTCAGGTACCTCCTCCTCACGATTCTGTCTGCAACCCCCACCGAGGCTTTCTGTTTAAACGGAATGCTGGAAAAAATGGCTGTGGCTGTCTCACAAGCCTACTGTGATTTATCGTCTGTTTTTCTGGGCCCATGTCATCCAGCTAGGGGGTCACCTACTTCCCTTCATGGTCGTCCTTCCTCTTCTTCCTCCTCTCACTGGTAGCCCTTGCTCCATGCCCAAGGGGCTCTGAGGTTCTCTGGAAACCTTGGTAATGTTGTCAGGCCTTGAGGGAATATATTAGATACACTTTGCAGTAACAGAATACTGTATAGAGACAAGGGGGGAGGGGGAGATTGGTTTTGGCTTACAGTTTGAGAGAACTCCATCTACCATGGAGAGAACGTGGAGCCCGGAGACATTCACAGCCATGGTGGCGTGGCTGAGCAGCTGCTCGCTCACATCTCAGCAGACTAGGGAGCAGAGAATCTGGGTCGAAAGTGGGGCTGGCTTATGAATCTTGGGGCCAGCTTCCATGGTTCTACAACCCAACAGCTAGGCCCCACCTTCTAAAGTAGCAGTTTTCAATCTCTGGGTTGTGACCCTTTGGGGGAAGGGTCGAACAACCCTTTCATAGTTGTTGCCTAAGACCGTCAGGAAACCCAGATATTTACATTACAATTCAAAATAGTAGCAGAATTACAGCAACAAAGCAACAATGCTTCTAATTTTATGGTGTGTGTGTGTGTGTGTGTGTTTGTGTATCCCCACAGCAGAAGAGCTGGATTAAAAGGTTGTAGCACCCGCAAGATTGAGAACCACTGTTCTGAAGGGTCCACAACTTCCTCAAACAGCGCCACCTCTTGGTAACTAATTATTCAAACACAAGAGCTCCTGGAGAGTTCACAACCAATCCGTAAATGGGAAAGATGACCTAGAAATAAGGCTGGGTCCCTTGCTGGCTCAGGTGGATTGCTGCCTTAATGTGTGCCCCCCCCCAAATGCTTAAAATCTCAACCTTTAGATGATAAATGTGAGGAGGCTCATTGGGCAGGCGAGGGTGGAGCCAAGTGAAGGGAATAATGGTCCTTGCCCTCACCCTCTCATGGCCAGAGGACTGGCTATGACCCCAGCGCTGTTCCCCTAGCAGATACAGAGTCAACATACACCTGGTCTTGGAGTCCCAGCCTCCAGAGCTGTGAGCAGTGAATTTCTGATGCTTGTTACCCCCAGGCTGCCTCTCAGTGGTAAGTAACCTCAACAGACGAGAGAATTTAGAGGGATCAGCTTGCAAGCAGAAGGCCCTGAATGTGTGCTGAGGCAGAGGACCCACGGAGTGTTGGCTTTCTGGATGCCACTCTGTATTCCTGGAGATACCTGTGGGCCTGGTCTCCCCACTCCTGTTTCAGGGAAGCACCTCAGAACCAAGGCTTGGGGAAACCAATCTCAACACAGGGCTGTGAGTTTGGTCTCAAGGCTGGCTTTTAGGGAATAGCATTGAGAACCTGCGGGCAATTTGCCCTTCCCCCACACCTCCAGAGATGTCAGGATTGGTCTCCATGTCCATTGTCCAAAGGGCCAGGAGTGGCCAGGTGGCCAGGGCTAACACTGTGCTCTTACACTTTCCTGCTTTTCAGGGCTGTTTGTGGGAGGGGCGGCTCGCGGGCACTGTAATAACCACTGACCATGAGTGTCCTCCATGAAGATGGAGGTGATCCTTCTGATTCTCTATAAAATCTACCAGGAACCCCAGGTGACAGGTAGGCACCACCTCTCCACCTCAAGGGGAGATGGCCTTCAACATGCACACAACAGCCTTATCCTTACGGCTTTGAGGCAGGCAACGGGGCTAGCTTAGTCAGCATTTCTATTACTGTGATAATAAGACACCATGACCAAAAACAACCTGGGAAAGGGTTTATTTCAACTTACAGTTCCAAATCACAGTCTATCACTGGGGGGAACTCAGGAACAGAACCTGGAAGCAGGAGCTGATGCAGAGGCCACAGAGGAATGCTGCTTAGTCGCCTGCTCTTCTTGGCTTGCTCAGCCTGCTTTCTAATAGCACCTAAGACTATCAGGCCACCCACAGTGATCTGGACCCTTTCACATCGATCACCCATTAAGAAAATGTACCTCCGGCTGGCCTACAAGCCAGCCGTTGTTTGGGGTGTGTGCGTTGTTGGGGGCACATTTTTTCAACCGAGGTTTCCTCTTCCAAAATGACTCTAGCTATATCAAGTTGACATAAACTAGCCAGCGCTTATGGGGGAAGGGCCGAGAAAGTGAGGTGTACCAGCAGGAGGGGTGTCTGGCATTGTGGTGACTGTGTGAAGAAATGCCTATGCAGTGTGGGACAATACCACACACTCACCAGGATATGAACAGCTCAGGGCTGGGTGTTGCTCTGATCCCTGCTCACCCCTGCTTTCTGTGACCCCAGCTGTCTCTTCTATGCCTTCTGTCTTGAGAGGGGAAGACACTAGATGTCATCATGGCGGTCCCTATCATCACTGACAGCACCCGGCCAAGTGGCCGATGGCAACCAGGCAGGGGCTGAGGTGGTGAAACCCAGGCATTAGTCAACACTGCCAGCCATGTGGGTGGGACTGTATGTGTCACCTCCCATCCTGGGGTGGCTCTGTGGATGGGTGGGCCTCCAGCAGGTGTGATGCCGAGTTTCTTCTACTGCATGCCTTCCTAGGAAGTGTTTAGGACTGCCCTGTTTGGGTGCTGATGCGGTGTCTGGGCTGCCGGGTTCTGGTGAAGTCACAGAAAAAAAACTGATGGCCCAAAGATG
Organism: Pachyuromys duprasi; assembly: GCA_028658305.1. Lineage (NCBI taxonomy): Eukaryota > Metazoa > Chordata > Mammalia > Rodentia > Muridae > Pachyuromys > Pachyuromys duprasi. The sequence continues at coordinate 25,434,515 of CM053752.1, read as the reverse complement.
AGCCTGAGACTGCCAGCCAGAGCCTGAGTTCCCTTGTCCTCTATGACATCTGCCTCCATGTGTACAGAGTTCTTTTTGGAGTCAGTATATGGATGAGGAGCTGAGGAATGGACGGAAGCACTCAACCCTTTCTGTAGGACACACTACCTCTATCCTGCAGTGGGCCTGGTCCACACCTGCTGGGATCTAGCACCTTACCTTGTCTGTTCTTGACTGTTGAAATATTATTAATAATTAATATTGATTCACATTATTAGTAATGTAGCAGTTACTCTTTACCTAGCTATCTACCCAAAAAACCACACAGAGTTTATATAATTAGCCTAGAGCACAATACTGAGCAATAATAACTCCGTCCTAAACCTCCAAGCTAGTGTAGCTTCCTCCCATTCAGATTTCCCATGTTTTACTTGCTTTTCAATCACCTTCTAGGTCTGGTTCATTTCTCCTGATGTCTCCTAGTCCTTTCCTTGTGGTCCTACCTCCCATTTCCTTCCTATTTCTCTTCCCCTCGCTGGACCTGGAAGTCCCACCCTATTCTCGGTATTGCTTAGCATTGGCCAGCTGGCATTTTGTTGGCACATCAGAGAGCAAATGGTGGGCATGTTTACACAAACTTGAGACAGGAGATAGAAAAAAACATCACAATGCAAAGTCCACACTGAAACCAGATAGTGGGGTAGCATTTGAATGAATAAGGGTAAACTGTATGCAGTTCACAAAAAAACATTACTCCAATACTTGACTCCTTCATGGGCTTTTTTTTTTTATGTTGTTCTCAAACCTTCAGTGATTCTCTGTTGTCCATGGAACTCAGAGCTGGCTCTCTAGACTGGTATTAGGGTCTTGTAGGCCATGGTCCCCATGGCCTGGCCTCTATACCTGTGTTATCCTAAGCACGACAATTGTCCAGTTGTGCTCCTTCTAGTAGGACATTGTTCTTTAGGCTTCTGGCCACGCCACAGGGACCACAGGGTCCTCTGCTGCTTTGTGACAGTGTTCCTACCAGATGGAGGGATGTTCTACCCCTCCAGGTACACTGCCCACTGGTTGGGTGTGAGAAAGCAGGGTACCTGACTTGTCCCATCAATCCAACTCCTTTCTGTCCAGTAATAAGGCAAGGAACTCTGGCCGTGCTGTTCAGAGGAGGGTCCTGTATGTCTTTAGTCCCAGGGGGCACTTTCCTTCTGTCTAGCTCAGGGTTTCTACCTTTGCCACCTGGAGCTCAATACTGCGAGGTGTCCATCCACCAGACCTTGTCCACCAGACCCCTTCTACCAGGCTTTGTCCACCAGACATCCAACCGCCAGGCCTTCTACTCCTCAGCTTTGACTTGGACTGTTTGTGGTCCTCTGTTCCCAGGTGTAATGGGTTTAAGATTAACATGAGATGTCCTCACTTGGCCCTCTGCCTCCCTCACATGGCCTTGTCAGCTCTGAGGCTCGGGAAGCCATACCTCCTAAGAAAGCATTCAAGAGGACTGAGGGACTGGACATGGAGCAGGCTGGGAGGAAGTAAAGAATGGGGTGGATGCTGAGGGTTATGGGGGCCCAGGGAGGGGAGAGGGAACTCTCTGTGGTTCAGGCCCTGCTGGTCTTTCTGTGGCTTTCTTGTGGACAGGAAGCACAGCCTTCCTTACTACCCTTGTCACCAGTTCTTGTTCCTTAGGCTCCCAGCGGTGCAGGACAAGAGTGGTCAGCCTGTTACCTGTGATCCCGGACTTGAGCTGATGCCAAGGGGAACTTTGTTTTGCACTGCGAATCCTGTTGGTTCCTCTTGCTTTTATTTCAAAGCTCCCTGCTGCTTCATCTCCACAGGGCTCCCTCTCCCCAGCTGAGAGCCTGGTAGGGGCGTTTTAAGGCCGGGCAAGCACAGGCTGTAATGCTTCTGGGTAATTCCTTGGGGGGGGGGTTGTGAGGGTGCCTGAGTTTCTGGGACTTTTTAAAAAAGCATGATGGCCGGAGGCATGTCAGACTCCATGAGGGACTAAGTAGGAAGTTAAGGTGTTTCATGAGTGACAGTCACATGCCCTATGCACTTCAGCAGTGTGGCCAGGGTTCCAGTGAAAGGGGGCCTTGCTTTCAACCCATTCATTAACTCAGGGCAAATTTGTGTAATTGTGAATTTTAAACATGGGTTCATGATGTTTCCAAAGTTATAGTGTGAGCAAAGTTTTAGATCTGGATGCTGGTTTTCCCTGGCCTCAGTCCTGGAAATCCCAGGTGACATTCGGTGGGGAGACTCTGACCCTTTAGAGGCCGGGAGCTGGGAAGGCCTCAGATCTGACATACTCAGGAAGCCTTGGTGCAGAGGCTCACCGGCCTCCGGCTGCTATTTCTTTTCTCCCCTGGACTCTGGGACACTTATCCCCTCCCTGCCCTTGAGAACTGGTTATTCAAAGATCCTTCTAGTCAGTGTTCTGCCTCATGGCCCACAGGACACTGTCACCTGCATTCATAGGACAAAGAAAACCTACCTTCACAGGACAGCCCCTGCAAGCATCCCGGAAGCTGAGTGACTCTCCCAACATCCTGGGCCCAAGGGATGCCTTGGAGGTGAAAGGTGAGGCCAGAGTAGCACAGAGACCAAGGTTCTGTTCCTCAGGCTTGGGTAGAGGGGAAGAACCAAAGGCCTGAGAATTATCATATGGATACATGAAGTACACAGATTCCTCCTAAGCCAGTGTGTTGATTCTTTTTCTGCTGCTGTGATAAAAAGCCACGCTCCAGCCAACTTATAAAGTGTATTTTGGCTTTAGTTCCAAAGGGATAAGAGTCCATCATGGCGGGAGGCATGGCAACAAGCAGCAGGCATGGCGGCAGGAGCAGGAAGCTCAGAGCTCACATCTTCAAACGTAAGCAGGAAGCAGAGAGAGTGAACTGAGAGTATGTGAGGCTACTTAGTCTCAAAGGCTGCCCCAGTGACAGACTTTCTCCAGCAAGACTGCAACACCTAAACCCCCTCAAGCTGTGACATCAACCAGGAACCTAGCATTGAGCCTAGGCTCAATACTTGAACCTATGCAGACCATTCCCACCCAAACCGCCACACTCCACTCTATAGTCTATAGTCTCGTGGCCATATTGTAATGCAAAGTACATTTAGTTCAACTTTAAAAGTCCCCACAGTCTACCACATTCTCAACACCGAACAGCGTTCATAAGCCCAAAGTTCCTTTCGAGTCTTAAGGCAATTTCTTAACTGTAACCTTCTATAAAATTAAAAAAAAAAACCACCAACAAACAAAGTACATACTTCCACCATTTAACGACCCAGGAGATACATTATCATTCCAAAGAGGAGGACGGGGATTATGGTGAGGAAATAGTGGACCAAAGCAAGACCAGAACTGAGCAAACAAATGCAGGTTGTCCAAGCAGAGGCTCTATGGACAGAATCCCAGGAAGCCACCCCAAAGCCCCCTTAGCCTTCTGGCTCTGGAGTTTCTCACATTCCCCCTGAGTCCAGCTGCTTGCTCTGGCAGCCTAGGCCAGGTGTCCCTTTTGACCAAAGCACTCCATTCCTGAGAGTGAAGAATCAAGGACCCGCAGGCCTCACCCTTCCCTCCTTCCTCAGAGTGTTTAGAGAACTCGCAGGGATTTTGATCTTGATCTGCTTAAAAATCTGCAGACTGGAGTCCTGGTATTCCTCAGTGTGGCCTGGGCTAAAGAGGTCTGGTGTTTTCTTCCCTTTCTGCCACGGAAAGCATCCTTGCAGAATCTTTCTTGGAAACTTCCCAGTGTGGGGTCTAGGATGGCCACACTTCTTCTCATGTGTGCATGTGTGCAGGAGGACGTCATGGCAGCAAGCACCCAGGGCACGTGGTGCTTAGCTCATGCAGTCATGAGTGCTAATGGTTCTGAAGGTTTGCTGTCTCTGAACTTGGGCCTGGGATGATGTGGGCTGGGGTTGGCAAGGCTTTGTTGCTGCCACACAGAGCCTAGGAAAGGGGCCAATGTGGAGGTGAACAGAAGCATCATTGGGCCCCTGAATCCAGCTGTGCCTGAGTCACAAGTCCACATTAACCATGAGTCACATGTCCACACTGACAGTGTCTGAGTCACACACCCACATGCACAGCACTCAGACCCCTGTGGGCCAGGCTCTCTGTATCTTTTTTTGTTTGTTTTACATGAGTGCTCTATCTGCATGTATATCTGCATGCCAGAAGAGGGCATCAGGTTAAACTATAGATGATTGTGAGCTACCATCTGGTTTCTGGGAATTGAACTCAGGACCCTTGGAAGAGCAGACAGTGCTCTTAACCACTGAGCCATCTCTCCAGCCCTGGCTCTCTGTCAAGTTAACACCAACATTCTGCTGAGTGATGTCCTTTCCACACCTTTCCTGCCCTCATGTCTGTCCTTTGAAAGCAGTTGCAATGCTGGTTTACCTGCGGGACTGAAGAGGGTTGAGGTGAGATGGGGCTTAGCGATGAGTTCAGTAAAAATGCCTTGACGTTATTAGGTTTTTGTTTTCTTCTGACATGGTACGTATGTGTGTGTGTGTGTGTGTATTTCTGTGTGTATGCAGGTGCTTACATATGTGGAGATCAGAGGTCAAGCCCAGGAGACACTGTCTATTGCTTTCCACTTTATTTCTTGAGGCCAAGCTCATTGATTCAGTTAGATTGGCTGGCCACTAAGCTCCAGAGAAGTCTGCCTGGTTTTGCCTTCTCAGTCCTGGAATTATAGACAGGTGCTGCTATACCCACCCATGGATGGTGGGGATCAACACTCAGTTCCTTGCGCTTACAGCAAGGATTTTATTGACTGAACCATCTCCAGCCTCACATTCAAACACCCCTGTGGAGTGTTCACTGCTGTGTCCCAGCTACCGTGTGCTCAGGTGTGCACGGTGTGCCTCCAGCCACCCTTTCTCCTCACCCTTATTGCCATGGGTTTGCTGGACTCTTCAAAGCCTTGAATTAGCCTTGTCCTGCAGGCCTATGCCAGGTTCCAAGAGACTCTTCACCATGCTTCTATGTGGCTTTCAACATGTGATGTGTGTGTGTGTGTGTGTGTGTGGTGACTGTGCTCTCCTGGTCCTGTGCTGTGTTCCTCACAGAGACCTACCCTCCTCTTTCTGGCCATGTACTGATGCCCCCTCATCTCCTGGGTCCATGCTACAGAGTGACCATCTAGGTAACAAGAGATGAACAAAGAGGCCATGTGCAGACCCATCCACAATGAGCCTCTCAGGATTGCTGCACTGACACTCTTCTCTCACTGTAAAGAGAGATCTTGGCTTCTTGGGGTTCCAGGCACCTCACCCACATCAACATGAATCCCCGAGCAACACGAGAGCAGAGAAGTGACTGGCTCTGTCCCTGTGTATGAAGGGTAGAGTGGTTTCCCTGCCCTACAGCCTGGGCATATGCAAGTTATGGGTATGATTTGGTTCTGGGCACCCGGGATGGGGCACAGGTTTTCTGAGAAGGCTGAATCCACCTGCTGAAATCAGGTAAAGGTTAAGAAGTAGGTACTGGGGGACAGGTTTGACTGAGCCTTCTGGGTTTCAGGGCAGTGCAGATTGGTGGTAGGTGCCAGTCTCCTGTAGACACTGGTGGCCTGTGGGCAGTGGAGGGTGCTCTCAAACAGCTGGTTGCCCAGCCTATGGTGAGAGGCTGAAATGTTTGTTGCTGTAATGTCACATGGGATAGGGTCAGGGCCACCTTGGCAGTTGCTATGGAACCACAGAAGGACCAGAAGCAGCATCCACGGGGCAGTCAGAGGTGACAGAGGACAGGTCACCTGAGGGGGTTGCTTAGAGGACCTGTCGCTGATGCTGTCTCTTGTAGAAGTCATCCCAGGCGACGTCTTTCTCCTCAACACCCACGGAAAAAGGAAAAAAAGAGAGAGAGAGAGAAAGAAAAACCTGCATATCTTTGAGAGAATTGCTGATGGCAAGGGCACAGGGTGCGAGGCTGGCAGGCACGGGTGGGTGGTATGCGTCACTGTTGCCAGGAGAGTTGATTCATTCCAGGGGAGTCCTGGGAACAGCTGCCTGCAGGGCAGGGGACTTATGTCCTCCTGTTTGGGGCCCCCTCTGGGAAGGGGTCTGGGAAATGAAGAAGATCCCAAGTAGTCATGCTCGTGCCTCAGGCTGTCCTTGGAACAAAGACATCTCCCCACCATGACACACCCGGTACTCTGGTCCTTGGTTCTCCACTGGGAGTAGGAATATCTTCATCCAAGGAGCTGGAGGGTGTGTAGGAAGGTCCAGGAGACCACAGAAAGCCAGCCCTATTTGACCTTGAGTGGAAAGATTCATCTCTGAGATGAACTGTCAGAGGATGCTGATGGGATAGGAGGCATGGGGGGGGAGGGTGGAAGAGGGGCTTCTGGGGAGGCCTGGCATCCAGCCCCCTAGCACCCCAAGCAGCAGGTATAAGGGTGTAGTAGGTGACTCATAGTCATGGAAGAAGCAAGTGGCTCTGGAGGTCTTTATAGGCCTTAGTGGATTCTCTGGCCCTGATTCCTCTGCCTGGGGCCCAAGTGTGGCTGTGAGCAGTTTCATCTCTGCTGCTGAGTCTTCAGGGAGCCACAGCCTGACCGTTTGTGCAGGGAACGCTAACCACCCATTCTGGCTCAAGCCAAGGGTCATCCCAGAGCCTTTGTTGGCAGCTCTTTAAATTATTATTATTAATTAATTCAGTTTATATCTCGGTCCTAAGCCCCTTCCTCTACTCCCAGTCCTGCCCTCCCTTCCACATCCCCTCTCCCCTATTTCTCAGAATAGGGGAGCCCCCCTACCCAGACACCCCAGCTCATCTATCATAGGATAACTGAGTTCATCTTTCTCCCCTGTGGCGTGGTAGGGAAGTCTGATCAGGGAGAAGTGATCAAAAAGCAGGCAACACAGTCCATGTCAGAGATACCTGCACTCCCCTAACTAGTGAGCCGACGTGAAGCCTAAGATGCCCATCTGACTTATCTTCTGGGGATCTGTGCATTGCAGTATGTCTATCCTGTACTACACGACTAAAATCCACTTATAAGTGAGCATATACCATGTGTTTTCTGGGTCTGTGTTACCTCACACAGGATGATCTTTTCTAGTTCCATCCTTTTGCCTGAAAATGTCATGATTTCCTTGTTTTTCATGGCTGTTTTTCATTCCTTTGTGTAGATGTACCAGTTTCTTTATCCATTCTTTGGTTGAGGGATGTCTAGGTTGTTTCCAGTTTCTGGCTATTAGGAACAAAGCTGCAATGAATGTGGTTGAGCAAATAAATGTTGCTGCTTGGTGTTCCTTGTTGTATGGTGGAACATCTTTCGAGTGTATACCCAGGAGTGATATAGCTGGGTCCTGAAGTATGGCCATTCCCAGTTTTTTGAGAAAGCGACAGATTGATTGCCAAAGTGGTTGTACAAGTTTGCACTCTCACCAGGAAATGAGGAATGTTCCCTTTTCTCCACATCCTCACCAGCATGTGTTATCACTTGAGCTTTTGATCTTAGCTGTTCTGACAGGTGTAAGATGGAATCTCAGAGTCGCATTGAGTTGCATTTCCCTGACAGCTAAGGATGTTGAGCACAGCTCTTTAGGCACAAGACCATGAGGGCAAAGATTCCAGGCTGCTGCCTAGGTAGGATGGCTGCTTCCCGTACACAGATCTTAGGGTTTCTTTGTTGGGCTCATCTATACTTAGAGATGAGGAGAATTGTCTTCTGGTGTGAGGTCTGCCTCTGCTGGCCTCTCCCAATCATCTTGGGCCCAGCTGCGTCTGTAATCTTTAGGTACAAGCTGGAAACTCCTTCAAGACTGCTGGAAACATTTCGGCAAGTCTCTGGCCCACAGCTACTGCCTCCCGAAGAGGGTACAAAGCAGGGTGAAGTCATGTCAGTAGTTCATCCTGGCTGCTGTGGGGGTTGTACTGAGGAGAGAGAGCCACCCTTTGTCAGTCTTGGCTTGCTCAGCTGTTCCCCCCTCCTCAGGTGGCCAACTGCTTGGTTTTCCCCTGTCTCCTGGCCCAGCTTCTCAATGAAGCTGTAGGCAGAAGTGATGCTGGAGAGTTTTCCTCTCAGATGCAGAAAGGTTAAGCCCATCAAGATCCATGGCCACCCCATGCCATCTGGAAACCAGGCCTCTGAGAGGCAGCAGGGAGGGTGAGAGGTATTAATTTCATTTGGTTTGGTTTCTAATTGCCTGGGGAAACTTCTTATGTGCTAACATCAATTTATTTTTACTTAGGGCCAGTTATACTAATTCGAATCCACTTTAGGTATTAAAATAGTGATCCTGTGAATCAGATAATAAAAACTATTGAGGGAAGCAGGCAAGGCAAGACTGAACCACTGGGCGGCAAGAGATGAATAGTGTCCTGGAGGCAGTGTGATACTCTCTCCTCCACGGGCTCTGCTGAGCAAGCCTCCATGCAAGGTTCCATAGGACAGTGGCCCGGTAGCCATTGCTCAGAATCCCCAGCCCAGAGCATAGCTCTGTGTGCCAAGCCTGGGTGGGCTTTGGTGACATGGCAAATGGGCTCCCACCTTCCTGTCACTCATTATGTGCTCAACACACCCTTGAGTGGTCCTTGGCTGTGGGCCTGGTCTTATACCAGGCAAAGGTGGTAGTGGTAGGCGTGGTCTCGGAGTGCAGCTGCAGGAGGGCCAAGGGTGGTCCCACCACAGCCTGGATTCCTCAGATAGTCGAGTGAACACCACAATGTGGAGGGAAGGAGCTGTGAGCAGCTCCTGGGTCTGCCCACACCACTGTCTTGTAAACAACTGTGGTTAACAAGGCGTTATTTAAGAAGAGGGATTCTACAGATTACTTCCCTCTGTGGCCTCTGCCACCTCCGATCAGTCTCCCCACTTCATAGTGCTATTTTCGGCTTTGGCTCTTACTGGGTTTCTAGAATCTATGACCAGGACAGATACTGGGTCCTGCTTTCTGGATCTGGGCATTTTCTGTACCCACCGATCCATGGAGACTCTCTGTGACCAGTATCCACTCACAGAGAATTGGAATACTATCTTGTGCACCTCACGGGAAACTGCTGTACAGTTTTCATTGCACACACTACATAGGCTAAAGCAAAGGATCTGGGGCTGTGAGTCCTGAATAAACAAAGAACCCAAATGATGGGGAGCCTGGTGGAGGAGCAGAGTGTCTTTGTTTGGCTTTACCATTGTTGTGATGAAACACCATGACCAAAAGCAACTTGGGGTGGAAAGGATTTATTTTGCTCACAGTTCCATATGACAGTTCATCATCAAAAGCACTGAGGGCAGGAACTCAAGCAGAGCTGGAACCTGGAAGCCAGAGCTGATGCAGAGGCCATGGAGGGGTGCTGCTTACTGGCTTTGTTTTCATGGCTTGCTCAGCCTGCTTTCTTATAGAACCCAGGACCACCAGCCCAGGGATGGCACCACCTGCAATGAGCTGGACCCTTTCCCATCAGTCATTAATTAAGAACATTATTTTTTTCTGGATCTTATGGAAGTGTTTTCTCAGTTGAGGATCCCTTCCTTTCAGATAATTCTAGTTTTGAGACAAGTTGTCATAAAATTAACCAGCACACCCTTGCAGGCCCCATCAGGAATCCAGGGCAGAAAGAGCTGGTAAGTGTTAAGTTCCAGTACGTTCTCAGCAGACCCATCTGCTGTGAAGGAGCAAGGGAGCGAATGAGTGGATGCCTGAAGTAGAATGATGGTCACTCTATCTCGTTCATAGGAAGCATCAGTACCCTTGGATCTGGGGCTATGCAGCTCTTCAGTGAGCCATACCTGGCTGTGCACCAGGCAGACCCTGTTCCAGGGTCTCCAGGTCACCTGCCAATCCAAGAACTAAAACAGGACTACAGCCCACACAGCCTACTCTTTCTTACCCGGGGCTAGAGATCTCTTTAAGTTCAGAGGCTAGTCCTGAACCTGGAGGATGTTGAAGCCTGCCACAGCCCAGCCCAGCCAGCCCTTTCTCTCCAAAGTAGACAAAGGGGATGAGGAGAACAAGGTTAAGAGGTGACAATACAGGAGGCTAGTTTTTTCCCTATCCAGTCTAGGGCCTTACTGAAATCTAAGCCAGGCCATTCTCTTGGGGTGGTTTTCTGGCCTTATTCTGTTCCATCTGCCTGTGTAGTTTGTGCAACGTGTGTCACCTGTCTGGACCTTGACAACCTTAGTGGCTGACATGGGCCAGGGAACGGGCCTTCCTTACATACTCTCACCCACAATGGGCAGCCCCCTCCAGAGCTCCAGTCCTTGGTGGTTATGGGGGTGGCTGGGGCCATGCCCCCCGTTACAGCACTGACTCATCAGCTGTTGACAGGTGAGTCATGGGGAAGGAGGGTAGCAGGGCTTCCAGGCTTGGAGCCTGTCAGCTGCCAGCATACCTCACCAGGGAAAAGGCAGGCTGGGCAGTTACCCACCTCATGCACTAACTGCACATTTCCAGAACTCACTCCTCCCCTGGGCTGTTTAGATTTATGAACCAGGGAGCCCTGAGCCCTGGGGGACTCTCTCATCACAGTGTTTTGTGGCACGGAGATGGATAGATGAAGGTCGAGAGAAGGTCATGATAGTCCTCTGATGTGGGTACTGGGAAATAGAGATTTTCTTGTTGCCGTGATTAAACACCATGACAAAAAGTAGCTTAGGAGAGAAGTTTATTTGAGCAAAAGACATGAGTTCATCATGGCGGAGAAGCATGGCAGCAAGCAGCAGGCCTGGTAGCCAGAGCAGGAAGAAAACTGAGAGATCACTTACTCAAATAAAAGCACAAAGCAGAGAGGGTGAACTAGGAGTAGTGAGAGAATAGGGGTGCATTTACTACTCAAACCCTCACACATTCCATCTGCTATTCAGTGTCATGTCAGCGTGAGAGCAGAGCCCAGAGTGATTTTGTTAACAGCTTGGAAAGGGAGAGGAACGAAAAGTCAAGGGAATGGTACAGATATCCTGGTAAGAAAATGGTGAGGATGAGGAGTCTGGAGGAGTGGCTGATGGGTGGTGGGGAGACAGGTAGGCAGGAGGATGGATAGTAGGTGGATAGTCAGTTGGATGGATGGGTGAGTGAGTAGGCAGCATCTGGCTGGTGGACAGGCTGATGTATTAGTGGGAGTGTGGATGGGTAGATGGTGTGTAGGTTAGATGGTGGCATGTGGATGGATGGGTGGATAAGTGGCTAGCATACGGATAGTTAGACAGGTGGATGAATGGGCAGATTAAAGATGGATAGGCAGGTGGATGGATGGGTGGTATGTGAACGGATGAGTGGTAGAAGGGTGGATGGGGGTGGAGGGGCAGATTAATATGACTAGGAGAAAGAAGCATATGCAGAGATGCAGATGGATAAGTGAGATGGAAATGTATAGATGCGCAGATGGCAGAGAGGAAGAAGGGGTGGTTGGGTGAGTAGGGGAACATAAGGATACACGAATGGATGAGCGGGCCAGTGGTAGGACAGATGGCATGTGAGAGCATAGCTGGATGATGGGTGGAGAGGTGAATAAACGGGGTGAATGGATGCACGAGTGAGCCTTTGCTAGTAATGCCACTCCTGGAACATTCCTCATTGCAAGAGCGTGATCGAAGCCCTGATCTTAGCTTCCACTGACCACTGTGATCGCCAGCATGTTGCTTGCCCTCCTGACCTTCAGTTCGTCATCTACAAAGCTGAGTAGGCTGGCCACTGACCTCTCATGTCTTTGCTTGAGTAAAGTGCTGGCGTCTTCTGCCCAGTCTGCCATCTTCCCTCCTGTGGGGCAAGGGCCATTTTGTCACAGGGCTTTCTCAGGGGATGGTTTCTCAGCTGACCACAGCTGAAAGACTGGCAGGTGACCTGCTGTGGTACCTTCTGGATGGGACCTGTTTGTGCCAGCCTCCTGGTTAGGTGCCAGCTAGGTCTCAGGCTGTCATTTCAGCACTGCAAGGGGTTGTCTGCCAGTGTGACCTCCCCAGATGAGGATACGGTCACCTCCCTGGCCCAAGGCAGATGCCACCTGGCAGTGTGGTCAGGGGTATGCTAATGTTGGCACTGTCAATATTATTTCTGAGAACAAAGTGCCAGTATCCATCAGGCAACCCTGTAGGATGTTATCCCATCAATGGGCAGAGGGGGAGCTGAATGGCAGATATCCCCAAGCAGCAAGAAAAGGGAGGGGAGAGGCTGACATTCCTTCTACAGTGTCCACAGGAGAGTGCTAGCGGAGAGATACACATAGTTTTCAGAACATGTGAAGTGGGCATTGCAGCAATGCTCAGCATCAGAGTTCTGCTGGCAAGGGTTCTCTACCTAGCTCTTCTTCCCGAAGGTTGTATATCCTCAGGGGTGTCCTTCTGTGTGACCAGGGAGGCCATCATCTGCCTCCAAGGTAGCTTGGAGGATGGATTGAAGGAAACCTTCCAAAGCCTGACATGTGATTATAAGTTGGAAACCCTGTCCATTTCAACCAGGAGACTCTTGCCTCCTTTTGTGTTCAGTATAGGTCCTGGTAGGGTACCATGACTCATCCTTCTCTGAGGGGATTCTGTTCCTCCTTGGCCTCAGAGACCCAGGGCAGTGTGGACCATCACAGTGAACCATCAGAGGCAGGAGACCGATGTGTCTGACTTCAGGTCCCCCTGTTTGGACCATGATTTTCTGTTGGCAAGTACATGTTGGGGGACTTGCATCAGCAAGCTTGCCTGGCCCTTTCTGCCTTGGCTTCCAGATTGAACTCCGCAGAGAGGACGCCTTGTGCTCTACCCATTCTCTCCATCAAACACTATGTAACTGGGTCCCTAGTTTATTTAGGTCTCATGGTCCTAGTCCCTTTGCTCAAGCCACAAAGTGTCCTCTGTACAGTGACAACCACAGGGTTGAGGCTGAGGCTGATGCTCTGTGGGAAGGAAGTGTGTCCGAGGTCCAGGGCAGAGAAGCTACATTTATGTGACACCTTGCTGAGCACAGATGTTTGGAGGGCAGTGGCTATGTGTCTTGGCCCAGGGACTGTCTGTGGCTGCCTCTCTCTATACTGGACCCTGTGCTCAGCCACCTGCAGAGTCTTGACTCTGACTTGTGTACTTTGAACCCATTTCCATTTCTGGATCTTAGAGTACAGTTCTGTAAAATGGGGACGACTGTATGTACAGTCACTACTAGAGGTTATGGGCTTGGCTCTAACCTGTGCCTCAGGTGAGAGTTGCAGCAGCAGCCACAGCTGGGCTGTGAGGAGTGGAGCCCCATTCTGAGGTCTCTGGGGAGCAGGGGAACAGGTGAGTGTATACAGGGTGCTGAGGGCCTCTGAATAGTTCAGACTGTGTGGGATCATGCAAACCTGGACAGCTGAGGTGTCTTCTGCCTGCTTATCCTAGCACACCAGCCTCTGCCCTGGGTCAGCTAGCTCTGCCTGGAGTTTCAGAGATTTCTGTCCTGGGGCAGAGTTAGTGACTCCACATGGCAGAGGAGCTTTTAAGACCCCAGGTCCTTTTATTCAACGAGGCTGTGCAGCCCAGTAGTGATAGCCTTGCATGGGGGCGACTTGAAAAACCCCAGTTTTCCCTTGTGAGTTCAAGGAACACTGTTGGCTCAGGGAAGTGGGCAGAGACTCCTAGGCCATACTGCCCATGGCTGGTTCCTTGGGCGATTCCTGTTTTCTCAGACCTCCGGTTCTGCCCTCAAGGCTCCCAGACTTGCAGAGGGGGTAGCTGGGCTCTGGTAAGCCTGCCCCCTGTTTTGGGCCTGGCTGACTGGGTGGGTTTTCCTTTCTGATATTGTTTTTGTGCTGGGTAGCTTGGCTAGCAGCCAGCCTCTGGGGGGCAGTGATGGCTCAGCTTCCTTCCTGCCGCCAGGGCTCTGCCCCAGGCCTAGCTCCTAAGGCCCAGCATTCTGCCGCAGGAAGTGAGCACTATGCAGTATGAGGGGTGATATGATGGTGGGACAAGGGCAGGCAGCTTCTCATCTGATGGCATTCACCAAGTCCCAGCCACACACTTCAGCTGTCCATGGCCTCATGATCCGCTCTGTCTCTGGACTCGGTGCCCATTCCTGGTCCCCTTCAGAGCTGGTTTAATACCCCACCTGTGTGTCCATATCCCTTTGCTGCCTGGGCATGGCATCCCACCCCTGGAGCATGCTGAGAAGTATGACCCTAATAGGTTAGGCTGACAAGGAACTACTTTTGGTTGCAAGGGACATTAATGGTGACAGATGGTAGTGCTGGGAATCAGAGAGGTCCTGTCAGGGGCTGATTCAACATCAGAGACGGTGAACATACAGAGGAGAGCAGCAGACTGAGTGATATTTTAGGAGTATTCCATATTGGGCACTTCCTGGGTGCCTGTAGACCCTCTCTGTACAGTTCCCAAGGTAGGGTGGGGACTCTGGATGAACGGTGGGAACCAGCTCACATATTCTCATGCTCAGTGCCAGGGACTATGGGCATTCCTGGTGTATGGGATTTCCCATGTGTGGAAAGTTGGCTTCCATAAGAGGTAGCCATGATTGAATGAAAAACAAGGTGTAAGACCTCTAGTCATGGTGAATAATGGAGGGGACAGTAGGTGCCTAGTTACTGGATCAAAGAAGCTGAGAAAAATATCAGTCTTACTGTGACCAGAATAGATGGCATGAAGTAGGGTCAGCCTTGAGCTGGGGGCGGTATTGACTCTCAGAGCCATCTGTCCACACATGTGATGACCATAATGTCCTGGGACATGTTTCATTGTTCACCAGTGGTTTTGGAAGGTGGTGCTGGCCTCCTGTAGGTCCAGGCCAATGACGTTGCTGGCCCTTGAAAGTTTGGCCTTCCGTAAGAGGTCGCTCTGACTGGATGAAAAGCAAGGGTGCAAGACCTTAAGTCATGGTGAGTCACGGGCATGATCCTATCTGGGCAGTGGGAAGTGTGACTCGGTTAGGTCAGGCTGACAAGGGGCCTGTGATGATGAGGCATTGTGATGTTGGGGACCAGGGAAACAAGTCAGAAGCTGAGCCTTCGGCAGTGTGGGCAGGCACAGAGCATGAGGCACCAGGGTCAGAGTGACTGAAGGGTGCCCCGGGTGTTCTTGCTGGGGTGTGGCTCTTAGGGGCTAGGGTCTTTGAAGTGTATACCAGGGTTGATACCCAAATTCACAAGCTCTGTTAATGCAGGCCACCTGGGCCAGTGTTCAGAACCCATGGCTAAGATAAAGGTTTGGCTGGTTCCAACAACAGTGGATGCTAAGAAAGCAGTGGAGAGACTGATGGAAGCCCTTGGTTCCCAGAAATGTCCACCTGTCTCATTCATGTGGGACAACACATTTGTTTAAAGGATGAGCTATGATGGGAGTCACTCAGTAAAGATAATCGTTGCCCTCCATCTCCCAGAATCCATCAAGAAATCAAATCCCCAGGTGTTGGCAGCAGTGTCCTCCACAGGACATGGGTATCTCAGGACCCCGAAACTCTGAGCAAAACTATGTCAGGCAGGTGCCTGGCTGCTGGCTGTTGGCTGCTGCCATCTTGTGTGTCTATTTGCATTGGTCTCTGTATATCCAACACTGAAAGCCATTCTCCCTGGGGCTCTTTAGAGCTCTTTCCTGGGTGGGGCACAGGGTGTATAGGAGAATGATTGAGAGCCTGTGGCTTCTCTGTGTGGCCCTGGCCTCCAAGCCAACGAGTGTAGGCATTCCTAGGCCATCAGGCTCTGGACTCCGATATTGCTTCTCCAGCTGGAGTCAATGGGTTAAAGCTATGGCAGACAGCCTGTTTTCTGGGTGTCAGCAGACTCCGCGCATGGTAGGGTGAACATCAAAGATTCAGCTGTGGTTCTTACCCTCACAGTGGGCACTGTAGCCAGGGTCCAGGGAGGGAGGCAACAGGTGCTGAGAAGCTCCCTGCACTGGGAACATCCTATATGGACTTTGACATGGCCCATGAGGGAGGCTCAGCCAGGTGTCTGATCCTGCAGGGATGTGACTGAAGGGGCACAGACCCCAGAAGTTCCTTGCTTGTTTATCCTGTGTGTTTGTGACTCCTCCTGTGCTGGGATCTGGGAACAAGACACTGACCCGTCGGATGACCATGAGAGTCACTTGGAGGAAGGCAGATAGACCCGAGGAAACCACTCAGCTCTTTGATCCCAGTTCAGGGAGGTCTGGAGATGGGGAGCATGGGTGGTGTGGCCTGGGAGGACCACTCGGAGGAGGACACCAGGAAGGGAAGGCTAGTCATGTGTCAGAGGCTAGAGACAATTGCCAGAGAGATCGAGAGAAGGGGAAGCCCCCGACACAAGGACACAGTCACATCTGGCAGTGTTTTGCAGTGTGGTCTTCATTCTTTGGATCTATCCCCACGTGGAGGTTGAGGCTGGGTGTGAGCTAACATCTCTGGGGACCTTGCTTGGGGCCCCACATGAGGTACCAAAAGGACAGTGACATGGGGTATGAAGGCTCAGACCAACATTCCTGGAGCCTAGTGAGGCCGTGTTGAGGACGACTCAGGGCTCTTGGACAGAAGGGAATGTATGAGTCCCTCTCTACCCTCACTGGGCTTACAGTCCTGGCAGGTGACGTGTGGGCTTGAACAGTAGTCAGCAGCAGGTGCTGAGAGTTGGGAAAATTCCAAGTGTGGCTGTGCCTCTGAAGTCACTCTGGGGCCTTCCTTCCTCTAAGACAGATCCTGCAAAGGCCAGGCGTTGGCCTGTGAAATTCTGACTAGTGGAGGCTGGGTCTCCTGCAACTCCATCGAACCCTGCTATGCCTTTCCGCGTCTCTTGAATGCATCCTCCAACCCTGCTGTTATTTTTTTTTTCTTTATAACTTCCCATTTTCTGCGTGCCTCTCCACCTCTCACCACTGCTCTCTCATCTGATTACAGCAGTCACTTCTAAGCTCAAATACACTAGAGTCGAGGCAAGAAGGAGAAGACCAAAAAAGAAAGGAAGGAAGGAAAAAAAGCCACAAAAGAAACATCAGGACAAAAACTCCATTTCCAGGTGCGGGAGGCTCCCTTATCTCCTGGCCACAGTCAGCAGGGCCGCGTGTGCTTAATAACCAGCAGATCTTGTCCTTTGCGGAAAACATGACAGCCTTTCAGGCGGCAAAGCCTGTGAGGTAGGGTGCACAGCCCACCCCTCCTTTCAGGTCTCCTCCTATGACTGAGTGGAGCTGAGCTTAGGGGCTGCTGGCAACTTAGGCAAGTTTGTGTTCTGTTGCCACAGCCTGGCTGCTCCGGACGTAGGGGAAGATAGAAGCAAGCATGGAGGAGAGGATTCCTAGGCCCGCTTTACAGATGGAGAAGCTGAGGCCCAGAGAGCCCACAGTGGAGCACAAGGTCCCCAGAGGAGGATGGGGCTGAGTCCAGGTGCTAGGGTGTCAGCTTTGTTCTCACATGCTCTACCTTCTGGGTCACTCATGGCCTTAAGGATTAGAATTGAGGGACCCAGTCTGAGTTGACACCGAGGGAGGAGCAGTACCTGTACCGAGTCAGCAATCATTGCCTTAGCTTTCTCCAGTTAAACATTAAAAACGCTTGTGGTTCAATTCTGCTTCACTTTGGGGCGGGACTCTCCGAGCCCTGTGCCACAGGTCCATGAGTCAGTTCTTCCAAGCCTAGTGGTGTCACCTGAGCTTGAGGGCCAGGGCTTGAGAACTCAGCTGGGGCTGGGGGGGGCTTTTCTGTAGGAATGAGCCTTAAGTTGGAAACTCCCAGACATGGGGCAGACTTGGAACAGCAAAAGGAGACATGGGGCATGAGCCTGGGGTTGCAGAGGGGAGGGCCAAGGGTACTCTTTTCCATGGGGTGGGGCTGATAGGAGAGAGCACAAGTGCCTGCTAGTTCAGCAGTGTTAGGAAGATTGGCATCACCTCTGTCAGCTTCAGCCTGCTGAGCAAGGCTCCATGAACCCGGCCACGGCTCTGTTCCCAAGGGTCCTGGGGTATCATGGTTTGAAACAGCCCTGTAGCCCCAAGCTTTGAATATGTAGCCTCTATTTGCTGTGTTATTTTGAAGGCTCTGAGCCTCTAGGAGGTAAGATCTGGCTGATGGAAGTGAGTCCCAGGGGTTGGGAGGTCACACTCATCCCTGCTTCTCGCCTGGTCTCTCTGTGTTTGTCTACTGCAACATGGGCAGCCACTGAATACTCAAAGACCGTGGCGGCTTAACTCATTCCGGCCCACCATGTCTTTCTCCTCAGGCCAAACTGAGATTCCCCTGAAGCCGTGAATGAAGGCAAACCTGTCTTCCCTTAGGCTGTTTCTGCCAGTTGTTTTGTTTGCACAGATGTCAAGTACTTGGTGTGGAATGCCGATACCAGATGGACTTGACCACATGGTTCGTATGCCTTCACAACTGAATCATGGGAGGGATGCTGATGGGTTTGGAGACCTGTGCTCAAGAGGCCCTGGAGAGCTTATGAACCATAATGATGAGTGCTCGGAAGACCAGGATAATAGTGGATATGTAGACAGAAAAGGCTGCTTGTGGGTTTTCAGGGGAGCCAGAAGTATACTGGGAACTGGACCATAGGCCACTCATGCTACAGTCTGCTAAAGAACCCAGCTATATTGTGCCTGTGTCCTGAAAATCTGAGTGAAGTTGAATTCAAAAGGAAGCCTCAGGACAACACAACATTCAGGCCGTGGCATGGTTAGTGCTGGCATCTTTTAGCCAGACTTACAGGAAGACTCTGGAGGGAAAAGAGAAGCAGAGTTTCAGCCTCAGGTGCCAGGACTAGGTGTGGGTGGCATCGGTAGAAGAGGATGGAGGTGGAACATCTTCCCTTGATCTGAACTTGACCTCGGAAAACTTGGTCCCTCTGAGCCTCATGGGGTCTTTAACCCCATGCTTTCTCTGAGCTGAAGAGCTAGAGCAGAGGCCTCTGTCATCACGGAAGCCATCCTCACAAAGATAGCCCTACAGTCTCTATATCTTAAAGGTGAAATATGGATGCTGCACAGGGTCTCATGGCTGCTAAGAGTGGGTTTCCCATGCATGGAGTGTCAGGTGATGTGAGCCATGTCACTTTCTCTGTGTGAGGAAATTTGCATCTTTCTCTGCTTGTGTCTACAGTGTTCCTGCTGACTAGCATCAGGAGGCAAGTTGTGTGTCCTGCCTGAGAGAGAAAGTGAGGCATGGACTTGATATGACTTTGGGATGTCTGTGTGTGGCAGATGCCTTAATATAGAACAAATATGTCTGGTCTTAGGATGGAATGAGGTCTGGATATACCCTCTTTATCCCTCTGGCAGTGCTAACTGGTTTCCTTGCCTGTGGAAGATGCCAACAAGGGCCCCTGACCCCCTCCTCAGGGTTACATTTCATTGTATCCAAGTGTTCTGGAATGTTCTGGAAGTGACTTTCTTAGGTCCTGAACATTGATATTGTCCCTCCATGGGTCAATGTAATTAATTTCATGAATACCATCCTTGGTGGGTGTTGTCTCCTCTCTTTTGAGACTAAGACCACAGGTTGCATGAATGATTGAATACCTTCCCCAAATTTCCCGCTAACCTCCTAGCTGGACTCTACTCCCTGCTTTCTGCTCTGATGAATGAATGGTACCATGTTATCTGGAACACCTCCCACTTTCAGACATGATCGATTTATCAGCATCACTCAATATAATAATTTTGATGACCATGGGGGACCTTCCCAACATAAGATAAAGCAGAAAAACAAACAAACAAACAAACAAAAAACAAACAAAAAAACAACTGAAAACTGCCTTACTCCAGTTACCTTGCTGGCCAAAGCTGCCTGAGGCCTGTCTTGATCCCCTGTGCCAAGATATTGCATCCTGTCCCACTACTCAGCATTCAGGAATAAATCTCAGGCTTCTTCAGTGTGTTCAGTTTCTGTCCATCTCTGTATGTATCTATACAATGAACTGGAAAAAGCTTCAGAATGGTTTTTAAGCATTGTGAGAGAGCACAGGTCCCAGAGTCCCTGTCCTGGGGGCTCACAGCTTTTCAGAACATTTGGATCTCGGACCCAGGTAAACTGTAAACACTGGCATTCAGTTCTACTGTCCATAGGTTCTCATCTGACCTTTTCTCTCTGTTCAGATAGTGTCCTGGAGCCTGGGTAACTATGGAATATCCACTGTCTGGTTTGCCTTGATGGGACCCTTCGCTGCCATCTCCTGAGTTGGCGGCTATACCTTAGAATGCCTGCATAGAGGGATGTTGGGTTCTTCCAGCATGGGCTCCTTGAGTCTGATGTCCTCTCTTATGGGTTGTCACAGATAATGGTGGCTCACACACACACACACACACACACGCACACGCACACGCACACACACACGAGCTCACTGGAGCTCTCCCATTGACACTGCCATCATGTTCTCTAACAAGAAAATTCGCTGTAAGAAACCGAGAACCACATGACACCTTCGGTTATTCTCCCGTTGGAGCTGCCCAGTGCCAGCAGCCACTACGGCTGGCCCTTCCAGATCTTTCTTCAGCGTGAGCAAGTGCGTGATGGCACACAGACATATAGTTCAGTTTCGTTCTAAAACAAATTGGACCCCTTTGGATGTGCCGAGCTGCAGAACACTGAGCTCACTTAAAGTTATAAATTATGGGCATTTTCCACATCAGCGCACAGGGAGCTGCTCATTTTTTATCCATAAACATTTCGGAAAGTATCCCTGAAAGATAAGGGCTCTCAAAAATGTACAACCTCTCCCCCTGCTCTGCTGTCCCTGAGGAAGAATGACACCTTCTTGGTATCACCTGTGGCCTCCAATTTGTCTGATTCTAGCATGTATTGCTTTGCTGAACTGTTTTCAAAACGAGGTCTGTACTGAACGGGGCGGTCCCTCTGCAAGGGCCCGTAGTGCCCCCTCATCACCCTCTGCCTCTCTCTCTCTCTCCTCTGTGGACTGTGGAGCTTCCAGGGTGGAGCCGGGCATTGCTTGGGCCTCAGTGATCAGGAAGGACAATATTTAGCTCTCGAGCTACAGCCCCCATGAAGGGCACCAAGGGGGCCGAGGTTTGGGGTGACGCTGGAAGCCTCTCGGCTCCAGCAGGTGGGTGGAGTCCAGGCATGGGATGGGAGGCTGGGGTTCAGTCTTGGCCACCTGAGGTGGCCTCCCCTTTCCTCAAGCTCATCCCCCAAGGAACAGCCCATAAGCTGCAGCACAGAGAAGTTTTGTAAAAGTTCTGCTCAAGGTCACACAGCATGTTTCTGGTAGAGCCAAGCTCTGTGTCTGAAGATGCTCTCTGTCATGTATTTTTCTGGTCCCCTGAGCTTGAGAAAGCATGGCACATTGCATCAGGTTTCCTGTCCTGCAGGGTGTCCTCATCTGAGCCAGGAGGGACACACCTCCACTGTAGAATGTAGATCCAGGTAAATACTTCACAACTCGACCCTTGACTCACATTTGTAGCCTCAGTTACTTTTGATGTCTCCTTCACATATTCCCTAGAACTCAGTGCTTATCATGACTCTAGGGGCACTGGGATCTCCTGAGCTTTTGTAAGGACAACACCCCGAATCCTAGCCTGAAAACTCTTACACACCTTACAAAGCCCTGCTTAGGCAAGGCCTCCTCTCCAGTCCTTCTGACCCTCTTCAGCTTCAGTGTGGCCGCTGTCAGTCTCCAGGACAGAGACTCTGACTCAGCTGCAGCCTGCACAGATAAGTAGCTGCATGGTCAGAGGTTGGATCAGTTTCCTTGAGCCTCAGTTTCCCTAACCTGTGAAATGGGAGCAAGAGCAATCATGTCCTCTGGAGGTGACATGACAAGGGCTCATCATCCTTGGGGAGTACGTGCTCAATGGAGGTTGGCTCAGTGGAGGTTGGGGATAGCAGAAGGAACAATTGTGATCACTGTTATAATGTTACCCTGGACCAGGGCATCCTAGGGCAGTGATACCTTCCTCCCCACTGTGATTTGGGGATCATCAGTGGGAAGGTTGTGGCTCCGCCTTCTCTCTGCATCAGCAGCCTGAGGGGCCAGTGAGCAATGGCTGATGGGAGCGGCAGCTGATAACTCTGGGTTATGTTCTCTGAGAATGGTCTGCGGGGAACAGGCTTTTCTTGTGCAGCTGGGGAGCCCACTGGAGGCTCTGGCTTTCTGGGGTAAACAAAGTTGCCTGCAGGCCCCCTGGCCTGTCAGCTGGCATGCCGTGGAGCCTCTGGGAGCCCCATGGGACTCGCCTGTCTTCCACACCTGCAGCTCGCTTGCTGGTGTGTACAAACACCCCCATTACGCCTGATTACAAGCCATTAGAGTAATTAGGGTGGCCCTCCACCCCCCGGGGCTGGGAGCCAGCTGTGCTGGGGTCTGGGGCAGAATAGCAATCAGCTTGCTCACAGACAGGCTTGGGGCGGCTGGCTCTAGGGGGCTTGGGAGGCAGGTCCTCTTGGGCTCAGGTGTCCTGTCCTCTGGGCTCTGCCCCACCCCTAGGATGGGCCTGGGCTCACAGGGTAGGCAGGCCTTTTTTCCTTCTGTCCCTGGGAGGATGTCTCTGCTGTCCTTGCTGTTTGCTTCCTTGCCTGATGCCCCACCCTCAAAGGCTGCCTGGGGTCAGGACTCCTTTCCTGAGGGCTGTGCTGTGTAAAGTGGGCTGGGGGCTCCATGCCCAGCCTCTGCCCACTAGATGCCAGTAGTAGCCTCTGACCATGTTATAACAATTAGAACACTTCCAGACCTTACCAAGTGTCCCCAGGGGTGGCCGCCACCCCTCTGAGAGCCTGCTGGGATCTCAGATCCCGATTTGTCATTCTGTGGGCCTTGCAAGAGAACTGTCACATTCTTCTGTTTTATCTGGTCCATCAGTGCTGTAGCTCTTCCCTCCCTCCCGCCTCTCCTCCCCACTCCTCCCTCTCTTTTCTCCTTCCTCTTTTATCCACCCGCGGAAAGCTTTAAAGCCCAAGTGCTTATTCACCTCTGGCCTGTCACCCCAGGGATGCCCAAGTCAGACAGACCTCACGTTGTCACGCCTCTGACCCTCCACGCAGAGCTGCCAGCCCCAGCCTGCTGGACTTAAAAAAGCTGTTTGAGGTACACACTTGCCCAGGGGAAAAGAAAAGAGGCCAACACTGTTTGTTCTGGGACTCGGGAGTGCGGGGGTGCCTCAGAGCTTGGCCAGGGGCGTCCTCACTATGTCCCTGTTCACTTTTTGTTAGCCTGCTCACAGCCTGGCCCAGGCTCATTGCCCGTATCTTTAATTGGCCCATTTCACCAATTTTATGACAGTAACCTTTGTAATTCCTAGTTGCCTGAAGTGGGGAAGCTTTTTAAAGGGCTGGGGTAGCATGGCTGCTGTGGTGGGGAAAGAGGGAACCGCTACTCAAGGTTGCTCATGCGTGAGCTGATAGGACATTCATGGCATGTTGGCGTGGCTCTTTATCAATGGATCTCCCTGCACTATGTGACATAGGGTGACATTTCTGTAAAGATTGGTGACTCTATATGAAGATGATCCATCCTTTGGATTGTCCTGGGTGAGGATCCAGGGGATTGTAGGACCTTCAGGGATAAATCAGGGAAAACCAGCAAACTGGTGCACAGGTCCCGTTGTTGGCCCTCCCTTGGGTCAGGGTTGGCTCTGTGACTGTGTGGCTACTTGAGTATGGTTACCTTGTATGCTAACAAACAATTTTCTCCCCACCCAAAGCCTGAAGTCCTGTGTGTACTCCTGGAATGTGTAAATACTCCCATCACACTGATTTCTAGCCACCAACATGATGTCCTGATAACAAGAGCTGGGGAGAGGCACTGATTGGCTAAAGGAAAGATGCAACCATGTCCAGAGCATAGATCTGAGCCCCCAGGAGGGCAGTGCAGTACCGGATCCACCTTGGGACAAGCCCAGCCTAAGCTGCTGGTGGATACCACCACCATGCAGACACATCAAGATATCCCAGCTAAGGCCATTCTGAGAGAGTCCCCAGCCAACTTAGGGCAGAAGGGCTGGCCGTTTCCCCTCATAGCAGGCATGAGATATACAAGAAAACCTTGCGGAGATCATAGCTAGGCATGGACCCCTCACTTCTGAGCTCAATGTTCAACTCTATGGTTTGGAGCAGTTGTATTTTTTTTAATTACAGCTTTATTTTTATTATTTAAAATCTGTGAGCTAGTGTGTGTCTCTGCGTGGGCAAGTGCATGTGAGCGTAAGTGCCAGAACAGGCCAGGGGTGTTGGATCCCTGGGATGGGAGCTACAGCTGGTTGTGGGCCACACAACACGGGTGCTGGGAATAGAACGTGGGTCCTCTGCAGGAGCAATTCACACTCTTAACTGCTGAGCCATCTTTCTAGTTTCAACGTTGTTTTAATAATATTATACTAAGAAATTCTTCATTTAGGGTGGTTTGTTACAGTTATAGGTAGCTGACATAGAGTGGTTTCTATCCCTTCAGCTGAGAGATGTTATGTGTTTGTATTGTCGATGTGTGTGCATTTTGAGTCTTGTGTGGACAGATGAGATGGCTCAGTATGTTCTCTGACCTACACACACAGAAACATACAATATACACAGATAGACACATAGACACAAATACATACAGATACACATACGTACACATACACAGACTCACAAAGAGATACACACACAGACATACATATACACACATAGACACACACACCTACACAGACACACAGACACAGAAACACACACAGATACACATACATACACACTACACGCAGATACACAGATATTCATTTTGACAGATACACACAGATACATAGACACAAGCACACATATACACAGATCTACACACAGACACACTCAAATACACATACAGACACACAGACACACACAGATACACACACATACATGCAGACAAACAGACATAGACACACAAACAAATACATACAGACACAATGACACAGATACACACACAGATATTTGCAGACACACACACATAGACATACACAGGCATGCACATATCCACCACCTCTGGCACCCAGATTAATAAATAAGTCTATAAAAATTTAAAAAATTAAAGTGACTTTGAAGTTTACAGCCTGATTCAGCACAGCTTGGGGCTTGTCACCCAGCAAGGCTGAGCCAGAGCTCAGGACTTTCCTTCTATATGAGGAAGGTGCAAAAAATTTATAAAAAATTTAAAATTTTTTAAAAATTAAAAAAAATTAAAGTGACTTTGAAGTTTTCAGCCTGATTCAGCACAGCATGGGGCCTGTCACCCAGCAAGGCTGAGCCAGAGCCCAGGGCTTTCCTTCTATATGAGGAAGGAGCACACTTATCTTCGTAGAAACTGCCATGGCTCTGTGTTTTTCTGCACAGCCACAGCCGTGAGTTTCGTGTGCCCAGAAAGAGGAAGAGAGGACAAAGATGGACATGAAGGTCACTTCACATGGGCTGGGTGGAGCAGCTGATGACAGGAAAAGCCTACAAATGCCTTGGGTGACAGTTCATTCCAAGCCAGGAGGCCCTCCATGGCCTGTGCAGAGCGGCCATCAGCACCACTCATAGCTTTAGCTGGCGATGGGTCTGTCACACTAGATCATGATGGTGGTCACTTCTGCTTAACAAATGGCCTCACTCACATCTTCATCTGCTCCTAGACCACCCACCCAGCATGACAGGAAAACAACTTTACTTTTGGCCTGGACCAAAAGTTTCAGTGCAAGGTAAAACACACACCCAGTGAATCCCAACCCTTGGATGTTGCTGAGCTAGAGTTTTGCTCCATTGCTGTCTGGGGTCTGGGGCAGCTCTGGCCTCTCATGTTTCACCTAGTTCATCTCAGAGAAGTCCCAAGATACAGCAGAGGGTCTTGGAGAACTGGATGTAATGAGGGCTGTCCAGATGTATTCTGCTAGGCTGAGGGAGGCCCTGACTCTCCTCTTGGCACTCCTGATTCAAGCCTCCTGGGGCCTCTGGGCCTTGGGAGAGGGAAGAGGAAACTACAGGTACCTGGCTTTCACAAGCTTCTTCAAGGCCTTGCCCTGTTCCCCTCCTTTGTTTGCTGGAAGCAGGCAGGGCCCTCTTATTACAACTTCATCAAAGGAGAATGGAAAAGCAGAAGCAGCAGTTGGGACCAGGATGCAGAGGCTGGAACACCTCATGCTTTATAGGTGTGTCTCCTCCAGGACAAGCGGGACAGGGTGGGAGGGCTTCCTTCTATGTCCTATGGACCACCGCTGTCCCGAATAACCATGGCAGTGGACAGTCAGTCATGGAATTCACCCTAACTTGGGTTCCAGGGCTTGCCTGGAAATCCCATCACCTTTGTGGCAGGGAGTAGTGTTTTCACTCAGCAGATGAGGCACGGGGAATTTGGAGAGGCCAGCCAGATTGTCCTTAGTCATGTAGCAAGCAGGGAGCACAGTTGTACATCGTACTGAGATTGTCAGTGATGTCATTCCATGTCAGCCACTAGGTCTTATCCATGTCTGTGCACCTGGGCCTGGGACACTTTCTGGATCTTTGAAGTCTATGATCCTATGAGGCACATGATATCATTATTTCCTTTATCCTGCAGATGAAGAAACTGAGGCCTAAGACTACACAGTAAATAACAAAAAACCTGTTGGAAGAGGTCCCATGTAGCGAGAGATCTTCCATGCCACATGTCCAACAATCTGATCCTAGTTCCTGCTTTAGTGACTGTCATGTATGCTCAGTGTCTCACTCCTCAAGTCCTACATTTATGGGCTCAGTTCTCAAGGACTCACTAGCTTCAGTGCCATAAAGGGCGTGGTGAGTGTCCTCAGCACCCAGACTGGTAGAACTCCAACCCAGCATGTCTAAAAGACCCTGACAAGCTCCTGTGCCCCTGTCACAAAGCACTCCTGGATGGAACCTTGAGCCACCCCAAGCTCATGTTTTGGTCCTTTGGTCCCCAGGAGGTGGTAGTATTTTGAGAGAAAGTGAAAATTTTGGTGGTTGGGGCCTGGTTGGAAGTAGATTCCTGGGAGGATTTTGAAGTATATCTTTTGGTTTTGCTTTTTGAGACAGGGTTTCTCTGTGTAGCCCTGGCTGTCTTAGAACTTGATCTGTAGACCAGGCTGGCCTCGAACCAACAGAGATCTGCTTGCTTCTACCTCCCAAGTGCTGGGATTAAAGCTTTCGTATTTGTGATTCTTTTCTGTTTGCTCTCTGCTTCCTCTTTAACACCAGGTGAGGAGCCTCTGCCACTCATTCTTTCTACCATGATGCTTTGCCTCGTCTCTGACTAGAAGCAATGAACCCAATTAACCTTGGACGGAGACATGTGAAACCACAGCCAAGATAAACCTTTCTTCCTTCAAGTTGTATCATTTAGGTATTTGTCATAGCAAAAGACCTCACTAAAACAAGTGCCTACATGGCCTGCGGTAGGAGGTCCATGAGGCCTCCCAGAGGTGGTTTTTGCCAGTGTGGGTCTGGCGATCATTCACATGATGGCCAAGGAAGAAAGTGCCACCAAATTCTAAGCATCATGTGGCCAAGTACATAAACATAAAACGTGGATGTCAAAACTAATGCCATTATTTGCAACATTAATAGCATTATCAGAAATATCAGCGACATAATCGCCAGCATCAGCACAGCAATGTCGGTGATGTCATCAGCAACATCAGTGACACTGTCATCAAAAACATCCACATCACGGTACAATCAGCATCAATGACATCATCATCACCACCACCATTGATGACGCTGTCATCGTCAATGATACCACCCTCAGCAACATCAATGACGACACCATCAACAATGACAGCATCATTCACATCAATGATACCATCATCAGTGACATCATCACCAATAACGTCATCACCACCACCATCATCATCATCAACAATATCATCGGTAACATCAGTGACACCATCAGCAGCAATATCATGACAAATGTCATAGTTTTAAATAATGTCAGTGACCATTATCATTATCATATTGACCTCAGTGGCGTCAGCACCAGTCATGACATGGTTTCACTGCGGCAAGATATCAGCCCTCCGCTGCCTGCTTGACCAGAGTCTTCTAGGCATGAACTGACGCTGCCTGGATCGCTCCACCTTATCGGCACAGGCTTGTGAGGTAGCACCATGTGATCATTATTCTCGACACACAGGTTAGGACTCTGGAGTTCCATGAGGTCAAGTTTCCTTGCCTAGTTCACAGGGCAAGGCAGGGATCCAATCCAAGTGGTGGGCTTTGGTGGCCACAACACCTCACACACTGTCAGGGGTTCCCACACATTGCACGCACCTCTGTGTACACATCTAGTGTCATGGATGAACACTGGGGAGTCATCCAGCTGACAATAACCATGACCTCCTCCCAGCCCCAGGCCTCGCGGAGGCGTGCACCTATTCAAGCTTCAGTAGACAGGGCTTCCGCATCAGCCCTGCATCGGCCTCGCATCTCCTGAATGTGAGGCCAGGGACCAAGCAGCCTGCTCTCCCACGATTGCTCCGCTCCCCACAGCTGTGTGCAGAGCACACTCAACCCCCGGTTTCCACAGCCTGCCTTGGCGGCCTCTGCCCCTGGTAGGGAGGCATCCTGCTGGCTTTTGTTGTGCTGCCTAGGGCAGCATCCCCTGAAAGAGTGAGAAGAGCCAGAGCAGTGGAGGGCACAGCGCGGAGTTCCTTAGCACGTGAGGAATTTTCAATTTTATTGATCATCTGCAAAGAGCCAGCTTTTTGTCTTATCGATTTCCATCGCTTTCTGTTTTCAACGCCATCGATTTCAGCTTTTGTTTCTCCCTCTTCTGCTCGCTGTGGGTGTTGGGCACCTCTTCTTTTAGGATCGTGAGGTAGGAGGTTTGATTATTGACTTGAGTTGCTCCTGCTTGTCTAAGGCAGGCGTTTAGCGCTGTAAGAGTCCCTCCGAGCACTGCTTTAACTGTCCCACACATTTTGGTATGCTGCATCTTCATTTTTATTTGGTTCAATGTAGTTTTTAAGAAAATCCCCTGAGATTTCCTTTCTGCTGATGGGTTAAGTAG
This sequence comes from Pachyuromys duprasi, assembly GCA_028658305.1. Classification (NCBI taxonomy): domain Eukaryota; kingdom Metazoa; phylum Chordata; class Mammalia; order Rodentia; family Muridae; genus Pachyuromys; species Pachyuromys duprasi. The sequence goes on along the minus strand of CM053752.1, from coordinate 25,405,702 downwards.
TCCCCAAGTGTTTGGAGGCTTTTCTGTTGCCTTTTAGTTATCAACCCCCAGCTGGAGTTGATTGGACTGAGAGCACTCTGACGCTGGCAATCCTTCATTTGATGGGTTTTTTTTTTTCTGACCTGGGACATGTTTTGTCTGGTATTTTCTTTTTTTCAGTGGGTTTCACAAGAAATGTGGGCTTTGCTGTCATAGTGTGGAAGACCAGTGTGCATACCCATTAGATATTAGGACTTCAGTGTTCCTGGTGTTTCATGGCTGTGCTGATTTTGTCTAGTTATTTTATCATTGGTAGACTAATATTGAAGCATCCAACCGTAATTGTGGATTCTTACAGTTTCAACTTCACTTCTATTTTTTAAGTGTTTCATGTCTGTGTTGTTTGATCACTGTACATTTAGAATGTTTTATCTTTTGGGAGGATGGACATTTTATCATTATAATTTCATCTCTTCTCTCTCTGTGTCATACTTTCTCAGAGGCTAATGTAAATAACTATGTTTTCTGTGGATTAATGTTTCATATTTTTAAAATCTTTTATTTTTAACTGATCACATCTGATGCTTCTGTATCAGCTGTTGGTTGGATCCAGTTGCTTTATCCATTCTATCATCTTGTACTTCAACAGGTGTCTTTAGGAAATTAACATAAAAATCAATTTTAATTTGGAGCCCAAGTCTCACAGTGTATCCCAGGTTGGCTACAAACTCACGAACACCCTGCCTCACTTCTCAAGTGTGTAGTTGCAGGCATGTGTCACTAGGCTGGCCTAACGTAATTCTTGGTATGTTGGAACCGCCATATTGGTTTCGTGCTCTGATCATTCTCTCTGTCTCTCCTCTCTCTTCTTCCTGCCTTCCTGTGGGCCCACTGAATATGCTTTTGACTGTGACTCTGTTTTAGTACTTATACCTGGCATTGTACATAGGTAGCTTTCCATAGTCTATTGATGCCATTGTTACTGGCTTGAGTGAATAGAAGTAAGCTTCCTTTTCTGTTAATTAGCCTTCCCCTTACTATAATAGATTAAACATTTGTGTGTACTGACCTAGCACTCAATAGGACTGTGGTACTGCACTCAGGAAACACAGGAAGGAAAAGTTGTTGACTCCGCTGCCATCTCCCTCCTTCTGTCCTTCCTTCTTGATGTCCTACTGTTACTTTTCCTGATGAGTATGGCAGGATTAAACATTGTTTTAATTATAGTCTATTTCTGTGTGTATGTGTACATGTGCTTGCCGCAGCATACCCATGGACCTCACAGGACAACTGGACAATGAGTTCTCTCCTTTCACCACGTGGTCCTCAGGGATTGTATTCAAACTATCAGGCTTAGTCACAAGTGTCTTCGCCCACTGTGCCACTCCCGGCCCCCCTCTCGCCTTTCTGGTTAGAGAGATTCTAGTAGCCATTCCTCAAGGGTAGAGTCATTAGTGACAAATTCTCTTCCTTTTCCTTTTCCTGAGGATGTCTTTATCTCCTTTCTTCTCTTCTGGATAGATGATGCTGGGTGACAGACATTTTTTTCAGTACTTGAAAAATATTGTCCCTTTCTTCTAGCAGTATCTGAGATTTGTGATGAGAGAGTCCCTGTCATCCTGCTTGTTTCTCTCTGTAGATAAGCTTCTGCTCTTCCCTGTCCCCTCTCCCTCCATGTTTTGTTTCTAGGAGCTTGGTTGTGATCTGTTTCTGTGTGTAGTTCTTTGGACTCCCCCTGCTTTGGGCTCTCATACTGTCTCGAATCTGTATGTTTATGAATATGTATTATCAAATTTAGGAAGTTTTCAGCCACTATTTCTTCAAATACATCCTGGTACATCCCTCCCTCCTTGTCTCTCTCTCCTCTTCCGTCCTTGCATCCTTCCTCTCCTCCTTCATCTTTCCCTCCTTCAAGGACTCTAAGGATGGGACGCTTGACCACTAGTTCCTGATGCTCTGCTCATCTCCCCCTAGTAAGCTCTTCTCTGCAACTCAGGTGGGGTGAGCCCTACCACTGTTATCTCTAACTTCAGAGCATCCTCTCTTATCTCTTCACCCTGCTGTGCAGCCAGGCACTGAGCTTTGAAATTCTGGCCACTGTAGTTTTGCTGCAGTTTACTGTGGGGGAGGGGGGAACCTAAATAAACCTAGCTTCACTTACTCTTGAGTGACATACAGTTCTCTAAGATGAGAAGTCCTGCCTGGGCTGTACAAGATGAGACTTCCACCAGTTCCCCCCGCACTCCCATGTGATTTGTGATAGCAGTTGCCTGGGTGACCCTGCATGGACCTGCTTGACCAGAGTCTTCTAGGCATGAACTGACACTGCCTGGATCCCTCCACCTCGGCATTGCTAGCCTGCAGCCAGCAGGTGAGGAGGCTCAGTCTGTCCCCTTCACTGGGTCAGGTCCTACTTGGCTCTGTGTTAACCACGGAGAGATGTTTGTTGGAAACTGCTAAATTTGGTCTGGGCTTCGTTTACCTCTTTTATCCCTCTTCAAGGCTAAAGACATACAGCATCCTTCATGACCAGAAAGTTTAGATGGCGATAGGAGTGAGGAGAGTTCTAGAAGGCTCTGCTTTCTTCAGAAAAATGAATGAGCCTCCATTCAATAGCCCATGTCCCTCCCTCACTATTCCTGTCCTCTGTGTCCCTTCACATCTGTGGGCTGGGCAGACTGATTGATGATCAAAGCTCTAATCCTTATCCTTTCTTATCTCTCCCTGCTCTCTCCAGTAAGTCCCCCTCCTGCCTTCATGTCTTTTTAAAGAGAGACATCTGAGTTTTAGGTAGGGTGGCACATATGAGCATGGGCATGCAGTTATTTACTAGGGTATGGCCAACCTGCCAGTGGCTAGACCTCTGAAGAAAATGACTCCTGTTTCCCCAGAGGCCACTGACCAGCAATAGTTCTTCTGCTAGGAGTGAATCAATGGTTGATTAATACGGACTCAGTCCTGTGCAGGTTTTGTGTAGCTGTCTTCTGTATGCTCTCTAACCCGGCCATACCCTATTCCTTGTGTTTCTTCAGCTTTCCCTTGTATCTTTCCATGTACTGTTTATATCTCGGGCCCAGATCCCTGTCATTCATCTTACAGGGACATGTTGCATTTAGGGCACATGTTAAATCGTGAATGACCTCTTCACTAGCTGCAGTCTAGCTGCAGTCATGCCCTGTCCATGCAGCAGGTGGCCCGATGGAGGCCAGCCCTTCTGCAGGATGTATTTTGGGAGCAGTCGGGCAGGTGGACTGCATTTGCTGGCATGGGAAGATGCCTGCAGAGCACATTATTGCACAGGAATGCAGACCCTGGGCTGTGAGTCCAAATGGGGCCATTCCATGAAACTTCTCAACTCGAGGCTGCCAGCTCGGAGCGAGAATAACTTGCATCTTAACATCCTGTTTACCAGTGCGCTAATGGCTCCGGTGGACCAGCTCATCAGCAGTTTTCCTTCATGTCCTCAGTCCTTTAGGCATCATCTTCATTCTTTATTTGATGCTTTCTGCAGTCGGTGCTTATTACCTTAATAATCATAAAAGTGGTATTTTTATATTTTTAAAGCGATTCTTCTGAGTTTTGTACCGAAGGCGGTGCCTCATATCCAGAATGCCCCCGACTCACCCTGCAGGAAGGGAGATCGTCTGTGACATTTCTTGAGCAGTTGTTAGTCACCCGGTTCGGTGTGTTCATGCAGAGAGTTGCACTTTATGATTGCTGCTGCTTACTTTCCCCCGTGTTTTTGTAGTGCAGGGGATCAAGCCAAGGGGTAAATGCTTGGCAGGTAAATGCTCTGCTGCTGAGCCCCGCCTCAGCTTCTGTATTTGACTTCCCATGGGTTGCCTATGTCTCTGAGTCTGGATCCCATTTGATTTCTCTTATGAGTGTATCAATCATTGGGTTTGGGTGCTCCCTAGTCCCAAGATGACTTTGTTTTAATGCCTTTAACTTCTCTACACAAATACCTCATTCCCAAACAAGCTCATCTTCCGGGATTCTGGGTGGATATGGACACTGGGGGACACTGCTCACTGACATAGCACACACACACACACACACACACACACACAGAGAGAGAGAGAGAGAGAGAGAGAGAGAGAGAGAGAGAGAGAGAGAGAGAGAGAGAGAGTCCCTTTCCTTATGAGAGTAGCTGCCTTATGATCAGAGGGATCCTTGTGAAATGAGGGTCCAATGGGCAGTCCATGCCCCTGCCCTGCTTGGGACCAGTGAGGAGAGCAGCTGGGTCTGTCCTTCCTGGTCCTGAGGCCAGAGGTGTGCACCACGAATGACCAAGGTTTGCATAGAGCAGTGCTTCTCAACTTGTTGGTCATGACCGCTTTTGGGGTCAAACAACACTTTCCCAGAGGTCACATATCAGATACCCTGATTATCACATATTTACATTATGATTCATAACAATAGCAAAATTGCAGTTCTGAAGTAGAAATTAAAATAACTTTATCGTTGGGGGTCACCACAACATGAGGAACCGTATTAAAGGGCTAGGACACTAGGAAGGTTGAGAACCACGGGTTTGGAGAGTCCTGATAAACTGCTCTGGCTGGCTGGGCCCTCCAGCTTCGCTCTACAGAGTAGAGGGTTTTAATCCACTGCCCAAGTTGCAGACATGGAGCCGTCTTCTGTCCATCCATGAGAACCCTTAAATTGGTGGCCTGAGAGACAAAATCCCTCTCTACATTACTGTTGAAGGAATGGAGGCCCAGGTTGGGGAAGCGTGGGCCTCAGCTCATGTCCAGGGGTGAGTGTGGGGCCCATTCTGACCTTTCTCTAGCTTCTCCTGGCACAATTCCTGTGGGCACTGAGGTCTCGCTCTCTTGCCCCAGGATTGCATTGTCCTGGTGATGTCCCTCTCCTGGAGGGACATTGTGGGGCATAGCAGCTCGTAAGTGCGACTCTCAGCAGCCTGAGGACAGGCAGGGACAAGGCAGTAGGGGCACATGGCACTTTCAGCCTCAGCCCTGAGATGCAAGTGGGAGTAGCAGGTGGAGGAGACATCACTGTGACCATCCCAGGATGAATTTGGGGTTGGTAATAGCCAACTCACAGATCTGGACACTGAGGCCCACAGCAGGAAGGAAATGCTGATGTCATAGCTGTTAGAGACCCAGCCAAGAGCACAGCTGAAATTTGCTGCCTGACCCAAGTGGCTGCTCTTCCCATGAGCTATCTTCTCCTCAAGCAACCTTTTCTCAGCTCGCTCTGAAATTTTCAGGCTGCTTTGCTTCTTCCGAGGTTTGTGGACTGGGATGTCAGTGGGGATAGCCTCAGGTGTTCTGCCACCCTCGAATGGCTCCTGGCACCTTCTCATCCCTGGCCGTATGTGGGAAAGCAGAATCAGAGCTCGGGGACTACCTGTCGCTGCCACACAGCTAGAAAAAACAAGAGCCCACATAAGAACACGGGGCAGGCTGGATCAGGGGCTGAGGGGCTCATTCTCTCACCCACTTTCATTCACTTGTTGCCTTGCTCAATCACACACTCACTCAGTTACAAACATAGTCACTCAGTCGCTCACTCACTCACTCACATAACTCACTCATCTACTTGCTCTCATTGGTCAGTCAGTCACTTGCTCATTGTCTTTCTTCCTGCACACCTTCCATGTCCAGCCTGGGCTGGGGGTGAAGGTGCTTACATGGACTAGAATTTGTGCCTTCTTCTATTGCCAGTGACACTGGACATATTTACAGTAGAAAAGCTCTCCCTCTAGACACACCTGGGTCGAATGTCCTCAGACACACCTGGCATCTGCAGGGAGGACAGGCAGGCATAGAGGCAGTCCAGATGAGGGAAGGAAGAGAGGCTGTCTTAGAGAGCAGCATTTGTACTGAAACTCTCAGTCTTTCAACTGGATGTTCTGGGAGCTGCCCGGCAAGCCAACGTGTGAAGGCGTGCACCCCTTCCCGTGTTCTGGTCTCTGCGCTGCCGCTGCTAACACAGCCAGATGCTCTTGAACAACCGTAGGAACTCGTCAGCTGGGGCCACTGGACTGTCCCCAGGGACTCTGCGCTGTGGTTGTCAGGCACCCCCAGTGACTGTGAATGCCAGGTTCTGGCTTGCAACTTTTCCTTACTTAGTTGGTATGATTCATGATGAGTTAAAAAAAAAAGTGTTTCTGGTAGCAGTTTTCAATAGAAATAGAAGGTTCAGAGACAGCATAGTGCTCCCAGAAGCCTCCCCCCTTTCCTCTCTGTGTGGCGCCATGGTGCAAGTGTCAGAATTGTGAATCATTGACACACTACCCATCAACTAACTTCATCTTCTATTTCATTTTCTTTCTTTGTAGTGAATTCCTGCTGAGTCTCAGGATGAGGCTTTTCTTGGTGGGGTCATTCTTCTACCCTCTTTGCCCAGCCATCAGGTCTTGTGTGTGACTTCAGGCTGTCAGATGTGTCTTTGGGAGGAATAAGAGGCTCATAACATCCTCCTGTTCGTATGACCGGTCACCAGGCTCAGGTGATGATTATCAGGTGTCTCTGCTGACGCATTCTCCCCGTCTGTTTTCTGCCCTGTATGCCATGCTGAAGACATCATACACATGGTCCATACTTGAGGAATTGGGGATATGCATCATGTCATAAAAGATAGAATGCCTACATGAAAGATCTAGAATTTTCTAGAACAAAGTTATTCTATCTATCTACACACACATCCATCCATCCATCCATCCATCCATCCATCCATCCATCCATCCATCTATCCATCTATCCATCCATGCATTCATGCAGCCAGTCATGCATTTGATTACTATGGACTCCATTCTTCTCTTCTAGAGTTGAACACTGACCACTCCTGTACATTTACAAGCCACTCAGACTATTCAGGTTCTGGAAGAAGGAGCTTCTTTCAGTGGCCCCTGTGAGCCCCTGGTGGGCCCTGCTGCACTTAGCTCTCTCTCTCCTACGTTCTGGCTGCATGGTGCCTCTGGCTCATCATGTACACCTTTTACCCCATCTCATTCTCAGCCATATCCCAAGGGATGCGGCTTTCACTGGAGATGGTTCTGGAAAATAAGACTTGGGTGCTGGGCTGCTTGCTGAGGTTGAAATGGCACTGTTGTTGGATGCTCTAACCCACCGGTCCTGGAGATGGGTGTGTGCCTTCAGACCTTCCTCATCATGTCCATCTGAGGCCCCTTCATCTCAGTCCATCACCACGTGGAGTATTCCAGCCCCTCATTGCTTGTCTCTGACCTCCCTCACCTGTAGGCAGATTCTCAGGCTCTCCCTAGGTCAGCCCTGGGACTGTGCCGGAGCAGCGCTGTGGCTGACCTACCTGCCCAGTGGCAGTGCTGTGTCAGCCAGAGCTGGTGCTTATGCACAGTTCCTCTTGCCTTTCACTTCTAGACTCTATTTGCCTCAGAAGTACTTAGGTCAGCACTTTCTGCTTGCTGTGGTGGGTTTTTGATCATGGTCTGTTTAGTTCAAAGCCTGGGAAGGAAAGGGAAGAACAAGGAAGCAGTTTGACTCACCCAGCGTCTCAACTCCCAGGGGCCCCTCTCCAGGCTGCTGGGCAGACATTCATCTTCCACCTGCCTATCCCAGACTGAACCCTGAGTCGGCCTCATCTTGCTTGTTAAATGACATTCGTGTTCTTCCCACGGCTCATCAAGAACTGCCTGCTGCAGAGCCATCAGGATGGGCCCCAGGACCACATGAGGAGAAGTGGTGGGCGAAACTCTTCCAGGAGCAACCAGTCCAGGGTGTGGAGACAACTTGCATGGGCGTCTCATGGGGGAAAGGAAAGTGGTGGCGGCGGCAGTCCTTGGAGAATGGGATGGTCCTTTGTGGGTCTTGTGACAGTGTCTGAGCTGACTAGGAGAGCAGATGAGTCTTCTCGGGGAAGTAAGCTTGGGCGATGATCTGGGTACTGGGGACATAGCTGAGTTGGCTAATGTTAAATGTTTGCTGTGCAAGCATGGGACATGAGTCAGATCCTCAGAACCCATTTAAGAATCTGGGCTTGACGGGGCTTGTTTGAAACCCCTGCCCTGTTCCCAGCAGAGGCAGGTGGATCCATAGGGCCACTGGCAAGCCAGTCTAGCCTAACCTGTGAGCTGCAGGCCAGTCAGAGACCCTGTCTCAAAACAAAACAAAACAAAAACAAAAACAAAACACCAAACAAACCTAAACCAACACCAAACCAAAACCAAAAACCAACAGAAGGTGGACAGTATCTAGGAAGACACCTGAGACTGGTCTTCATCTCCATCTATACACACGTGCACATGCAGCCCCACACCTCTGCATCTGTATAGACACACACTAACATGTGCACACACTGAAAAGAGGAAGGAAAAAAAAAGAAAAGGAGGATGAAATGAACCAGGCTGAGGGTATGCCTAGGCATAGGTCCTGGAGAGGAATGGCATGGACTCCATGGCGGGGGGTGGGGTGGGGAATGCTGGAGAGGGTTGCTGAAGAGCATGTTCAATAGCTCACGGCAGCTGAATCCATGGGAGCCATGGAGGGGCTTTGAGCAGAGGAGGGTCGCATGCAGACACGTGCCTTGGGGAGAAAAGGTAGATGAAAGGCTCAATAGCTGGAGGTTTGGAAAGGGCATCAGTCCAGCAGAAGACTGGCTGTGTGTAGCAGTGACACCACCCATGAGACTTCATGTTGCCCAGACCTGACCAGAAAACTTCCCCAAGCTCTTCTTTCCTCACGGTCTCTGCACCTGCTTCCTCTTCCTGTGGCCAGTCAGCTCAGGGGTCTTATGCCTGCTTGGAGCCAGCCTTCTGCTCTTCCCTTCCATGCCCTTTGCAGCTTGGTCTCAGACCCTGTTGCTCCATTTCCACCTCCTTCACTGGCATTCCTGTGGGGCTGGGCTTTGATGCTTATGGGGATGTAGATGAAGCAACTTTTGGCTACAAGCATCCCCATGTTAGAGATGCAAAGCACACGTGAGCTCCCTGGGGCTCTGGGTTGGATCCCGGGCCTCTGAGCAGAAGCTTCTGGGCTGGGAGGCACCTTTACTGCACAGAGGGAAAATTGCTGATGTTACAGTCGAAACTCAGAGAAGAAGGGCCTTTGCATTGGCTATGTCTATAGGTCCCTTTGCCAACACCCATGAAAATGCTTCAGGCCTCTGCTGTTTGGTGGCTCTTTGCTCTACCGTACTCCCTGGGCTTATGAATGCAGACAGGGCTGACGCCCTGAGGATGAAGAAAGCCACATGGTGCTATAAGCCACATCCAGGACATTGGCAGAGGAAAAACATGGCTCATAGATGAAGGGCAGCCCACTCTAGCCACCTGGGTCATGTGTAGACTAGAGCCTCCAGGACCAAAGTGTGTGTTCCTATAGAGTTGTAGCAATTCCTACAGACTCAAAAGCTGGACAGATCATGGAAGCAAAGAGACTGACACCATGAGAGATGATCCTAGGGATGAACTCCAAGTGGCTTTACTCAGAGAAGCGGAAAATAGCCACACCCTAGGGATAGTCACACCCAGGGATGCATATCCCATGTGCTTTTGTACTGTCAGAGCCAGTGCTCCAGGGCACATCTGATGCTTTTCCATTCATTCATTCATTCATTCATTCATTCATTCATTCATTCATTCATTCATTCATTCATTCATCCATCCATCCAGAAAGTGAATTGCCCAGCACACCATAGTGCTAGACCCTTCCCTGGCAGGGTCACATTAAGCAAGACCTGCTGCTCTGGAGTTCATGGCCTAGGAATCATTTAAACACCCATTCAGCCACCCGCAGACACTCACCAACCACCAATGACTATAATCATAATGTAGCACAGAGTCCACGTGACCACTGCTTTTTGCCGGATAAACCCCTTTCTTGCCTCCATCATACTTTGACCACTGTTCTTGCTGATCCGCAACTCATCTCTCCACCTGGCTGTGAGGTCCTCAAAGCAGGCGTCACCTTTTGCCTTTGAGATGCTAGGTTCAGACCTGTGTGGCAGGTCATGCTGGGGTTCAGGGCACAGGCCTAGCCTGTTGCTTTTCTGTATGGAAAATCCTCTGTGTTCACTTGTCTTTTCAGTTTGTCACACAGGGATGAAGAAGCTAGCTCATTTTCATAGCCTGGCTTCTACTTCCTGGGTAGTGTGTCCTGGGCAGACCCTTTAACTACTTGATTCAAGCCTGATCTCGTCTATGTAGATTAAAGGACGGAATCTAAGTCACAGGGTCTAAGTGAACACGGATTGAGGTCACCATCTTAGAGACCAAGGATTTTGGTGGGTGCAGGGAGGCCAATGAACCAAGGTGGATGGTTCTGGGACCTCTGCATGTAGGCGGAGGGTGACACAGTTTGCTGTCTGCTCGTCAGTGCTGTGAGAGACACTGTACCCGGCCTATCTTCCTACACCCACATCCATATCCACATCCCCAGGGCATTCTTCATAGGCACCCATGAGCATTTTCCATGAGGAGGCAGGAGAGGTCCCCTCCAAGCAAGGGTCTCTCTTGGCAGCCATGTACAGGACACTAGTCCCCAGCCACAGAATGATGAGAATCGCACAGTCAGCAAGGTGTGGCAAAAGTGGAACTTTCAGGAAATATTCTCCTGGAAATGCCAACAGAAAGATGCAAGGAAGCTTCCAGAACAGGTAATTGTGTCTTTCCCTACCGGGCAGTCCCCCTCTAATGCAGGAGCCCGCAGGTAACAGAACAACTTCTCTGGAGGGCAGGACCCAGGTTGCAGATGGCTAGGACCATGGCCTCCCAGGGCACCATGCTGCCTAAGGGACAGATTCCTGGAGGTGACCCAAGCTCTGCTGTGCTGGGGTCCTTGCTGTATTCAGCCTCAAGAGCCAAAGGTTGTGGTGGCAGGCCCCTGCTGATTTGCCTTCAGCAGCAGCTCCTGTATCCACTGAGGCTGTTGGGAGTGAGTTACAGCTCAGTCCGTGGCTGGCCCTGGGTAGGATGGCAAGAACTGCTGTTTCCAAGTGTCTTGCACTTGAATTAACTAGGAAATTAATAAGCCACAGCTCCCTCTGCACTGAGTGAACATCTTGCAATCCCATAAATGTGCTGGAGTCCAAGTGCTGAGGAACAGTTTGGCTCTGTCCCCATCTAAAGCTACACAGACCTTTGTAGAAAGCCTTCTCCAGTGCCTGAAAGGCAACCCAGAAGCCAGAAACCAGCTTCAGGGACCACCTATTGCATCATCAGGCTGGACCTGGGTGTCTTGATAGTCTCAGTTCTGGACCTGGGCTCCTTTTTTTTTTCTGCTTTTGTTTTCTGTTTGTTCAAGGAAAGAATGTTGCACCCAACTGTCAGCAGTCTGGGTACTAGAGGGTATGGTGGGGCGTGGGATTCTATTCATTGCCTCTGTTCTGCCTATTGGAGAGTCCAGCTTTGCTCCTGGTCCTGTGGGAGGCTTCTCCCTGAAATGCCAGCTTGACTCTCAGTGCTCCTTGTCCTGCACCCGGGACCTGACTCCAGTTCACCCCTAATCATTCAGGTGCTTGAGCCTCCTGCTCTGTCCTGCTGAGACTATGAACAGAGGTGCTCCCTCTTCAGCCTGGATGGGGTGTGGGCAGCACATCTCCAGCTGGGGTTGGGTGTGGGCTCAGGCTCCCTGTTGGGGGCCTGCTCTGTGGCGGGTGGGAGGGTGCTCGCTGTCCCTCTCCTGCTAGTACTCAGCCCACTGCAACCCTCCCACGCCCACCGTGGAACCGAATTCCATCTGGATTAGCGTTAAGTATATTAAAAAAAAATAGGGACCCAGAAAAGTGAGAATTAAGTAGAATTTAATATTCATCCAGCCTCGGGAGAGAGCGGCTTTCCTAAGTTTAGAACTAATACAAGGAATCAGGAGAAAAAATATGGACAGGCTTGGCTGCGTCGGAATGAAAATCTTCTGCATGTCAGATGAAACTGCCAAAGCCAAAGGCCCCAGCTGCGCAGCCCGGAAAAGACATCTGCAGCAAGTGTGACAGGCGAGGCTTAATTTCTTTATTAAAGAAAGAGCTTCTCTACTTTCTCTGAGGATGTCGGAGAGCACACGGCACTGTGAAGTTCAGACTGTGTTTTGAGAGGGGAAGGTCACTGAGGGAAGGGCCTTGCCAACGCTCTGAGTGAGGCAGGCAGAGCTCGGGGCGGCAGGGATAACAGTGTTTGTCATTCATTCGTTCATTCACTCAATAATTTACTTATTTATTACTTTAAAGTTATTACTTAAATCGTCATTATTTTAAAAAAATGTATATGGTGTTTTGGATGCATTCATGTCAATGCATGTGTGTGTGCTTGGCTCCCGTGGAGGTCAAAAGACTGTCGGAAGCCCTGGAATTGGAGCCACAGACAGTTCTCTGGAAGAACATCTAGTTTCTTAACCACTGAACCATCTCCCCAGCCTCAGGTTTTTTTAAATGTGGATTATATTCAGGGAGTATGTTTTACTTTTTAAAAAGAAAGAAAAATATAAGTGTTGGGTAATTTCTGTGACCCATTGCTATTGTCACCCTGACTGCAATGGCCACCCCAGGCTGTGCAGCACACAGTTCCTATGTATCTGCTCATTTAACCCATGTGCTGACTCTCCCCTTTCAGTGGCAGTATCTGCCACCATTCCCATTTTAAAGATAAGAAAACTGAGGCTCAACAGGGCTAAGGTTAAGGGTATGATACCAATTAATTTGGGGGGTTCTGATTTGTTCATGTGAGGCTTTGACCCCAAATTCCTCAGAACAGGGGGACCTGGCACTCTATGCTCTATTGTTGCCTAGACCAGCCCTGAGTGTATGTGGAGAGGCGGAGGGAAGGACAGTGCACCCCTGCTCCTGTTGGCTCATTTTCTCTTTCCATCAAAACAAAAGCAACAAACAGCGAGGACACTGGAAGGCAGTGTGGGTAGCTGAGGTGACTTCACTCACAGGCAGGAGGAGCTTTGTGATATGAAAACAAGGCTGAGGTGTTCTTGGACTAATTGAGGAAGCATCCTTGAACTCAACATAAGTTGGGGGGAAAAATAACAGAAAAAAGCAAAAGCACTCAGAGTCAGCTGGCGAATCTTCTGTGGATGGCGTGTGCTGCCCCGAGCAAACTCTCAATATGGTTATGCTGCTCAGGGGGGCTTGTCCTTAGACAAGCTTCCCTGGAATCCTTGAAAGGCTTCCAACAGACTCAGACTAAGGGATGAAAGTCCCAGGAGAGAGCTCCATGTTGGAGAGATGGGTGCCCTGATTTCAGGGTGTGTTCTCCGTCCACTGCCTTGAGCTTTATGATGACATCTCAGCCTGTCTCTGGGTGTGGGTGGGAAGAAATTGAGAAAGTGGACAGATCATGGCAAGTAGTTCTGACAGAAGGGACCATCGGTGGGTGGGGTGGTGGCAGCTGTGTCCAGGACCACAAGAGGCAGTATCTGTAGTGTCAAGCCCTGGAGGAGAGCTTCAGATGCTTCCAGAAGGCTCATAAGCATCTGAGAAGGGTTAGAAGTGATTCAGCTGCTGGGATTCAGAGCACCCCCAGAGGAGCAGAGATGGCTGAAGAGGTGTGTGAAGGAAATGCAGATACTGATGGCACAACATGACAGTGGTTCTGGGGCCACTGGCCTCCAGAAGATGGCCAGATACTTTCTAAGCAGATTTTACAAGCCCTGGTGTCTTGGGAGCTTAAGTGAAAGAGATGTAGAAACTAACCAATGCTCAGTCAGGAGGGGCACGGTAGTTGAGAGAAGTAAGTGGCTTCCTCAGCTGGAGAGGTAGTACTCTTAGGAGCCACTGCTGTCTCCATTCTGAAGATGAGAAAGCCAAAGGACAGAGGAGATTCAGGGCCCATGTCTCACAGCCTGACATCCCATCAGGGCAAGGTTCTCACTATGACTCAAAGTGAGGGTGCCAACAGAGGGCAGGAGGGGGAGCTCCTCTTTTTCCAACGCTTGAGACTTGAGTTTCTCTAGATGGCTCTCTACTCCTTTTGGGACTTGAGCTTCTTTATGTGGTCCTGCTGTTCCCGGGGGACTCAAGCTTCTTCAGGTAGCCATGATGTTCCTCTTTAAGGCTTGACCTCAGAACCTTGGAAATGACAAGAGGTTAAGCTTGAGCACTGTTAGGATGGAGATCAAGCCTTCCAGCTTCTGCATACAGTAGGTGCTTCACAAATGTTCCTTGAACATACATGTCCAGAGCACAAGCACCCTTCTGCTGGGGAACATTGGGTGGGAGGCTTGGCTGACCTCAGACAAACTTAGCCCAAACCACCATCTCTTATTCCAAAGTTCAGCTCAACCCAATTTGCCTCACTCACCCCAGATTCCCACAGTTCCTTCTCTCCAGATCAGTGCACACCCCCAATCCAATTTCTGGTCGTTTCCCATGTAATTTTCAATTCAAAACAAATAGCACCAATTTAGTTTATCTTAATTCTGTTCTATCAGGTCCCTCCTGTTCCATCCTATTTTCTTTCTCCAATGGGACTAAATTTAGTCCCATCAATTCATTGCAATCTTCCTTATCCCAGAATTTTGTCTTTTAACCCAATCTTCACCATCAACTCAACTCACTCAAATTTTCTCTTCTATCCAAGATGACGCAACCCCCCACTAGGCCAGCAGTTTGATGTCCCTGCTGTAGCACAATAATCTCATTCTGCTACTCAGGTCTGAGCTTCTGTACCCCACGGGGCTCCATTCTCCTTGACTTGAAGCAGAATTCTTTGGAAAAGAAACATTATTCACACAAATGCTGGTCATGGCAAAGCTATGCACATCTGTCACTTCCTGTTTTTCTCAGGACAGTGCCAAGAGAGAAAGAACTATCTGTGCCATGGTCACTCTTTCCATGGTAGACAAAGGGAACAAAATCTGCACTGTGGTGGAGCCTTAGTGGAAACAGGTGCATGCCTTGAACTTGGGCTGTTGATGACAATGCTCTTGTTTAACATTTACTCAGAAAAAAAAGCATCTTCTGATAATGTTGTTCAGCAATCGTATGTGGCTAGTATGTCCCGAGGCTCAGAGATGAGGAGATCACTTATGATTCTACCCTTGTGCATCTGTGGCCCAGTGTAGAAGGTGGCAAGTCACATGATTAGTGTGGTTGTTGAAGGCTTTAGGGTGGGCCAACAGCATGCCTTCACAGGAAAACACTGGGTGAGGCTGGTGAATGAGATGCTGCCTCCCATGAGCATCAAATATGGACCCTCACTTGGGGCCAGGTACTTGCCTGAGCCTGAATCACCATACTCTTGCCTTTTCTTTTGCTGTGGACATCAGTGAACTGCATGCCACAGTTTCAGTTGCAGACATTGCCTCGGTGAGTGTCTTCTGCCCCCTCCCTTCCTGTTACACCATTGCGCAGTTGGTAGGCAATACCTGGCCGGGTGCCATTGCTCCATCCACCAAAGAGACAGTCCCTAGTCCTCCTGGTTCACTGACTTATGCTGTCCCAGCTCCTCTTGTTGTGCTCACCATTGTATTTCTGCCTTCTTAGATGAGCTGTGGCCTTCCAGAAGCAGCAGGGCTTTAAAAACTATGCTTAGAGGATAATCCAAGAAGTGGGAACAAGAGCTTAGTGCCCAACAGAGGATAAATACAAGTGAAATTAGGGCAATGCAAATCAGAGGAATAGGTAGCCAGAGAGTTTGAGAACATCTAATTTTCTTATAGAAGACACAAATTTCAGAGCAGAAACAAGTCAAGTGTATGTGACCACCTCTTTCTTTTAGTATGTGTGTGTATACATATGTGTATATGTTCGTATGGTGTATGTGCATGTGCCAGTGCACTTGTACACATGTTCATGTGATGTGGCGGTCACAGGACAACCTCAAATGTTAGTCTACGGGGATCACCCATCTTGCTTTTTGAAACAGGGTCTCACATTGGCCTGAACTTTCTAAGAAGGCTAAGCTGTTGAGCCAGTAAGTCCCAATCTCCATCTCTCCAGTGTTGAGATTACAAGCAGGTACCACAAGCCTACTTTTTAAAAAAAAAATATGGTTTCACGGGGGTCAAACTAGGATTTTAATGCTTGCAAGGACAAGCACTTTGTCAACTGAGCTATCTTCCTAGGTCTCTACCCCTTTTATTTTCCAGCCACAAAGTTATTTGGCCTAGTCTCTGTCTCAATACGGAGGAATTCAGACTTCAGCACCTTGTCTTTGTGGACAGCTCCCTGGATGGGTTAGTTGTCTTCCTTGCATTGTACCTTAGCTGCCCTATCCTAATGACCCATCTACACGATAACTAATCTGGCCTCATGCAGGCAGGTCCCTCCTAAAAAGTGGAAGACATGTACAGTCCCTCCTGGGAGACAGACGGAATTGTCAGACTCTGTCTCAGTGTTATCAGGACCTTCTTGTTACATGAGATGTCTTGGGAGGTGATGGAACACTTTTTTCAGGTACTAAACAAAGAGCTAGGTGTTACAATCTTACCCCCAAATCCAATTTGTGAGCCAGGTGGTGGGACAGATTGGAGGAGGAAGTAGTCTCATGAGGCTCACCTTAGTGATAAACCTGGGAAGGAGACCCCAGTTTGACATTTGCCCAAATTTGACATTGGCCATGTTTATTTGGTGAGACTGAGCTCCAACAAAAAGGTATTTTGACTCGAGGAATGGGGAATTTGTGGTGAGATTTTTAGCCATAATGAGACATCGAGGAGCAGAGGATGTCACTGGCTTATTTGATTGCTGCTGTCACCCATGGCTAAGGCTGGTATCTTCTCTTGTGAGAATGAACACATATCCAGAGGGGTCTCAGGCAAAGAGAAACAAGAGCCAGCTTGAAATTACCCAGGAGCTGTTGAACAAAGGCCACTGCTGGAGTACAGAGCTCACTGTATTTGAGTGATGATGTCTCTGGATCACCCACTGAATTTTCTTCCTGGGCTTGAGATCATCTTTGTGTGGTTGCTACATGTGGTGGGTTTCAAGATAATATTTCAGCAACTGCCATTTCCACATGGTGCATGACCCATAGGGGGCATGGGAAAGTGCCTCCAGGAGGGCTTGTCCACAGACGAGGAGGGGTGGTGAAGGGGATCTGCATCAAACAAGCAGTTCTAAGAAAGACTGGGCCAAGAGTCCTCTCTTCAGCCCCTGAGGGACACTTCTCCTGGGCACAAACATGGGCCCTTTGATGAAGAGGCTGAAAATTATGAAGTGTCTGTTCCCACCATGCAGCTGTTTACCGTGTTTGCATGCCAGAAGGCTCTGAGCCCTACCACCCACCTTCCCCATCGCACACCCAAGCTGGACTTCAGCATCTGTTCTCTATGGACAATGTCCAGAGCCTAGGGCTTTCAGCGTCTGCACGGACACAGGAATGAATATATTATCTGCTCACATATGGGCCATCTGCAATATCAGATCCTGCATGTCTGAAAGCCACGTGCTAAATTCCATGCAACAACCCTGTGGGTCTGAACTTGAAGGTAAGAAGTTGAGGCTCCTATAAAGTTGGAACTTGCTCAGGCCCATTTTGCCGGCAATGATACCTTAGGGTTCTTTCAGAGTGACTGCAGCTATTGGCTTATGGAGTCAGATGATGCTCATGGTTTGGGAGAAAGGGAGCCTGATTTCTGGGACAGTACTGAGGTAAGAGCAGAGATGGATTCTTGAGAGCAGAGGAAGGCAAAGAAAAACCCTTAAAGCATTCCTTGCAATTTTGATACTGATCAGGGTATAGGTGAGAAGGAGGGGGTAAGACTTGTGCTCAAATACTGGTCCTGGTGCAGATGAGAGAGGCCTTCCTCTTCTTTATATCATGTCTATGTCCTATGAGTGGCTGATCCTTGCTTGGCCCTGTGCATTGTGTGTTGCTGACTGGTGAAGGGAATCTCCCCTGCCAGCCTGGACTAGTCAAAGCGCTCTCCTGAGATTCCTAGTCACAAAGCTCTGAGTCTGGACCTTGGTTTGCCCTTCAGTTTGAGACACAGCCACCCTTTCTTCGATGCAGACAGAGAGGGAGGCTGACACTCAGGGGTCAGAGGGAACAATTGATTGTGACCTAAGATAATGCTTCATGGAGCCTAAATATCCTTCTTAGAGAGAACAGCACACATGCTCAGTCTCAAATATCCCTTTCATGTCCATTCTACCATGGCTTGGATGCTCACCACCCTGGTACTCCCTTACCTTTGCTTTTCTTACTTTTATTTTTATGTGTATAGATATTCTCCACGCATTCATTTCCGTGCACCACATGCATGCCTGTGCCCACAGATGCCAGAAGAAATTGGGTCCTCTGCAACTAGGGTTTCTGTAAATGGTTGTGAACTGCCATGTGGTGCTGAGAACTGAGCCTGGTTCAGCAGCCAGTACTCTTTACCGCTGAGCCAGCTCTTCAGACACCTTTAGATTTTCCACTTGTTCACCTCCGACCTTCGTAATCTCTGTGTTAGTGTACTGAGGACATTGCTAACTCAATAGACACCCAGACCTGACACTGCACACACCTCATACACACTCAGTCCTCACACTGCACATACCTCACAGACATACAGTCTTCACACTCTGCACACTTCCCACAGCCCTCACACTGTCAGGGAGAATGAGAAACTTTTGTGGGCCAGCTCAATGGAGATGGTGGCTGCTGGCAGCTCTGTAAGCACCCTTTATCTCAGTCTGTGAGGTTTTTTTGTTTTGTTTTGTTTTCTTGCTAATGAGGAGTCCTGAATAACAGGGACATCTCTGGCCTGTGTTAGTCTCTTTGCCCCTCAGCATCTGGTTTCCACCTGCAAATTGGGAGATGGAAGCCATAACTTGGTGCTTGGCAGGCCCTCATCACGCTGTGGGAAGCTGAGTCTCCTATGGCTCATTATGGAGCGGAAGAGAGTCACAGGGCTGGAATGTGGGCCTCTCCTCCTGACACGCACACACAGGGACGTGGGGATGAGTTTGCCTCTCTTAGCATCTGTCTTTCCAGCTGGGAAGAGCATACTCTGAGAGGTCAGCCTCGCTTCCCACAAGGAGCTTCTCTAACAACCCGACTGATCTTGCTCAAAGCACAGGATGTGAGGATGTGAGCAGCGCAGCCCACCCCGACCCCTGAGAGCTCACCAGGTTGAACTCTGATGGAAGTTCAAGGCACTCAAACTGCCTGCATGCCTCAGGATGGCTTTAGAAGGCCAAGTGTTTTTTTTTTTTTCAGACCTGCAGAGGCAAGAGCTGAAGAACAAGGGAGGGTCTGTGGCCCCCTGGGTGGTCCAGCAGGTATGGGGTCTTTCTGAGGCGAACCTTACTTGATCCTGCTCCTTTAGCTTGGGCCCTTTGTAACCTCTCCCCACCTGTCTTGTGGCTGCAGGGAGTCTGTCACAGTGCTGTCTCACCTGGAGGTCAGAGAGGACTGTGTCTTTTGATCATTACCGTCAGCCAACAAGTTGGGCAGTGTGTGTGTGTGTGTGTGTGTGTGTGTGTGTGTGTGTGCAACTAGTTGGAGGTCTGTTCCTTGTTCTGCTTTCCCAGCATCCATCACCCTTCTCACAGTCCCTGGGGGCTCTTAGCAAAGCCCCGCAAGGTAAATGGCAGCAGACAGAGTGGCATGTTGAGGCAGGAGAGCCTGTCCCTATTGCCACCCCACGTGCTGGTGTGTGCAAGAGGGAGAGAGATAAGTCCCCAAACACTGTCTGAGCCTGGTC
Organism: Pachyuromys duprasi; assembly: GCA_028658305.1. Classification (NCBI taxonomy): domain Eukaryota; kingdom Metazoa; phylum Chordata; class Mammalia; order Rodentia; family Muridae; genus Pachyuromys; species Pachyuromys duprasi. Next base: position 25,386,146 of record CM053752.1, on the reverse strand, counting down.
AGTGTCTTGATGAGGATGGTGGATATTTAAATTTTAAATTAGAAATTACATCTTTTTTCCCCCCTGCCAAAATGAAAGACGAGGAACCAGCTGAATCTGGTTCTGAAGGGGGCTGGAGCCGGAGAAAACATGTCTGCCAGAAAAACATGTTGAATAAACAGATGGGGAGCCTGGGGCATCTGTGGAGGTCAGCCTTCTTCTCTGGCTCTCTGCAGCCACATACAGCCCACACTCACGGAGGCAGAGGGCTGCTGTGTGCCAGAAGCAGGCTGAGGCTGGGAGTTGGTGACGCTCCTCTTTGGAAGGGGGCTGGCTCCTTTCTCACTCATGGGTGTGAGGGTGCTGGCAAGCGTTGGGGGCCACACTGGATTTCTGACGTGCTGCTTCTGGCCCTTGCATCACCTTTGTTATAATGGGTACCTACGTTCAAGTGTGAGGATTGAGATTGTCCCCAGGAAATGCTGCTACACTTTCAGAGGCAGGGATGTCCCCACTGGGGAACGAGGACCGTAAGGTGGGGAGTGACAGGGAGACTGCTTCTTCTGCCCTTGGCACTGCAGTGTCCCTCTTGGCTCTGGGGGTCCTGATCCCATAGCAGTTTTGGCTCTCACACTATCACCAAGATGGGGGTAAACAGTGTCTTCCCTTGGAGGTTTTCAATATCCTCCCTTTGTTGTACAATTGGGGAAACTGAGGCCCAAGATAGAAGAGGGTTGGTGTTGGCTTGGGACCTACAGAACATAGAGGTCCTGCTCAGCAACCCCCCACCCCCAAGCTTCAATCTGATTCATGCCATGTGAGGAGCTCCAGACCTCTCCCCCACTGCAGACCCCAGTGTGTGTGAGTGTTATGGCCGTGACTGAGACTTTCTGGCTGTCCTGCTTTACAGCCTCCCCTTCAAGCCACACTCTTTTCTCTGTGACTGGCCAAGGCCCATCTCCTCCTGCCTTTCCTCAGAACATGCTTTAAATCACCTTATTGGCACCGACTGTGGCCTCTTTAGCACATCCACTTCCAAAACAGAATAAGGAAGAGCATCATGAAGACACCTAGGTGACTCCAGCCTGGCCTTCCCATGAGCCGTGTTCTCACTTTTCTCTTCAGCTTGCTCCTGCCTGGCTAGACTTGGGGAGTCCCCTCCCCACTCTGTCCTTCTGTGACCTCTGCCTCCAGGTCTCTCCGCAGCTCCGTTCATTTCCCTGCCTGTGCAGATTGGCACTCTGGCTTGTTTGAAACAAAGCCTTTGTGAGTTTGGTGATGTGCATGGAGCAGGGGTGGTAGTTCTGGCAAAAATCAGGCTTCCTGAATGCTGAGGGTGCCCATGCCATGGCTAGCCACCTCCTAACATGGCCTGACCCAGAGCCACATATGACATCACTCTGCCCCTGCTGGGCTAAGACCAGGAGGTGGAAGACTGCAGGAACCCCTAAATTCCCCTACAGCCCCATTAAAGAGATCTTCAGCTATGTCTGTGACCTCCTTCTGGAGTCCCAGGCTCCGACCTGCCCTCATTGCCATGGAAGATTTCACTGAGGGAGCTGGAAGCTGTCCTTTGAATGATGAAATTATGTCGATGAGGGCAGACAAGTGGCTGGAGGGGTGAGACTGGGTGAGGCTGGGCATAACTGTGGAGGGCAGCGCTCTGAGCGTGCCCGGTCCTTGTGGCTCTGCTGCTCACTATGATAGTGGCTCACAGAGTATGTGGGAGAAGCTACATGGAGGTGCCTGAGCTTCTACAATCTCAGCACTGTGTAAGGCAGAGGCAGGTGGATCTCTATAATTCTGAGGCCAGCCTGGTCTACCAAGGGAGCCCAGGATAGCCAAGGCTACACAGAGAAACCGGGTCTTGAAGAAACAAAATCAATCAATCAATCAATCAATCAAGAAAAGTCCATGTATAAAGAACATAGGCACAGAGAAACTAAGCATACAGATACGCAAAGACACACAAGTGCAATGTATATACAGACACACATGCTACACATGTATATATGCTGCTATACATGCTATACATGTAAATACACAAGACACTATGCATATAGACACATACATAAATACACACATACACTATGCATACAGGCATATACAAATTCATGCTACATATATAGACAAACTATACATACAGACATACATAGATAAATGCTACATATATGGATACACATAGACACATCTATACATTGTGTATACACATACATAGTTGCATGCCTATACTATATGCCTATAGACACATACATAGAGATACACACATGTATACTGGCACGGATACATAGGTAGACATACACAGACACACCCATATATACACACAAATACACAGATACAAACATACAAGAGGCTCATCTATATACAGACACACATGTACAAATAGACATTTGTGTACACACACAGGCACATGTGTCCACAGATACACATGTACATAGACATGTGATCATCCAGCCAGGCCCAAACAGACATATATACACATAGACACAGACATATGCATACACAGAGGCCCACACATACACAGATATACACAGACATATACACAAGTGCACATTCATACACACACCTGGTGAAAGGCATAGGGGCCTTTGTCTGCACTGCAGCGGGTTTGGGTTTTCTGTGTGCTAGGGCTGGAGAGAGCTAAAAGGATGCTGGGTGAAAAGGATTCTCTTTTGTATCATTTTTTGCTGCTTTTTGAATTTGTATATCACACAGTAAAAGTCTGACTGGCTTTGGGGGGATTCAGAGAGAAGCAGCAGGGGAAAGTATATGCTGGGGGCAGACTGGAAAGACACTGGGACTAGTTAGGAAGAATTGAAGACGGAGGCGTGGAGGACTCCCCCACAGCCATCTTATAAGGCTGTGATCTACCCCAGGTTGAAAGAGGTGCTAGGTAGCCGGAGTGGGTTTCTGGTGATGTCAGCATGGGGGGTCCGTGACGGTCACAGCTCTGGGGTGTAGAGGCAGAGCTCTGGCGTATCCATGCTGCACTCTGGGCTCCGAACACCCCTATCTCTCTGGTGAGCCTGGCACAGCCCCTATGGGAACCTGAGCCAGCACCGCCTTTCTTTGGCCAATCCCTCTTTAGAAAAGGCCTGCCGGAGGGCAAAAGTTGGGGGAAGCCATGGTGGAAGCACTCTCTGCCATGGCTTCCCTTCAGTGTGGTCCACTGCTGTATAGAAGGGGACATTTAGAGCAATAGAATGTCCCGTCTCTTCATTTGGCCCACAGTCTACCATTACCTCAAGGGCCTCAGCCTGGCCTCACCTCTCTGAACCTCTGAGGCCCCTTTGCTGGAAGCCCCTTGCCTTAGGGTGAAATCCAGGCCACATGGTTTACCTCTGGAGTCCCTTCCTGTCAGACTCCATGTGCCTCTTCAGCCTGTGCAAGCCCATTGCCCGGCCTAGTGGGAAGCTCCCAGCCCTGGCACTGGAAACTTCCTGTTTTGTTTACTAGGCTGTTCTGGAGTGTATGCCTCCCCTATTTGAGGGTAGGCTTTGGATGCCATCTTAGTGTCTTAGTGTTTTATTGCTATGAAGAGACACCATGACATCAGAAACTCTTTTTAAAAATTATTTATATTTATTTTATATACATTGGTGTTCTGCTTGCATGTATGTCTACGGAAGGGTGTCGGAACCCCTGGAACTGGAGTTACAGACAAGTTGTGAGCTGTCATGTGGGTGCTGGGAATTGAACTGTGGTCCCTTGGAAGGGCAAGCAGTGCTTTTAACTGCAGAGGCATCTCTCCAGCCCCCAACCACAGCAACTCTTACAGAGGAAAATATTTACTCGGGGCTGGCTTACCCTTGTAGAGGTTTAGGCGTTATCATTGCTGAGGGAATCATGGCGGCACACAGGTAGACATGGAGCCAGAGAGGAAGCTGCAGCTCTACACCTGGATCAGCAGGCAGCAGGAAGGGAGAAGGATACTGGTGCTGGTTTGAGCATTTGAAACTCCAAACCCCACCCTGAGCAACCCACTTTCTTCAACAAGGCCACACCTCCTAATGCCTGTCAAGTAGCACCACTCCTTCATGATCACACATTCATATATGAACTTTATGGGCCATTTTTTAAAAGGATTTTTTAAAAAAAATTAAATGTATGTGCTTTACATCCCAATCACAGCTCTCTCCCTCCTCTCCTTCCAGTCTCCTCCTCCCACCCTCTCTCCTCTCTGCCCGTCCCCTTCTCAGAAAAGAGGATCCCCCAGAGCCCCACCATGTGCCAACCCACAGGACTAAGTATACCCTCTTCCACTGAGGCCAGACAAGGCAGCCCCACTAGGAGGAAGAAATGCAAAAGCAGACAACAGAGTCCAAGTCAGAGGCACCCCTGCTCTACCCGCATACAGACCAAGCTGCCCATCAGTTACCTCTGTGTAGGGGGCCTAGGTCCAGTCCATGCATGCTCTTTGGTTGGTGCTTGCGTCTCTGTGAGCCCCATGGTCCTAGATTAGTTGACTCTATTGTCTCCTTGAGGAGTTTTGTCCATTCTTATTCAAATCCACCACAGACATACTTGACCCATTCTCCCTGCAGCCTTCCAGCAGCCTTGGGCCAGCTGCCATCTGGTAGAGAAACAGCTCCTACCTTCCATGTGGACAATGCCTTCATTCTGGCTCCATGTGAAGTGGCAGAACTCAGTGACAGGTGATAAAGCATTCAGTGGCATTTATGCAGAAAACACAGTGCCCCTGATCAAAACTGTTTGTCCAAAGACATCTTGGAAAGGATCTTAAGAGAAGGTCAGATCCTAATCAAAGGTGGGTGTCAGGGTAGCTGTGGGTAGCTGATAAGTTGTTCAGGGGTGCAGCTCAAGAGTGCAAATTGGTAGCGATGTCCAATACAGCAGGGAGCGGGAGTGATGTCAGCCAGAGCTGATCTGGATTAGACTGTTTACAGTTTGGCCTGTCCCTATCCCCCAATCCCTGAGATCTCGGCTTGACATCACACTCTTTGGGGGACTTCAGGGTTGACAAACCCACAGAACCCACTGCCAGGACTACAAGAAAATAGGCTCAGAATTCAGGGTTCAGTATCTGCACTGCTGAACCCGAGTCCTCTCCTCACCTACAGGGACAGCAGAAAATCAGACGATAGAAGGTGACCACCAGAGTTAATTATAGCCAGGCCCACAGGGCCTGCAGAACACAGCAGCTGGTCATCAAATGCACTATGAAGGCTTAGAGTGGACACTGTTTACACCTCCCCTCCTTGGACTAGGCCAGGCTGGGGTAGCTGATGGCCAGCTCCCTCACCCATGGCCTCCTGGCAGGTGAGCAGGAAAGAACATCTGTCTAATAGAGGAAGGTGGGAGCCAGGCTGAGCCTCAGCTGCAACCTCAAATGGAAAGCTCCTGTGAGCAGCAGAGGCTCAAGACCAGCTTAGAGGAATTTGCTGAAGCTTAGACAGGAGCGAAATAAGGAGGAAGGGGGAGAGCCAGATCTATCCGTGCATCTTTGCCTAAGTACCAGCAGAAAGGGGGCTGGCCTCAGTCCTCTGCCCTGCGGAGGAGGTGACCAGTTCCTTGCTGGGTGGCTCAAGCAGGAACCTGACTCACAACCCTTGTCCCTCAAATGCCCCCAAGAGAACAAAAAGGTAAATGTAGGGAATGGAGCCTCATAGGCTTATAAGCTGATCCCTGATCCCTATGCACAGACCTTTGATCCTGCTCCACACTGAGTCCTGATCCTGGTTCTGAGCCTGGACACACTGTGGACTTGATCACACGCTGATTCCTGACCCTGGCTATTGTCTTAGTTACTTTTCTGTTGATGTGATAAAATCCCACGACCAAACGAAATGAAACCAGCCAACCAACCAAAACAGTCCTAGCTAGTGTTACTATTGCGATGACGGTGAGAAATAGGGCAGTAACCTGGGAGAGAAGTCGATGCAGAGGCCATGGTGAAGTGCTGATTACTGGCTTGTTCATCACAGCTTGCTCAGCCTGCTTTGTTACAGGACCCAGGACCCCAGCACAGAGGTGGCCCCATCCACACTGGGCTGGGACCTCCCACATCAATCAGTAATTAATAAAACGCCTATAGGCATGCCTGTAGCTGCATCTTATGGAGACATTTTCTCACTTGAGGTGCCCTGCTCTCAGATGATTACATCTTGTGCTCAGGTTGACATAAAACTTTTCAGCACAGCAAGTTATAAACAAAAATGTCTGACTGGGCTTGCAGTTTCAGAGGGTTAGAGTCCTTGATGTGGAGAAAAGGCATGGTGACAGAAATCTCCAAGAGCTGACATCTCGGTCTAGAAATTGAGAGAGAGAGAGAGAGAGAGAGAGAGAGAGAGAGAGAGAGAGAGAGAGAGAGAGAGAGAGAGAGAGAGAGGGAGAGAGAGAGAGAGTCAGAGAGACACAGAAACAGAAAGAGACACAGAGACAGAAAGGGAGAATCAATGCCCTACCCCAATGGCATACTTCCTCCAACAAAGCCATACTTCCTAATCCTTCCCAAACATTTATACCAACTGGGATGATGCATTCAAACACATGAGCCTGTGGGGACCAGTCTCATTTAGAACACCACAGTTTAATATGGAGCCCCAACCCTGGTCACTCAATGAGTCTGACCCTGGTTGTGCACTGAGTCCTGGCTATAATTACTACCTGATCCTGATCCTGGCTGCACAATGAGCCCTGATCTTGCATACACATTGAACTCTGACCACACTCACACACAGCCTGACCATGCTCACATAAGATCCCTGATCCTGGTCATACATTGACCCCTGCTGTTTCTCACACACAGAGCACACTAAACTCTTGAACCTGGTCAGTGCTGGTGGACTCCAGCCTGGAAGCTAGGGATCTATGTGTAGTTGAGGCTGACTAAGTTGCCTTTCCTTGTCTTTGGGACTCATGTCAGAGCACACCACTTCCTTTGGGAGAATGAACTCCTTGCACACAGCATCTGTACACTCCAGTTAAGGTGGCTGGCTGGAAAGCGGATACTGAAGCAGGCAGCTGAGAAGCCTGAGGAACTGACTTCCTCTTCAGAGCCTTTCACCCATAGTCCTGACACCCTGAGAGGCAGACCCACATTGTAGATAGGAAAACTGAGACTATAATTCTCTGCTTAGGATGTACATGGGGTCTCTGGACCTTACCACCAATGCTCACAACTCAGCTGAGTCCTAATGAGAGCCCAGACATTTCAGGAGCTCTGCACTCAGGCCTCTGCCCAAGCTCCTGTAACCGGGTGATATGCTCATCCTGGCCTGACCTCTCAGGTCATAGCAGACGGGTGGAGCCTCCCTCTGCACCCGTAGACCTGGTTGTTTTAGGTGTCTGCCAGGGAGAAGAAACCCTTCTGCTTTACCTTTGCTTCCCCTAAGCCTCTTGAGAGCCATTTCAGTGTCTAGGATGGACTCAGTATCACATGCATCTGAGCAACCATGATCCTTCCCTGTCTTCTTCTGGGTCCTCCAGGTCCCAGGGGCCCAGCCAGCAAGCAGAAAGATATTTTATGGTCCTGGGTCTTGGCCAGCAGTGAGCTAGTGAGGGATGTAGGGTGCCAACATGCTGGTCTCAGCATGCATCAGTTCCCCCCACATAAATATGCAGCCTTTAAAATTTAATAAAAATCGTACCAATTATAAAAGCTATTTACCTAGTCAGATCAATCATAGGCCATGGCGTGTTTATGTCTGAACACCTGATTTCAGCTCATAAGTCACTTTTATGCCCTCCTTAGGAGTTAACAACCTCAATAAGCACTTCAAGTGATGGCACCTACTTACCAGGCCAGAATCAGTCCTCAGGCCAGTTGCATCCCCAGGCTCATCTCACCCAGGAAATCCAGGAGCCCAGAACTGGGTCTAGAGCTTTGCAGCCTTGGCCTACTGTCCCTATAGGATCCCACCTTTTCTAGGAAGTTTTCTGCATTAGGGACTTTTCTCCTCAGTGTGGATCAGACACCCGTGGAGAAGCAACTTCAGGGAGGGAAATTTTATTTTCGCTCACAGTTCAGGGGGTAAGGGTCATCGCTGTGGGGAAGGTTCTCAGCTGTGGCAGCAGGAACAGAGGGTAGTAGCACACATCCAGGAGAGCCAGGGGGCAGAGGGAGCTGAATGCTGGTACTCAGCTAGCCCCGCCCTCCCTTTTCAGCCTGGGATCCTGCCTGGTGTGATGGCTCTGCCCTTACTTAGTTAATCTCCTCTGAAAAGGTACCCACAGACACACCAAAAGCGTGTACTCTAGGGTGTTTAAATTCAGTCAGACTGACAGTATAGAGGGGCCACCACATCTCTGTCCACCCTGGGAAGAGGGTTATACTCTCTCCCGAGCTCTAGCAAGAGAAAAATGAGTTTTTCTTACGGTTTTCAGCACACACAGGGCAACTTTTCAGGCCTCTTGTGGTGGGAGGATGCCAAAGTGACCAGAGGTTCCACTCTTTTCTGGAACTAGAGTCCTGGCTGAGGTCAGGATGAAGGCAGGTGGCCTCCAGGACACTGGCTCTATCTGGAGCCAGCTAAACATCCAAGCATCATGTTAATTAGGGCCAAGGTGATAAGTCCAGAGCCTTAACACGGGATGCTAACTAACTAGTCCAGGGCCTTTTGCACAGGATGCTAACTAACTAGTCCAGGGCCCTTTGCACAGGATGCTAACTAATCCAGGGCCCTTTGTACAGGATGCTAACTAACTAGTCCAGGGCCCTTCTGCCCAGGATGCTAACTAACTAGCTGGGGTAATTTGGGGGTGAGACTACAGTGGCTATAGATCATAGGATGTGGGAGGAGGGGTTCACTGTTTCACAGTTGGTTCCCAACATTTGTCTGGCTGGTGGTCTTGGGCAGGTTTTCTGACCCTGGGGCTTCCATTCCTTTATATGTGCATTGAGAGTTGGTGTGGGTTTGAACGAGTCAATATGTGACTGTGTCTCAATACATGTCTGTGATGGGCATTCCCTCTGTTCCCATCTTCATGAGTGGCATTGGTTGTGGGAACCAGTTTGGGTTAGAAATACATAGACTTTGATAATCGGCACTCCTGGGTTTTAGTCCCAGCTCTGCCCCTCAGTGGGATGGTGGAGAGTTTGTTTAGCTTCTTTGTGTCTCAGGCTCCCTGTGGAAACCTGGGTATCACAACAAACATCTGTCAAGGTTAGAGATACATTCTAGAATGGAGATACGATACGTGGAGATGAAGCAACCATACGAAACTGCAACAAAAGCTAATGGCGTGGCATAAAGCTAAGAAAGGGAATCATATCCATGGCTGGTAAATTCTAAACCCTTCCAAAATGTGGAGCCATTGACATCTGTGAGGTATAGGTACAATACAGAGATTGTGCCTGTTGTGCCCTGGCGGTGCCATTGTGTATGTGGTGGGCAATGCCTGCATGCTCTTTGCCGTGTCTCTAACAGGGGCCATGGAACAGCTCTCTGAGGAGAGACTGAGACATGGGGTGTAAGCTGTGTGCCATGGTGCCTGCCACAGAGCAGGGTTCACAATGGCTCTGTGAGTTCACTGTTGAGTGCCTGCTGAGTAACATGATCAGCTAGGCAATTTGCACATTTGACTCTATTTAATCCTTCTAATGTCATGTTGGGTTTTTTTATAAGGAAACTTTGTAAACATTTCCTGCTTCTCCTTTTGAAGCAGCTAGACTCAGTGGCAGGACACAGACTCAGATCAAAGGAGGCATAAATGAACGGAAGACCCTCTTTCTTCTTAAAGGGCCTACGCTAGCTGAACAGACCTAGCTTGGTGGTTCTGTGGCACAAAGGGGCTGCAGGACCTCAGCTCCTTTGGCGTTGATATGCCAAACATGGCTTCCATTTCCAAAGCCCCTTCTCAGAGCAGAACTTCTGATGCAACCCCAGCACAGACCTCCTGGAGCACAGGCAGAGAGAGGCATGTAAGAGTAGCAGCTGACTGCTTATTGGGGGTTCTAAACTGAATTTCCACAGTCTGCTTACAAATTACTGGTCAGAATCATTCATTATCTGGCTATACCTATGCAAGGGAAGCTGGTGTATATAATCTTTGACTGTATGTGCTCCTGATAAGCCACATGTTCAAAGAAGGATGGAGACCGATGGAGAACCATACACCTCAGACTCACCATTACCTTACCAATTTTGCATAATTTTAGAAGTTTTACCAGGAGGCTTCTGCTTAGCTTAAAGCTGCATTTCTTTCTTTCTTTCTTTTTGAATATTTTATTTATACAATATTCTGCCTACATTGTGCCTGCATGCCAGAAGAGGGCACCAGATCTCATTACAGATGGTGTGAGCCACAATGCAGTTGCTGGGAACTGAACTCAGGACCTTTGGAAGTACAGTCAGTGCTCTTAACCTCTGATCCATCTCTCCAGCCCTCATTTCCTAATTTTAAGACTATGACTGGAAGCAGCACGTGGTTCAGTTGGTAGCGTACTTGCCTAGCATGCGCAAAGTGCTGGGCTCTATTCCCAGCACCACACTCCCGTAATCCCAGCACTTGGGAGGCAGAGACAGGAGAATCAGCAGTTCAAGGTCATCTCTGACTATACTGAGAATCTGAGGTCAGCCTGGGATAGCTGAGACTGTGTCTCCAACAAATACTAAAAGCCAAACCAAACCAAGCACCCCACAAATGAAAAAGGTACTGCGAGTTGCATGAGTCTTTGTTCTAGGGTGGGAGTGGCTTGTCTTTTGTGCAGTTCAGGATGCTGTTGCGGGTTAATTATGAAATGCCACAGGACCATGTGTTTGAACACTTGATCCTTAGCTAGCAACTATGTTTTCATTGGCTGTGGAACCTCTAGGAAGTAGAGTCTGGCTGGGGGAAAGTCACTGGGAGTGGTACTTGAGGATGAAAGACTGGCCCTGCTTCTGATGCAGTGATGTGAGTTGTGACTAAGTCTTCCACTTCTGTGGACCATGCTGCTCGTCTCTATGACTTTCCATGGCGATGGGTTATCCTGTCACACCATGGGACAAAATACAGCCTTCCTTCCATTTGTGACTAAGTTACCAATGCCTTGGGGTTATGGAAGGCAAATAGTCATTGCTTAGGAACCTTGGATTTAAAGCAAAAATGGAGGAGAGATGTCTGCAGAAGCAAGGTCTATAGGGACAGTCATTTTAGTTTTTAGATTCTGTCCCAGGAGCTCTCCAACACTCTGCCGGCAGCAGAGGTGGTCCAGGTCACAGCACCTCTCACAGACAAGGAGCTGAAAGCAGACAGCTTCCATGGAACATGCGGGTCCCTGATTTGGTATTGTCGAGACCCATCCCAGAATCTGGAAACCTGGAACCAAAGCAATTAGAGCATCAAGACTTAAAGGGAAGAGGGCAGGGCCAGTGAGATGGCTCAGGAGGTAAAGGCGCTTGCTGATGGCTTGGGTTTCATCTCCAGAATCCGTGTAGAGAAGAGAACTGACTCTTGTAAGTTGTCCTCAGAGCTCTACATGTGCATCACAGCATATGTGCCCCCATCCCTACTTACACATGCAGCAAATAGATAAAATGTAATAAAAAAATTTTTAAAAAATGGCAGTTTATGGCCAGACCACATTACAAAGGGAAAGGATAAGAGACAATCCTGCTGTACAGAGAAGGTGGCATGTGACAAGCAATTCTCATGAGGAGAGAAAAGCTGCCAGCAAAGGCATTCTAAGGCTTGATAACTTTCACGTGTAATGAGCATATAAGAAGTCCCAGGTAACACCCACAACCCCAAATAGATTACTGGCCCGAGTACATGGCGACCCAGCTCACACAGGAACCACAAATGTAATTAGGAAGCTAACATGGAGAAGCGCCTTCCCTCACTGGCAATAAAGGTACACATTTAGACAAAGCACCAAGTCTCAGGCACATGGGGGAAGAGGCATTAAAGTGTGGCGATGGCTGACGTGTGTGGTGGGGTCATGTGCTGTGTGCTCAAGACGATGTTGGGGGAGGGCCCTGGACCCCTGGGGGCAAGCAGACAATTGTCAACCCACGTCACACTTGAGGAGACTCCCGGAGGCCAGTGAGATAATTGCAAGCACACTGTCCCGAGAAAGCAATCTGAAATACAAAAATATGTATTTGTAGCAAAATAATTAGAACCAACCTAAGTGTTTGAACATGGGGGGATGTTTAAGTAAACGGTGGTCTACCCACTTGAGAGAATATTGCAGCCATTAAAAAATAACGTTTGCAAGGAGTGTGCAGAGGGATGCTCCTAGGGAGCGAAAAGCAGGATCCTAATAGGTAATATAATACTATCCAATTCCAGCCATGCAGAATAAAGACATCACACCATATTAAAAAAAAAGCAATGAAACAAAGTGCATTAAAAATAATGGAAGGCCCTGCCTTCAGCATTGGCCTCTGCTGTCTTTGCCTGGTGGGTGTAGGCATAGCTCTCTTTGTTTTATTTACTCTTATTTTCCACATTTCTCCATACCTGGGTTGCTTTGCACTGCTAGACAGACATATTTTGCAAACGCCTCGCAAAGCACAAGAGCAATGGTTTGTGGCAAACGATTGATGCGTGACCCTGGACTTACACCACGATTAGTAAGCTGTGAAAAATAAATGACAGAGGAGAAGGCAGGCTTGCTGGCAGCACCCCGCCTTTGTGCTCTCCCAGCCCAGGGACCCCTCATCAGGTAGGTGGTTGGAGGCAGGTGTGAACATGCCTAATAAATTCATGCAGGCAAGAAGGTGTTGGCCACCAGAGACCCTGGCTGCATTCACAGGGGCACGTGCCAAACTGCACATACATATTGCAAGTTTGATAGATCTTTGTGTGAAGGCATCTCTCCCGGGAACCAACCTGGGGTAGAGCTAGGTTTCACATTAACAGCACAGCAGCTGTTCTGAGCTTTAGTCTCTGACTGTCGCATACGCAGAGTAATTAGATGTCCCCTTTGTGTCTCTGGTCTCAGTTTCATTACTGGTCAGGTCCTGCTTTGGGTGAGAGGTCACAGGGTTGCCCTGTCCTACCTGCTTTCCGAAGGAGCATTCCCATGCTCCGTGGTGGCTGGCCTCAGATGTGTCTGGATCTTCCAGGAAGGAGCCATGGCTACTTGGTGGAGCATGGGCTGTTGTGGGCTTCCTGGAGAGTGAGGGCCATCAGAGGAAGCCACGGGGCATGCCAAGGCTCCTCAGAATGGTCGTATCTCAGGCTACCCCTCTGCATACACGGATCGTGGCCTGCTAGAAGCTGAGTTCTTGGCAGCAACCTCAAGCACATGGCTTGCTCATAGCCAGGAGGCCCTTCTGAGCTGGCTGCATTTGGCTATGCTGACAATGGTTGGGAGGTGCTGGAGTAGCCAGTCAGAAGGGGGTGGCATGCTGATTGGTTTTTGTCTCTGAGACAAACTGAGCAAATTACTCTGAAGGAGGAAAGACTTAATTATGCCTCTTGGCTTCAGTCCACAATCAGCTGACATGGTTATTCTGTGGTGAGGTGGAGTGTCATGGTGAAGGGAGAGCAGAGCTAAGGAATTCTGTTCACTTTACGGTGGCCATGAAGTATCTTTACTTCACAAGAGAATAGGGACCAGGAACAAGGCACTGTTTCAGGGCACACTCCAGGGGGCTACAACTTCTAACCAGGCCTCATAGTTACTGCCATCTCTTTTTCAATAACGCCACCCCAAAATGTAGTCACTGAGGAACCCCCATAACCTAAATCCAATCAACATTAAAGTTCCATTAGCTGTCAACCAAGCTGTCAACATATGAGCCTACTGGGGACATTTCAGATTCAAACCCTCATGGTGGCCCCCAATGCTGGACCATAAAATTCCCATTTCCCCCGAATTTCATCCTTAGCTGTGCTCTTGCTTTGATACCAAGTCCTCACAGGGAGCTCCCTACCTGTGGTTGAGTCTTCAGTAGAAAGTCACCCACTTTGGCAGTAGGCATGACTTGTACTGTCCAATACCACCATGAGGACAGGTCCTCTAGCAGAAAGGTGGTCTGTGGTCTGGACACACCTTAGGGAAGCTGTGATCATCTACACTGAGCAGAATGCTGCTGCTGCCCTGCTTTTCCCTCCAGGGTGGCTCTGAAGAGTAGAGGTCTCAGGCGCAGAGGCCTGGGGGTCCCTCAGCACCTGGCTGGCTCTAAGCCAGCACTAGGCTGCAGCACCGGTGGTCATTCTGCCCTACCCATCTGGAGATCAAACACCGCCTTAAGGTGTCAGAAGCCCTAAGCAAGGCTCACCCCTGCCTGCTATATAGTAGCTGTGGGGTCTTAGGCAAACACCCCACTTGCTGGAACCTTAAATGTTCCACGTTCAAATGGGAACACAGTCCCAACACCCTGGGTAGGCAAGGGGATACCAGGAATCCCAAGCCACAAAAGCTTCAGGGAAGGAGCTCACTCATGATGAAAACAGCACCCCTTTCTGGGGGACAGAGAGCAGCTGCACACCTCACAACCTGAGTCTGTTTTATTTGTGCTGGCCCTAGTCTAGGGCCCCATTCAACAGTCCAGGATGCTTGTGTCCTTGTCGGCCTCGAGAGGCAGTGCAAAGCAATTGTTCAGACTAGTGGAAAACACAGCCTCTGACATGCTGGGCAATGCGTATTTCCCAAAAAACATGGGCCATTTCTGCTTCTGTTGCTGGCAGAGAGTTTAAGGCTATTTCTGATTTACTCCCATGTCTCAGCTTGCTCGTGGCCCACTTTCTTCTACTTCCCAGAGGGCCTACACCATGCTTCTGAAATGTCTCCGTGGCACCACAGGGCTCTAAGCACTGCTCTGTGTCCCTTGGATTAGGCAAGAAACTCCCCCGTGACCTCCCACATCTTGCCTTTGTGATCAGATCCTCTCTGCTCCTGCAGGAGCTCTCACAGCCAAGAGCCGTTGCTTGCTCTGTCCCCTGGCTCTCTCGGCCCTTTGCCCTGGCATTCTGGGAGGGTTTGCAACCTGTCTAACTCGAGCTCTTCTAGACCTGCATTATAGAGCCCAGAACCATGGGAACACCCCCAGCTTTCCTTGAAAAGTCCCCTGACAACAGGGGTCCCCCCATCCTCCACACCATCTCCCTTTGATTCTCTCCTCCCATTCTTCACTTCCCCCTTCTCTCTCCTCTCTCACCCACCCTCTCTCATATTGCCTGTTATATTCCAGCAATTACTTCAGTTTTTGAAAAATAGAGGAGGTTGTCTTTTGGGGGTGTTCTTCTGAGGCAGGGCTTCCTGACACTGACAGCACCCCGTAGCTAGGTGCCATTGGTTTTAGGGGCATGGCATTTCTGTTCTGCCTGCCTCCCTCTCAGCCCCATGCAGCAGCATCCCAGGGTGACAAAGGAAATCCACCTGCAAAGTGAGGGGGTGGCAGGCAGTCCCCAGGCCTCCCAGCCCTGAAAGCTCTTCTATTTATAACAGCAGCCCCACGTCGGCAGTTGCTATTCAACTCGGGGGAAACTGCGAAACAGAATCCTGTAACAGAATTTATTCTTCCTGGTTCTCTTATGAAATCTCACCTAGAACATGATATCTGAGTCCAAAGACATATCAGCATCTCCTTGTTGCTGGCCCATCAGGCCTTGTCACTTGTTTAGTTCCTGAGGCTGGCGAGGGTGAGCCACCCATCCTTGGCATTGTAGAGATCTATGGTTGCTCATCTCACAGGAGCCAGAAGAATGGTGGCCGCAAGGCACGGTGGGCCACTCAATGGTCACTGTGACATTGCGGGGGTGGGAGGGGGAAGGTGGGGTGGGCTGGAGCTGGGCATTACCATGAAGTTGTCTTTTAGGGTGAACCAGAGTGAGCCTGGGGCAGGAGTGTTCACTCCCTGCCTATCTTTCCTAGAAACATCTTTCTTTCTGCCCAAGAGATTGGCCTCTGGCCCCTGGCTCCTGAGCAGCCCAGGGTATCCTTTCTTTCCCCAGGAATCTTTTTTACAGCTCTCCATCCTCAGACCATGATGCTGGCCATGTCCCCAGCCCTTGCGCTTTTGGCTCTTCAACAAGTATCTGTTAGTAGACCACAGACGCTGCTCCCGGAGCTCGGACCTTGGCCTGAGGAGGTTAGCCTTAGCCACGGTGGACTCAGGCTGAGTAGGCCCTGATACCAATGTGGGTGGGCAAGCCTGTGCTGACAATAGAAGCACTGAACTTTCTCTTCTCTGACATCCCTCTGGGCCTCTGGAGCAGAGCCAGCCTTAAATGTAGACGAAAGAGGCAGCCAACTACCCACACAGCCTGCGACAAGGCGGTATTTTTAGAACAACTTTCCCTCTGTTTCTCTTTGTAGGAGCGAGGTGTGTGGACGACCAGGCTCCTCTCTGTGTTCTTCCTCGACACAGCACCACCCACTTGCATTGCATTCAGAGTGCCTCATCCTACTCTACCAGGGACACATGAGTATGGACGGCCCCTTGCCATGAAGGTAAGGGTCAGGATGCAGCCCAGGAGGTTTCTCACTCCACAGCCCAATCTTTAGACCCAGGGAACTGGAAAGTCCCATCTTCTGACTATGAAGTACCTATTGCCCATATTATCACAGCCTACTGTCCTGAAGGGAGACACGGCTGTCCATGATGTCCGGAGAAGTGTAGCTTTTCAGGATGCTGGACAGGATACCAAAGGCTTTGATGGAGGCTCAGTTGTCCCTGGCTACAAAGCAGCAAGCAAAGGAGTTTGAAAAGTGTCTATCTACAATGGCTTTGATACACTGGAGTCTGCCATCAAGACGCTGCTTATTTATTTGTTTTTATTTTTATTTATTTTCCTGGCAGTTTTGGACATGGGACTTAGACCTGATAGGCAAGTGCCTACACCAAGATACAAGCCGTGCTCCTTACTTTTATTTTGCGACAGAGTTTCACTAAGTTTTCCATGATGGCCTTGAACTGGCAATCTTCCTGTGCCATAAAGACCCAGCTGCTGCTTTACTCTTGTAAAGCATTTTGTAAATGCAAAGTATTCACGGATCAGATTCTAACGGTGTTAGCGACGGCAGCAGTAACAGTGATGATATCAATAGGCAGTGAGGGTTAGGGACTTCTGTAGTCCATTATGCCAGACTCCCTGAGGAGCTTGGTATCTATTTTTAATGATCAAGATCGCCAGCACCTTGCCTTCCTTGGCAGTGATGAGGGTGTTCAGGCTGCCCATAGGAACTGGACAGGGATCCTGTGGGCTAGGGGCAGGGGTGGAGGCTCCGCATGGTTGTTCTCTTGTCTGTCCCTTCTCTGGGACAATCACTTCTCCATCTGTGCCCAGGTTGGAAGACTGGAGCATTACAGGCTGTTGCCTGGATCGGCCACTCTGACTACGATAAGGCGTGGCTTGTACATGCAGAAGGCCTGGAGGATCTTGGAAGTCCATGGTGGAAACCCTCCTCTTCCCACCAAACTCCTGCTGAGGGCTGTGCTCATGTACTCATCCACTCATATCTGAGTCCCCCTTCCCTCTCTGGTATCAGTCCACATAGTCCCTGACATTCTGAGCAGGGCAGGATGGTGGGTCCCACGGACACCAAGAAACCCAATACTTCTACCTGGAAGATGGCAGTGAAAACAGAGGAACCAGAGGAAAAGCCCAGGAGTATAAGGGGGAAGCTGTTCTTCCTCTAGGCTTCTGGATCCCTCTGCAGTCAGGATCTCCAGAATGACACATTTGTCAAAATTATGACCCAATTTGGCAGCAGTAACCCATGTCTTTGACCGTCACACATGTAATCATTAGTAATATCGCTTGGAGATAAAGGCTGAATGATGAGGCAGGGATGGGTGTAGAGGGAGGAGAAGGGATGCATAGTTCTCTATTCCAGGCCTTTGGGGGCCATTGATGAATCAGGTATCAGCTTACAGTGACACTGACACCGTGGCTTCTGAGTCATGCCTTTTCTTGGTGATGCTTGATTGCCTGGGAAGAACAATCCAAAATATCCCTTGAGTCCACCTCTTTCTCTCCGTCACCTGAGATTATACAGGAAGTCCCATGGGGTCTCCCCAAGAAGCCAGGCACGAGTTCATCAACCCATAGGTAAGGTCTCTCCTCAGCTGCCGTGACCCATGATCCATGTTGCAGCACACAGGCCCATATCTGTATTCCCTAGCCCTCTTGTTCTTGTCCCTGCTCTGGGCCTTGGTTCCTCAACTTCCCTGCACCTCTGCCAGGCGTTCCTTCTCCAAACTCTCTGACCCACCTGATACTTGGCAATCCAGGTTAGTGCTTGGTATCCACTTTGTCCTTCTCCTTCATCAGGTAAGACATACCCAGGACCCTGTAGGCCAGGAGCACAGTCATCCCTTCATCTTCCACTGCTGCCACCACGGTGTTACATCTTACCTATACTCACAGGACTAGTGGGGTCAGGTGATCAGTGCCTAACCCTCATTCTGAACCCTAGCTTCCTGTGGTTGAGAGACTGGCTGTCATGTAGTCTTTGTACTAGTATCTGGCGGAAGCGGACTGGACGCACGGGCCCTGATTACCAGGGCTTCTCCTTATGTGTACCCCCATTCTTCCTGTCCTCTCCTGTGGTAACCCTGGGACTGTAGGGCCAACCTTTGCCATCCCCAGTTGCTCCTCTGAAACCCCAGGTACTTGTAGTGAACTGAGCTGGGTCAGACCCTAACGTCTGCATTTGCTCCTAAGCCTGGGGGAGGAATGCAGATGGCTCATACGGGTCTCTCTGTCCCCACGGCTTACTTTAGCACTATCCATCCTTTTGGATACTACGTCGATTCAGGAGAGAATGACATGTTGCCTAGGGTATAACTCAATAAGGTTTATCCTGCCCAGCTACTAGGCCCAGGATTCAGCCCTGAGAAAGCCTGGAGCTCTGTAAGCAGAATGAGTTGTGTACAGCCATGACCTGAGGGATATGGGAGACTGCTGTCCCCAGTGTCCAGGTTTGAATGGAGAGAGTCACCATCCTGCCACACAGAGGACAGTGGGCTGCAGACCCTGAGGCAGGCAGAATTTTCAGTTGGAGGAGTGGAGACAGCCAGCATGGCCCAGTACCTTGAGAGTCTCAGGTTGCTGGGCTGGCCAGGGCTGTGAGGACCCCTCCGGAATGGGCGCTCTCTCTCTCTCTGCCTCAGCCAATCCTCTAGTATAGTGTGTCACTGCAGCATAGCAGACAGGAAGGATTCTGGGCCCCACAGAAAAGACTCATCTGTCCTAGCTCCCCAAATAGCCTGGCTCCATGGTAATGAGTATGTAAGTCAGTTCCAATGACTAGGCCTTCATATATCCAGCCATTTAATGGATAGTGGGGTGGGTTATTTGCTGACACCTGCTCTCCTGTAACCCAGGCTGACCTTGCACTTGCTGTGTAGGCAAGGATGTCCTCCTACCCCCATCTTCAGAGTGTTAGGATTACAGGTATGTGGCACCACCTCTGGCTTATGGCGAGTTGGGGATCAAACCCGGTGCTTTGCAAATGCCAAACAAATACTGTCCTCCCAGCCTCTTCCCACTCTTTTCTCCCAGAGCTTCCTTCCCAGTCCATGCAGGCAGTCCCTCTTCTCATTCAGACCATTTCTGAGGCTCTCCTACCTCCTTGAAAGTTTTTTCAGCACCCATCCAAACATCTAAGAATCTTCAACACACTCCAACCAAGGTCCATGCATGGAGATAACCTAGAACCCCTGAACAGATGTAGCCCATGGCAGCTCAATCTTCAAGTGGGTTTCCTAGTAAGGGGAACAGGGTCTGTCTCTGGCATGAACTCATTGGCTGGCTCTTTGATCACCTCCCCCTGCAGGGGAAGCAACCTTACTAGGCCACAGAAGAAGACAATGTAGCCAGTTCTGATGAGACCTGATAGACTAGGGTCAGATGGAATGGGAGGAGGAGCTCCCGTATCAGTGGACTGGGGGAGGGGCATGGGAGGAGAAGAGGGTAGAAGACCGGGATTGGGAGGGAGCTACAGCTGGGATACAAAGTGAATAAACTGTAATAAATAAACAAATAAGTAAAAACAAACGAACCTTTGAGGTATCAATTGGGGCTTGCTTTCCTTCTTGGAATGGGGGATGCTGCTATGGGTGGTGTCTAGCGTCTCCCACAGAGCTCTCATCCCAATCCAGGCCTGTGGCTGCTCTAGGCTGAACCTTTTTGCCCTGGCCCTTGATCTGTGCCTAGAGAGTGGACCAGTGAGAGATAGGCTATGCTGATACTGGCCAGGGGTGGAGGGATGAGGGAAGATTAACTGGTTCTCATTAGCCTAGGAGTCAATTTGCAGACATTTGGTAAGAGCCCCTGTAAAGAAAGCTGTTGACAAATTGGAGTAGATTCAAACCAAACAGCGAGGCTCTTAAGGGACTGAGTAAGGACTGGAGACCAGTGAACGATATGCTGGAGCTCATGGTTGGTTGGATCTCACACAGGTTTTAATGGTGGGCATGGGCCTGCCTTTGCCCACTCACCCCACACTCTCTGATGATTGGACAACTCTGCTCTGCTCCCACAGAAGGACACAGTGGGGATCCTCCAGCATCAGTGAACTTGACCAAGTAAGGGCAGAGCAGCCAGGACACAGAGCTTACCAGCCTCTTCCCCATACTTATATCTAGGTCTTCTGGTTTGGGGATGCCTCTGTCAGGACCCAGGCCTCACTCTTCTGGTTTTCAGTCTTCTCACTCATAAGCTAGGCACCCTCAGTGCAGGGTTTCATCATAGGAAGACTGAAAGGGCTTCTGGGGATTAGCGGACAGGCTGATCTGGTCTGGATTCGGCCACTGCAGCCCTGGACCCTGGGGGAGCCTGTTGTCTCTGCACACCTAATGTAGTGTCCATAGCTAGCTAACAGAGGAAAACAGATGATTGGTTCTACCCACAAACCTTCTAAACAAAATGCTTTGTCCAAAGGCTGGGGAACTAGTGAGGCCTGTCTGAACCCTTAGCTGGGTTTGGGAACAGGGAGGAGTTTCCTTGATGAGAGCACTGGGTGCGTGGAACAGCACGGGACCAGGCACAGGGAAGCAGGTGTAGGAAGAGGATGGGGTGCTGGGCTGTAGAGTGACTTGATGTGTGAGGAGGTTTAGGTTTGGTGTGGCCTAGGAGTCTCCCTCCCACACTGCTCAGAGCAGCAGGTGAATGCCTGGGCATCCTGGTGGCCTGCCAATTCCCCAGGGCTTCCGGCCAGCCCCACCCTGAGCTGTCTGCCCTGGTGTGAAAATGAAGATTGATCATGGCGGAAAGGCAGCCTGGCCGCAGAGCCAGCTGGGAGTTGCAGAAACACCGGGCTTCATTATTATTTTAAGTGTTACTCAGCTGCTTTATTGAATTCTCCAAGTCAGGAAAAATTCTGGCGAGATAAGAAGTTGACATTTTCAGACGCAGCAGCGAGAACTGTGCAGGCGGTGAGGACAGCGCGGAGCGCCTGCTTGGCATGAGAATGTCCCAGCCCACTGCCACCACCCACAGCCACACAGGCGCATGCACAAGGCATGCTGACTCAGGACAAGGGAGCCCAGCCAATGGCGGTTGTGGGAGGCTGGGGGGGGGGATGTGCAAGCAGAGGGGAGCGGAAGGGAAAGCTGCTTCTGAGAAAGACATGGAGACCTCTCTTCCCTCTGCCTTCCCCTGCCCTGCCCTCCTCTCTACCTTCCTTTGTTGAGTATCTACTACGTGCCAGGCTGGGGTGCACGCTAACTCAGCATAGAGTTCTTTTTGTCTGCCTCAGAGCAATGGTGAGGACCCCCGGCTGTCGCTGTGGCACAGTGTGTTCATGAACATGACCAGGTACAAGCCAGGGGAAGAGATAGCTGTGAGTCCTCCACTCCTGATTCCTGGATGCCTCTGAGGCTTCTGGCCTGGAGGGAAGCACGCATTGACTTTACAGTTCAGTATCTATTTGCTCAACACAGGCTCACAATACACCTGCTAAGGAAATGGACAGTTCTTTTTTGGGAGCGAAAGAAGAATTTTTCTTCTGGTCTTAAGGGGATTATGATTATAGAGTCCTCTAAAGGAAAAACAGCTCATTCGTTTTCTGTGAAGGCCATGGCTGGGGGCAAAAGACTTGGTGGGATGGCCCAGCCAACATGACCAGCGGATGGAGAAAGAGGCAATAACTGGAAGCTGAAAGTGGAAGCCAAAGTCCTGGCCATCTTCTCAGACCCTTGGGCTGGCTGGCCTCAGGCCTGGAACAAAGCAGGTCTGAACTTGAGTCTTCTGTGAAAGAATGACATGGTTTTAGACCTAGCCTTGAGTTGGGAAGGTCCTGAGGCCATTTCATCCGTACATGAACTCCAAGAAAGGACTGTCCCAGAACAGGCTGAGTCTAGATCATTGCCTTAAGGTGACCCACCTGCCTTTGTGTCCTCCTTCTTCACACAGGCACACATAAGGGTGCAGACAAGCAAACAAACACATAGACAAACAAGCCTGCAGAAGCTGGTCCCTCTTCGTCCCTCTAGAGCTGTCTAACCCCTGGGCCTCACCCTCCTCTGTTAACCTACATTCAACAGTTGTGTCTGGAATACTCCCTAAAGGCCCATAAACTGACTTATTCATAGCCAGTGGAAATGGAAGGTGGGGCGTTTTGGAGGTAGGGCTTGATGGAAGGAATTTAGGTCATCAGTACCCTCTTGAAGGGAGTCTGGGGAACCTACCCCTTCTCTTAGCTTCCCTGCTCTTACAAGGTAAACAGGCCTTTTTTTTTTTTTTTTTTGTACAAACATGACACACCATGCTGCCATAGACCCAAAGCAACAGGGCCTGGTGACCACTGGCTGGGACTTCTGAAACTGTGAGCCATAGCGTTTTTCCCTCTTTGTTCTCTAGCTCAGGTATTTTGTTATAGCCACATAAAACTGGCAAAAATACAGTCCTCTTACAATGGGTCTCCAGCCATGCCCTGTGAAAAGCCTTGTAGGCACGGAGTGACACACCAGTTGTTTGTGGCTCAGGGGCAGAGGCTTGACAACGAGATCAGGCACAATTGGCAGGCTCTTCAGAGATACAACCTGGGGACTAGTTCTAGCTTGTTATAGTCTCGGAGGCTGCCAGCCCAACCCCATCTCCCTGTAAAGGATGGTGTGAGTTTCTTCATTCAATAGAAACTACTAAACACATCTGCTTAGCCCTAATGTGAGCCTGGGCCACTGTGTCTCTTTTCGGGAATATTCCCTAATTTACCCCCTTCCGCGTGTATCTGGAGCACCCTGCCCCTAATGTGAGCCTGGGCCACTGTGTCTCTTTTCACTGTGTCTCTTCTCTAATTTACCCCCTCCGCGTGTATCTGGAGCACCTGCCCTCTGTCTGTGTGCGCTGGGCTCTCAGCAAGGAGTGTCCTGACCGACGGCTCACGGCACAGGCCTCAGACTCCAGCTCTCTTTCCCTACCACGCTGTGGCTTGCGCCTGAAACCTTAAAACCTCACTTCTGGCTTCTACCCGAAACCTTAAAACTCACTTCGCCTGTGTCCTCCGCCCTACCCTCAGCTCCTGACTGGGCTCAATCTAACCATTCCTTAGTCCTTTGGTGTAGAGCTCACCTACTACTTCAGGCCAATGGGAAAGCCTTCCTGGGGTCTCTCTGTTCCTCTTTCTTCTCAAGGCCTTTGGACTTCCAGATCTCCAAACCCAGGCCTGAAGCTTTCCCGGAAGCTCCCTGTGCTAGCACTTTGCATAGGTTCTCACCTCTGTTCTCCATGCCAGCCGTTGATGCCCCTAGCTGCCTTCCTAATTTGACAGACTCCATGAAGTAGGGAATCTGGCCCCCAGTTTTCTGGCCCTACTCAGGTGTTCACTATAGGGTAAGAGGGTAAGTTCCCTGGCTGCTGGTCCATGGCAGGAGTTCACAGTGGGGGAAGAGGGCAGCTTACTTATGACTTGTCATTGGAGATTCTCTTATGCCCACAGGATAGACAAAACTACTGAGTCTCCTGGAAGTCACAGAATTCAGGCTATTGGGCACCATATTGAAACACCCGATACAGCTTCTGGTAGGCGCTAGATGTGGGTCACTGGATGAGGCCATGTTCAGCCAAGGGTAGGAGGAAGAAAGAGAGGCAATTCAGAAAACCTGCATGGAGGGGCACAGGTATGCCAGTGCATGGGATGTGGGGAGGTACAAGAATGCTGTTAACAGCGTCGTGGTCCTTCTGTATCTGGAGAGAAAAGTATACACCGCGTTGCCCAGTTCCCAGTCCCTAATTGCATGGATGAGCCAGACTACTTAGAGGGGAGAGGTGCCTGAACACTGGATTCTGGAGGTCTGGACACAGCGCCCCATCTCTCCGTCTTCCGGTATTGGTTGGGGCTGGAGCTGAGACTGTCTCCTGGGAAAGACAGGCAGCTATAAGCTCTGCTTTGCCTAAACCAGAGGTTCTCAGAGAGCGGCAGTCCTAGCATCCCTCAGAAGACCCACAGGGCTCCAATACTCTTCACCAGTAGCAAGCAAAGTGACGCACAACAGGAGCGGGACCTAGGAGCAGGTGTGAGAAGATGAGCTTCTTATGGTCTGCAGCCAGCACAGCTACCCTTCTTTTGTGTTTTGGTTTCAGAAAGCAATGCTTTTATTTTTAAAAAAAATGTAATTCGTATGTTAATATGATGGAGCCATTTTTTTTTTAAATCCCGGTTTCATTTCTGCTGCTGTCAGTACTGCATCACAAATGTGGGTCTGGAAGGTGGCGGGGCAGCTTGTGTGTTGCTGATTGTGGCTGTGAGTTGCTGTGTCCCCTTTGGTGAGCTAGTTCCCTCCGGAGGTGTGTGGCTTGATATTTCTTGGTGGGGCTGAAGTTCTGGATGGCTCAGTGGGGAGCCCTGCTGGGTGATTAGAGCTGGCCTGTGGAGAAGCAAGGAGCTGCTCCTGTCCAGGTGTGCTGGGTGGGGTCATGACAGGTGTGAAGAGAGCAGTGCAGTGTATGGAGAGGTTGTGCACACTGACCTGGGTCTCACACACTCTGGGCCTTCCCCGGGCTGCCCAGCCCGGCCTGCTGGAATTTGCTCACCCATGTGGATTTCAGTCTGTCCCTGTGAAAGCTTTTAAGAATGGATGTGTCGCTGTTCCAGTAGGGTGGAGGACTAAGAACGGGGAGGATCCCTCCTGCTGCTGATGGCTCCGGAGATAGTCTCCCCCGGAAATTGATAGCACAGCACTCAGGGACTTTAATATCATGGCTCCATGGGGACGCTGCGGAGTCTGCCGTTGCTAAGCGGCCCAGCATCTGCAGTGTGGGCGTGGGAGGAACCGACTCACCCGTCCATCTGCCCTTCCTTACACAGCACACTCACTCATTCACTGACTCATTCATCCATTCCTCCCTCTTCACCACACACACACACAGCCAGAGACTCATTCATTTAGCTGTCTACCTGACCCTTTCTTTATACACTTATTCCCGTGCCCACCTACCCAGCTATTTTATCGTCCAACATTTTATCACCCAAGAGCATTTGATGTGGACCAGGTCACATTTCTGGGGGGACAATGACTATTACTGTTCTCACCCGCAAGGAGCATGGAAGACCAGTGAAGAAATGATACTGCGATGGGTGATGATGATGGTGAAGGTATTGGTGATAGTGATAGGTAGCGATGACAGTAGTGGAGCAGTGGTGATTATGGTAATGATGAAGTTGGTGATGGTGTTGATGGAGGATGGTGATGATAGTGATGATGGGGAAGATGGTGATGATGGTGGAGTAATGATGATGATAGATATGGTATGATGCTGGTGATGATCACGATGGAGTAATAGTGATGGTGATGATGGAGTGATAGTGATGTTGATGATGCTGTCACATCCTGGTCACTGTGGTGGTGAGATGATGCTGGTGCTGATGAGCATGATGGAGTTGATGGTGGTGGTGTTGGTGATGATGGTAGAAGTGCTAGTCATTTGGCATGGTAAGCAGTTGATGTAATTCTGGAAGACCACAGGATCCTTTACCAGATGTCTGGAAGCCAGTGTCACGTGTGACTAGCCTAAGGATTTAGACTCCAGCACTCCATGTCACCAGGCCAGGAGCTAAGCAAAGCCACACTTGCTCTAGAATATTGTCACAGCATGTAACTGAGGAGCTTGTATGAGAGAGGGCCCATGGTCAGGAAGTGTTAGTGGATGGTCACGTGTCAGAGAGGAGCTGCCTGAAAAGGAGCCAATTTCATGGGTGGGTCCAGTAGGAGTCATGTGGCATGGACAAAGTCATCAGTCATCTGGGTGGAGAGGGACCAGGATCATGCCACATGATGGAATGGGATACAACTAGAAGCTTTAAGGTCAGCTAATAGTCCCTGCAGGGCTGGTAAGGAAAGGTAGGTGAGGAGAGATACCGACCCTCTCAGATCTGACAGGCACACTGCACCAGGTGGGGCCGCTCCCTCAGTGGACTGGCTACGCTGCCTGCCCAGAAGCGCTTCTTGGTGATTGTTGAGAGTTTGGGCTCCAGTCCTATTGGCTCAGGTCTTGCTGGAGCACCATTGGCCTGATGCTGAACTCTTCGCTCACCTTCAGCCATCTTGGGCTAATCTATCAAAGTCCCATCCTGCCCTCACCACAGGCTCATGGGTTTCCTAGGGGCTGGATGTTCTTAGAAGTTGAGCGAGGCATGGGCACAGAGTGCTGAGGGCCTGTGAAGCCCTTGACTCACCCAGGAGCCTGTGGGTGGCCCAGGAGAGCTTGTTCTCACCTAGTCCTGGACAGCCGAGCTGGGAAGGTGCACTGAGAGCCAGCATGACTCCCCAAACACAAGGGATATTGACATGGCTATTTTTAACCTTATTAAAATAAGTCTGCTTTGCTCCTTTCTATGTTCCTCTCTCCAGCTCAATCTTCCTTTCCAGATTGAATGTGTGTGTCCAGGCCAAGGCGCCAGGGGAGCTGAGCTGCAATCAAAATGTTAATAAGCCACTGATTGTGCCTTGGATGCCTCGTCCTCCCTTCCTCTGCCTTCCCCAGATGTTGCGGGGTCTTCGTGAGCCCTGGGAAGCTGCACGCATGTTTGCAAAATGAGACCTTGGCATCACATTCCGTGCACACAGCCCAGGGAACTCAAGAGCAAGAGACTGACTGCTCTGTGGATCCCAATTCCCTGCTGCTTCTCCACATGGGTCCCAGGGCAGGCAGGAAGCCAAGAAAGCACTGTCCATAATGCTGGATCCACTGGACCAGGACCGGAGTCCCTCATACAGAGGCGGTCAGCACTGTCACAGGGATGGGCAGTGTCATGTCTGAGATGTGTGCTATGAGGGCTGCCAGACAGCAGCCTCTGAGAGAGGAGACAGCGCCCTCAGGGGCACAACTGCAGGTCTGTCTCTGCGAGCTGCGCCATCTGGCACAGTGACAGAGGCCCTCTGACAAGGGCAGGGGAGCAGCTCCTGTCACCTGTGTAGCCAGTTAATGTGTTTCTATGGGACTTGAGCCAGGAGTAAGGTAGGAGGGGTGGCTTGAGGGGAAACGAGTACACAAGCCAGCCTTGGGATTTTGTGGCAGAGTGACAGGGGAGGTTCCAAAAACTCCTATGAAGAGCCATAGGCTCACAGACTTATGTAGCGAAGGAGACACGCACAGAATGGAGAATGGGGTAGCCTGTGCAAAGGCCCTGTGGTCCGGGAATGTGGCAGACATGAAGAAGCCTAAAAATCAAGTAAGCTGAAACTAAGCTGGTTGGTCATGAGTCTGTGTCAGTCATGATGGGACCACGGAGGGCCCAGGACTGACCTAGCAGAGTCTCACAGATGTTGACATGGGTAGAATGGGTACAGGGATCTATCTGTAGGCAGCAGGCAACAGGCACATAGAGGTGACAGGCCATGTGGCATCTGGTGATAGTGGACTGAGGACAGAGACAATCAGGAGGGACTTTAAAGAGAGACGCAAAGCAGTGAGAGGACAGCAAGGTGGGTAGGGCCATTGGGAAGAGCTACAAGCCAGACCGAGTATCACTACTACCAGGTATCATACTACTACAAGTATCATAGGCTGCCATGCTTGACTGGGGGAGCTGGGCAGAGCAGGGTCTGTGCCTCCAGAGGGGCACCTGGGGCAGGTTGAAGTCTATTAAGCAGGGTGTGCTGTCTCCCATGCTGCCCGTAGCTGCAGACTGTTAACCACCACCCAATATCTCACAAGAAACATCTTCCACATTCATATCGATAATGTGAATGTGCAAGGCGGCCTGGGACTCCTTACTCATAATGGATCACGAATATGTCCAGTAACAAAGGGGACAGTAGGCAGCTATCTTTGGGCCAGTTAGGGAAGGTGGGGCTGGGGTCCTGAGGAAGAAGTCTGGTGACCCCTCCTTTCTTTGTGAGATTAAAGGAGAAGTCTGGAAGTGATCTGTGTGTGAAACTGCAGTCCCTGAGATCAAGCCCAGGAGAGCAACAGCTGATGGCTGAAGCTCTGCAACCTGCTGCAACCTGCAGCCCTGGTCTTTATTCACACGGGGACTTCTGATCACTTTTGTAGGAAAAATCCCTGG
The DNA here is from genome assembly GCA_028658305.1 of Pachyuromys duprasi. Taxonomy (NCBI): domain Eukaryota; kingdom Metazoa; phylum Chordata; class Mammalia; order Rodentia; family Muridae; genus Pachyuromys; species Pachyuromys duprasi. Next base: position 25,357,813 of record CM053752.1, on the reverse strand, counting down.
ACCAGGCATGATGGCAGCATCCACTCAAGGTCTGGTTCTGGCTTCTCCATGTCTGTCCTGCGGCTCTGTTCCTCCCTGAGTGGCATCCCTTCTGTGGAGGGTTGGCTGGAGGGTCATCTTAGGGCCTGGCTGACATTGCCTGCACTTATCTCTGCTCTGAGAAGCTAGGGAACTCCCTGCCATCATTTCTTCTCCATGGTTCTGAGGTCTAGGAACCAGGGAATGATTCCTGCTTGCTGCACATGGCCATTGGTGTTGCTATGTCTGTCCCTTGTACCACAGGCTAACCTTGTCCACTGGTCTCTGGAGACAGAGCAAGAACTGTACCCTAGGGCAGTGGATACTGTGAATAGGAGGACTCTGCAAGTGTGTGTGTGTTTATGGAAAAAAAAAGACCTCTTGACTGCAACCTGTCTGTTTGGGGCCAACACAAGAAAGCACTGGGGCCCAAGACTCATGTGCAACAGCAGCTGATTGTAGGGGAACTCAGATAACAGAGTCCAGAATCAGAGGCAAGGCTAGGAGAGCTGGCCACCCATCGAGGTACCTGCACATGCCAAGGATGCTATCTCCCTAATAGCACAGGGCATTCTGTGATTGTGATTCCAGGAGCAAATAGAACTGACTTGGATACTGGGGGGCGAGAGCTGGCAGAGAGCAACAGGGGTTTGAGGTAGACCCCAGGCTCCTATGCTGTGACCTTTCCCGATCTTCTTCTGGTCTTCTAGGTCAGGAGCCTTCTACTGCCATTCTACAGTCATGGAACACTTCTCTGACCTCACGGTGAGTCCCAGTCCCAGCTTGTCTCCATAGATACAGCAGAGGGGAACCCTTCCCAGAAATGACCTTGAAGAGTATTCGGGAAATACCCAGCCCTCCTTCCCACTCCATAGTGCTAACTGCTGCTCAATGCCTTCAGTGTGTCTTTTGCGAGCATAGTCACATCCCTCATGGCACTCAGTGCTCTGCTATGGCAGGCTGGCCTTGGGGTGGCAGCGAGGATCAGCTGCACCAATATCTGGGGCATCCTCAATCCCCTAGAACCCCATCAGTGAGGTGGCTTGATCCTAAGGGTGCTGTAAGTTTTTGCTTGGGGTTGATCTCATCCGAAGAGCAGCCCCTGACTGAGGACTGGGCATTCATGCGTCCTAGGAATAGTCCCTGGCAGAGAAACCCTCATCCACCTGGTTCCATAGAACCCTGGCCTGTCATCATGGGTCCCCTGGGTAAAGTGTGTTGGCAGATCCTCCATGTGGCCTCCTAATGGACCACCAAACCTCTAGATGGTGCTTTGCTTAGGGGTTGATCCTCAGTCCCTAAGTGGTGTCTAGGAAAGAATGCTGGAAGGGACAGTTGTGTATTTGTTAAGGTCCCCGATGAGGCCACCCCTTTAATGAAACCACTTGCTAGTCCAGCCAACTGAGATGTCCCCAGGTAATCTTGGCTTGTATCTCTTCCATGCCCAACCGTCAAGCATGCTTCAGCTGTCCCGTGTACAGCGGCTCAGGGCCTGTCTGTCTTACAGCAAGCTATGGGTTTCACCTGCATGCAAATCAGGTCCTCAGATCCCCTCTCATGTGGCTATCTATGGCTTTGGCTCTCCCATCCTTCCCCATAGCCCTGTGCAGACTTTTACATTCTAGGTCTCATCTTTCTGCTATCCAAATTCCTAGCCACGTCTTGACGATGGGGGTCTAGGCATCATGGCAGTGGGTAAAGTGATAGTGGCTAAGGCCATCCCTCCACATGTCGGCCCCAGGCACCTGCTTTTCCCTGGGCCTGGACCCACCAACAGTCTTCTGTTCCTAGGACTTTCCACCATAGCCCTTGCTTAGGGAGCTACTCGGCTCCAACTGTCCTCCACAGCTCCTGCTTGGTGTTTACTGCCTCCACACAAGGCCTTCTGGCCACCGTTGGTTCCCTAAACCCTCCTGCTGGAAAGGCTCTCCTCTTCCCTCCCATGCACAGCCTACGCTGCCCTCTCCTGAGGGAGGTGTCCCTCAGGGTGGGGGATTCTATCCTGCCCTGAGTTAGCGCGGCCTAGAACTGTGTTTGGCGTCCAGCAGGCATGGATGTGGCAGTGGGCAGCAGACAACCCAGGAGGCTTCTGTTCCTTTGGTGGCCTTTTGGTGTCATAGCTATGGCAGAACTGGCATAGATGATCATGAGCAGAGAATGGAAGCTGGACCCGGAAGCAAGATGGAAGACAGCATTTCCCAGGCAAGGTAGTCAGTGGCTCAGAAAGGTTACCTGGGCTGGCACAAGAAGGAAGCAGGGACCAGGTGAGACTTTCCGGCATCCCAAGGCTTCCACCATTCCTGCCTTTCTCTGTAGCTGCTTCACTCCCATGCCCATCATCACTCTTTTACACATGGAGGTCTGGAAGTTTCTAGAAAAGAGCCTCCTTAGAATTGCAGGTGCAATCAATGGGGCAGGTGCCAGGCTTTTGGTATGTCTGACCCTTTCCAGGTAGTGAGGCTGGCCAGGGGGGATGAGGAGGCATACTATATCAATGTGTGTTAGCATGATCATATTATGTACCCATTCTCACCAGCGCAGCTAGAACTCACTGAGCATCTGCTGTATGCTCACAATGTATGTCCACGTTACTGAGGTGTCTGTGATGTTCTGTAGGTCAGGCGCTCTTTCCGGGTGGAAAGCAGATCCCTGTCACCCCATCGCCTACCTCAAGCATCCTAAGATTGGGCCTTTATACAAAGTGGGGACCCTGGAAGTCACCCTGTAACTGCACAGAATGGAAAGGAAATGTTCAGGTCTCCCAGTCCAGGCGTTTCCATGGAGACTGTTCCAGCACTGCCCCTCCTCCCTCCAGACTCCAGGGAAGAATGGGGGTCTTCACTGAATGATGCTGGGGGTCTGCCAATGGCTTGTGAAACTGCTATTCTGTGAAATCCCCATGCTTCTTTGAGGACCCAAGCCATGGAGAGAGCAATGAACCCCTGGTGTGTGAGCTCAGGGATGCTCCCGCAGCACTTGGAAGCTTCCCCAGGATACTTAGAGTCCAGCTACCTCACCAAGGGACTGGGAATGCCTGAGACACTGGGATAACCTAGAGGGGACCCCACAGCCACAGTGGTAATAAGGTGACTCAGGAAATCAACCCCAGCCTAGTTCAGAGACCATTTGTGAATCTCTTGTGAGGGTGGCCCCAGGCTGGCCAAGGCATAGACCCCGAGCTCTTCAAAGGCTGGCTTCCCCTTTGACCTTTCACAATGACCAAGGCTGCCCTGAAGTCTCCCAAATCCTGTCACCACAACTTGAGTGTGCTTGCACATATTTGTATATGTGTGTCATGTGGATTTGACAACACGTCTGTACATGCATGTCCAGGGTGCAGACTGAATGTGGCTATGACGTCATTGCTTGGAAACTCTGCTTGTTTGTAAGGCTGGCTGCTTCTGCTCTGTCATGTGTCCAGAGCCTAAGTCAGCACTGTCACTGAAGGCATCCTCTGATTTGGTGTGTACTGGGCATGGGGCACTCACAGTGAGCACGACAGCATGACAGATGGACACTCCCCTGCATCCTGGGAGGGATGATCTCCCGGTCCAGGGAGATGAATCTGACCTCTTCCTATTGCATGATTTCTGACTTAATTATTAAGGTCCTGGAGGGGGACTCTCAGGAGGAATGTTGACAAATCGGGACTGGTGTACTAGTGTGGGGGCAGGGGTGAGGTTTGGGGAAGGGTGCCGAGGTCAACCCCTGACCCTGCATGGCTCATTGCCCATCCCCTTTAAGCACAAGTCTTCTCCTCCACTCCAGACCCAGTAACCCAGAGGTCAGCCCACTCCCGCTAGCTAACTGCTGCTTGTGACTCTTCAGGATTCCAGGGATCAGTATGACCCGGAAGCAAGGAGCTCCAGCCTGATGGTCCCTTCTTCTCGCTCCAGAGGGGCTGGACAGGGAGACCGCCTCCCCCTTACAGTGGAGTCTCTGGCGTTCCTTGGAAGAGAGGCAACAGGGGTTTGAAGTAGGTCCCAGGCTCCTATGCTGTGACCTTTCCCGATCTTCTTCTGGTCTTCTAGGTCAGGAGCCTTCTACTGCCATTCTACAGTCATGGAACACTTCTCTGACCTCACTGTGAATCCCAGTCCCAGCTTGTCTCCATAGACACAGCAGAGGGGACCTTCCCAGAAATGACCTTGAAGAGTATGCCCGAACTACCCAGCCCTCCTTCCCACTCCATAGTGCTAACTGCTGCTCAATGCCTTCAGTGTGTCTTTTGCGAGCATAGTCACATCCCTCATGGCACTCAGTGCTCTGCTATGGCAGGCTGGCTTGGGGTGGCAGCGAGGAACAGCTGCACCAATATCCCGGGTATCCTCAAGCTCCTAGGACCCTATCAGTGAGGTGACTAGCTACTCAGTGGATTCTCTAAGCTGCTCTACCCCACCCTGCCACAGGGTGGAGGATATTGAGAAACGAAAGGGAAACTTCTGTTCAAAATGTGCCAGCTATTCTGTCTCCTGGTGGGACACATTTTGCTGGGTATCAGACGTGTGCATATTCAGTGTGTGCCTCTGTGCTCTGAGTAAGTCACGGTCCTGTCCCGACCTCCCCACCTGCAAATTGAAGAGGGGTCAGCTGCTTGGTGACCCTGGTCCCCGTGACACTGTGGTTCTGGAGTCCCGGTTGCCAGGGGCAGCTGTTTCTCTCCAAATGTCAGCACGGATATTAAAGCTCTCTGGAACGGCATGTCATACTGTCATTTATTAGTTCTTCAACGATTTAATAAGGAAAGGGCTTGGGGAGGTGCGTGCTTCTGGCCCCGTTTATCCCACAAATTAGCCACCGCATCTGCACTAAGCTATCTGAGTAAGAGAGTTTTCTCAGCAGATGAAGGACCCATTTCCCCAGCTGCGTGGCAAGGATGGTGAAGACGACAAACCTACATTGGTATGAGCTGGTCACCAGGCCTTGGGACAGCCTCGTCCCATCCCTACCCTGAAAGGAACTATGACGTCACATGGCAGGCAGAAGGTGAGATCTGAAGGGCCCAGTTCACCTCTAGCCCCAAGGCAGGCATCACAGGGGTGCTGGGTACCCTGGTAGCCTCCCCAGCATGCCATGCATTCAAGGACACAGCGAGCAGAGGTTTAGTGTGAGGGATATGAAGGAAATTACACAGCTCTAAACATGTTACGTTACCTCTCTGGGACTCAGTCTCTCCAACTAAAGTGATCAAACCTGGCCTCTTCCTGTGTGCCACTTATGCTTAGGTTACCCTCGCAGCATCCATACCCTAGGAGTATATCTGTCGCATCCATACACTAGGTTACTGCATTCTGCCCAGTTTTCTTTCCATGACAGGACTTTCCTCACATAAGTTGCTGGAGTCCAGGGTCAGGATGGGGCTCTGTCACCTTCTTCCCTTGGGGCCTTTGTCTTGCACTGAGAAGATGGTGTTTTGGAATCCAGGTGAGAGAATCAGCCTCAGTGAAAGCAGCAATGCTGATTGCTCCTCTAGACTTCCTGGTAGCCAAGATGGAGTCACTGCAAACTCAGACGAGCTCAGTGTGTCTCACACTGCTTTGTTCTGGGCCTAAATCACAGCCACTGCCTGCACTTGGGAAAACTGGCTCTCCGAACCTTCCTGTGGAGCTGCCGGCTTTTTGCACAGAGGACGATTAGTTGCTTTGGGTCATTTCTGAAGCAGAGATCTGAGCTCTGGTTTCCCAAGTGCTCAGTGAAGTTGGGACCATGGAGTGGTAGGTAATGGTGATTTACCTGGAGGCTGGGATTTGTCCTTGACCATCAGGCTGTATAGCTGGCTATATTAGGCAGAGTACTTAGGCTCCTGAGTCCTCTGTGTGAAGCTGGGAACTCACTTGGGTTCCAAATAAAAGAACATGGAATCATGGTTAGGGCTTGTTACCATGGATGCAAGAGCTCCTGAGCTGCCCAAGCCTTTGCCTCAGTTTCCCTGCTGTCTTCCTGTGGCTGAAGCCTTGGGGCTCTGCTGTGACTTATTTGACCACTGAGCCCTCTTACATCTGGCCAACATTGACATGTCTTCATTCTCCCAGGCTAATTTGCTTAACTGCTGTGAGGATCTAGCAGGGTCAAGGGTCAAGGTAGCTCTGCTCTCAATTCCCAATAGATAATCTATAAACCAATGACAGAAGTGGACTTGATCTTAAGTGTGGGACTCTTCAGGGAATCCTTTCCTATCCCAATAATGCCAATGGTATCTTCTGGTTTACTGGGGTTCTGGGACCCATGTGAGTTTATCTTCCAGCATCTGAGCACTGGGGAATGTCTCAAACATTCCAAGGCAGCCTTGGAGATCCCCACTGACCCCTAGAGACCCCCAGAGCAGCACAGTTATCCCTCCCAGATGTGCCTGGCCAGCTGTGAGTCCATCTGCTCATGCTGTCTCACTGGATTTATTCCTCATGCCTCTTCCCCCTCAGAGCCATAGCCCAGGGATCAGCTGCATCTGCTGAGAACATAAACTCTAGCCCTTCTACTTTCCACTTGGGAGTCTCTGCAGCCTCCTCACCCTTCTGTCCATTCAGATGGGAGTTTCTGTTTCCCTGAGGTCTCTTCCTGGGACCTCCTCTTTCATGGACTTTTCAGTATTACATTCTACAACCCCAGCCTGGGTCAGATTCACCCACCAGACTCAGGATGGGAAAGGCAAGGTTAGTTTTTAAGCTTTGTCTGCTAGAGACCCATACCTTTCCTGCTTCCTGATATGGTGGTGTCCTTGGCTTTGCGCACGATGTCATCTAAGGGAAAACTAGACACTCCTAAGCCATTTGGGACTTTACTCTGACCATCATGTCGGTGACACTTGTTCTTTGAGAACAAGCAGAAGCCTGGAGATGTCCTTGGTTGTCTGTTCTGTGAGAAACCTTTTAGGAGGACATAAAGAACTGGGGATGTTTTGAATACCGCTTAGAAGTCGGGGGGGGGGGCAGACCACCATGTTAAAGTGCTATTCCTAACTACAAAGCCATGAAGGATGGCAGTCTAGCCACCTTTTGTCACCCCTGGACCCTGTGACCTCTCTGAGCCCACTTCCCTATGGGAGAACTAGGGATGCCTCAGGAGTACATAGACAGGTACATGGATCTTGCAGAACTGGCACATGCTGGCTTCTCCAATTTTCAGCACACATGGTACTGACGTGAGCTCCACTTTATGGCACCAGAGGCATAGCTGACTGGTCCAGAGCCACAATATGCCAAGAGGGACCACTTCAAGTCTAGACCCTAACTCTGTCCTTAGCCACTGGTGCTTCTGCATATGGGTGGGGGAGGGGATGAGCTGGCTGGGCCCTACCTCCAGACAGCAGGGACCAGCCCCTCTTTGGCATGGTCATGTGTTTTACTGTCACTTGCTCTGTTCCTGAACCCCCACCTCCAATTCCCTGCAGGATGTGCCATTGTGCAGACCCCTTTTCATCCCAGAGTCTGGCACACTTGGATTCTATTCTTGCTTGTGAATATATGCGAACGGGCAGAGGGCACTGTGGCAGAGACTAGCCACAAAGATAAGGGGCTCACATTCAAGGACCTTGGCCATTTGTCCCAGGAGATGGCAGCAGCCAAACCTGTTCACATGAGGGACATCCCTTTATCCTTGGTGTTGCATGGCCTTTTCTGACACCGGTAGAGCTCAGAGGGCACCAGGAGGGCCTCTGTCCATCCACCAAATGCATTAGGATGTGCTGTGAGGCCATCCTCAGATTGGCTCTACACTTGTGTTATGTGTCAGCCATGAGGTAGATTGGGAGTAGCAGGGTGGTGTGCCAAGAACCTCCTTCAAGTCACACAGCTTGTTCATGAGGTTCTTAGAGGTAAAATTTTACAGTGACAATCTTATTTCCTAATTGACTCTGGAGGGTTTGGGGGTGTCTCCTGGTCAGGAGAAGGGTTTGAGTGACGTAAGTTGCAGACAGAGAAGGTGAGTTGATTCTTCCAAAGGCTCCAATTGATGACCATCTGGTGAGAGTGCCTGCTGTCCCCTCTTCTGGCCCACTAAGCCAGCCTCTGCCTGTCTCTGCCCCTTTGCAATACCATCTCCAGCTCATAGGGGGCGCTGAGGGCCCACGGCTGGCTTTCCACCAGCTAAAACCCTGAAAAATGCTGCTTGTGATATGCAAAGGGCCCGGGCTGTGTGTTTTTCCAATCAATAGAAGCCGCTCAGTCCCCCAGTTGTCGCTTCCAAAGTCTTCACACATCTGCATCTGAAGGGCTCCAAATGCAGCCTTTTCCTGTCGGGAGAAAAAAGCAGAAGGAGAAAGGGAGATTTTTGCCTGACAGATTAGAAAATTTTCCACTTCCCAGCATTTGAACAAAGTATTTGTGCTTCTTGTGCCAATTACCCAGGCTGTGAAAGAGAAGCCGGGAAGGTGTGGGCTCAGCAGGGTGCTGGGTACGATGATCATTCCTTGGAGGACCTTCAGGTGTCAGTGGGCTGATGGGCCCCAGGGGTGTGGCCTAGGGGGTGTTCTGGGTCAGCCTTGCCTCCTCTGACATTTGACCTTGGGAATAAGACTGGGTGCTGGGGAACTCAGATTTTGGCAGTGAAATGGCTTGTCATGCTTTCTTTCCTGGGTATTGAGAAGGTCAAAGCGCTTTATCTACAACACGGGGCGCCTACAGATAAACTGTATTAATAGCTTGGCAGTAATTTTCAGTTTTCAAAGTGTTTTTGAAGTCAGAGACAGTCTGATTTTCTAGCCAGCTCCTGTAGGAGTAAGCTGCACCCCAGGGGCAGTCCGGGGTGAAGAGTTTCAGTGGCCACTGGGTTGTTTGTAGCTCTGGAACTGTTCCAAGACCTGCCCATGTCCTTGGCATCCATCTGCCTGGCTCTTGGTCTACAGAGGTCTGTGCTGAGTCTGGGCATAGGCATGGGGAAAAGAGGTTGATGGAGGGGGAGGGGGACACTGATCTCTGCCTCAGGTCTCTGGATCCACTGAAGAAATTGGTTGAGGACAAAACCTCTGCAGGGTTGCATTTAAAGGCCAGGCTGGGAGAAATCCTAGAACTCAGGTCTGCTGGGCTGCCCAACACAATATGTAGAATTAATGGTCACTGCACACAAGGTGAGCTTCAGGGTCTGAGCCTTGAAGTAGGTTCCTCTTGGCCTAGATCTTAAAGCAGGGGCTTTCTGGAGTTGCTTGGTCACCCATACTCACAACCTGACCTCTGTCCAGTTCTTTCTTCCCCCACCTAGGTGCAGTCCTCAAGGCCTTTCCCTGTCATTCCCGCCACCTTCTTCCTGGCTCAGCTATCACAAAGGTTTGTTATGTGTACACTGAGCGGTCTCAACCCTTCAGCAGCTGCCAGCCCAGCCTCCTTGAACCTCTGCTACCGTTCCCTTTTTTTTTTTTTTCTGGGAACAATAGCCATCCTCCCTCTTGGAATTCCTGCCCACTCTCCCTCTGATTCAATTTCTGGCTGTGGGCAGCTCATTCTTTAGAACAAGGATCAAGGTGGACACTCCCTTGCGTTGTTGCAAAACCTGTGGTACGTCTCCACACCTGGCCTGATGTGCCTGGTCCACCTGCCTGCCCCATCGTGCTCATCTGCATGCGTGAATGTGGTTGGTATCATTAATTACTTGCTAGCTGATGGAACGAGTTGGCATTTGAGCAGGGTCTCCAGCCAGGACGGAGGAGTCCTCACATGGAGATTGTGGGGACTGAGTAGGAAGACAGGGGTGGAGCTGCGTCTTCACTCCAGACCAGAGGAAGGCGGCAGGATGCTGGCAGGATTCAGTGCCTATGGCTCATTATCTGAATCATGCTGGCCAGCAAGGACGGCAAAGCTGGATCCAGGGTAGGCCCCTGTTCTAAGCAGGGTACTGGGGGCAAGCCTCCTTAAGGTGGATTTGTGTGTGATGCTCCAAGCCGGAATGGGTAGGATCAAACAGGTCCAGTGCTGTGGGAAGCTGGAGAGCAAGGCTGGTGCTCAGCATTTGTGAGAGTCTCTGATTGTGCTCCCTAGCTTCCTTAGGATCCCTGGGGGAGGGGAGGGGCTGAAGACAGGATATCAAGATAAGGCTGATGTGGTAGCAGAGGGAACAGGGGTGGGCGCGTGAATACATTCTGAGGTGCTCTGCTCTCCTGGAGGGATGGATAGCCATGAGTTCTCTGTTCCCTTCAGTCCTTGGAACTGGTCAGGACTGATTTCCAGGAGGCCCAGCAGGGCAAGGTGAGGTAATAGCAGCAGAAAGGCTATGACCTGTATGTACTATCTCAGGCCAATAGCTCTGCAGTCACTCTGTGCCTCCTTCACTGAGCAGGCCTCAGCATGTTCAGTGGTGAGTCTTGTTCTTTGTGAGCCCAAACCCGGCTTTGAGGGGCATTCATAGTGTAGGTTCCAGGGTGATAAAGTGAACCTCGGGACTCCCTCTTAACATCTAAAGTCCCTTTGGAAGACACAGGTTTGCCTGCCCTCACTACCCTGCCCTTGCCCATCACTGTAGCCAATGCTCTCACCAGACCAGTGCTCAGACTCATGCAGTATGACTACTCTAGGGGTCTCTGGCCTGAAACAGACCCCCCTGGCAAGTCAATGCTTTTCAGGGCGACTCCCTGTGTGGGAGTCAAGCCCAGAAGCTGAGGTACCCAGTGAGACTTAAGAACTCAAACAGTGCCAGCACCCTAGCCTTGGCCGTGAGTCTCCCACGCTGTGAAGAAGGGACACACATGTCCTGGCATGTACTCTCCATTCTCCTTCTCTGTCCCTGTCTCTCACTGCCCTCTTTGTCCTTTACCTACCTGGGGACAGAGGCCTGCACAGTTCTTTGCTTGTCTCAGTCCTAGGGTATGAGGGACTGTACACGTGACCTTGAAACTGACCCTCCCATCTTCTGGCCTTGGCAACATCTCAAGTAGGATTTGATCTCTTTGTCCCCGTGCTCCTGACACCCCCCCTTCCCTCTTCCGCCCCTTGCTTTCCTTCCTTCCTCCTCCCCTTCCTTCCTCTACTCCTCCTCCAGCTCTAGGCTCTGCATTTCCTCTGTTTCCTTCAGGGAATGACTCACACATTTGCCTCCCACCTGCACCACCAGCTTCCCAAACCTTTATTGGCAGGGGTCGAGCTGGAGCAGATTTCAGCCTTCAGAGGCCTCAGGCTGTGGCAGGCAGTGGGCGGTGCCCCCGTGGGCAGCATGTTCTTCCCTGCAGCCCTGCCTGCTCCTGGCCCTTCTTGAAGATGTGTAGCTCTCACTGGGTCTAAGGAGGGACTCTAATTTTGTTTTCAGCTTGACCTTAGACTGGCATTGATTGGTTCCTGCGTCCTTCTTTTCAGCATGATGTTTCAGGCCAGAGCTGGAAACTCATGGGTGCCCTTTCTTCCCACCACATCCCTTTTCCCCATGGCATGGACAGGGAGTAGGGTCCCGTAGAGTAGCTCTGTTTTTTTCAGAATCTGGTCAGTGTGAGAGCTATTTGCTGTTTGATGCCTACTGGTTCCCCTCCTCCCTCAAGCTCTGGAGACCAGAAGACATTAAACCATGGACGACATGTGACCTAGGATTCAGCCAATCATGGCATCATATTGTAACAGCCATGGGGATTGGTTGAGGGAGGTGCACATGACCCAGGGACAGCCAATGACTGGCAAGGAGCGTTGCTAGGTCTGAGGGGACAAGGGTGCTGGTTCTCCCCACCCCTCTGGTTTTAGTCTGCAGTTCCCGCCCCTCTCAGTACAGCAGCAGAGCAAAACCATAGCTCCTCATCTGGAAAGAAAGGCAGAAAAGATTTTGTTCTTGCCACTGTTAGTTCAGTGTCCATGGCCACACAGCAGCAACTTCTTTGATCGATTATCTCATTTAAGCTTCACGGCGACTGTGCAGGGTACATTTCCTTTTCCATCCTATAGGCTTGGGTCTGTCAGATCCTAAGCGTAGCTCAGATCCCGTTTGAGGCCCTGGAACCCCAAACCAAAAGATCAGGCTTTAGGATACACCCTACAAAGCTCTTGGCAGCCTGTGGGCGCTGCCCCTGCTCGTGGGCAGAGCGGCCCTATGAACTGAGCAGCTTCCTCATGAACTCATGGCATCTGGGAACTGCGTTAAGTCTGACTCCAGGCACTAGGGTGGTTCTGTGAGAGTGTGGTGGTGGAACACTGCCTGTGGTGTAGGTTTGGCTGGCTAGGTGACTGGGACCAATCTCTTCCCTTTCAGCCTCCAGAAGCCCGTGTATAGTAGGTACTCAAGAAACAGTGAGTGCTGGAAGCTAATAGCAAAAACTAAAGGGGCATGCTAAATGTCTGACTCTGGTCTAGATCCGGCATCATCCATCCTCTGTTTATCATAACTACAATGGGATCTGAGGGCTCCTGGGAGGAGGCTGAGGCTGCTCCTTAGCTTCTTGTAGAGCTTCTTCAGGTTGAATCCCGGGTTTCTGGATTCCCTCCCTACCTGAGGAAAGGCTCACCTGCCTATCTCAGATCCAAGTGGATGGTAGAGTCTTCATCCTCCCAGCCTCTGCTGTGTCAGAAGCTCCCTGTGTTGTCTTTGCAGAGCTAGAACCCCGCCGGCTGACAGAAAGCCACAGGATGAGCCCTGGCCCTCAGAATCTGTAGTGCCTCCTCTCCTGCTCCACTCAACTTAGTGTGGGGACAGGGTGGGCCAGCCAGAGAGAGGAGGGCCAGCACTGGCTAGAAGGACTGTCGGTGTGCTGGAGACAAGAAGCAGGCCTTCCCACTGAAAAGAGCATGGTAGGACAGGAGGTGAAGTCCTCTGAGGGAGGGCAGACAGGCCACAGTGATGGAAAGGGACTCTGGGATAAGATTCTGGGTAGGCAAAGCCTTGAGAGAGTCAAGGCCATTGCAGGCGTGGTTAGAGTCTGGAGAGCACTGCCTTTGCTGTCCAGGCAGTCTTGAGTTTTGAGCACTGTGTACAGCAACCACATGGTCTGTATCCATTTCTCATCCATGCTGGGAAAGGGGGAAGACACAGGATGGATGAGAGGCACAGCTCCAGGCTGTGTGTGGCTGCAGCCAGGCCTCCTGGAGAACATGGCTCCGCCGAGGGAAGTTGGGTGGCTCTGTAGAAGAGCAGGAGGAGAACCAGCCTAGAACATGGAGCCAGATCTTTTCTGCCTCTGGCGTCTACTGTTTTGGGCCTATTATCTGTCTTTAGCCCAGTCAGGGCACTACCTTGGGACTCAGTTTCTTATCCATTCACCTAGGATCCTAGTACAGTGCTTTCCCAGTCCTCTAGGGCCCCTCCCTGCTCTGGCAGAGGTCTCAGATCTGAAACAAATTCCCAAGGACCATGGACAGAGGTCATGCTGCTTTGAACAATGGTGTCACCCTTATGCAAAAAGGAGAGATGCAGCATTCTCTCTCTTGCACCAGTTGCATTATGGTCCTCATTCAATTCTAACCTCATTAACAAGCCCATTGCAGATCTTGCTGAGGCATGTGCTGAGGGATGGTGGAGAGGCCAGGTAGGGGAGGAGGTGTGGGACAGTCTCCTTGGGGATGCAAAAAGGGTGATTTACATATTTATGAGATCATTTTCATTTTGCCCAAGTCCCCGTGTACTAAGGAATGTCACATAATATTTTCAGCTGGGGTCTTGGCTCTCAGACTGACAGCTCAGACTTCCATTTGCCCTCCCGGGAGTCTAGAGTAGACTGAGGTTCCTATCCCACATTTGCAGGGAATAGCTGAGTGAGGGTGGGAATGAGTGTGGGAAGGACACTTCCCCCTGAGCCTTAGCTCTTTCCTAAATGAAATAAGGATACTTGTGTGGTGGCCAGCCACCAGCACAAAGCCAACGATGACCTTCAAGGTATTCATGTCTTTGTAGGAAGCCTCCCCTGGGGTAGACAAGGCCTATAACTTGCTTCTAATCTATAGAAACTGCCAGAGGAAGTGATGGTATCACTCACAATTTGATCACCAGTTGTACAGAAGCCAGCCACCATAGAGTGATGCTTCTTAAGGATACAACAGCAGCCAGGAGGGAACGCAGCTTCAGTCAAGGAGTGCAACAATGTCTGTGTCATGCCTGAATCATGTGGGTGCACTTGCACTTCCCAAACCCAAAGCCCTAGCCTTAACAGTAGCTCTAATTATTGGAGGCCTGGCCAGGATTGACCTTTGCGTTTTGGTATCTGGCAGAGACTAGGGTCTGGGAGAACAAGAGGCAGGAGACCATGCCTTGCTCCAGCATGCGGGAGGTCTGGGGTCTCTGTGGCTGGGCTGATACACCTGACTAAACCCTGTCTAGTGGAGATTTCTACTGTTGTGGTGGTCCACATCTGAGTTATCCACCAGCTCCAGTGGCTGCAGATGAATACACAGCCATGAATGGTCCCATGAGATGAGGGGCCAAAGATCAAAAGTCATTTTCCTTTCGAAAACCCACCTGTGGCCAGTGGCTTCTGTGTGGGACACACGGAGCTAGAAACAGAGCAAATGCAAGCAGCTCTGCTTGTTCTTCATGCCTGGACTCAGGTCTTTCCAAGAATACTAAAAATAACCTTTAAAAATAATGCCAGGAAAAGATGCCTCTTGCTGGGATGGGGCTAGGAGGAGCCAGAGGCCCTGCCCGTCAGAGACTGCGCCATCTGTCCATGGGCTGTGCCACAGGGCATGGACTTTCCCGACCTATCTCTATTTTTAATGTGTTAATCTACAGATCTGAGATGTTGCCAAGGTACAGATCAGCATGAGCCCCACCCTGTGGTGCCCTGCTGGTAGTGGAAATGTGTTCTAGACTTCACTATCTGCTCCATCTCACAATGTAAGGTGGTGAGTCTCCCCTGGGCCACAAGTGGTATCATTGCCACTGCTGGTTTTTCCCCCATCATTCTCATCCTTGCTCATATCACAGATCCATCAAGATCTGCATCCTTTCCACTCAGTTCAGCACCATGGTACTCTGGACAGTACCATATCAGGCACTGAGCTGAGCTACAGGGAAGGGAAGGCAGAGGGGCTCAGGAGTCACAGTACAAGGCTCAGGCTCTTAGCTTCATAGGTCAGTTGTACTCCTGGAGAACTGATGACCCTGTGGGGAATCCCTTGAGGTCTTCTCGACTTTCCTTGACTGATTTCACCCTCTTCTACCTTCACCCTCACCTCAGTGATGACTGAGCTGAAAGGAGCCCGGGAGGAAGATGAGAGCAGGAGAGACCACAGCATCATGCAACAGATGTCCTGTCTCTCCTTTGTGTACCTTGATTGCTCATCTCTTGTCCCAATGGTTCTTGGAGGAGGGGACAACCTTGTAAGGAAGCACAGAACAAGCCATGTCTGCTCCCTTGGTTCTTCTTTACATGGCACTTCCTGGCACCCACTGAGCCCTTCAGTGGCCCTGAACTATTGGCCTCAGCATCTCTGTTCCATCTTCCAGCCTACCATAGTCCCAAAGAATCCATTTCAATGTCTTCATGGATGGGCAGAGGTAGTGGACACTCCTTCTATGACACAATATCCCATCAGCTCTACCCAGCCAATGCTTAGACAAGCAGACTCCTAGGAACAAATATTCCAACTCCTGGCAAGCACATGAAAGAGCCTAGAAACTGAGTAAACTTTGATGCTGAAATGGAGGGAGTCAGCCCCGAGAGATCTGGGGCCTGGATGTGTGTGGTCCCCTCCCTCACCCCCAGGTGCTTGTTCTCCTTGCGCTACAGTCCACGATGAAGTTCAGTTCCATAACTAACCTTGGCCATCTCAGCCTGAGGCTCCTTCATTTCTGAGTTACTATCTGTCGGTGGGCCACAAGATAGCTGCATAATGGGCAGGGAAGGAGGTCAATGAGCACGTGAACAAATGGCTGAGTGGAAATGCTTGATCTCCTGCAGAACCATTTCAGCATGGAGGTCTGTTCCCTCTGCAGAATGGCGCTGGGCACACTGATACCTTCTCTGAGTGTAGTCTCTGCTCCTGTGGATGGAACGGTCATGTCCTCAGGATCATGGTAGAGCTGGGCGTGAGCCTGGGGCCCAGCCACTCCTCAGCAGTTGGGCACGATAGCTATTTATACAGCTATTAGGTGTTTCACACACACACTCTTTAACAAATGTTTAAAATGGCCCCATGAGGGCTAATCTCCTCTTTACTGTGGGAAAGCCAGGCTTACAGAATGGCCACTCAGCTAGGACATGGGGCTTTTGGCACATGTTGGGAGGTCACAGAATGTCCACAGTTAATCCGAGAATGAACAAAAAAGTGAGAGGGCCTGGCTATGGCCTGGCATTGGGAGGGCCCTGTGTCCTTGCAGTGTCTGGCTGTTGACAAAAATCCTGGCTTTGAGGTTGCAGGACCCCATTAGCCATGGCTCTATCTTTTCTTGTCAAATCCTCATTATCCACAGCAGAAACAGGAATGACCTTACAGCGGGGTGCATATGTTGCACACACACTTCTTTGTGGAAGAAAGTGTGGTGTTACACACAAGTGGAGACAATGGGTGTGTGAGATATCTGGGTCAAGGGGTGGATGAAATCTCTCTCTCTCTGACTCTGTCTCTGTCTCTCTCTCAGGCTGCAGTTTCTAGAAGTGGAAGTCAAGGAGTTGCCTGGTGTCTGGCTCTAAGCCAACCTTTCTGTTTCATGGGACATGCATGTGTATAGGGACCACATTGACAGTAGCCAGCAGGAAAGTGATTGGTGTCTCCGATGGCTCTGGGAGGAGCATCTGCATAAATCAATGGCAAGGCCCCAGAGACCTGGCCCAGCTGGGTTTGGGACTGGGTAAAGGTGGAAGTTAGAGTCTGGTGAAGCAATATAGAGATGAGTCACCTGTCTTTCTCTTACTGTCACAAATACCAGAGGTAATCAGCTTATAGAGAGAGAAAGTTTATTATGGACCACATATTTGGAAGTTCCAATTTAAAATCAGTTGGCCCTATTGCTCTTGGCCCATGACAAAGTAGTATGAAAGGGGGATGAACTGACAAAGAGTCTGGTGGTAGAGCCAAAACAATCACCTTTTTGTCTGGGTAGCAAGAGAGTGAGGAGAAACTGGGGTTCCACAATCCCTTGGAGGGCAAACCCCCAGTGACCCAAAGACTACCAAACTCCACCTCTTATAGGCTTCACCATCTCCCATTAACACTACGCTGTGGTCCAAGACTTAACATGTGGGACTTGGGGGACCCTATCACCAAATGGCACAGGAGGTTAAACCATAACCCAGACAGTTTCTAAGAGATACCAGCACCAGATGAAGAGGGCCCTGAGATCAAGGGTCACTTCTGCCTGGGGTTCTTAACTCTGCTTAGCACTCAGTGCCCTGATCAGGGCTTAGATGGAAGCAAACCCACCCACTCCTCAGCGCACCCCACTGCACCTCCTGCTTTTCTCTCAGAGTGTGGTCCAAGGTGGAAGGCAGAGATATTGAGGGTAGCGACCCTCACAGTGCCACCTTCACAGAGAGCTGTGGTGGGCAGACATTGGTTCTTGGGGGAGAGGCTTGGTTGATGGTCCTGTGCAGCATGGCAGTGGGTAACAGGCTACATCATGCCCACTGACCTTAGTCCCATCCTCTTTGAGCTCTTTATCTGCATGATACCTGGCCACACAACATGGAACACTCTTTGGGGGAATCATCACCTCCCTAAGTTGTGCTGTACCCCCAGAGCTCCAGGAGATCATGCACTTGGAGACCCTCATGCTCCTGGTAGCTTGGCGAAGCTGGGTAGAATGGCCCTTGCTCCCTCCTAGGGGTTCTAGGAATCCTGGGGGCTCTGTATTGGACAGCCACTCCCTCTACTGTGTGGTTCCAGGCAAACAGCTCAGGTTCTTTCTGAAGCTGGTGAGAGGAGCCGGACAGATGACCCCAGGCTCCTAGAACACTGCTGCAGGGACTGTGCTCGCAAGTAAGTCCTCTCCCATCAGTCCTGCAGCACAAATGCTGCTCTTTGATGCATAATCGCCAGTTTCCTGCCCGCCAGCCATTCAAAAGAGGAAAGAGAAAACCTCCTTCATTTTATCTAGGGAAGGCGGCGAGCCTGTGCTCCAGCTCCCCCATGGTGGCAGCCTTTTTCTGAGATCACAGCAACAGACCAGCAATTAGACCCCAGCCTGGGAATCAATTGCAGTTACTAAAGAGCTTGCAAGGGCTGGCAATTGTGCAGTTCAATGGTGGTGGGAGTCTTGTAGTATGTGGCTGGCTCCCCTGGGCCCGGAGGTGGCCTGTGGTTCTCAAAGGGATGGCAGGGCCTCAGTGCAAACTCCGAGTAGGATGCTCCTGGCAGGAGGGTTTCTTCAGCTCCCAGCAGACTGCATGCTGCCTGAGTCTTTTCCCTAGCGAGGACCTCATATACCACTGGGGTCTCTCGTGGCATACTTCCTTTAGGAATAACTCTAGTAGAGTACTTGCTTAGCATCATCAATACTCTGGGTTTCATTTCCAGCACCAAAATAACAACAACAACAACAACAAAACAAAAACAAAAACAAAATCAGCCACTAAACAAATACTAGCACGGTGCATAGAACAAGTCTGGTCCTACAGCCCAGACCTCCCATCTTCTCTGCTCCTGCCCCATGACCAGCTGATACAGGGGATCTCAGTGTCCTGATAGTCCCCTGTGCACCCAGACTAGGCCCAGAACTAGGTTCCTGAATGGTGTTGTCCTGTTTAGCTGCCCACTTCATCCATCACTTCGGCTTGCAGCTCTCTTTTGAGAGACATCCCCACCGTGGCAGAGCCCTCCCTGCCCTTCCTGTGACAAGGTTCTTCATGATTCTGGAGATGTCATGCTCTGAGGTAGGTCTCTGTCCTTCAAGGGCACCCAGAGCCAGATTACTGTTCTCTGGGTAAAGCCCTGCTATAAAGCTTTGACAGTGTATGTCCCACCTGAGAGCAAAGTCATGGCTTCCAGAATGGATTCTGAACTTAGGCCTAGATCGCAACTGTGACTGTGACAAGGTTCCAGCTACCCTGTGTTTTCCTCTTCTATACCCCCATCCTGGAGCCATCTGTGGCCCATGGGATGCTGCCACTCCACATTAGCCTGTGTCTTCTTCTTGTTGAATGCCACAAGACAGGAGTTACCTTTTCAAAGGCCATGGCCACTGGTGTTCCCACCTCCTCCTTTACTGCTCCCCAAATGTCAGCACCTCTTTATCCTTTTTTTGAGTGTCTGATGGGCCTGCCACCTGTCTCCAGCCTTTTCTAGTTGAGCCTTGGCATAGTACACATTCCCTCCCACAAAGACAGGCAGGAAGCCCCGAGGTTCTTGGGAACTGTGCATAGCATTTTGGTCTCTGGAAGATCCTTTCTATTAACCCAACACTGTTTTGAGTTGAAGTCAGGGACAGCCTTTTTCTTCTTGCTACCAGGTAACATGGTGCTCTGGGGTCCTACCAGGTAGAATGGTGTCTAGTGTGATCTCTTCTAGAAGAAGGTTCCATGCCCAGCAGTGATGGGGGGGCGCACCTTTAGGACATCAGATCTGTTATGCTGAAGCTGGGGATCCAGAGATGAGGCTAGAGATTCCCAAGGCTTGGCCAACAGGAGTTCAGAATGCATTTATTCCTATTGTGGCACTTGCAAAGCTCTGTCTCTTCTGTACAAGGCCATGCCAGAGCCAGGGAACAGAACCTGCCTGGCCACCACAGCCTTGGGGGTAGACACAGAAAACAGGGACTGATGAAGCACAGTATCCCAAAATGTAGGGTAGGTCAAGGAGATAGCCAGGAAGTGACATCCAGAGGATGTGACACCTTACCCCAAACAGTTTCAAAGATGGAGGAAGGCAGGCGTGGGGGTCTCCTAGCAAGAGCAGAAACAAAGACTCCAGAGAGGGAAGGGATGAGTACAGGAGGGGGAAGGTTTAAAGGGAAAGGGGCGTGGCTCAAGGAGCAGAGCTGAAGCCACAGGTTGCCTGAGCTGTGGGTGTAGAGCCAAGAGCAGGAGGTGGATGTTTGGCTCCTGTAGGAAAATGGTACTAAAAGACTAGCAAGGCAATGGCCTGGGGCCAGCCTCCTGACTCAAAGCCAGGCTGTCTTTCTTTGCCTTGAGCATAAGATCAGGATCAAACTTGGCCTGGAGTGGGCTGAGGGGGTTAATCAAATGGAGAGAAAGAGAGTGATCCTTAACCTGACCTGAGAGACAGGGCCTGGCTCCATAGTCTAGATGCTGGGTTAGAGAGGTGCATGACGGAGCAGAGAGAGGAGGAAGAGCAAAGGAAACAGATAACGACTACTGCTCTCTGTGAGCCTGTGAATCAGCAGACCGCAACACCAGAAAGCAGCCAGGGGCCAGGGTAGCTAGGATGGGAGGCACTGGTAGCAGGTTGGAGGATAGGATTGGAGTATAGGGCTGAAGCCAAACCCCAGGCCTTCATGAAGCAAGGACAGGAAACAAGGCTTATGTTGACTCCAGGGTCCAGGGTGTTAGGGAGAGAGCATTGAGTCAGGCTGGTTGAATAGGGAGACATGGTTTGATTAACACTTTTGTAAGGGGTTTTCTGCCTTATTACTGACACTATTTTGATGGAGGGACATGAGGGGATCGGGAGAGATACTGGTTGCCCTTTACCTCCCTCCAGTGGTTTGGTTTCTGAGAAAAAGATCCCCACTATCCACATAAAAGCTAGGCCTTGTGACGTAAGCTGTGTAATATCAGCACAGAAGAAGCAGAGACAGGAGGATCCCAGGGCCTTGCTGGCCAACTAGCTTAGCTAATTGGTGAGTTCCAAGTTCAGTGAGAGACCCTGTCTATAAAATAAGATGAAGGGTGGTTGAGGAAGTCATCTGATATTTACTTCCGGCCTCCACATACACACATGCACTCTACACATAGTGCACATACATGTTGTATAATGATTTCCTCTGAATTGAATCAGTCTTTCCTGGAGAAAGGCTCATTAAGAATGAGGAGATAAACAGCTCATAACTTTTAGGAAGTTCCTGAAACTTAAATGCTTCTCAAGTCCCCTCTCCAAGGTTATAGGTATGGTGAGGCCTGCTGGGGGAGAGGAAACCTTGAGCAGCAGAGCTGCAGCAAGTCATGTAAAGAGTTCCAGGAATGCATCTTTCATGAGTCATCAACCATGCTAGAGTGGGCTTACCAGTAATGCATCTGTCTTTGAGTCATCCATGCTCTTATACATAACCCCAGTAAATTCACTGGTTCACTAAGCTAGACATTGGTGGAACCATTTCTTTAGTCTGTCCATTGGTTCCCTATCTAGGGTGAATAGATGCTGTTCACTACTCCTCACCAAGACCACAGAAGTAATCCATGGAGTGGGTAGGGGTGGGTGGAATGCTATCCATTGGAAGGAATAAGGATGAGGTAATTCTGATGGGTAGAACTGAGGCTTTTGAAGAATGAAGAGCAGGTGGCCCTTGGAGAAGAAAACATGGAAGGACACAATGGGGCCCCTTCAGATGCTGACTGGCATATGTGTGTGAGGAGATTATTTGGGTGAGGTGAGAGCTGCCTGGAAAGTTTAGGTAACAGGGGCCACAGTCAGGAATAGTAACGACTCTGCCAGCCAGTCTGGGAAACTAGTTGCTTGGGTTGGGGTGGTTAGTGAGAGTACACGCAAGGCCTTGCTGTAAAGGCAGGAGAACAGTGAGGCACTGCTGAGGCATGAAAGCCTAAGCTTTCAAGGAATTCAAGTGCATTCCAGACAACTCAAACACACTCATACAAAAGGATGTTGCAATCAGAAAAACTTGACAATTCTTTATAGTCACAAGCGATATGAGGACAATGAGGTGCTTAATGCAGAGAAAAGAATAAATTGAAATAAATCCAAAACACAGATGTCAGGACATGACTATGCATAGCAAACATTAAGTTAAAATAAGTTGGGCATGATGGTGCATGCATATAGTGAAAGCATTTGGGGGGGGGTGGCGGGAGGGGTACATGTCTGAGGCCTGTCTGGCCTGCACTGTCAGTCTCTAACTTAAAAAAAATGGTAGAAAAAGAAGTCCATGCCTCTATGCACTCCACCATGAGGAAAATGGACTAAACCTCCATACCTGTGAGGAGGCCCTGAATAAATGTTTTATTGTATAAGAGTTGCTGTAGTCATGGTGTCTCTTCTACAGCAACAGAACACCGACTAAGGTACTCACATCACTAAACAGGAGAGATTGAGCTGGTGCCCAACTAGAAGTTTCACCTCTACTTACCAATTATTTGTTCTGGGAGGGACTCTGCATGTTACTGGAAGAGAAAAGTTGCCAACAGTATCTCCCAGCTACAAACTCTGACCTACAACAGTGACCTGTCTGCAATGTATTGGTCCAACAGCAGGTACAAATATTAAGGAAGTAACCAACCACTTTTTAATTGGATTTAATGCCCGCTCCATGAAATGGAGCCCATACCTGACATTGCTAAAGTGGCCAAGAACCTCATACTAGATAGGAAATGTGTCCTAAGGGAGAGTGTAATGCTATTGTTCTGCTAAAGGAACATAGCAATAAAAGGATTCCTGTCAATACATTACTATTTCTATAGGTCAGAGTATCCCTTAACCCTCATTAGAGAAGCTTCTTCTTGCAATGGGTGGGAGTCAACACATAAAGCCACAACTGGAAAATGTGCAGAGAGTGAGAGACTTTGGAGCACTCAGTTCTAAATGGGATGTCTTTATCAAATCCCTCTTCTCAAGGCTGAGAGAACTATGAGGAAGAGGAGGTGGAAAGGTTGTAAGAGTCAGACGTGGTGGATGACTCCAAGGAGAAGAGTTTTTTAGTTACAATAGGACAAATGCACATATGAGCTCACAGAGACTGTGTCAGCACCAAAAAAACTTACATAGGTTCAGACCGGACAGGATCCCACTACTGAAATGAGAGAGTGGACTAGATACAGTGTGTCACCCCTAACCAAGTAGCTATTTGCAATTGATATCTGATGGGAAAAGGAGACTCATTTCTCCATTGGTATGTCAGTGATTATATGAAGCAGGGCCGGTTACCAGGAGTAGCTAACCAACACAAAATTAATTCCATGTTTTTATTTCTGTGCCTTTTTTTGTTTTATTTTTATTTTTTTTGTCTTTGTGTTTTTGTTTGTTTTGTCTTGTTTTTGAAATTGAGAAAAAGAACATGAAGTTGGGTAGGTTGGGAGAATGGGAGGCTCTGGGAGGAGTTAGGGGAGGATAAAGAATTTGAGCAAAATATACGAAAAACACTTGTAAATAAAAATATGGAAATGAAATCATTGAGCAATTTCAATGGCCTGATATGTGTGTATTAAAAGTCTACAGGGTAGGGTGGGGCAGAAAAAAAAGTGATAACAAATAATGCTTAAAAAATTCAAAGTCTGTGGGAAAATGACCTCAGGACCCCAGATGCTCTGCCAACTTCAAGGTTAGAACCATAAAGAGATCTATACCCAAGTTTACCATGATCAACCTGCTTGAAGCCAATGATGAGGGAAACACTAAATGAATACAGGTCCCAGCAGAGGCAGCAGGTGAGAAGTTTGAGGTGGGTGGAAGTGGGAACCATGGGCAGAAGGCAGGAGATGAGAGGATCTTGGAGAAAGCATGCAGAGAGAAGAGGTAGTGTGGCAGATGACTTTCCTTTGTGAACTATGCTGGTAGGGTGCCAGTGGAGCCACATCATAGCGGAAGCATGCGGGACTCTTTTTCTCATTGTTACACATCTTTGAAGGAAAAAAGAAATTGAATGTTTATATAAAGTGAAAACAGGACAGCCACACCCAGGTGTTCAGATAGGTAGGGTGTGTAAAAGACCTAAAAGCAGACGCATGACCACAGCAGGGCAAACTTCCCATAACCCAGTAGAGACTGCTTCAGCAAGATCTTTATTAGTCTGTGTTTCAGCAGTGAAGGGGGTCGCCTGAAGGCACAGTGCACCCCCTAGAATCACAGAACGAAGACTGTGAAGCAGAAGCCAGAATTGTCCAGTTAATATCATCAAAGCAGAAACAAATTTTATAACTGGGTAAGTGCACTTGGAAAACAAATGCCAAGGGGTCAGAGTTAGACTTAGCTATGTAGTCAGTGATGCTGAGTTGTGGGAGCTCAAATGGACTCGTAGAAGACTGGGCAGCGGAGTTAATGTGTGGTGTGATAATGGATACCTGTCATCGCACACAGGTCCAGGTCCAGGTCCATGTAACTGGGGGAGCTGCGTGCAGCATAACCCTAGTGTTATCTATGGCTCTTAGTTAACCAGACTGTGTTAGCATCCTGTGCATTCATGTCATTTGCCATTTTTAGCAAATGCCCAAGGCCTTGTTCACAGGGGAGCTGCTGAGAGAGACCTGTACTCTCTCAGTGCTCAAGTTTCCTATCAGACTGCTCTAGGAATTTTAAGAAGAAAACTAGAGTGGTTATGTTTCTTATCTGGTCACTGGACTTTCAGAGTGAAGAAGATTGCCATGGATAAAAAATGATTTCATTTTATGATATCATGATATATTATTTTATGATAAAGGAGTTGGGCTGTCAAAAGGATGAAATCCAATGTTCCCACATTTAATAGCAGCCTTAAAACCCAGGAGGAGTCTCCAAAAGAGCTGAAGAGAGATAGGAGCATGTAGTGATACTGGAGAATCTAACCCAGTCTCTTCAGAGCCATCTAAACCTAACGGGGAGACTGCAGTAGCATAGAATTTGAGTGATGCTGACAATTGACTCGATCTAATTGACATTTAAAGAGCAATTGGCACCACCAGCAGAACACGCATTATTTTTAAATATTTAAGAATAGTTTTAAAGAAGGACTGCCGTTGGGAACCATGAGGCCACTCAGTAAATTTAAAAGGAGTCAATCCATATATAATATATGCTTTGACCACAGTGGAAGGAGAAAGGGAATTAATGACAGAAAGCTCTCGGAAGTATCTCCAGGTGTTTGGAAACTGCACACATGCATGATTCAGAAGAAAACTTTTAAGGGGAAATGAGAAAGTATCCTTAGCCAGTTGCTGTGGAAATGTGACAACGGTGGACTGGAGAGATGGCTCAGCAGTCAGGAGTTCAGGCTGCTCTTTCAGGGAACCCGGGTTCAACTCCCAGCACCCCATGGCAGCTCACAGCTGTTTGTAACTCCAGTTCCAGAGGATCTGACATCCTCACACAGACATACATGCAGCCAAAAGACCACTGAATATAAAATACAAATAAATAAATTATTTTAAAAAGGGAAGAAAATGTGATATAGGGATTGGGAGTGGCATTATGGCTGTGTGAGTGTGTGTGTGTCTGTGTTTGTGTGTGTGTATAACAATATTTGCCTGAATTAAAAAATAAGATTCAAAGTCAATACCTTTATATTTTATCTTAAGAAACATGAAAGTAAAACAAATTAAACCATGAGAAAGTAAACATATCAAAAGCCAGTGAGACTGAAAACATAAAGACCACAGAGAAAATTGATCTAAAAAATTCTTGGCTCAGTGTGGAGGTGCATACAAGTAATTCCATCACTTGGGAGGCGGAGGCAGAAGGATTAGGAGTCCAGGATGATCCTCAGCCGCACAGAGCTCAATGTTAGCTTGGGCTATTAGAAGCCCTGTCACAAAAGAAAAACAAACAAACCACAACAACTACCCTCCCAACCCCACAACAAAGGTAATTTTTTGAAATAGATAAAACTTATAAACCTCCATCTAAACTCATTATGCAAAAGTAATTTTAAGAAGACACATTCCCACCATAGGGTAGAGGGAGGCGATCCCAGCATACACAGATTTTACAGAGAGATAGGAGAAGGCAGAGGGAAAAGTAACAAAAGGACAGCGCGAACTAACTTCTGCCAATCTATCTGGCAGCTTTGACAGACAACTTTGTCGACATACAAATTTATTTAAGAAAAAGTGGGTAGGGGTTAGGGACTTAGCTCAGTGGTAGAGTGTTTGCATAGCAAGCAAAGCCTTGGGTTCTCCCCTCATTTTGGGGGGCAGGGGAGGTTGGATAGGTCATCTATACAATCCTACGTCTGAGAGGTTGCATTTGTAGTTGAAGGTTTCCCGGAAGAAGCTATCCCCAAACGTCTCTCCAATGAATTCAGCTGAGCACTCATGGATGAAATTTTATTAGTTCCATACATATTCTTCCAGACACCTGAACAAGACAGAACCCTCCCTTGCTCATGCTATAAGCCCAATATGACCTTTATCCTCAAAGAAAGAGTGTCAAGGAAAAACAGATACAGGCCAATACCTCTTACATACATAGAGATGTCAATGTGAACTCTGATTGTTTCAAGTTCAAACTGACAACACAGTGTGTCATGATCATGTTCACCAGAAATGCAAGGTTGGTTTAACACTTAATTAAGTCCAGCCAATATAATTTTGTTACACAAACTAAAACAAAAAAGTATAAGGCTTTCTTCTTTACAGGTTTGGCAATCTTTAGTTTGCTTCTTTATTTATGTAGAGCCTCACTCACATGCGAGGCAAGTGCCCTACCAATGAGCTATCTCCACCCCAGACCTTTGTTTTTTATTTTGAGACAGGGTCTCCCTGAGTTGCCTAAGCAGATATTGAGCTTTCAGTCCTCCTGTCTCAGCCTCCCAAGGTTCTAGAATTATAGGCCTATACCACCAGATCTACCTCCAACCAGCAAATAAGGGACAGGGAAGCTTGTCAAACTGATGACAGCATTATACTACAAAATCCTTGTACCAACACCCATCATAATGCAGACTGACTGTATTATCCCTCTGGTTGGGACCAGCACAAGAATGTCCTGCCGTTTCCATCCAGGACCATGTTGGAAGTTGCAGTCAGGTCAATAGACTTGAAACAGAAGGAAAGTCATGTAGTGGGAAAGAAAGAAATAGTCTTCATTCAGTGTCTTTGTGGGAATCTGAAAGAGTTTGAGAAGCCCCTCTGTCTGACAGAACCAACACCTGGGATCAGAGATGTTGGAGTACATGATATTCCACAAAGAGAAGCAACCAGGACACAAAGTTAAGGCCAATTAGACATATCATCAACATTAAGAGACAAAAATTTATGAAAGACCCACACATTGTAGAAAAAAAACACAAAACTTTGCCAAACTACTGCCTAAGTGAGGCCTTCCATCACTGTGATAACTTGAACACAACTTGGGGAATACATAGTCTACAGCTTTCAGGTCACCCCATGACAGAGGAGAATCTAGTCAGGAACTGAAGCAGAAGCCATGGAGAAGCACTGCTTACTGGTTTGTTCCTCGTGGCTTGCTCAGTTTGCTCTTATACATTCCAGGACCTTTCCAAGGATGGTTCCACCACAGTAAACTGGACCCTCCCCACATCAATTACAGTCAAGAAAATACCCCTGTGGGCTTGTCTAAAGGCTAGTCTAGTGGGAGCATTTTCTCTACTGAGGTTCCTCTTCGCAGATGACTCTAATTGTGTCAAGCTGGTAAAAAAAAAATTCCAGCCAGCATAAATACAAAACATCAACAAGATAGCAGTATCTATCCCAAGTAGGTCAGGAGATTCCAAATTGATCTATAGATACAATGTGGTTTCCGTTATAACAGAAGCAATTCCTTTTGAGAAAATTGATCAGCTAGTTTGAAATCTCAGAGGTAATTATAAAAGTCCGGAAACAGCAAAAACAATTTACACACATACACACACACACACACACACAGGCATGCAATCAAAAAAATGGATGACAAAGACCACATGACTTCAAGAGTTAGAAACCCACTGCGAGCTGACAGTGCAGCCCTGGTACAAGACAGACAGATGCATCAATGGAACAGAATATAAAGCTTAAAATAGTCCTGCTCACATATGGACAAGTGATTTTCACAAAAGGTGCCAAAGCAATGTAAGAGAAAGGACCAGCTTTCCCACAAACAGTCGAACAATGATACATTCCACACACCCCCAGGGAGGCACCATATGTAAAAATGACTTAAAATGGATCAGAGACCTAAATATGAAATGAAAAACTATAAAACTTCTAAAGGAAAACATGGAGGGATGCCTTCTAACCACGGGTCAGGCAAATATTCATCACAGGGTACCACCAAACAGATGTGAAGAGAGCAAAACTGGACTTCGTCAAGATACTGGTTTTTTGTTGTTGTTTTGTTTTTTGGTTTTTTTTTTAAGATGTTGCAAACAGCATGTGGAGAGGTCAGAAGCAGTTTGATAGTTGGACTTCACTGCAACCTGACTGGATGTAGACTCATCAAGGAAACTCATCTGTGGGTGTGCCTGTGGTGGTAGCTGTGGATGGATGACCCACCGTAGCTGTGTGGCACCTTTACAGGAGTGAGGTCCTAGACCAAATAAGGAGAAAGGGAGCCACGTGCCAGCCTTCATTTCTCTCTGCTTCCTTACTGCTGGCACGCTGTGACCAGCTGCCTCAAGCTCCTGTCACCGTGCTACACTGTGCCTCAAACCCTTCCTTCTTTTTAAGCAACTTCTGTCATGTATTGTCACAGCCACAAGTAAGGGATACAGGCTGGAAGAAAATATTGTAAAACCTATATATTGAATCGAAGACTTCTAACCCAAGTGCACAGAGAGCTCTCAAAACGCAACCCGTTTAATAAACAGAGAAACAGGAAAAGATTTAACAGATTCTCCTAGAAAGATCCATGGATAACAAATAGGTGTATGAAAAGACTCGGAACACTGTCAGTCATTAGGAGGCGGTGAAGGAAAGCCGCACCGGGGATCAGACCCAGCTGATGGAAGTCACAGCTAGGAAGATGAGCCACATAGTTTTGGGGGGGGGTCACATGTGGAACTGGGACTAGTGTTCACACTGTGTGTGACAATACAGTGGCTTTTGAAAGCATTTGCTTGTTTCCTAGAAACTGGATGTGTACTGTTATGTGCTATACATGAAATGTCCCTCCTGTCTTCATGCGTTTTAATACTTGGTCCCTCGCTGGTGGTACCTCCTTTGGGAGGTGAGGTGTTGCTGGAGGGAGTGGGTCTTTGTGTGTGTGTGTGTGTGTGTGTGTGTGTGTGTGTGTGTGTGCGTGCGCGCGCGGTTTGTAGCCTGGCCCCACCTCTTGTCCTGCTCCTGTTTCTGGTTTTGGAGATGTGAGGAAATGAGTAATTGCTTCACATTCCTGCCACCATGGGACAGTTTGTCATCATGCCTTTTACATCATGGTGGATGGGTTACCATCAAACTCTAAGGCAAAATAACCCCTCCATGCCCCAAGTGCCTTTTGGGGCAATGAGAAAAGGCACTGATGTGCTGACCGTGCGCTCCAGTCATTCTTCTTGGAGAAGAAGCATCCCAGCAAACCTTGCGCCCAGCATGGTGACAGCAGCTTTGATTCCATCTGCGGTGGTGGAATACCACTTGGCTGTAAAAAGGAACAAGCTACGGATCCATGTTACAACTCCACCAAATATTAAAGGCGTAGTATAAATGGAAGAAGCCGGATAGAGTAGAGAGACTCTTCTCTTCACTGACAAGAGACAATGATGTTCAAGTGTACAGCTGACAAAACGTTCATCTCCAGGCTGCCAAGAACATCTGCAAGCCAATCAACAAGAAATAGACAAAAAAATGGGTAAAGCATCTACATCTCCACAAAGGGAAAGCAAAATGGAAAAATACACACGAGAGAGAGAGAGAGAGAGAGAGAGAGAGAGAGAGAGAGAGAGAGAGAGAGAGAGAGAGAGAGAGAGAGAGAGAGAGAGAACACTACCACACTTTAAACAGCAATGGGGAGAAACACAATTTGCTCCAAGAAACTTTATACCCATCTGCAGAATGGAAAGAGCTACATGGCGGTAGATAGCCCACGCAGCGTGGTATGGATTGATGGATGGATGACACACAGAAGCCCTGTCTCTGGAAAACAGGCTTCACTGTTCTCATGGCTTAAAGCCTCAGCAAATGCCACTCCTAGAACATTCCTCATACTCTAGGGAGAAGGGTTGAAGGCATTCTTTTCCAAGTGAATATTGGAAACAACCTTTCTGTCCATCAACAGTGTGATGGTTAGCTCACTGCTGGGAACTAAACAAAAGGGCAGCATCAAACACTTGAGCCAGAACTCCACTCAGCAGGCAGGTAAATCCAAATGTGGACACCTAGCTGTGCATGGGGTGCAGAGTGCATGCCGTCGGGTGAGGTTGAAAATCCCACAAGAGAACATTGTGTGTTGTTCATGGGGAAAGGCAAGCATAAGCCAACGTGGCATGGCTCTCTCCGGAAGGAGCGGGGGAGATGGTAATGAGAACGTGGCAGAGAGGCTGGATCTTGTTTTCTTTCTCCCTCTCTGGGCTGTAGCAAGGGTTTGGCATGCGAGTTTGTTTACCGAGGCGTTTTGGCTGCCCAGCAAGCAGACATATCCAGATAGCCTGTTCACCCCTAGAGGAAAATGAAGGTTATGTGAGTCAGAATCAGCCTGCCCAGTTCCCCTAGCCCAGGTCAGCACTCAGCAGCTCCTGTGCACACCAGCCAGCTTGGCTGGCCCATCAGGCCTTGTCCAGCCCAGCTGACCCTTCTGGCCCCTTATTGGCTATGTGCTCTGTCAGTCTGTGGATGCTAGCAACTTGGTATCAGAGAAGCGGAAGCTGACCCCTGCACACACCCGGCTGGTATAGGCTTTTGGGAAAGGCAAGTTCCATGGCTTGTAGGTCTCCTGGGGAGGTCCTATGTGACCCCTCCCAAGAGTCAGGTTGCTACTTCACCTGCAGGGTGCACCTCCCACGTCAGCATGTGCCCTGAGTACCCGTGGCAGGGTTGTCCCCGTCACTATCGGAAGCCTCCTTTGCTAGTGTTGCCTTTTTTTTTCCTGAGATATGTCTGTCTCTATTTTGACCAGTCTGGCTTTGAACTTGTTACCTGTTCCCTTCACCTCCCAAGTGCTAGAATTGCTGGTGTGGGGTATGACAGCATCATATACCATCACATGTAGGACTCAATCTGGACCCTGGGATCTGTTCCCTTGTCTCTTTCTTTCTTGTGTCTGTGTGTGTGTGTTTCGACCTCAGAACATGTTCTCTGTCCTTCTCTGGCAGAACCGAGGTATGGTTGACAGTATCCTTTTCCTTAGCCCCTGGCCATCTGAGGCTGGTAGAAAGGCCAGCTTTCCTGTGTGCTCCTGCAGAGCTGTCACTGAGGGTGTTATCCATCAGTGCAATATATTATTGGAGAGCATGCAAGTTAGACTTCAGCATAGCAAACAAAGGAAATTCACTTATCATTAACCGATGGTGGGCGTGGGACCAGCTGCTTTCTAGATGCGAGGGAAAGCATAGAAGAAATGACTACCACTCAGGGCCAGTCTCCCTTCTGGCTACCCGTCAGTGTGACAGACCTGGAAGTAACAAAGTAGGAAGGTAGCAAAGTGGGGTGGTGATGCCCTGTGGCATCATCTGGTGTACCTGGCACGACCTGGCCTCGTGACACAGTGGTGAAACGATGACGAACAGCCACCACGTAGATGGCATAGCAACACTCTCGTGCTCCAAGCTCACTCACCCTCCCCTGCTTCTTCCTGGGCACTCCCTGTGTGCATGCAGTGCGGCATTCAGCATGCATTACTTTAATGTTTAATCTTTGCACCCCCCCTCCCAACATCCACGCACTGCTATCCCGCTCTTCAGGTCACAAGTGGAGTCTGCCTGGCTCCTTACCCAAGCCCATGATCCGGTAGGTTCACGGTAGCATTCAGCCCAGGCAGCAGGCTCCTGAGTGACCCCAGAGGCAGAACCCTGCTCTCATTCTTCTTCTGTTCTAGTTTCCCAGGTGAGGAGACTGGCATGCTGCCTCCTGCTCAAGGTCAGCTGGAGAGGAAGGGACACCTTTCCCCCATTCCTGCTTCTTCTCTAACAGCCTTGCCGGTTCCAGAAGCTCGCTCCCCAGCTTAAGGGGCAGGCAAACCTGCCCCCTGGCTCCCCATAGCTCAGGGTCACCTTGGAAAGAAATTGCTCTGGGCTCAGTGTGGGTCAGGTGGCTTCTGGAGGGGGTCTGGGGCTGGTGCCTACGGGCAGGGACATCCTTGGGAGAGCACTGTGCATGGGTGTCCCAGGCCTGATTTTGTGTCACAGGCTGGTTGTGTCTGGGATGGGATATGAGCTTGGGGAAGTGCAGGGCAAGACAGGGGTGTTTCGATGGCACAGTTTAGAAATTTGAGTAAATTAAAAAAAAATAAACCGCATATCAAGACCCAAATCACATATTTTAAAATAAAGACAGCAACTGGATACAAGAAGGCAGCAGGAGCACTGTATGCAGAGGCAGAGATTTCTGGTCGCTGGAGACCTAGGACTGAGTTCCTGAAAGCGGTGAAGAGCAACGACAAGGGTTCTCCCCAGAAGCTGTGTGCGGGAGAGCGGGTGCCAGCCTTTCGTGGCGCAGGCCCACTTCAAAACAGCCTGCTCTGCACAATGGGAGGTGTGCTTCTTATATGTCAGAGAGAATAAGTTAAAAATGAAACGTACAAAGTTGATATTTAGTTCCTCCCACATCAAGAAAACTTCATTAAAATTCCATTCCTTGGACTGGAGGATGTAGAACTGTGGCTACAGGACTTGCCTAGCATGTGTGAGGATCAAGGTTTGATCCCATAAATGGAAAAAAAATGTAAGTAAATAAATGACAGCTAGGTAGGTCCATATGATAGATACATAGATGACATAGGTAAGTGATAGATAATAGATGAGAGATAGATGGTAGCTAGAAAGCAGATAGATGATGAGCGATGGCTAGCTAGCTAGATGAGAGCTAGAAGGCAGATAGGTGGTTGATGACAGATTATAGACAGCGTTCCCAACCTGTGCCTTCACAGGGGCCACATATCAGATATTCTGTAGTTTAGATATTTATATTATAATTCATAACAGTAGGAAAATTACCATTATGAAGTAGCAACAAAAATAATTTTATAGTTGGGGGATCACCACAATACGAGGAACTATATGAAAGGGTCACAGCGTTAGGAAGGTTGAGAGCCGCTCTGACAGATAGATGGCAGACACACAGTTCGACTCCTGGATGCCGAGCACTTTGCCCTATCTTTACGTAAAACATTGATAGTTGAGTCACCTTGGTTTTAACTCTTTCTACATTTATATTAAAATCATTTTTCATCTGGTGGCTGAGAGTTTCAGGTGTCCCTTTAAACTTCGCCCCAGTTGAGAGGCTCAGCAGCATGCCCTCGGTCTGCCCTGGGTGACCAGTTGTCTCGACAGCCTCTAAGCTTGTTCACTAGGCTCTTGAGGGTCTTGTTCCCTTCTCTGCAGTCAGGAGTTAACA
Organism: Pachyuromys duprasi; assembly: GCA_028658305.1. Classification (NCBI taxonomy): domain Eukaryota; kingdom Metazoa; phylum Chordata; class Mammalia; order Rodentia; family Muridae; genus Pachyuromys; species Pachyuromys duprasi. Next base: position 25,324,671 of record CM053752.1, on the reverse strand, counting down.
GAACCCAGTCTTGCCTGGGTGGGAAGTTATCAACAGACTCCTGGCTTGGCATTCTACCTCCTAGAGATGTATAGAGTGAATGAATTGGTGGTTAAGAAACAGCTAGGGGCCTTCCAGTTGCTGGAAGAACTCCTCAGGACAGAGATGGAGAACATCCCTTTCTGCGAACAGTTATAATAGACACACATAGTCACAGGAGACAAGAGGAGGAAATTATTTGGCCTGTCAAAGCAGGAATCCCCTCGGGTTTTTTTTTTTTTTTTTTTTTTTTGTAAAATACAGCTACCTCTCTATACCAACTCCATCTTGTCACCTGTCACTCCAGGTGCCAGACTGACCTTCTTGTCACAGTGCCCTGGCTTGGAACACTGCTTAGCACGTACACAGGGCTCGCTGGTTGTTCCTTGTTGCTTCCTCTGTGTTCCTCTCCTGTGGATGAGTCCTCCAGCCTTGGATGGCTCTTGTCACATGGTTCCTGTGGACATGCTCCCTTCCACCCTCCTCGGGTTTATTCTCTCCTGAACAGGCCCTGCCACCAGCTGACTGGTGTGATAGACATGCTTGAACGTGTCTAATCCTTGTCAAGAGACCGGAGCTGAATTAGAACAAATAAGTAAACTGGGGGCAGGGCAGGGGCTTCATATGCATTTCAGAAATGGGGAAACTGAGGCCGGCAGCTAGTGCATGAAGTGAAAGAGGCTGTGGGGACAGGGTCCTGGCTCAGTTAGGGTCAAGTGCTACTGCAGCTGCTGCGTCTTTGGAAATGAATGCAGAAGGGAATGAGTTAAGCAGCACTGTCTTCCCCAAAGCAATTAATCACAGAATTGGAGAGGCAGGCCAGACAATTATGTCCCAGACAAAGGGTGGGGGTAATAACTTCGGAGCCTCGTGCTGTGAGATTAATAAGCGCTTGGCATTTGGATGGCATGCAGAGACTCTGGGCAGCTCTGCCATCAGGCCCTGCCCTATTTGCCCCCTGGGAAATTCCCAGGGCACAGGTCAATGTTACTGTGGTTACTCAGGCCATGGTCACAGCCAGTGCACAGCTTCATCAGAAGAGCTTCCTCAGGCTTTGGGGATGCCCGGCTTGTCCACGCACACTGGTGGCCTCTTTGAGAGGCCAGTGACAGCCAAAGCAGGCTAGTCACTTCCAGGCCCAGCTACAGGCAGCCATCATTTAAGAAAGAGAAAGGCACGGGGACTGCTTTGCCTCTTACAGGAGACTGAGGTCAGGCAGCAGGTCTGCAACCTCCTCCACTAAGTTGGACAATAATGCTAGATTCCTGGCCAGTCTGTGGAGAAAGAGCATGCCCGTGGGAAGCCCCAGCAAGGTCAAGACAAATGATAGGCTTCTGGCTGCTTCATCCCTTCCCTTCCCTCCTGCATGGCCACCTTGGCTGAGGTCCGCCCAGCCCTGCCCGTCCCCAGCACCCTCTGTACATCCCTGCATGCTCACCACTGCTACCTCACATCCAGCATGTTCCATGAACAGTACTGCAGTGCCAAGTCTCCTTCAGGAGCATGGAGCCTGGGTGTTAGCATCACAGAAGTGGGCCCCCATTCTGCAGGGGTCAGCTGGCATTGTGACAAGTGGTCCTCTGTCTTCGCTGCAGACCTGCAAGACCCCAGTGGCTGCAGAGCACTGTGGTGAGGGATGGTGCTGTGTTGTGCATGGTATGGGTGCTCAGTCTGCCTACTGCTGAAGAAACACAAACCAGCCTTCGGCTCAGAGAATCTAGAGCTGCAGTGAAGTCTGAGTCAATACCAGCAGGGGATAGTGACATCGGGTGAAATGAAGACCTCCAGGAACTCACAGATGGATAATCCATGCTCTGGAGCGGAGTGTCAAAGCCCGCCAGGAACATCTACAACTGTAACAGAGAGCAACTGCCCAGCTATTGGCCACTGCCATGATCACCTCCTATTGTCTCTTAGGAAGCTGGTTTTACAGAGAGGGACTGGCCAGGACCCAGCAGGTAATCCAGCCATGGGCCTGTTGCCAGTCTCTCCCAGTTTCCTGTTGCTGTGTCTCTTCCTGTGGTCATGGTTTATATCCTCTAGGGAGATTTGTAGAGACAAGGCCAAGGATGTCTGAGGCTGCTCAGTCATCATGTCTTTGTATCCTTTTCTGGGCTCTCTCTAGAAAATGCGCTGAGGACCCAAGGGCCACCAACTGTATGTCCAAGTCTGCTCTGGGTTCCTGAGGCGCTGCTCTGCCCATGTCCAGGAGGGAGCGGTCTGTGTAATGTTTGTCTAACAACATCCAGGGACTGTAGGGAACCCTAGAAGGACGCAGAGGTATCCTCTGACAAGCCAGATCCCGTTCCCAAGACAGTATGCTTACACAAAGTCCTGTAGGCCCCCTCTAGTCCTCGGTAGCATCCGGGCTGGGGCTGCTTAGCAGACTGCGCTCAGCTGTACTCCAAGTCTCCTTGTAACCCCAGATTTTCTTGTCATCATAGCGCGGGCGATTGCACCCAGGAGGGAAAGGGCAGCGAGATCAAGGTTTAGTTATGCATTTGCCCGGCTCTTTCCTGGACAGCCCTCAGCTTTTCTGGCCTTTCCAGGCCTTTGGGGAGCATCCTTGCCTTTTCTTGATGCAGCTTCCCTCCCCCACACACAGAGCGGGCAGGAGGGGGCGAAATTGTCATTTGCTTCACGGTTCCTATCTCTGTGCAGCAGATGTGTGCAGAAGCTTTTAGACACAAATAGAAAGCCTCGAACCGCTGGACTTCTGCAGGCAAACGCCTTTAATTCTTAATTTCTGCCCCAGCCCCTCCCCCTCATGCTCTGTGCTTTCTGTTTAATTAGGGGAAAGGGAAAATTGTGACATCAACTCAAGGGCATCACCTCCCAACATGGTGAAAGCAAGGCTTAAATCCAGTTCCAGCCACACATCCCCCCACTGCACAGCAAATCTGCCTTCAGATTTGTATAGCTGCAGATAAGAGGAAGCAGGGGCAGAGAGGGGAGGGGCCGAGGCCTGCCAGAGCTGAAAGATGAAGCGTTTGCTTCTGTGTCATGTGCTGCATTTCTTCTGTGGTCGCAGATGGACTAAACACACCACTGCAGGGACCACCTGGCTTTGTCTGAAGAGAGTTGGGAGGAAACAGGCTTTTGTTCATGGCTCCGGGGAACCTGGCAACAGGCATAAACAGGGCAGCTAGCGGGGGGAAAGAGGTGGGCTGGGAAATTTATCTATCCACCTATGCATTCATCCTTCTATTCTTCCATCCATTATCTGTCCATCTATCCCTTTATCCCTCACCAAACTATACCACTCCTTTCCATCCATCTATTCATTCATCTATCAATCTCTCTTCCAACTATCTATCTATACATTCATTTGCTGACCCATTTAATTCTCTCCCATCTATTTAGCCACATATCCACACCTCCAACATCTACTTATCTACTACCCACTCATCTTTCCATCTATCCATCTAACCATACATACACCCATTTCCAGCTATCTACCTACCCATCCACTCCCACCCATCCAAATTTTCTATCCATCCATCCAACCATCCACTCTATTCATCCATCCATCCATCCATCCATCCATCCATCCATCCATCCATCCATCCAGTAACCCATTTATCCAACACACATTTGCTTCAGTCTTCTGGCCCTGCTCTGGGCACAGGACCCTATGACAAGCAAGGTGGAGCAGTTTCCCTGGAGCAGGGTATAATGTGCAACCATAGCTTCCCTTCTCTTGCCTCTGTGGCAGGGGTCAGGGTATTCCCTTTCCTTGTCTCTGCAGCAGAGATCAGGGTATTCATGCAAAGCAGATACTCTCTTGGGGCAGCACACATTCTGGATAAATCTGCAGTCTTACTGTGGGAATAGGCAACACTTTGAGAGACTTTTTTGTTTTCTTTTGTTTTTGTTTTTTAATGGTACTTCCTGAGGCCTTCACATTTTCCCTAGGAAGTCTGTGGGAGCTACCAAGGGTTCCTTTCTTCCCACAGACAATTCAGTTTCCTTGGTGGATATATAGGAGAAGGTCTGGAGAGCCACCCAACTGGAACCTGCGTTTCTAGCCCCTCCCTTCTCAAAGGCACTTCATAGCCAGGGCTCCTGCTCTATGGACCAAGGTCATGGATCATCCAGCCAGAGGGCAGGTGGTGTGGGCAGCTTCTTTGAGAGCCATCTACTCCACAGGGCTTGGTGAAATGTGTTTACTCAAAGGACATACTGTTGCTGTTCATTCTGAGGCTTCACTGTCGGTGATCCCTGCACAGTAGGGGTAAACACTCAGGTTCTATGGATAATGCTTAGACCCAGGACAACATGGAGGCTGGTCATGTGGGATGATCTGGAAGAACAGTTTTCAGGAGAGAGATTCCATAAGCTGAGACTTAGGGGCACATTGCTGGTATGGGGGAAGTAAGAAGGGTCCCAGGCAGCAAGCATTGAGGGCCAAGGTGAGTGTGGGAACCACTAACAGTACCTGTGACCCAAAGGCATGATCTGGCCATTCTCTTCTCAAAGGCATTTCATATCTAGGGGTCCTGCTCTACTGAGCATGTTCTTGGATCATCCAGCCATAGTTATGAGGTTCTCAGGATACGGATGGGCACAGGCAGGGACAGATCTCTGTATGGTTGGGCAAGCTCAACTTCTGGATGGAGGAGAGGCCTTGTTTGTAAATGGAGTATCAGGCTACCTCCACCCCAGTACTCTACCTGAGGTTCTCAAAAGACACAAGCTGGCCAGGCATCAACAATGCCTAACTCTGACACTCCCACCTCTGCATTTTCTCTGTCTCTATGCATCTGTCTTTCTCTGTCTCTGTCTTGTATCACTTCCTGCCTGTCTTATGTTTTGTCTGTTTGTGGTTCAGTGTCTCTATCTCCCTGACACACTGAAAACTCATAGTTTCTCTTACCACATCTCTCTGAATTCTGAGGTGATCTGAGCACTGATTACACTGATTATAGATCTCAGTGATCTGAGATCTGATTACTATTGGTAATCAGTACATTGAGAAGCAGTGAGCTGCATGTCTCTTGGTGTCCTCTCAGGGTCCTCCTCTATACCTACCTATAACAAATGAGCTCAAACCTCAAGGCAGCAGATGGCCATGCCTCACTGTCTCTGGGACAATGTCTCTGGGTCCCTAAAGTGACATTCAAGTCACCAGACAGGCTGTCACTGCCAGAAAGTGGGACCAAAGACTCGCCACCAGGACAGCTCCTCACAGGCACAGGCAGGAGGCCTCAACTCCCCACAATCAGACATCTCTAGAAGCTTTGTGAGAAACACAGCATGACAGGTGACCTTTTGAGAGTAGCGTTTGGAGAGTTAAAGTTGAGGGGCAGGGGAGCAAAGGCTGTTATGACCTGTCCTGGGGTGGTGTCTCTCCCTCTGTGTGTACCTGCTTGGGAGGCAGGAGGATGGAGCTAAGACAGCTTATGCAGGAGAGAAGGGACCCCTGCTCAGCCATATTTGTTTCCATCACGTTCACAATAGCCAAGGCATAGATTCAATCCAGATGCCTGTAAATCAGTGGGTGAATTGAGGGAAATGTGGTATATTCTTTTTCCTATTGCTATGAAAAAATACTCAGATAAAAGCGATGTAAGGGAGAAAGGGTTTATTGTAGCTCAAGGCACATCATACCTGGGAAGTAACAGTGGGAGGAGCTGGAGAGAACTGGCCACATTCTACCCACACTTAAAATAAAAGAGCAATTATTGTGTGCTCACTAGTGCTCAGTTCATTTTATCCACTTTTATACAGCCTGGGACTCCCTGCCTAAGGAATGGTGACACTCACAGTGGGAAGGTCTCCCATCTCAATTAACATAATATAATTCTACTTGCATGCTCACAGGGCCATCTCCCAGGTGGTTCTTTGGTAAAGCTGTTAATTAGCGCTAACCATAACAATGCCCAGGATGAAATGTTACTAGTCCGAATCAATGAGAGCCTGGCCTGGGCTTGGTGTATAAAGTGCTTTGCTGTTCAAGCATGAGGACCTAAGTTTGGATCCCCAGTAGCCATGGTAGAGCCAGGTATGGTGGTGTGTGCCTGTAACTTCAGCACCGGTAGGATAGACACAGATAGATCGCAGGGGTTTATCTGGTAGCCAGTCTAGTTAGAATGGCAAGTTTAAGGTTCAATGAGAGACAATGCATCAAAACAAAAAAAAAATAAGGTAAGCAATAAAGAACAGCATCAAATGTAGATCTCTATTCTGTATACATGTTTGATGTGTAAATGTACTTATATATACATATGCACACAAACATGCATTCCTACACATACACACACCACATGAATGAGATGCTGTTATTCACAGTTGAATGGATGGAGGGGGAAGGCACTGTGTTAAGGGAAATAAGCCAGACACAGAAGGACGGGCACTGTGTGTCTCCTTCCTACATGGAAGCCCAAAACTTGCTGACCTGAGTGTAAAATAAGGCTACTAGAGAATGGGAAGGGAGGGTGTGAAGGTGGATTTGATCAGCACTCACTGTGTCTCTGTGGAAAGAACTCAACAAGCATGTGTGGTTAATGCAGCTTGCTTTGCAGACACCTCAGAGCCACCTCATTATCACGGCCTGCTGCCACCTTTTTTCTTTCTTACATTCATTACATGGATTGACATTCGTAGTTCTGACTCGCCATCTTCTTGGGGCCTCTGCTTGAATCCTGGCCCCAACTCTCTGAGCCACATTCTTCTTCCCTAGTCTGGGACCTTACATCACACCCGTTGGCCAACATAAAGGGTAGAGAAGCAGTACAGGCCCGCAGGGTCATTGTCTGCCCTCCACCCTGTGCTCTGGAGATGTTCCCTGCTAAAGTCACAGAGGGTGGGTGATGGGCATACCTGCAGGCTGGTCCTTTATGTCAGCCTATTTGAATCCTAATGTTTCATTTCCTTTGTTTAACACCAGCCTCTTCCTGGCTAATTGTCGAAAAGGGGAAAATATGGAGAAAATCAAAGGAAAATCAATTTGCGTGAGAAGGTGGGGTGTGCCCTACAGTCCACTGCCCTTTGTAGTGAGGAGTGTGAAATCTTCAGAGCTAGCCTAAGGATTGGTGCTTCTCTCTGCTAGAGATGAACCAGAGACATCTACCCTGCCAGCATTCTACACGTACAAGGCATACACATTCTTTTTCACAGCTGGGCTTCAGCCCACTCAGTCACAGCTGCTCACTGGAGATCAGTAAGGCCAGGACAGGGTAGGGCTGTACCTCCCATCCTAGCAACCATTCTGTAGGCACACATCACACAGAAAATCCTGGCTTCAAGGAGCTCAGCTGTCATCTCCCCCATTCACCACAATACATGGGCCTGCCTGATTCCAGCCCATGAACACGGGTGACATTGTGTGTGCCTTTTGATGCCTGCGAGACATCAGGCACTGACCTGGAGCTGTTAAATGCGGTCCCACATAAACTATCCTCAACGTGAAGCAAGTGCAGTAGAGTGAGCCCCCGCCCTCTCCTGAGGAATTTGAGCGGAGGAGGGGCAGCGGGCAGGAGTGCTCTGTAGGAATCTGAACTGTATGTTTTCATTTCTTAAGATATTTACGCAGTAGGCTGAATGGCAAACCCCCTTCTCCCCCACACACACTCTGTTAGTCCATGCCCTAAGACCAGACCAACAACATGACCTTTGGAAAAGATCCTTGCAGACTCAATTTAGTGGAAGATCTGGAGATGATTCTGATCTGGACTATCTGCAGGAGCCCAAGTGACATGGATCCTTATGCAAAGACGGGAGTACCAGGGAAGGTGGGGTCAAGCTAGGAAAGGCACTGGAAGCCCTTGGAGTTAGAAGAGGCAGGTAGACTCTTCTGGGTGGCCCCCTCCCCCTGCTGGAAAAGGAACAACCACACTTGACTTACAATTCCAGGCCAGAGAAGAAGACTCCATATGCATTATTTTAAGCTACCTAGTTTTTGTCTCATTTGCTATTGGCAACTGCAGGAAGATGCCAGCTGGCAGACATAGACACAGGTTGACTGTCAAGGTCCTCAGCATTTGAGTCTTTCATGCTTGATCTTTCAGAAGCCAATACTTCATTCTCCAACCATCATGGCGTTTATTTCTGGGTCTCCAATGGTGTATCATTTATCAGTTTGGGTTTTTTTTTTCCTGCAGATTCCACAAAAGAGGATGGACTGGGCAGTTTTTTTTTTTCATATCCCTTCACAAGCCCACCTTCCAGTACAACAATGACCTCATTTCTGAGAGATGATATTGTAAGCACACCTCAGTGCTGAGAATTGATGCAGTACGATATTTCAGTCCCTTCTGCATCACGGTGTTTCCCCCCCTGGAGTTAATAACGATCTCAGGTTTTCAGCTGCTTCATTTTCTCTACACTTAATGCTGAGTCCATTTTATAGACGGTATCGCCAGAAATACATAAATATCATGACACCATAAGACAACAGTGTCTGTTGACTCCGGTGCTCATCCAGCTGACCTGTCATGAGGTTGGTGCCAGTGGTCCTTTGGGGACGTCCTTCAGGCCCATCTCAGGACCCCTGAATTGACTGTCCCTCTTCCTCACCCTAGTGTGTGGATTCTCTTTGGGGCATGAGTGGGAAGTTCTGCAGACTGATGCTGCTGCCGCCGCATGCTGGTAAGTTGGCTGTCCTGGAGTCCCTCAAACCTCGCTTTTCTGTGATGGGTAGGCTCCAACCCTTGTCTGCCACATCCAGTGTTGCTGCTGGGAACAATGATGTTTTGATTCTTGATTCTTTGTGTGAAGTGTGTTTGTTCTTGTCTTTTGGTTTCTCCCTCTCTGGATGTGGGTCAGATTTCCTCTTTGTTCCCTGTATTTCAAGACTTTGTAATTATGTGCCTTGCTGTGTTCATGCGCTGTGTGTACTGTTTGTTCTTCTGCTGAATTGGGGACTTTGTGCCTCGATGAATCAGCTTTGGTGGCTGTGCCAAGTATGGCAGATAGGGAGGCTTCAACACAGGTGTGTGCCTTTTCTCTCAATGGCCAGTGGAGCTATGGTTCAAGGTTTCCCCTTGGGCCTTTCTCCTTGGCTGATAGACATCATCATCTTCTTCCTCATATGGTTGGCTCTCTGTTGTATGCCTGGGTTCTTATCTATTCCTTTAGGAATATTGTCAGATTGGATCAAGGCCACCCTAATGACCTCTTGTACCCAAGCTCCCCTTTAATGGTCCTGTCTCTAACTATAATCTCACTCAGGCTCTGGGAAAAACCTCAGTGTGAGCCCTTGGGGGTGCAGCTGAACCCATGGTGAAGCCCTGCCTCTGGGGTCACTTGAGTGATTTCATAGCTACTTCCTTGTTTGGTTCGTGTAGTTTCTGTCAATGGGATGTGAGCCTGCTATCTCTGCCATCAGCATCTACCCCTAAACTCTTCTCCCAATGACTCTAGCCTTTCCTATCATCTGTTAAAATCATGCTCTCACTGGGAGTACTCCGAGCTCTCAGGAGGTCCCACCTGCTGTGCTGACTCATGGGCTATTATGTTGGTCTCCAGGCTCTGTGTCTACGGCATATGTACCAAGGGCTCGAATGGGTGCTGATTTAGGTAAGAACTCAGAGACTGAGTGAGGGCTCAGAGTCTTGTGTGGCTCTGGAGGTCTCAGCCATGTGCTTGGGACCACAGAGATCAATGTCAGGTTTTGCTTCCTGGACTGCAACACTTCTTTCTCCCTCTGCCCCTCACTGTCTTCTTCTGAAGCACTTCTCAAGTTCTCAAGGCTGCAGAAGGTGCCTACCCACCCTCTGAGTGTGGCTTTATAGGCCATCTCCCTGAACTTCTAAGCAACAAGGCTGTGCCTTTTGGTTGGGATGCAGCAGGACATCTCCCAGGTTCTCAGAATTTTAAAAAAGGGATCTCGGGAAGTGTCTACTCTGGGACTCTCTGTCTCATTAGTACAACACATCATCTCTTGCAGACACAGGGCCTTGGGGTTGGCTGGGTCTGAGGCCTCAGGGACATGTTGGCCAGGGCCCTGCTTCCCTGTTATCCTAAGACAATTATTGTTTAATCATCTGTTAAAATACCTTCAGAAATTTTTGTGCACATTTTCTAAAACCTAAAACTGTTCTGAAAGATGAAGTCTATTAAAATATGTATAATTATTTTAACAATGGCATCTGGAAATAGAATATTTACTCAATGCTTTTCCAAATGTTTCATGTCTATTTTTTCCACACTCCAGTAGGCAAACCATTTCATCCTCTTGTGGCCAAAGGGACAGTGGAAGGAGGAAGTCAGATATCCTGGAAAAGGCCAAGCCTGACACCCTGAAAGGTCGCTAGGGTGCCTCAGTATCTGTGCCTGACCGTATCTCACCCTGTCAGGAAGTCCCTCAGCTTTGCCTGCCCCATAACACTTCTGCAAGGCTTTGCTCTTGATGTTTTTTATGCTGAGCCAATTGGTATGGTTCCAGCCATAAGCTTCATACCTTTAATTACTCCAGGGAGAGAGAAAAAATGACTTCCCCATCAGCACAACTCACAGCGGATCACAGCTCATTCTCCAAATCCCAGATGAAGGGCCTAAGAGATGAGGTAGCCTGAGCTTTGGTGACTAGTGAAGAGGCCTAGACTCAGCCTCCCAATACAGAGCCCTCACTAAGGCTCCACCTGCCTGGCCTTCCAGAGCTCTTGCAGGGATCAAGGATATCTCTGCTCCTCAGGCAACATGGTAGCTGAGCCTCCTCACTGTGACCAGATGCCCAGGTCCTACTGTCTCTGCCTGGAAGAAGATATGAACAAGCCTTTGACATATACCTTGCAGCAGGTGCTTCTCCACACGCAAGATGAGAGTCTCCTATAGGCACCTCCATTAGCCTGGGGAGCATCACTGCACTCCCAGTTCATCCCAGCTCCCACCCCAAATGCCTTTGGGTACCTGTGCCATCTACTCCATTGTTGCCTGCATACTAGCCATCTTCTGATTGATGGAGAGATTCAAATTATGCCATCGACCATTGAGGCCTATGCACAGCCTATAGCAGACACTTATGTACCCGGCTCCTCTACTATGTAACAAACTCCTATGAGTGTGCACAAGCTCTCTGTGAGGCAGAGCTGGGCAGGCTGTGCTGTGTCTACTGCTCAGGTGTCTCAGACATAGTTAAAGTATTGACCTGTGCCGATGTCCATTTCAAGCCTGGCTAGGAAAGTCCTGCTTCAAGTTCACCTGCTAGCCTGGGTTTGGGCCCATTGAGCTGTAGGCTAGAGGCTTGGGGGTTCATGTTGACTTTTGGCCAAAGGCTGCCTATGGTTCCCTGTTGCCTGGACCTCTTCAACACAGCCAGACAGTTATTGAAGCCAAAGTTGAAATGTGCTGGCAAGACCAATTTGCAACATTATATAACATAATTGTTTTTGATAGGTTTTCTGTGATTCTCTGCTATCCACCATTATCCTAGACACAGTAACAGAAAGTTCACAGGCAATACAGGGAGGTGGCAAAGGGGTCAGGCTAACTAGAGGAAGCATACCTAGACAGAAAGCCCCTGGGGAGGACTGAGTTCAATCTGTGACAGCCTGGGGGTATGCAAAGACTTGGAAAGACCTGGTTGGGTCCCTTGGGCCTACGGAAGATGACCAGCCACTTCTGGAGAAGCCAGGAGCTCAGGTGTTAGCCAAGATGGGTATTATATTGAGGGTACCTTGGGTACTCTTGACACACCACCACTGCTGTAGGTGGTTAGGTTAGGGAGCAAGCCTAGGAAGTGGGTGGAGACTGGAGCATGTGTTTAATTCACTAGATGAAATGATTAAGGGGTCCAAGAGTGTTCAAGGCCTGGCCAGGGCCCGGTGAGAGCAGAGGGGTGAGGCCCCACCTGCAATGGTGGGGCTGAAGAATGGAGGAAAGACCTGGGGGTGATCTTCTAAAAGTCATGGAGGACAGCTATGCTGAGGACTAGCATGAGGCAAAGCTGGAGAGAGCCCAGGGTAACCCTGTTTCCTTTAGCCTAATCCAGTTGGAGAGACGCCTTGAGCCTCCATGCAGCTAGCCCACCAGACTAGGATTTGTTCTTGGGACTTCAATGCCAGACCCTTCCTGGCACAAATGCCGTATTTTCATCTATATGTTTCTCTCTCCTCCTTAGGGACAGGCAATATTATTGCTCCTAAAGGTGACCAATGGCGGACCATGGGGTGAGGGCCCAGGAAAATGTCTTCATGGGAAACAGAAAAGGGGAAGATAAACAGATATGTTAGGATCCCAACTCTGGCCAGCAGTAGGAGATATGGAAGCTCCCTGGGGAAGAAGAGGAGCTGGGCAGTGGCCAAGGCAAACAGTGGAAGACACTGCACAGTGAAGGAACCAGCCCAGCAGGAAGGATGTCCCAGACCATCTCAGGGCACAGCAGGTGCATGGTGCATGAAGCTGGGCGAGGAAGGCTCCTTTTTCTGCCAAGCGAAATGATGAGCCTCTTGTCATGCCCGTCCCAAGCTCCTTGGCAGCTGTGAACACCTCACTTCACTCCTGAGTCTTATCTCTTCCTGGGACCCCTCCCTCTTGCTGCGTGTTAACTGCTGCATTTAAGCTCTGGTAAATGATTGCGACGTGGACATGACAACTTGGCCTTCAGTGGCATTTATTTTTCTTTCCTGGCCAAATGCTGACATATAAAACTCAATTTCACTTTGAAGAGTCAAGCGAGTGTGTGTTTGTTTAGAACCCTATCCAAGATGAAGGGTCACAGCTCTCCACAGCCCCCACTTCAGCTCTAATGCAGCAAGGACCCTCAAAGATACCCAACCACACGGGAATTGTGGCCTCTGCCTTCCATAGACTCAGCTTTGGCTACTTCATGCATTGGGTGGTGGCAGCCCTATTGTGTCACCCACATCTTCCCTGTCCTCTGTAGGTCTTTCTCTGAGAAGCAGGTGGGGTGACATATTCATTGCAGCCCGACCTTCTCCAGAGCCCAGAAGGCACAGGCTGGCACCAAAGGTCTTAACAATGCGTGTGACCTTGATCTTCTAATGCCAGGTTTGTAGCTGGTTAGTATCCTCTGTCTGGAGCTCAGGCTCCAGTCTATCGTCAGGTGCAGGTAGCAGGAGTGGGGGTAGACGGCAGGAGGGGGGATCTTGTACCTACATTATTTGGCATTGTGTAGAATGTGCAGAGCATAGGCACAAAATAAGTTCTTTGTCATCATATGTTGCCCCTTTCCTCTTGGTCAGATGTCTGAGAATGTGAGGGAGCATTCCTTCTGAAGTCCCTTTGAGGTCAGTGTCTATTCCTTGGTCTCTCAGGGATGACTGGAGAGACCAGCCCTGCAGGTAAAGGATACACAGTTGGGGGAGGTTGGAGAAAGTCAAACCTTCTTAGAGTTTAAAAGAAATCATCAGCCCAGAGATGGTCCATGATGATGAGACAGCCAGGCCGTGGGTTTGGGGAGCTAACTGTCCTTGGAGGATGATGGTGACAGACTGCTGGGCTCCTTCTCCACCTCTGGTTTCCTACTAGCACCTTGTTTACCCCTGGAGTTGATGGGCTATTCTCTGATTACTCCCTGTGCTAAGAAAGCACATCTATGCCTTCCAGCCGCTTTCTGCAGCCTGTACTGACTCTGGACATGTGACACAGACTGAGCATAGAATGTGCTGAAACGTGGTACCCATGGGCTCTTTCCCCCTGGTGGTCACCTCACTTTGCATCTTTGCTTGCTTCTTTGTTGTTCCAGGATCCTCTATGGGGGAGCAAGACCCCACAGCCACTGCCCCTGAGAGGACCAGTTGAGGCCAGGACAGAAGCAAACTGCCTGAGGTTACCTGGCTGGGCAAGGTAAGCCCTCAAGGCAGGGGGGAGTCGCCTGCCAAGCTTCCTGCAGTGTGCTGCCCAACGAGGAATTTGCATGTTGGAGTAAATGAGCAAGAAAATGAGATCTGAAAGGAGAAATTGCTTTCCTGGAGTTTCTAAAATGAAAAATGGTTTTCCCTGGTCTCACATCCCGCATCCTTTTTGAGGTGAGGACAGTGCCGGGAGGGCAACATCTCTGGGAGGATGCAATCACATTTTCTTTCCCTGAGAGTTGTCCCCATGCTCTTAGTGGGTGGTTAGCCCCGCCTGGGTTCATTGGGGTTATCTGGAGAAGACAGTCCTGCAAGTGGAGGCTGGGAAGAGTTAAACCCGCTTAGGACTTTAAAACGATGCAACAGTTGGGGTGCTCTACTAGGCGGTGTGGTTTTCTGGCATCTCCACGGAGGGAAGACTGCAACTCTACTGACGAGCCAGTATCGATGCCTGTATGGAGTCCGTGCCGCCTGCCCCGGAGGCTCCTGTGGCAGCCAGGAGCCCAGGTGAAGCCTGCATGAGGAAGCAGCAGAGGAGAACGACTGTGTGGCCATCTAGTGCCTGTCTGTGCCCTGTTCTCCTGAGACCCTCCATGACCTGGATGCTCACTCTCCTATGACAACCTGGTTAGTTTTCCTAGGGCATGCACAGTCCTCACGTGGAGTCTCCAGGAAGGATCTCAGAGGTCTAAAGCAGGAGGCCTCTGAGCAGTGAGCAGGATCAGGCTCCTGGCAGCTGCCTCAGCTCTTGGCTATGACTTTGGCCATGTGTCCTCTGAGCCATGGGCCCCTTGTTATGAACTAGGATGAACATAGACTCAATGCCCAAGACTTCCGTGAGGCCCAGAGTAGAGAGTGCGTTTGATGCACCTGGTGCAGTGCTTGTCGGAGGTACCTGCTGAATCACGAGCCATACCAGCAAGGTGCGGGATGTGAGGGGCGACTATCTACCTTGGTAGACCAGTTGCCTTGTCATGGCAAAGGTTGTGGGAAGTTATTGGTAGGATTGCTGTTGTGGGTGTTTCCCCTCTCCTCAGGGCAGCACAGCGGTCAGTGTCACTGCTTGCGTTGGCTTGGGAGCCACTGCTAAATGCTGTGGGTGAAGTTGGTTGCTGCTACTGATGGCAGCAGTGTTTTTAGTGCTGTTGTCTGCACTACTGTTGTGTGAGTGTTGGTGTTGGCATCGCTGGCGTCGATGCTTGTGGAGTCGGTGTCAGCATCACGGTGCTGGTGTTGGTGGTTGAGAGTGATAGTGTTGGTGTCAGTGCTACTGATGGTGTTGCCCATGTTGGTGACGGCACCCTGGTGTTGCTGGGCTGCTGGTGTGTACAGCTGCCAGGGTAGTTAGTTCGTGTGTTGGCTATATTCCCATCAGATCTGGTGCAGGGCAGGTAGCTACTGCATATGGGAACCTCGCCTTGAAGGTGACGTGGCCCTCTCTGTGCCCTGGGTGCTGGAGCAAGTCACACCCTCTTTGAAAGTGAGGAAACAATGCTTAGAGGGATTGTCAGGGTAGCACAGCCAAGTCTGAGGGCTGGGTGCACGGGCGGCTCCACAGGGAGGCAGCCAGCTCCCTGCCTGCTCGCCGGTCTCTTGAGGACGTGCTCTAGTGGGAAATCGAGGATGAGGGACTTCTCTTCTTTCCGGAGAAGCTGTCAGTTCGCATCAGGCTCCAGGGGAACTGCACCCGTCGCAAGATGTCACTTAGAAATGACAATAGCATGGGCATTTCCCAAGGCACCTGTTATGTCAAGAGACATGGAGGGCGGTCCTCACAGCTGGAGCCACAGCATGCCTGTCATACTCATTCTCCATCCAATCAGAAGGAGAGGCTGGGCCATGGAGTCTTTTAGCAGTGCTGATGCGGGCGTGTGGTAATGAAGAAAAGTAGCTGGGCCTTAGTTTCTTGGATTTCTTCTGCTGCCCAAGGCTGGGGGAAGGGGATGATAAGAATCGAGAGTGGCTTTTCCCAGGATCCCTGTTCACAATGGTAAATGGGGCAAGCTGGGCAGGGCCCATGGGAGGAGGGACTAGGGGGAAAGGAACTCCCTTTAGGTCTTTTGCCTTAGAGATGCTGCAGCCCCATGGCTGCTGCTGGGGTCTAAGCCAGTGTTTCTAAACTTTCCTAATGCTGTGACCCTTTAATGTAGTTCCTCATGTTGTGGTGACCCCCAACCATAAAACTGTTTTTGTTGCTACTTCATAACTTTATTTTTGCTACTGTTATGAACCGTAATGTAAGTATCTGTGCTTTCTGATGGTCTTCGGTGACCCCTATGAAAGGGTAGTTTGGAAGGCTCTAAACTACCTCTACAGTCTTCCTTGTTCTACTCACTTCTAGTCACTTGAGCTGACCACATTGTTTGGCCCCAGTGTCCTTGAGTTTGAAGTGGAGGATATAAGGCATCTTATGAAAGATTGACTTGACCCTGACCTAAATGGATCATATGTGTTAGAAAGACTGCAAGGGGAAGGGCCCCAATGGGCCTAGGGCCTAGTGGCACATAGCTCTAAAGACCATAAAGATCTGAGCAGTCAGGATGTAACATCTGGCAGGAGAAAGACAGGGATGAGGAGAGGGTAAGGCAGATTCTCTACTACCTGAGCTGCTTGCCACTAGAGGTCAGAGGTCAGTAGTGGAGGTCCTCGGTGCTATGTAGTCTGATCTGTCAATCCTCTTTGGATTCTCCCTTTTTCGTGCTTGTGACTGACAGGCAGGAAACCTTAGTTCCTCCCCCAGTGGAAGTCTATGACCCTGCAGGATCCCACTGTCCAGCTGCAGTGAGCACTAGCAGGTGACCGCCACCAGGTAATCAGAGGGTCATGGTGGGCTCTGACCTCAGCCAGACCTGGGCAGGTCATCCAATGTCTGGCTCAAGAAGGAAAGATCTTGTCTCTGTTTGGTGACTCTGTAGGGCCAACACAGCCTTGGAGCCCCCACCAGTCAGTCACATGCAAGTGCCCCAGGACGCAGCTGTCCCTGCCGAGACCTGCCTCCCACTTCCTACAGCACAGAGCATACCCTGCTGTAACCTCTGTATATTAATTTATCTCCCAGGCTTCCTGGGAGCTCAGCCTCAGACAGTCATTCCCAAGAAATCCTAATACTGCCTCAGGGGAAGGGGAAAAAAAGAGTGGTACCATGGAAACTCTTTTTTTTAAAAATGTAATTTATTTATTTTTATATTAATCACAGGTTATGTACTTTGTATCCCGGCCACAGCCCCCTCCCTCATTCCCTCCCACTCTCCCCATCCCTCCCTCATCGTCTCCCTGCCCCCCTCCAAGTCCATTGATAGGGGAGGACCTCCCCCCTTCCATCTGACCCTAGCTTATCATGTCTCTTCAGAGCTGGCTGCAATGTCCTCTTCTGGGATCTGGCTAGGCTGCTCCTCCCTTGCGGGGGGGGGGGGGACAGGGCCGGTCAACAAGCCAGCCATTGAGTTCATGACCGAAATAGTCCCTGTTCCCCTTACTAGGGTACCCAGTTGGATACTGAGCTACCATGGACCACATCTGAGCAGGGGTTCTAGTTTATATCCATACATGGTCCTTGGTTGGAGAAACAGTCTCATAGAAGACCCCTGTGCCCTGATCTATTTGGTCTTTGTGGAGCTCTTGTCCTCACCAAGTCTTATTAACTCCCCTTTTTTCATATGATTCCCTGCACTCTGCTGAAGGCTTGGTTGTGAGTCTTATTATCTACTTTGATACATTGCTAGTTAGAGTCTTTCAGAGGCCCTCTGTGGTAGGCTTCTGTCCTGATGCTTGTTTTCTCCTACATTCAATGTCCATCCCGTTTGTCCATCTAACCGATGATTGATCATCCAACCCTGGGTCCTCCTTCTTGCTTGTCTTCCCTAGGTGTATAGATTTCAGCATGTCCATACTATCCTATAGGTCTATATAAGTGAGTATATACCAAGAAAATAGATCCATATTTATCACCCTGCACAAAACTAAAGTCCAAGTGGATCAAAGACCTCAACATAAAATCAGACACACTAAACCAGTTAGAAGAAAAAGTGGGGAAGACCCTAGAACTCATTGGCACAGGAGACTACTTCCTGAACAGAACACCAATAGCACAGGCTCTAAGATCAACAA